>JAGPOW010000290.1:23501462-23520992 GCA_030014935.1 Caiman crocodilus
GCCACTGGCAGCCTCTTTAAAATTGAAGTGCCACAGGGGCCAGTCTTGGGGCTGGTTTTTGTTAAAAATCTTCATCAGTGACCTGGATGGCATAGAGGGCACTCTCAGCAAGTTGTGCAGATGACACCAAGCTGATGGGGAGGGAAGTAGTAGATACGTTGTAGGATAGGGCTAGGATTCAGATGGACCTAGGCAAATTGGAGGATTTGGCCAAAAGAAATCTCCTGAGGTTCAATAAGGAGAAGTGCAAAATCTCTGCACTTAGGATGAAACAGTCCCATGCAGCAGTACAGGCTGGGCGCTGACTGACTAAGCAACAGGCTCTGCAGAAAAGTACTTGCTAAAGAGATTTAACAGCAGCTTTCAACTACCTGAATGGGGTTCCAAAGAGAATGGAGCTAGACTGTTCTCAGAGGTGGCAGATGACAGAACAAGGAACAGTGGTCTCAAGTTGCAGCAAGGGAAGTTTAGCTTAGATATTAGGGAAAATCTTTCTCATTAGGAGGGTAGTAAAACACTGGAACAGGGTACCCAGAGAGGTTGTGGAATCTCCATCCTTGGACTTGACAAAGCCTTGGCTGGGATGATCTAGGTGGGGATGGTCCTGTTTTGAGCAGGGGGTTGGGCCAGATTTCTCCTGAAGTCTCTTCCAACCTTTATTTTCTATGATACAGTTTCTTCCCATCTTTCACTTTATTACTTTACCCTTGTCTCTCTTATGCCTTCTTCCCATTACAAGGGGCCAAACATGTAGATGCTGAGACTTTACTATGGAGCTAATTAGTCAGCTCCACAGTAAACATCTTATGTAGGTATGCCCTGTATGTTCATAATTAGTTTCTTCCATTTTAAAGGCCTGTGAATGTATGTGGGGGAAGAAAATGGGTGTGTTGTTTATCTTGTTTGCCTCTCTAACTGCAAGGAGACAGTATCTTAAAGAAGATCTGGCATGAGCTAATTGAAACTATCTTTGCAGGAGGCTAATTGAAACTAGCTTGTATTTTAGTTTTTACTTGCTATAGGGTAAGAATTTGTATAAAGAAGTTACTTTGGAATATCTGGTGTGTTGTAAATCCTTGTTCTCATTAACCTTACAGCAACTTGTTTGTGTCCATACCCTACCTAGCTCTTCTAATATTCACTCTCTCTAAGGTGTTGCAGCTAGAGTTTGGAATAAGACTAACATTCCCTAAAATTATAAGATTTGTCTTTCAGCCTTAGATCTTTTGCACAGTCTTCTAGAACTTCATTTTCCCTTTTTTCCCCTTCTGTTTTTAAAAACCCAGTTCAGTTCTAATAGTGTTGAACCCTTCATACTCCTGTTATACAATTGCACATTGTCTCCCCTGATGTGTTCAGGCCCAGATCAACAGAGGTAGTTAGAGGTATAACTCCCACTGACTTCAATTCTGCATTCAGTTCCAAATGGATGCATGTACTAAAAGCTTTACAGCACTAATAGAACTTGAAAACCATAGCCCCAGGACCATGGGGCCTGCAATTATAGGCTCACTTATCAGAAACATTATGCAACGTACAACTTTTGTACTTTTCCTACTGATTTAGCATGTCTAGATAGCTTTGCAGAATAAGCAGACTGAATGTTATTTTACCACCTAGATTTGGAGCTGGGCCTCTGTGTGTGTCAGTGTTGTGTGTGTTTGCTTGGTTCTTTCTCCGTTCTCCTCCCCCTCGAAATTGTCTTGTAAAATGAAGAAATTAAAAATAAAATTTCCAAAAGAATTGCAATGTAGTAGGGGAGAATCTCAAATCACTTGAGAGCTTTTTAAGAAAAAATCTAAATGAGGTAAAATTATCATTATTTTCAGAATTGACATACCTATTGTTTATGTTATCTGGTGTCCCCAGTGTATTAAATGAACATTATTTAATATCATTACTGCACTTTTCTGCATAGTAGCCAGTTCCCCCCATACAAGATAGCAAGGGTATATATTTCTGTAGATATAGAAAACTTGTAAAAGAATTGAAAGCTTTTGTTTCTTGTACTGGACTTAACCATAAAGACAAGACTTTGTGGCATTTTTTGCCTTCTCTGTCTCTTTCTCTCTTTCTCCCACCAATGAGAACAGTAGTGGGATCTGCCTTAAGATCCTGTCTAGAAAGGCACTGTACATGTGGATAGCCAAAATGCATTAGGCTTGTGTCCTCGCAGCCTGCCTTGACACAACTTAGAGGTGGTGCCTAGAGGTGCCTAAAGCAATACCAGAGCAATCCCAGCCAGCCTGATGTACCCTATACAAGCTACTCATCACCAAGAGAGCTGGCAACCTCCAGGGGCAGCTGCTGCATGGGGCCATGGCTATAGGCACTTTTGTCTGCCAGTTGGACCCAGTGACATTAGCAGCATGCCCTCTCTGCATGGAAGAGGTGAAGAGAAGTCTTCCACACTTCTCTGGATGGCCCCCTGCTGCAGCCACTCTTTGCTGTCCTCAGTACCCTCTTTGGGTACTGGCCTTGGACTTTTTGCTGGTCTTGGACTTCTTCAAGACTAAGTTTATCTTCTCTGTCCTGTACCAGGTGGCCAAGGGGAGCATAACCTGCCTGACCAACTTTCTGGTGGGCCAGGCCAAGGTGGCAATTATGAAATGCCACAGAAACTGACTGGCAGAGGCCTGATCCAGTGGTGACTTCCAAATCTTCCACTTCCTGGTTCAGGTGTGTGTCAGACTTGAATTTGGGCATTTTACCTGCAACAAAATATCAACCAGTTTGTGGAAGAGGGACAGCTGGTCCTACTCCTATAACCTCAATGGGGAGGGGGTTACAATCTCTGGTAACATGATGACATGGTGTTTTTTGTTGCTAACATTATATTTTTATGCTCAGACCTTGGGAGGACCATGCACCCTTGCACTCTATTATACAAATATTAAAAACAAATGGACAGAATTTTGAAAAAGTCGCTTAGGGAATAAATGAACTTCTGTCCTATTTATTGTCTAAATAGGTCTTCCTCTTTGCAAGATGTTCAGTGATTTCTCTGCCTTGCATGATTAACAATTTATAATCTAAACACTGCAAGTTGTGAAATGCTTCTCCCCTGTGGCAATAGGGGCCACATACCCTAAATACTATGGAGAAAGAACATGTTGTAATAATCAGAAACATTTAAATGCCAGAGGGCATCTTAAAACGTATAGTGAGAGACTTCTTACCTGGTAGCAGTAATGAAGCAGCATATCTAGGATAGATTAGAACCCAGAGGATGGCACAGTTCTCAGTGAAGCAAGTATGGTATAGAGTACATAATAAAAAAGGATGACTTTTTAGATAATACCTTGGCAGAAAAGGTTCTTTGGGTAGATGTGACATCTTTTCTTGGACCAACTGAGTAGTTGGGAAAAAGTTCTTAGCAAATTTTTGGGCACAGTCACCCTCACTCAGACATAGGGAGTCTTTGCTGTTCTGAGACTCCAAGAAATGAGAGAAGCTAAAAGTATGGTAGGATGTCAGTGAAAATGTAAATAGGTAGAGATAAGCAAGACAAAAGGAAAAGCAGGGAAGGGAGAGGGAAAAGAGCAGGAAGGGTGGAAAAAGTCAGAGGGAGACAACAGTGATAAAATACAGGTGGAAAAGAGGCAGTCTGTGAAAAAGGGAATAGCTGGAGATCAGGAAAGCAGAAATGAGAGAAACTAAAAATGTGACAGGATGTTAATGAAAATATAAAAGGGTAGAAGTAGGAAAACAGGTTAAGCAGGGGGAGGAGGAAGAAAACGGGACAAAAAAGGCCAAAGGGGAAAACACTACAGTGGTAATAATACAAGGTAAAAAAGAGGCTAGCAATATCTTGTATTATTACCATTGTATCAGACCAGCCTGACGAAGGGTAACTGCACCTGAAAGCTTCCTAAGAACTTTTTTCCAACTACTCAGTTGGTATAATAGAAGATATCACATCTACCCAAAGAACCTTGCCTGCCTGTGTCCTTAGACCAACACAGCTACAACCAAATACCCTAGATAATACCTTTGCATGTAGACAAAGATGCACATTTCTAGCAGTCAAAACAGCCCCAAGACCTTTAGCTTGTTTCCTGTGATATATTTATTCACATAAAGTTTTTATTGCTAAAAAGCTGCAGTTCATGGCAGTGTCAGTATAATTTTCAAAATAAATTAGACTAGGATAGACTGAGTAGTTTTCCAGAAGACAAAGGATTTAGTGTTAGGATGGGAAGACAGCGGGCTGAATGACACATCATTGCTTTGAGTAACTTCTCAGATTCTGTAGGTTGGCTCTAGTAACAAAATAAAAAAGAATATTGATCCTTGGCATCACCAAACCAAACACGAAGCTGTACCTATTTACACCGGTGGAGAAAAATCAGTTGGCCTCCAAAATCAGTTGTTTTATCTATGTAATTAATTTATTTAATCAACCTCAGACAAGAACTGGGTCAGTTTAACAACTGAATTGGATGTTAATGTTTTGAATAAAAATAATTGTTTTGAATTAAAACCCATCTCATTAAATTAGGTCTGTTTATTGAATGCTCTGCCAAACAGGCGGACAACAGGATGCTTGACAGCAACACCGAAAGATTGTCAGCTTAATTGCCTTTTTAAACTGTCAAGGAGTTCAGTGCCATTACTTTCTATAGGAATGTTTATGCAAACAAATGATGTGACACTAAACTTCATAAAGTGCGCTTTCAGGGGGGGAAAAAACCCATTCCCCTCCTTTTCTGCATTTATCTAAATAGCTGTTTGATCCACATTTCTCTTCCTAATTGACATTATTAGCATATGTGTGGAAAAGAATATGTTCCATTAGCAGACAAAGGTAAGTGAACAATAAAACCTGCTTACACATTTTCTGTAAGTTGCTCCAGTAAGAAGTGCATTCTCTTTTAATGTTCTCAACTACTCCAGTTCTGTGGGGGGAAGGGTTCTGTTGGTTTTTTTAACTGAGTATTTCTACCAGTTCCATTAACTTCAATCCCTGAATTTTATAGCAATGTCACTGAGGAGACAATCCAATTCATAATGTTCTAATTCTTATAACTTTCCTATGGTCATTAGAATATTATTTTGGGCTCAGCATTCATTGTCACACAAGTTCTATCAATTATTGGCAATGAATATTATCAAGAAGACATTTAAGACAATGGACTTCTGTGCCGCAATACCATTTTTGGTTTGATCACAAAACACAAAATAATACATTGATATGGCTTTGGTATAAAAGATGGAGTATACACTAAGGGCTGTATAAATACAGTGTAGCCCTTCCAAAGTTTGAGGTTCTGTGATTTACTTTAGTGCCTTAAAAGTTGGCTGGTGCCCAGTCTGTTCCCAAGAGTGGATTCAACAGCCTTGAGTTAAGATTGTAGATGTCTTGTACAGTACATGAATAGAATTAAAGTGTGCCTGCATAATGCAGGGTCATGCAGACTCTCTGGTATTTCCTATATGGTATCACCTGGTCGACCAAGTAAGGTCTAGGTTTGCTAGTGCAGTCTGGTACTGGGGCTAATAAGCTCCACTAATGTCTAAACTGTTTCTTGTTCTAAAACTAGCTCAAGTAGAGCTAGCATAGTGATCTCTACACAGTATTGCCTTGTGCTGTATAGACATACTCTTAAGGGCCTCAGAAAACTGGATTTAAAACAGCTTGCTTACTGAATGGGGAGCTACCTACAGCTAACCAAAAGGAAATTGAGCACAGAGGTGTATCACAAACCCTGCCCCTTTCCAAAGCTGACAAAGTTTGGTGAAGGAACACCTCTGTCTACTTACCCAGGAAGTGAGACATCTCAGTTTAATATCTACTTCAGTCTGAAGGGGAGGTTAAGATCCACGTCTCCTCTTTCATTTCAGTCTGCTGTGGTGGTAGCTTTCTGAGCAAAATGGTGGGATTCAGTGCATCTTATCCCAATCAATATATTTGAAGAAAATGTCCCAAATTCTTCCACAGTATATGTCCCTGTAGGATGGTAATCTCATAAGATGCCATGATCCTGTGACACCATAGCTTTTTTAGGCACAGACAGTGGTGATAGGTGATTCATCCTGAGGCGGATGGAGGGTGCCATCTGCCAGCTGGATCCCTTTGCAGAGTAGTGCCATCTGCTGCTTTCTGGGGGCCTGTATCTGGGATGTGATGAAGAGGATTACAAAATTCATCCAGCCCTCTGGATGACCACTACCCCATGCTGCTTATCCGTGGAGACATGTATGATATGGCAAGGAACAGCCCTGGTTGAGTCATGAGTGACTACAGGGCTTTGGAGAAATGGGCTCAAGGGCTTGGGGGTGCAGGTGATTTTTCTCTTCTGTTCTCCCAGTCAGGGGTCAGGGGGTTCTGGAGGGACAGTTGTATTTAGGAAGTCAACTGGAGGCTCAGGAGATGGTGCCACAACAACCATTTCAGATTTTATGATCATGTAATGTTGTTCTGGGATAGAGGCTTGTTGGGGAGAGAGATGGAGTGGTCAGTTTGACATGGATACTGGGTAAATTTTTGGAAAAAATTATCAACAAACCCATTTGTGAGAGACTGTCAGAAAGCTGAAGGATAGCCAACAGGGTTTCATTGTGGGCAGGTTGTATCTGACCAACTTTGCTTCCTTCTATGATCAAGTAATGAACTGCTTAGATGTGGAAGATGCAGTTAATATAATATACTTGAATTTTAAAAAGGCCTTCAATATGGTCTCCCATGATACTCTTATAAAAATACTGGGGGATTGTGGGCTGGCAGAGTCCATTGTCAGGTGGGTTAGTAACTGGGTTGGGTTCAAAATCAGAGAGTTTTAGTGGACAGATCTGTATTGTCTTGGAGGGAGGTACCCCATGGTGAACTACAGGGTTCACTTCTTGGCCCAGTGCTGTTCAACATCTTTATCAATATTTTAGATGAGGATGTGGAAAGCACGTTGGTCAGTTTTGTAGATGATACTAGAGACTGAATGTGAATCCAAGTGGACCTGGACAAGCTGGAAAGGTGGGTGGAGTGGAACCAGATGCAGTTCAATAGGGATAAATACAGAGCGATTAATTTGGGAAGAAGTAACCAGTGGCATGAATATAGAGGGATGGGCAGTCAATTAACAGTTCTAGCTCAGGTCATGTCAACCACAGTAGAAATAACTAAGGCTACTTAAGGGAACTCACACCTGTGACAGCCCTGGGAAAGGTCCCATCCCATCACATAAGGAAACCTAGGGCTTCCCATGGCAGACTCAACTGCCTGTACACAAATGCCAGGAGCCTGGTAAACTAGCAAGAGGAACCGTCCTTTCTTTTGTGTGAAACAGATTACAATCTCGAAGGGATAACAGAGACCTGGTGCTACTCCACCTACAACTAGTCTGTTGGTATAGAAGGCTATACCTTGTACAGGAGGGACCGTGCTGGAAAGAAGGGTAGGGGTGTATCTGTCTACATCAAGAAGCAGTACACTTCCCTCCAAACTGAGTTCACTAACTCATGAATGGCATGTTGAGACCCTCTGGGTGAAAATATGGGGAGAGCATGGAGGAGATATACTCATAAAAGTGTATTATAGACCTCCCCACCAAGAAAAAGAACTAGACTGTGACTTCAATAGAGAACTGGCTGAGGCCATACGCATGCTGAGGCTACATGATTGTTATGGGGGACTTCAACTTCCCTGACGTCTTGTGGGAAGAGCACGTGGCCAAATCTGACCAGTTGCATAGCTTTCTTGCCTGCATTAATGACCTCTACCTAACGTAAGAGGTCTATGGGCTGACTAGGGGAGAGGCACTACTGAATCTGGTTCTGGCCAAAGGGGATGATCTGGTGAGTGATCTGAGGATCAAGGGGAAACTTGGTGACAGTGACCATGAACTGATCAATTTCTCTGTCCACGGTAGGGTGGGCAAATCCCTCAGTAAATCAGAAATCCTCAAATTTGGGAAGGCTGACTTTCACAAATTCGTGAGATTGGTCAGTCAGGCACTAGGAGGCCATGCCCCCTTAGAAAGGGGAATCCATGAGGAATGGTTATTCCTTAAGAATGCAATCTTCAAAGCACAAGGGAAGTCCACTCCGTCTCACAAGAAATATAGTCAGCAGGCAGGGAAGCTTCCTTGGCTAAGCAGAGAACTGTTGGGCCTCCTGAAACTTAAAAGAGAAACCTACACCAGATGGGAAACAGGAAACATCATCAAGGAGGATTACTCAGCACTAGTCCACACGTGTAAAGAGCAGTCCGGAAAAGCTAGGGCAAAAACCAAACTCAGGCTAGCCACAGAAATCAAGGACAACAAAAAGTCCTTCAGATATGCAGGAAATTGGAGAACCAAAGGCAACATTGGACCCCTGTGAGATCAAATGGGGCAGCTGATGTCTGACGCCCCAGAAAAGGCCAGTCTCCTAAATGATTACTTTGTGTCAGTTTTCCACCCATCCAAGTGGGTTGTGCTGTCAAACAGGACGCAAAATGCCAGGGTGTGGGAGATGGGCCCACAATTAACATAGATCAGGTGAGGGAACATCTTGAGAGACTAAACATCCATAAGTCCACGGGCCCAGATGCAATGCATCCAAGATTCTTGAAGGAGCTGGTGAACAGCATAGCTTACCATATGGTGAAGATATTTGAAAATTCTTGCACTCAGGAGAGGTTCTGAAAGACTGGAAAAGTGCCAATGTGGTTCCAATCTTCAAGAAAGGAAGGAAGGAAGATCCAGGGAATTACAGGCCAATCAGTCTGATGTCCACCTCTGGAAAGATCCTGGAGAAAATTATTAAGGGATCCATTAGCAACAGGCTAACAGAAGGCAACCTTTTGAATGTCAGCTAACTTGGCTTTGTTACTGGCAGGTCTTGGCTGACCAACCTCATCTCCTTCTGTGACCAGGTGACATATTGCCTGGATAAGGGAGACAAGATTGATGTCATATATCTGGATTTCAAGAAAGCCTTTGACCTAGTCTCCCATGATGTCCTCATGTTTAAGCTGGGGAGATGCGGCCTTAACTGTGTCATGGTCCAGTGAGTGGGAAACTGGCTCTGGGATCATACCCAAAGAGTATGAGTTGTTGAGAGCGAATCAACATAATGCAAAGTGACCAGTGGTATCCCTCAGGGCTCAGGACTCTTTAACATCTTCATTAATGATCTGGGTTTGGGCATCAGATGCAGACTAGCAAAGTTCACGAACAACACTAAACTATAGGGGAAGGCAGCCATGCTAGAAAACAGGCTGGGGATACAGGCTGACCTGGACACACTCACAAGGTGAGTGGACCAAAACCTGATGGCCTTCAATGTAGAAAAGTGTTCAGTGCTCCACCTTGGGAAGAAAAACCAGCAGCATATTTATAGGCTTGGCAGTGCTACGCTCGCTAGCAACATGACCGAAAGAGACTTGGGGGTCTTGATTGACCACAAGATGAACATGAGCCATGAATGAGATACCATAGCTGGCAAAGCAAACCAAACTCTGGCATCCATCCACCAATGCATCCCAAGCAAAACCAGGGATGTCATCCTCCTGCTTTAGTTGGCTTTAGTGAGGCCACAGCTGGAGTACTGCATCCAGTTTTGAGCCCCCCACTTCAGGATGGATGTGGATAAGCTTGAGAGAGTTCAAAGGAGAGCCACCCATGTAATCAAAGGCCAAGGCTTACAAGGAGAGGCTGGGGGACTTGGGATTCTTCAGCCTGGAGAAGAGAAGGCTGAGGGGGGAGTTGCCAGCCGCCTACAGGTGTATAAGGCGTGCACACCAGGACCTGGAAGAACAGTTGTTCACCTGGGCTCCCCAAGGAATAACAAGGTCTAACAGCCACAAACTCCTAGAGGGCTGATTTAGACTGAACATAAGACTGGACATTTATTGGCCCTAGCTAGCAATGCAACACAGTTGCCACTAGGGCCAATAAAACTCTGGCATACATCAATAAATGCATCTCCAGTAAATCCAAAGAAGTGATTCTCCCGCTTTACTCAACTTTGGTGTGGCCGTAACTGGAGTATTGCGTCGAGTTCTGGGTGCCACACTTCAACAAGGATGTGCTAAAACTTGAGAGGGTCCAGAGAAAGGCCACCCATATGATCAAGGACTTGCATGGCAAGCCATACAAGGACAGACTGAGGGATCTCAGACTCTTCAGCCTAAAGAAAAGAAGGCTGAGAGGGGACGTGATTGTAGCTTACCGCTATATCAGAGGCATACATCATGGGCTTGGTGAACAACTGTTCACCAGGGTGCCCAGGGGAAAACTAGAAATAATGGCCACAAATTCCTGGAAAATATTTTCAGACTGGAAATTCAGAAAAAATTCTTTACAACCAAGGTGTCCAGACTATGGAACAAGCTCCCCCCAGAAGTGGTGCAATCATCTAGAGGTCTTCAAGAGAAGACTGGACAGTCACCTGGCTGAGGTCATGCGGGGGGCTGGACCTGACAATCCATCAGGGTTCCTTCCAGCTCTATGATTCTATGAAAAATTTATTTACAGTCCATGTGTCCAGGGTCTGGAACAGACCTCCCCCTCGAGAGATGGTGCAAGCACCTACTGAATAGACTTTCTGCCTATGGCAGGGGGGTTCGACTCAGTGATCTTCTGAGGTCCCTTTCAGCCCTTAATGTCTATGAAATCTAGGTTAGAAGGAGATGTCCCGGTCATCATGATGGACAAAAGTGACCTTGGAATTATGGTTGATCACAGAATGAACATGAGCCACCAGTGCAACATTGCAGTCAACAGAGCTGATAGCATTCTGGGATGCATTAGCTAATGCATTATGAGTAGGGATAAGGAAGTGATACTTCCTCTCTACTCAGCACTGGCAAGACCCCAGCTGGGGTACTGTGTTCACTTCTATGTGCCACCCTCCATAAAAGATGTGGAGAATCTTGAGAGCACCCAGAGAAGGGCCACAAGAATGATTAAGGGCCTGGAGGACAAACCTTATGAGGAAAGACTAATGGTTCTGGGACTGTTCAGCCTGGGGAAGGGAAGACTGAGGGGGTCTTGCTGGCCATCTATAAATACGTAAGAGGTGAATATCAGGAGCTGGGAGAAAAACTGTTCACTAAGGTGCCCCAGGGCAGGACAAGGAGTAATGACCATAAACTGTTAGAGGATGGTTTCAGGTTGGATGTAAGGAAGAACTTATTTATGGTAAGGGTAACCAGAATCTGGAATAGACTTCCCAAGGACATGGTGCAGTCCCCAACCTCAGAGGTCTTCAAGAGGTGACTGGACAGCCACCTTGCTGGGATCATTTGATCTCAGCTGTATTTCTGCCCTGAGCATGGGCTCGACAATCTTTCAGGGTCCCTTCCAATCCTTAATTTCTATGTTTCTATGACAACAGTGCAGCTTCCTGGTTTAACTCATGGTACTTCACAGAAAGCACCATGTGTTAGACAGGCCCTCCTGGCCCAAGAAACATTAGTTGTTGAGTCAGGTGGGTGGAAGCAATTTGGAACCAATCCAGTGAGAAAGGATGCTTGTCTGCAGCCGCTTTTCCTAGCCCTGCTTCCCCTCTCCCATTCCTGGTGCTATCTCAGGATGGGAGAGGGAGAATGCAGGGGAGGGAGGTCTGTTCTAGGATTTGCCCAGATGTGCTAGAAGGAGGGGCAGGTGGATTGGAACCTACCCTCATCCCCCACCT
Source organism: Caiman crocodilus (assembly GCA_030014935.1). Taxonomy (NCBI): domain Eukaryota; kingdom Metazoa; phylum Chordata; order Crocodylia; family Alligatoridae; genus Caiman; species Caiman crocodilus. The sequence continues at coordinate 23,513,082 of JAGPOW010000290.1, forward strand.
GAGGTGAGGGTCTCCAATTCACCTGTCCCCCTCCACTGCAGCTGGGCAAACCTCAGAACAGATCACCCTCCCCTGCCTTCCCTCCCTTCTGTCCTGAGACAGCATTGAGGATAAGGCTGGGCTACTTAAGCCTAGCTGCCAAAGCAGACAGAAGTTAATGGAGGCGCTTCACTTTGGAATGCCTTTGTTTGAACCCTCATATAATGAGGGCTAATTTGTCATGTGATTGGAGTTCTCTGCAGCCATGGATTTCTGATTGGGCATGGCTGGAGACAACTTTAAAGGGGTCGATTTGTGTGACAATGTAATTTCTGTCTGCGCCTTTTATGATCACAGTCTCTTGCTGAAGAGATGCAGAGCCTTGTTTTCATGAAGTAACAGTCAACACTATTTTTTTGGCTGCGTACATTCTAATTCTGCATTTCCCCAGTGACTTCAACATCATTTGCAGGCAATCCTGTTTTTAGTTTGTTTTCATAAAATGTCAGCATGTGGCAATTGATGTTTCATTGGTGCACTTTCCTAATTTGGCAGTACTGAATACAGTTCAGAGGTTGACACTGCAGCCCTTTGCAGTAGCTGCTTTTAAGGTTCAGACACTTTTTTCACAAAAAAATGAATTCATGGGAACAAGCAATTTAATAAGCCAAACCAATCATTTGTTAAGAAATGCTTAAGGTCGTGATCGCCAAACAGTACCCTGTTGTCAGCCCTGAGTAACTTGAAAGGTATTTGTAAGAAACCTGCTTTCATCGTAGGTTGGATTTCATGTTGTTACACAAGAAAAGTTTGCTTCAAAAATCCCTGTCTAGATTCTCTGTTTGGGAAGCTCAGTCCTTAAAGGTACAATCTCCAGTGCCACACTATCAATAGAAAGACACTAATGCAAAACTAGCATGGCATCTAAATCTGGCTTCATGGAGTTTCAGTGGTGAGAAAATGCACTGATTCGGATCCTTCTTATATCATCAAAGATAGCTACACAAATATCTTAGTACAATTGGAAAGGAAAATCTGTCTAGAATGGACATATCTGTATCAGTGATCAGTAGTGTGGTGAAAGGAGTGTGTGGAGGAGGGACGACCAAGACACCAGCCTTGGTCTCCTACCCTGGGTGGGGATTGCCATAGTAGCAACAGCTGTACTCTGGGACTGGCCACCACCAAGCCATGAAGTAAGTCAGACAGATTGTGTTCCACTTGGATGCTGTTTTCTATACGTTATACATTTCAGGATTTGGATTGGGTTTCTTATGTACTCCAGACTCGAGTTTGACCTTGCTTGAAAATGAGACTTAGTATATACTGTTGCGGGGGTACAAACATGAGGGGGCGAGGAGCCCCACCTATCAGGAAACCTGGAACAAGGGAAACACAACCCCTAAAGAAGAACCCTGAAAAGGAGGAAAACTTACCCCTTTTAGAACACTGACAATCCAGAGAGACAGGAGGAAGACCTGCACAGTTCATCAGCCCTGCTTATCTGCAGCTGGAGCCAGGTGACATCAGTGGGAGAGCGGGAGGATCAGACATGGAGGCAGAGGTCAGCACACATGGGACCAGGGGGAACGCCCTGCACCAGCGGTGAGCAGCATGGGAACGTGGGATCTGAGATGGCTCAGTGAGGAGCCACTGAAGAACCCAGCTAGGACAAGAAGAGGCAGCCAGAATCTGTGGCTTAAAAAAAAAAGGCGGGGTGTGAGAGAAGATCTGGGACTGATGCCACTGGAGGACAAGCTACACAAAAGATCTTGGACTCATCTTGAGGGCTGGCATATGGATGGGGGCACGGGGGAGGTGGAGCCTTGCATACATCTGCTGGGAAATGTGACGATCCCGGAGGTCCCCTCAATGGGAATCCCCACCACTGAAGAAACATTCTAAGACGTGGCAGGTGAGTTTGGGGATTCCCCCAAGAGTGACCGAGGGGCTTCTCCAGGATTACGTGGGACCTCATTGCGCCCAAAACCAGGTGTACATGCTAGAGTGGCATGGGAGTGGATAATTGAACTGAGAAAGGCACAAAGTGGTACATTGCCCAGGAGAGAGACCCAGGTATTAAAGGCTACAACATCATGCAACCCACTGCCATGGCCTCTCCAGATGTCCTTGGACAAACCCTACAAATCCTGACCCAGATCCTGGACGCCCAGCAGCAAATGATGGACTGGTAGGAGTACCTGGGATCTCATCGTGCCCAAAACTAGGCGCATGTGCTAGAGCGGCACAGAAGCGGTTAATCAAACTGAGATGGGCACATATACCTGTTGTTGTTTTTTAACTCTGACTTGAATTAGCAGTAAAGAAACAAGTTACAACTTCCATATAAATTAATCCCCTCCAGTTGTTTCTTCCTATGCACAAAGTAGAAGATAATAAGTGACTGAAGATGAATGATACCAAGAACTTTAAGTAGTTGCCAATTATAAGGGATTTTTAGGGAGGAAAAAGCTGGTCAGCTATCATTAATTAATAACTTGAGCCAGAGTGCTACTTAATTAACAGCATCAGTATGCAAAGGATTCCTGAACCCTTTCTCATTATCAGTCTATTTTAGAAGTGATTTCCTAGCACTTACCATAGTAAGTAGAATGTGTTGTAATTTAAAAAGGCTTCATTTAACAGAATCTTATTCCATGGGGAAATTTTAAAAGAAGAGGGGAGGGGGTACAAGAGGCGAGCGTAGGCCGTGTGCTAAAACCAATTGCAAAATCAAGCTTATGGTACAAAGTAGCATGGGAGGGATATGAAGTGAGTTACAGTCTATAATAAAAGCACCAAATCAAGTTATTACATTTCTCCCAGCACAGAAATTTGCATGGGTTGAATTCTTATATATTTGGTAAAAGAGAGAAGCTAACCTAATTTCTACTCAGTGCATCCCAGCATCCTTTCTTCAGGAAGGTATGAAACCAGAAGAGCAAAGCATTAAGATTCACATAACAGGACAGCAAGTTCAAACCCAACTAGAATCTCACTTAATTAAATCATTGGTGTTTTTCCTAATACAGCTACTGCTTCTTGCTTGTGCTATTTCTAAATTGCTTTTTGTAGAGCAACAAAGGTCAACAAAATGCTTTTACATGGCAGAACTTTCCAGTCCAAACAGTGATCTAGCTAGTATGCATAAGTGTAGAGGGTCATTAAAAGAAAAGAGATTAAAAAAACTATCAAGGGACATTAAAGGAGAATATTATAGACATATGTCTTTCAGATAATTATATGACCTTACCTGTTTGTCAGCTGGTCCCATATAAATCCAAAGTCAAATAGCTAATTATGATTCATTTCAGGCTAACAATGAGCAAGAAAGATCTTGCTAAAAGAACACTAGTTCTTAAAATGTTTTTGAATTACTTTAGTCATGCAAAGATAAATGACCTGATTCTGTCACCTTTACTCATACTAAGCAGCACCATATTTCCCTCGGTAAATTCCACAGAAGTTAACTGAATCTTTATATGCAAGGTAGAAAAATTACATAAATATAACTGTCTTTGCCACTTATCCACATAATCTGGCCCTAGAGCACCAATAACAGGACCTTGACACTTAAGTTTTTGGTCACTTTTGTAGGTCTAGTGTTGCAGTACCTGCTGCTAACAGAAGCTATTAGTACTTTTCTCAAGACAGGATTAAGAAGATGTTCTATAACATGCTACTGAAATAGGTGCCAGTGCTGTACCCTTTTGCCATTGAGCCCTATGAGGAGTGGAGTGAATTATGTCTTCAGGATCAGAATCTTCATGACTTAAGAAAATTGCAGCATGGTAAATTCCAGCCTACTTATGTATAATCTTGCATATGTTTTTCAATTGAAAAGTAATTATTCTCATCTTCTTGTACGCGGCCATGTAATGTGTATCAGATACCAAATTATTGCCAGGTTTCCATCCCAGGGAAGGTGCCATCGATGTGTGGATACAATGATCCTTTTACAAATAAATAAAATACTAGCTTGTTTTATAAAATTGCCCTGAGAGGGTACATCTACACAAGATGTTACAGTGCTGTAGCAGCTGTGAGCAAAATCTTTGATGCCACCACTGTGTTGCCGTAGCAGTGTGCTCTCTTGTTATAGTGTATTGCTATGGCAAGATAGCAGCCCAAAATAACTGTTCACAGCCAGCACAGTGCAATACTGGTTTTTACTGAACTGTATTTTAGGAAGTACTAAATGATGGCACAGTAACAAAGGCTTGATATAGCCATGTGTAGATGTGCCCGAAGGGTTCAGAAATCCACATCTCCCAGCACTCCAGGTCTGAAAATAGGCAGAGAATTCATTTTGAGCCTCTTGAGTACTCTTTAGATTAAAAAATAATATGGGTATTCTAGAACCCAAAGTGTCCCTCGCAGTCTCATAAATCACAGTTTTCCCTCCCTCTATCTGACTAACATATTTACTGACCTCTGACCACCTACAACTTGGGCATGGAGTAAATCTTCACCTGATTTTAATGGCTTCTGCCAGTAGTCTCTGACCATGCCACTTGAGTCATTCCTTCTCTGTCTGCCCTATACAGGCCCAATGGCTTGGGATGAACTTTGTTTCAACTGTAGAGTTTATTTCTGGACCCCTTCTAGTACAGTCCACAGAGGAGGAAAATGGTATTTATGTGATATTTAAAAAGTCTTACGCAGTGTTTATAAAGAAGGAAGGGATTAGGTAGGGAAAAACCATTCAAATCTTGACTTGTATTATTCAGGGGTTTTGTAGTGGGCTTGAGGAGTTTTGTGGCATTTCCTAATCTAAGTAAGAAGTGTGACCTCAAACAAGTAGCTGGATTAGCTGAATGAGACAAAGATGGCTTCACTTATCTGATTAACACTGTAGTTGGAAGTCCCCTGCCCTCTATCCATCTCTCTTTCCTACCCCTTCCCCCAACCTCTACAAGAGAAGAGCTTGTTGACATTTCCTGAATTGTAGTTTTTTCAGTGGAATAAAATGAGTCTTTCATGAAAATGTGGAAACACTACTTGTGGTCTGTTTTGATCAGTTTTACCCCAAAGCCCTTACTTGTGTAGTCCCAAAAGGCTCTACTCTTTCCTCTGTTTGAGCCGATGCAAGAATTTCTTAGGGTGATATTTTTCTATCAACCATGTAGTTGGGATAGAGTTAGACAAGGTTTTAAATGCAAGATGTTCTTCATCATTTTTATTGTAGTCAGCATTTATATGCAACCAGTCAGGAGAGAAGGGTTGGAGAATGAACAGCATAAACAGAAATGGCAGCAATATTTCAGATGACACCCAGTTCTATTTAATACATAAATAACCATGTTTCTTAGCTATTCTAGGAGTTGGGTACTGCTGGCAAATGGATGAAAAGCAGCTTGCTGTGCCTGAACTATGACAGGACTGAGATAATGCCGGTGGCAAAAAAACCAAACTTCCAAGAACTGGCCATCTCTACTATTATTCCCCATCTGAGGATCTCTCTTTTCAGCTTTCTTTATCTTAGTGCTCACCTAATCCCTGCCCTCCTTAGTCCTCAAACAGGCTTCACTACAATAGGTGTTATTCTTTATCTAACACTGCAGGAAATACTATTTCTCCTGCCTATGGGATTCAGACTTGGTCTGTGATCTGTGTTTTGTGGATCAGGCTTTCTCTATTCTGTCCTTTCTGTGACTTGGAAGGTATTATATTATTAATAAAACGTCATATTTAAAGGTTTTGTCCTATCTTCAAAGGCCTCTGTGGGGACCAACCCAGACTATATTAAAGATGTCCCCAATGATTTGCTCCTCCCCTCTACCTGTCCCCCTGCTTCCACAAGAGAAGAGTTCATGCACTTCCACAGCAGTGATATTTCACTGAAATAATGGGCCTGCCAGCTTCAAGACCAATACGGGATACAGCAGGATAAACTTCCTCAGTGGCTGGACCGTGAATCTTGGACCCTTGTCTAGAAAAGATATGAATTAACCTGAATGTTAGATCTCTTAAAGTACATACAAAACCTACTTCTGCTTCGTCATCTATGCTCAATGAAAGTTTATTCCCCAGGTGAAGCTTGAAGGGAGAGAAAATATTTTTGAATGTACAATGGTTTTGGGGAGGTACCTGGATATAATGGTGCTGATTACTGAAACAGATAGCAATAGAGAACTGAAAATACTTAAGTAACATAACTTAAGTGAATTTGGTAAAGTCAAAGGTCTTAAAGGTGAGCACTGTATTTACCTTCACAAAAATGTATGCCCAGCAGAAAGAAATCCTGCCAAATCTGGTGTGTTCTGGTTAGTTAGCTAGAGTTATTTATTTGGTACCTGGCTGACATACCTTTCTCTGAGTAACTTGACATGCTGAGTTCTCTGTAAGAACAAAAGAAGGTATAGAGAAGGGCAGCTTGGATGATTAGTGGTATGGAGAGGCTTCCATATGAGACAACTGGGATTAGAAAAGAGACACTTGATGTGGGGTGGGGGTATGATAAGGGTTTACAAAATACTAAATGGTGAAGAGAAAGTAAATTGGAACTTATTATTTACCATCTCTCACAATACAAAAACTATGGATCATAAAATGAAATTAATGGGTAGTTAGTTTAAACCTAATATAAGAAAGTTTCGGGGGGGGGTTCACATACCATGTATTTAAAGCGTGAAAATCATTGCTACCACATATTGTAGAAGCTGACACTTTATCCGGATTTTTAAAAAGTGATGTGATAAATTTTTGAAGGGAAGGTATATCAGTAGCTATGGAGTATGGAGTCAGGGGTACAGTCTTTGAATTGGAATTTCCTAGACATTAACTGATGGAAGTTGCAAGCGATAAAGAAACAGTGGAAAAAGCCCTGGCCATACCATGTTCATTCTCCTTTTCAGCATCTGCTCTGTGCCACTGTGACATGCAAAGATATTGGGCAAGATGGTTCCATAGTCTGATCAAGTAAATGCCAGTTCTTTATGTTCTTATGTTTACTATATTTATCCTCTCAACGTTCTTGCAAGATTGGGTGGTGCTCCAAGAAGAGGATTCGAGGCACACAAATATGAAATGGCTTTCCCAAGTTCACATAGTATCAGTACATGTTTCATATATAATTGAAGTGAAATGACTAGCTTAATGTTATATTTTACACGTGAGGCAGGAAAGTAATTTGAGCTATCTTGAGACTTGGAATTTTTAAATTGAATTTTGTTTTTATCTCTTTTACATATTGAGCAGGTTTTATATTTTTCTCTCTCTCATTAAAAATTTAAGAAAAGGAACAGTGAAGTGGAGAAAGTTTACTGTTTCCTCTTCAAAAAAAATTGTTTGATAAATGATCCTCACTGTCAGGCTATCATGTGACATGTTTATTGTAACATGAGTTATTTCTTTACAACACTGAAGAATATTTAAGTTTGCAGGACTTCCTGCTGGATGTATTTCTTCCAGATGCTGTCTATTTGAAAAGTAGCAGCTGCAAAGGTCACCATGGCTTTTTCATTGAATAGGAGAGAAAATGGGCAAATAAAATTCGTTAGTTTGACGTATCAATAACTGCTGCCTAAGGGTTGCAATATATTCTGTTGGACTGTTTTCTAATAATATTTTTAAAAATTTCCTATATGCTTTAGCAGTTGGAATATTTAGTTCCTGACTGTGCTACTTGCTTTTGAAATAATTAATGATCATGTGGTGATCTGGAAATCTAGAAACACCTTCATAGTATTTTGCCAAAACAAAATGCTAAATAAGGGTACCTGCAGATATTACATTTACTAAGCTTAAGTCTATGTGGGCGTGTCTTCATGAGACGCTATGTTGAGCATCATGCTACGGCGACATAGCATCGGCCGACTAAATCTGTAATGCAGCAACTATGTCATGTAGTGACATGCTCCCTCACTATAACGCATTGCTAGAGAGACATAGTGGATAAAATAACTGTGTGCTGCCAGGACACTGCAGTAA
>JAGPOW010000290.1:23526894-23542869 GCA_030014935.1 Caiman crocodilus
TTGGCATGGCTGTTTGAACACTCAGGTCAGGTCCTGGAGGACTGGAAAAAGGCCCATGTGGTCCCAATATTCAAGAAGGGGAGGAAGGAGGATCCAAGTAATTATAGGCCAGTTAGTCTCACCTCTATCCTTGGAAAAGACTTTGAAAAAATTATTAAGGATTATATTTGTGCAACTCCAGTGTTAAAAATAATGCAGCATGGCAACCAGCGTGGATTCATAGCAGGTAGATCATGCCTGACTAATCTGGTCACAAAACACTTGTAACCAGGTCACAAAACACTTATATGTAGGAGTAGAGGTGAATGTCATTTACTTGAATTTTAAGAAGGCCTTTGATACAGTATCTCATCCCATTCTTATAAATAAATTAAGAGGCTGTGACTTAGATGATTATACAGTCTGGTGGGTGGCAAATTGGCCAGAGGGTGGCGGTGGATGTGTTGCTACCAACCTGGAAGGATGTGGGTAGTTGGGTCCAGCAGGGCTCAGTCCTTGGATCTGTACTCTTCAATATCTTCATCAGTCACTTGGATGTGGGCATGAAGTGTACTCTGTCCAAGTTTGCAAATGATACTAAATTGTGGAGCAAAGTGAACAAACACACTGGAGGGTAGGGAATGATTGCAGGCAGACCTGGACAGTTTGAAAAAGTGGGCAGAACACAATAGGATGCAGTTCAATAAGGGCATATGCAGAGTGCTGCACCTAGGGCATAAAAATATCTAGCATACCTACTGTCTGGGGAAGGACCCTCTCAGCAGGACAGAAGTGGAAAGGGATCTCAGAGACATAGTGAACTCCAAGTTGAACATGAATGTGACAAAATTGTCAGCAAAACTAACCGCATCTTATCATGTATTAAAAGATGTATGATGAATAGAATCACTGAGGTGATAGTTCCCCTCCATGCGGCATTGGTCAGACCACAGTTGGAGTACTGCATTTAGTTTTGGGTGTTGTACTTTAAGGAGCATGTGGATAATCTGGAGAGGGTCCAAAGGAGGGCCATTCTTATGGTTACAGGTTTGCAGGCCAAGTCCTATGAGGAGAGACTAAGGGACCTGGATCTCTTCAGTGTCTGCAGGAGAAGGCTGAGAGGTGATCTTGTGGCTGCCTACAAATTCATCCGGGGGGGGTGGGGGGGAGGGTGCAGCAAGGAACTGGAGAAGCTCTGTTCACCAGGGCACCTCTTGGGGTAACAAGGAACAATGGTCACAAACTGACAGAAAGCAGATTTAGGTTAGATATCAGGAAAAACTTCTTCACAGTAAGGGTGGCCAAAATTTGGAATGGGTTTCCAAGGGAGGTGGTGCTCTCCCCTATCTGAGGGGTCTTTAAGAGAAGACTGAATAGGCATCTGGCTGGGGTCATCTAACCCCAGCGCTCTTTCCTGCCCAGGGTAAAGGGTTGGACTTGATGATCTGTTGAAGTCCCTGCCAACCCTAGCATCTATGAGTCTATGAATGAATGTTATCTTAACATGAGTAAGTGAGATCTTAATAGGACTGATATACATGTAAACCATCGATAGAGCTTTTCTTATCTTGTGGAACAAATTTGTTCCACAGCTTAAATTGAAGAATTTTAATCACTCCATATACAGTAAGTAACATGGCATTTGGATTTATAATCTGTACTCATACTTTTTAAATATGTAAGTGCATTCATTTCTGAATTTGTCACAATTAAACAGTACCATCAGAAGGTTTGAGCCTTGTCTAAGCATGAGTAATATATATACCGGCCTGTAGTATGTGGCTATGAAGTCTGTTAGCTGTCAGTTGCAGTGACTATATGCTGAAGAGTTCTCCTTTATGTCAAGTGGTTGAAGCTAGAGCTGTTGAAAACAAAGATCCGGGGGCAGGGCCGTCTCTGGGGGGGGGCAAATTGGGTCAACAGCCCCTGGCCCCATGCTTTGGGGGGCCTCATGAAGCTGGGCAGAGCAGTGGCTCTGCTTCTGATGACGGTTTCAGCTTCTTTGGCTCTGGGTCTTGTAGGATCAGAGCGGGGGCTGGGCCCCACATGGGCTGATTTGCCCCTGGCCCTGCAACCTGCTTAGGTCAGCTCTGTCTGGGGGTTAATTTCTTGCAAATAATAATGGTGTTTGTCCTTGCAAATAATAACGGTGCTGATATGGTTTATTAGGCAAACTCTAAGAAGTACATGCTTGCTAATTGCAAGCATCACACTGGCAGTGTTCAAATGGGTTTGAAATTAAACAGAACAAATTAAGCCACCCCTGCTCATAGCATTTGGAATATTGACTGCACAGAGGGCATAAGTGTTTCATGTAGTAACTTTTTATCCTGTTAAATGCACTCAATACCAGGAGCTTTCATGTTTCCAGAGCTCATTGAATGGTAGTTGGATATATTCAACATTTAAGAATGTTTTACTTTATTTCCTTAATGGAGTTTACTTTGTCTGAAACTGGACATGGTCATTACTACTGCAGTATCCTAACTATTCCTGTTCCTAATACAGCAGATGCTTCTTATCTTGAACCTCGTTATTTCCAGTAGTCTACACAGGCTTTTTTGTTTACATCTGCAGCATTAGGAAGTTACTTGTATAAATAACTACTCTTTCCACATATCTTTATCATGTCTTTCTGGAAAATATCAAGGCACTATTAAAGAGGAGCTTATTCAGAAGAAATAGCTACTATAGTATCCAGCTAGTATTATTATGTTAGTTAAACAGTGCAGGGCACTTCAACAAAATCCTCTCTAAGGTCATGATTTTTAGGTCTGGCAAGATGTGCTTGCTGCAAGCTGTAAAAGGAGCTTCCACATTTGCATTTCTCCCATATCAGTAGCTTCCAGGTCAATTTAGTGTCAGGATTTATAAGAGTACCCCAGGGGTTATCTATGTCAGCTGTTTTTCATCAAGTCTATGTAAAATGCTCTCAATTTCAAAAAAGCTTGAAATGCTGGGATTTTGCATGTTTTAATTCTACTAATATTCTAAATTCAGGAAAACCAGTGGGACTGGTCATTTTATAGCCTAAATATAGAACTATTTCAAAATACCGTCTTTTCAAGATGATATTTGGAAGAAGATTAAGTTTTTTGCAGAAAAACTAAAGGAAAATCACCTGCAAAAATTCTAAAGTTCAGAATTGCCGGAGCTGTGAAATGTCCATAAAACACCCTAAAATCTCTTGTATGGGAGTTTGAAGGTAAAAAAAAAAACATTTGCAACACCAGTTAGGTCCATAAGAAAACATGAAGTGTGAGGGCAGAGCATGTGAGGTTCTATCTTTGCATGCTGATCTGTGAAGTGCGGTCTGAGTATCTTTACCCTCTCATGTAGTTTTGTTGACTTTTGTGGGTTTACTTGGTAAGTAAAGTTATTCACATTCATAAGTATTTGCAGGTTCAGATTTCATTTAGCAGAGCAGATGGCTGTTCATTATCTCTGGTGTCTGCCTCCAGTGAGCCCTACTAAATCGGCTATAATTAACAAGGGAAGGCTGATATAGATTAATGACTATTTGCCATTTCCAAAAGGAGTTTTCAAGATCTTGATTAAATTTATGCAGGTGAAACTTCAGCCTATGCTAAAGAAGCTGGCGTAGATTGAAGCAGCAGTGCTGGTAATGAGGAGTTTTAATAATGCAAAGATTACATTGATTATTAAAGTTTTCTTCAAGCAATCTTTTAAATTCTGAAGTGTTATGAATATAATCACTTTAATAATGGACCTCTTGCTCCTGCACCTTAGCCCAGGTGTAGGCATCCTACAGACTGAGGAATGACCCTCCTCAACATCTGCAGTCTCTCCTCCTACGAGTCCTGGAGCTTCTGGTAGCAGGAGTCAGCTGGGTATGCTTTGTGCTCAGAGGCAGCATCCAAGGCTTGCAGCATTTCCTCCTTGCTTCTTCTATGCCTCTGATGGACATCCCTCATGCACTCTGCAACAGTGTGCCCACCCCCCTCCAGATGAGCTGGCATCATATCCTTCATACATGGTCCTCCCTTACACAGGTGAAGTTTCTGCAGTTTGACAGGGAAGGCACAGAGCCTTTGTGTGAAGTTGCAATTTTTGCTGAAAAAATGAAGCATAAAGGCAGGGAACTTGGACCCTCCCAGCATATGCCTGGGCACTTGCATTGAGACAGTAAGGTAGCTGATAAGTCTTCTGTCTTGGTTTTTACCCACCTCCCCACTCCTGAGGCTGGGAGCCACATTGCTGCTCTTCACTCAACACAGCAAAGACTGGGATCCCAGCTGTGCTGCAGGTCAGCAGCAGGCCCCACAGTGGTGCTGGGACAAGTTGCCAGGATGAGGGAGGGGCTGTGTCCCTCTCTAGGAACTTCAGAAGGCACCTGCTGTGCTTCTTCACAGGATCCAGGGACCCAGGGTCCTGCCAGAAGTTGAACTATCCTTGGAGCAGGCAGGGCTGATCACTTTGGGGAATGCTGGCGGAGCTCTGATGCCAGTTCAGGGGGCAGCTCGGTGACCACCTGTGCCGTGAGACTCAGAGTCACCTAGCACCTATGGGCTTTCCTCAAGGACTTCATTAAAAGGGAAGGTGCTGGAGTGCTACTTGCAAACCTTTCTAGATGCACAATGGGCAGAGTCACCCCGGCAGCAGGACTGGATCAGCTGAGATAACGGTTCCCACACAGGACTCTTACCATCACATCTGTGCCTTTCTTGGACTGGGAGAGGGGTTGTTTAGCATAGGGGAATTTTTTTTGTTTCACTGCACTGTAATTCTTGTGGTTTTCATAGATAGCTGTGTGTTATTGCCTGTCCCTGACGGTGTCCGCTCTGCTGTCCAGCCCCATGGCACTGCCAACTAGAGCAGGGTGCAGTGCCAGTACTTGTCAACGGAGATCAGGTCCAGCTGTAGGTGTAACTCCACTCCCAAATTATGCGATTGCTGGTGTTGGTCACCCATTCGTCTGGAGTCCTTGGGGACTGCTACTGGCAGCAAACCTTGTGCCCTGTGGCCCCAGGAACATGGTCCTGGGCACCCTGTTGTCCCGTCATTCTGGGCCTTCAAGTGCCTCCTCCCTCCCCAGTTGGTGACATATATATGTGGGGTGGCAATGGCCCTGTCCATGGTGAGGAAGTGAGGCAGCTGCTCCTAGAAGGAGATGCTCTGCCTCTTGCCCCCAGATTTTTTACTGGCATTATGCATGTGCTTGAACTGGAGCTGCATCCATTTTCTCTTGGCCCAGCACTGCACCAAGTCCCTATTGTGATCCTATGCTTGCTTCTGTTGGCAATGCACATAAACATGTTCCTGTTGCGGTGCCTTTTGCAGAACTGGTGCTGGGTCTCCTTCTCACCCCAGGAAGTGACAAGTTCCCTAATCTCCCTATAGTCCTAGGTGTGTGACTGGGGTTAGATACTGGAGGAGGATGTGTTCTTCCATGGTCTGTGGTGGTGCCCATGGGTTCTCAGCATCCAAGTGTGGGGTGGATGGATGAATGGATGGACAAATGGGGGGGGTACAAGGGTAATGAACAGAAGGAACAATGGATGGACATACGTGTGGGTCCCAGTACTTGTCTCTCCCTGTCCAACTGAGTGTGGACCCTGCTCCAGAGTGACCAGGGATCTCCTGACCAGGCCACCCACACAACCTCAAACTTTTGAGGGACTTCCAGCAATATCTCATGATTCTAACAAGGGAATGATTCATTCCCTGGCTTGAAAATTTCCAATGTCCTCTACCTGCAACACTGAGATGGCTGGCCATACCTCACCTGCTCCTGAAGTTTCCAGGGTCACCCAGCTGTTTGTCCCAGCTTGGATTCTCAATGCCCCCCCACTCCCATAGCCCTAGGACTCCAGGACTCTGTAGCTGCAGGCCAAAAAAAAATCACTTGCAGCACCCCAGGTGCACATGGCCTGTGTCTGTCAGCAGTGGCCAACATGCAGAGGTTACAAAGGTAAGTCCCAGTTACGTAGGCCCAGTCCTAATGTTCTACCCCCTGCCACTATGACCTGCTAGAGGTGAGCCACCCACACTGGCTCCTACTCAGGAGCAAGGGGTGGTGTCTGTGTCAAGGTCCAAGTCACAGGGTGCCTGGCTCTGGCCTCTGAGATGTGGTATCTGGGTGCCAGGGTCAGGGTCTGTAGGGCTGTGCCCTAGAACAGGAGCATGGGGTTCCCTGGCTGAGTGAGGCAGTGCCAGGGTCAGGGTCCATGGTCCTGTGCCCAAGCATGGGGGTTCTTCTGGGCTCAGTGTTGGGATCTACATGTACATTAGATGGTGCTTCTTGACTAGGTGTTGGGTGTGTGGAAACATGACCCAAGGACTTAGGTGCCTGGTCCCAGAGCTTGTGCAGGGGACACATGCCTCCCTTTCCCCCATTGCCTGTCTGTGGCTGACAGATGGCTGCAGGCAGGTGGTGGGGCTGGGGAGAGCAGCTGTGTTTGCTCGGTGCTGGGAGTGCCCAGGGGCAGGGGCCTGCTGGGCACTCAAGCTAGAGGACCCGAGTGCAGGCTGGGTGCTAGTGTGCCTCCTTGTGAGGGAAGGGTGGGGGGGGTCCTGCAAAGCAGACTGGGATGCTGGAGGACAGAAATCTAACTTGAATCAATAGGGAACCAGTACAGACATTCAATGTATTGGTCTAACTTAAATCAATCTGAATTGAGCGTACCTCACATCACGTCTGTCTTAGACTGCTTGCACCATTTTTAGACTGGTTTGTGTGCACCAAACTTCTTTACTACGGGTTACAGATTTAGATCAATCTATGTTCAATTAGATGGGTCTAAGTATAATATAACATGCCCACTATTATGTGTATATGTATATGCCCACATGTTATGTAAGTATAACATGCCCACTGACAGCATATTTGCCCTCACTCAGATTTACTGATACTTCTGTGGATTTTCTTTTCATTCTAGACTTGGACACAAGTTAATGCACATACCAACAAACCTGAAACAGGCATGAAATTAAAAAAAAATGAAAACAAAATGAAAAACACAATCTGAAGCAAACAATATTAGCTGTCAGTACTTCAGGGGGAAAAAAAGAACTGAGTGATATAATTTCCAAATGTTGAAGGTTTATTTTTAAAGCTGACAGTCCAGGATGAACTATGGAACAATGAGCCTAAGGGAAATCAACCTAAGGGAAGTTTTGCATTGAGTGACATCACCTAAATGCATAATTCCTTGCACTGCTGCCTCTGTAAATGAGATCTCCACTCTTTTTCTCCAACCTAGATGAAATATAAATTAATTATATTTAAAAATGTATGTTTACAGTCCTATTACTGCATTTAGTCAAATACAAAACAAGGCTTTTTTTTCCCAGTTAGCATAATGGAAAAAGCCCCTCAAAACTACATACAAGGAAATCTCACTAACTACATTGTCTGTCATTAAACTGCTGCCAAAAGCAGCGTGTGCACAGCAAAGGAAACGAGCTATGAAGCTGATTAAATGGAGCCAACCCCAAGCATGCTTATAAAACACATGCCCATATTGTGAGAACATGTTGGGAACCATTTTTCTCATGCAGGACATGCATCCATTTCAGGTGGCAGAGTGTGCATATTAGTCACGACTTGCTTCATTGCAGCATCCCCTAGCACACTTTTTGAATGTACAAACATACCTGGTATGTCTCTAATGCCAGGAAGAACTAACCCTTAACATTTCAGCTCTGCCTGAAATAGAAACACAATATTAAAATATGATTAAAATAGTTATGATCTTATAGTTATTGGGTGCATTTACATGTGAAATTAATTTGATGCAATAAACTCAGGTGCCAGAGTTTATTGTGCCTGGGTGCAGTGTTTATGCATGCACGCAGGACAGTAGTACATTGAGTTGGGGCATCGCAGCCCTGGCTGGCAGGGTGCCCCTCATTCAACATACTGTGAAGGACTGGCTGGGTCACAAGGGTGCTTCAGTGTGAGGCTAGCCAGCAGGCAGGCCTGTACAGTAGCACCTTCATGCCCCAGCCAGCCCTGGTCATCGTCTACATGTGCATTGCAGCAAATTAAATAACTCCACCATAGACTAATGCTTGTGTTGGGCAGTACTATCTTCCTCTGGAGTTAATTAGTTTATTCCGGCCTTATAGTACCGTTCATGTAGATGGTCATGCTTTACTGAACACCTAATTAAGCAACTACACAGTAAGCATCTCATGCAAATGCATCCACTGTGTGTCATTGCTACAACAGATTCCTTAAATGTGCATTGTTATATTTTTACTTATTTGGACTGTTTTTTAGTATTAGCGATTAAGACTTTCCCAACATGCTATTCAGAACATTGATGTGTCAAGAGTACCAGAATGGTTGAAGAGGAAGTTTCTTTCCTTTCCACCCTATCTTATAAGCCTGTTGCAAAGCACTATTTATTATCCTACCATCTTCTGCTCTTGAGCCAGGAGTAGATCCCTAGATGGCTATCCATAAAAAGCTCTCACACTGTTCAGCAATAAATCAGTGCTGCAGGTATAGAGTTAGTATGTGGTAAAATACAATACTTGTAATTCAGAGAGACACTATAAAGTGTTACTGATATTATAGATTTATAGCATGCTTCAACAATACCACTGAACAGGTGCAGAGTCACAGTGACATGGCTTCACAAAAAGAAACATTTCAGAGTTCAAGAACTTTATGATGTGAATCGCTCTATTTAGCTACTAAAGAAAACCAAGCTAGTAGGGTCTTCAGCTCCAGTTGCTAAAGATTTGCAGACACTATTTTCTGTTTTCATCTCCTTGAGCAGCTGGTTGAAGGATATTTTTTTTTGCTGACTTGTTTTTATGACAGGCACACAGGCGAGGGCTTGTTATGCTCCTCAACACAGGCATATATCAAAAGGGTTTTCAGTGCTTTCAGGAAGGAACTAAGGATAATAGTTCAAGTGGGCTTCAAAGATTTTGTATGTTATATACTTCCTAAGATTTGAACACTCAACTGTCTCTTCTCTCCAAGGAGCCATTTAACTGTTTCATGCCCTTCAATTTCATTTCATGGCTGCATTATGAAGAGGCAGGATATATTGGCACTAGTTTGGTCTATCTAGGTATTTATGTAGTCCTTCTTACTGTGCCATCTGAGGCCTGTTTAAGCTGTCAAGGGGCACATCTAAATGCACAATTAGTGCACATGACTAAACTCCAGAGCTAATTGTTCCTGGGAGTGCCTTGGGAGCTTCCTTGAATGTGCATGCAGGATCAATTACCTCTGGAGCAATCAGCTCCAGAGTTTATTCATGCACAGCTCATAGAGCAGTCCTGGGCTGGCAGAGGGTCCTGGGGGTCAGTCTGCCAGCCCAGGGTTGCTCCAACTGGGCTCAACATGTTACAGAGAGGCTGGCTGGGGCACAAGGGTGCTTCAGTATGGGGCTAGGCAGCAGGCAGCCCCTGTAGTGAAGCACCATCATGCCCTAGCCAACTGGGTCAACGTCTGTACATGTACTGCTGCATATGAAAAATGTCCACTGCAGGGTAGTACTTCTATTTACTTGTAAATACCCCAGGTTCTTATAAGGCCCTTTCTATATGCGTAAGAAAAAAAATGATACTGTCTGTCTTTCTGAAGTAAAGCATCAACTAGCAGGACTGTGTGACAGAGAAGATTAACTAAAGCCTATGGAATCCTTGTAATGGAGAAGAATGACTGGAAATGGGATCACATTTAGAAACTATTGTAAAAGCTTCATTTTTCTGATGTACTTTACACTAAATAAGCTTGTGCTTACATTTACACACACAAACTATAAGTAATTCATTCCCTCTCATATCCATTATTGAATTTCTATTTTTAAAGACTCAAAGGCACTGAGGGTGTATCAAAGGATTGTGCTAGGAAGTGCCACAATGAAGCATGTCATGCCATTTCCTCACACGCTATCCTCTGAAAAGGTTGGAAGATAGCTGCCTTAACACTAGGATTGGCTCACACCAAATAAACACAACTGAGACTGCAAGTTTATTGTTAGATGCTCATTAGTACACTAGGAGAGCTATATAACATCTGTTTTGGGGAGGAGAGGGGTAGCAAGCAAAGACAAGGCCAGTGCACTATGCTTTACATGTGTACTTCCTATTTCTGTAGTCACCTTGAGCTTGTCTACACCAGACAATTACTGCAAAACTGACTAATTAGCTCCACAGTAAACATCTCAGCATCTACATGTGCACTCCTGTTAGGGCACAGGAAACTAATAAGCTCCTCAGCAGGACAGTACTTGTATTTCCATAATTACAAACCGGCTTCTGCAAACCATTCTCTGTAGACCATCTTATGAAACTGGAGATAACCCAGAGGCTTTCAATAGGCCTAAGGTTAGAGGGGAGAGCAACAAGGGGGATGTGGTGTGTACTATAGACCACCAGACCAGGAGGATGAGGTAGATGAGGCTTTCTTTGGACAACTAGCAGAAGTTTTCACATCACAGGCCCTGGTTCTTATGGAGGACTTCAATCATGGAATGATACTGGCTGGAAGCACAATACAACAGTGTACGAGCAATCCAGGAAGTTTTTGGAGGGCGTTGGAGACAATTTATTTATGCAAGTGTTGGAGAGACCAACTAGGGGCCATGCTCTTCTTGACCTACTGCTCACAGGTAGGGATGTAGGGATCGTTCACAAAAATTGGTGGGGGATGTAGTGGTAGATGGCAACTTGGGCAGCTATTCTTGCTGCACATCAGGATGGTTTGTTCCTGTGCCCTCAGTAAGTTTTCTTTAAAATTATACCAGCTGTCCTGGTCTCCTCTCCCCCTCAGACTGGCCTCCCAGGGGATCCTGCCCATCAGTTCCCTGAGGGAGTCAAAGTCTGCTTGTCTGAAATCCAGGGTTCATACTCTGCTGTTCTCCTTTCTTCCTTTTGTCAGGCTCCTGAAATCAGTCATCTCATGGTCACTGCTGCCCCAGTTGCCATCCGCTCCTACACCCCTACCAATTTTTCCTTGTTTGTGAACAGCAGGTCAAGAAAAGCATGGTGATATCAGGATGATTTAAGTCCTCCGTGAGAGCCAGGGCCTGTGATATGGGAACTTCCACTAGTTGTCTGAAGAAAACCTCATCTACCTCATCCTCCTGGTCTGGTGGTCTGTAGCACACACACACCAGAACATCACCCTCATTGCTCTCCCCTCTAACCTTAACCCAGAGACTTTCAATAGGCCTATCTCCAGTTTCATAAGATGGTCTGTGAGTCACAGATAATGGACAGATAGTGGTTTGAAGAAGCTGGTTTGTAATAATATATGTTTAGAGTACACAGATGCAAGAGGATTTCTGATTTATTTGTGATTAGACAGGTTAAAAGGGCCTGTTAGATATTCCAGAAAAAGCCTTGTCCCCAATTAATATTAATAGCTTACATGAATATGTTTATTGAGCTTTATGAATTATATTTGAATACATCTTTGACTTTCACTGGGTTTTTCTCATAGTTTAAAAGTTTTGAGTATCTTTTAAATTATGAGAGAGATTGGCAGATACATCAGTATATCTTTTTTTTAAAGCTAACTGTAGCCTTCATCTAAAGGTAAAATTTATTTGCTTTTCAGATGATCTTTTCAACACAGAAGTTGTAAATACTGAGCAGAAGGCTAAAACATATTAAAACATATTAAAACAACCCCCCAAAAAGGAAAAAATGCAAAATAAGAGTTAGGAGGGATTACAAGAAATGTATTCATTTAATAGGAATGATCAATAAACAGAATGCTCTGTGACAAGCCAGCAGGACTGTTAAAATCATCTACCCACATATCAGTATTCTGGTTCCCATTCATTTTTATCTGTGAGGGTAAGAAAGATATCACACTTTGTTGGGGTCACTGTTCCTTCCATTTAGGGCACTTATCTGATAGTCTGGGATATTTTCTGCAACCCAATTATTCCAGCTCAAGTCCATTCCTGAGGCGACTACTGGTTAAATTCTGCTTATGTATTTCTGTACTGTTCATCTAAGAAATCATAGAGCCTTATCCATTCAGCTGGATAAAAATAGATGATAGGGAAGAACTGCTCTCCTGTTTTATATTTAACAGCAATCTTGTGAGATTTGAAAGTTAAGGATAAAAATCTCCCAGCCAGCAGGTTTTTTACTTTTAGGAAGGCAAGGAAAACCTTTTGCTTTTCTCCTTTTTAAGAACAATGCAAATGGGAAGAGACTTGTATGCTCACAGAATCAAAATACTTGCAAGAAAGCTGAGCTGTTTCAGTTGTCCCCTCTGGCAGCAGGGTGAGTGTGCTAAGAGATTAGGTAATCCTACAGTCACATTCATTTCATTTGCTTTTCCTCTATTGGCTCAACTTTTACATAAATATTGAATGCACATCAAGCCCTTTCAGTGAAAATAAAAGATTCTATACATTCAAATTTGTTATGTATACATTTTTGAACCCTTGGACTACAAGGCTGGGGAAAATCTGTGTAAAAAAACTGAATCAAGTTAAACTATTAGAAGTCCAATTTGTCAGATTCACTTAATATTGTGAGATTCAAATGCACTAGAGCACATATCTATAGATTTGGCTTCCTGATGTCCTAGGTAGACATTTTTTGCCTGTTCTGTCCTTCTGCAAATTTAAATAACTTTTATCTGAAAAGAATTTATGTGAGGCAATGTTCCCTCTAAGGAGTAGCAGTCTGTGAGCGCGCAGCCTTGGTCTGTGAGTGCACTGCCTTGGTCCGGCATGGGATAGTTATTGAAGGGGGCTGGAGTCGAAAGGCTGGGGGCCAGAGGCTGGAGCTGAGAGGCTGAGGGCTGGGGGCTGGAGCCGAGAGGCGGGGGGCTGGAGGCCAGAGGCTGGTGCTGGGGGCTGAAGCCAAGAGGCTGCAGGCTGGGGGCCGGAGGCTGGGCTGGGAGTTGGAGCTGGACCTGAGAGGCTGGGAGCCAGAGGCTGGAGCTGGAGCTGGTGTGGGCTCTGCCAGCTCTGGGGAAGTGCTCCGCTTCTCCGCATCAAGGCCAAGGAGTGGAGCACTTCTTCAGAGCTGGTGGAGCCTGCGCCAGCTCCCCACACCAGCCTCCATCCCTGCCTTGCCTTGCTTTACCTCAGGGAGGAGCTGCTACCTGCCCTGAGTGAGGCTCTGCTGGCTCCAGGACACTGCTCCGCTCCCCCACATCACCTCAAGGGGCATGTCCTGCAGTGTCCCGGAGCCAGCAAAGCCTCACTCGGGGCAGGCAGCGGCTCCTCCCCAAGGTGAGGCAAGGCAGGGATGGAGGCTGGGGCAGGGGACTGGGGCAGGCTCCGCCGGCTCTGAGGAAGTGCTCCACTCCTCGGCCTTGATACAGGGGAGTGGAGCACTTCCCCGGAGCTGGCGGAGCCCGCATCAGGCTCCTGCCCCAGCCTCTCTTGGTGCATGGCCTTGAAAAGCTGTGTGTGGCCACACTTTCAGTGCGTGGCTGTGCATGTGTGCACCTTAGAGGGAGCACTGATGTGAGGTGTTAGAACACTAAGGAGCCTATAGAAGGTTATGAATATTTAGAGCTCAGCAGTTTCCTTGGGGTTGAAGGAAACTGCTAGGGCAGAAGAAGTGTTTCCCTGACAAGCACGTTGCCACCCTGACCCTTTCCATGGTGGCTTTAAAAAGACAATGATAAATGAAAGCGACATTCTAAAGAAACACTTCCCTCCATAGGATGGGTGGATGCAGTAATGTCATGAGACCTTTTTTTTAAAGGAAGCTAAATTTGTCCCTGTTTTAGGGTTAGAAATAAAATGGCTTCCTTTTCAAATAAGCTAAATGTTCACAGAAACTGTGGGTGCTCAGCGTTTTTTTTTTTAAATGGGTCAAGCGTTTTTATTATGTGCCTAAATATGGACTTGATTGTCTGTCTTTAGCCACCCAAGTTTGAAAATACTGGCTTTATGTCTTGCCTAGAAGGTCTCACCAGCCTCATAATCTTCTGTATACCACAGTCCTAGCAATATTGTTTGAACTGGAAAGAGTTTGGTTTTCATTTTTCTTTTGAGAAAATTGGTCTGCCCCAATTATGGAAAGAAATATTCAACATAAAACTTTTTAAAATCAGGAAATTCTCATGGGGAAGTCACAGGCAGGGCAGAACTCGCTTTTCCAGAGAGGCTGACAGTTGTTTACATTTTAATGTGGAGGAATCCAGCAAGCCTACAAGTTTATTTTTAGTGGGTATAAACTTAGCTATTTAACTCTTTTTTTTCCCCTCTGTGGCTGAGCCTGGGACGTAAAACATAATTAACACAATGGCAAAACAGTGCCTGACCTTATGTTACAGCAACGTAAACTAGGATGCTAATGAATATGTTGTGAATTGGAAAGCAGTAGCATCCTTTCAAGCTATATTTCTTGTGGAACTTCATCTAAATGTTTGTCTTCTGACAACTTTTGTACTTATAACAGTACTACTAAGAAGAAAAGGAAGAAAAGAAGCTGTTTTATCATCCTTGAGCTGGTTGGATCCTGCCTTCATGGTATGGCAAAACTGGTAAAGAAAAATATGAATCATTGGCAGAGGGTCTTGTTTTGTGTCTCTGATAGCAGAAAAACCTACCTGGCCCAGAGGTACAAGCTGCTGGTAACAACAGTTGATTTATGAGGTTGGGGGGTTTAACATCTTTCTTAGATGGTTTCCTTTAGCCAATGAGAATGCTAGACAAAATGTTAAACTGCCCTCCCAGTTGGGGAGGCGCAATCTCTTGGGAAAGGTTCCAGCTGTGTCTTTACTTCTTTACCACTAGGGAAAATCCACATTTTTTTAACACAACGATAACTCTAGGAGGTACAAGATCCATTATATGCAAAACTAACTGAAATTTTCAGTCACTAGAACAAAGCTGAGTGTAGTAACAGGTACATAGTTATGAAGTCTCATTTTCTATAAGACTTGAAATAACAGTAGGAGGCGGCTTCCACATACTTTGTTAGGCAAGGGATGCAAGAAGTAGATAAGGAGAAGAGAATCATAGGGTTGTAAGTGATTTCAAAGGTCACCTGACCCAGCTCCCTTTCATCTGGCTCAATCCCCAGTCATTTGTTAGCTCTTAAGTTGTTCACCTCAGAGCCATAATGGCACAGGTCAACTCAGTATCTCAAAATGAGCATACAGAAATTGAGGCATCCAACCTTTCTGAAAATATTTGCCTGATGGCTGAGGTCCAGAAGGAGAAATGCACAACTGTTGAAGGACTCATCAATTTCAGTCTATCTAAAGTCTATCTAAAGGCAGTCTTGTGATCTCAATGCAGAAGGGGCAAATGAGGTAGGTTGGGCTCCTTTTATAGCGGTGTCAGAGTTTTTCTGGGTGTTCTTTGACAAATAACGCTTCATGCGTTAGTTTCATCATCTGTAAAACTAAGGTTATATTAGCGTGCTTCACATAGGTGTTCTGATGCACACCATTTATGAAGTGCTAGATAAATCTCACCTGGAGGGGCAATAGGAGGGTAAAGAAGTGCTTTTGAATACAGTTACCCACAGAAGCCTTTGTCTTTTGAGTTGGAAGCTGAGTTATGCAAGCAAACATCTGCTGGAAGAGCACTCACAAAAAATTATCTAGGGTACATAATGAATGAAGCCTCCCTGTACAAATATTAATGTGCTAGTTTTACTGTGTTATTATCTAGTCTATTCAGAGTCTGCCAGCCAGAAATGCATTTCAAACTATAACCAGATTAGGACAAAGCCTCTAGCATACTACTGGCTTAATGCCAATAATAATCATGATCTTTGCTAAAATTCTTTCTTTCATGTCCTATGCAGCCCTCATAAAGTCATTGAGATTGCACCAGATAAAATCCAGGAAAACTTGGTTCTTTGGGCCATTTTCTGATCTCACTAATGCTAGTTATACAGTGTTGTGACTCCACTGATGTCATTTAAATTACTCTTAATTTGCAACTGTATAAGTAAGAGTAAAATCAGGCTACTGTGTACAAAGAAATATTTTGATAATCTTGTGCATGCTACACAGCAAAAGAGTGTTGGCAAACAGTATTTTTAAAGTACAGGTTTTGATATGGGATATCA
>JAGPOW010000290.1:23550994-23590930 GCA_030014935.1 Caiman crocodilus
CTGTGACCCCAGCACTCGTTCCTGCCATTGGTGGGGGGTCAGACTAGATGGCCTGCTCTAGGCCCCTTCTGACCCTAGTTACTATGAAACTATGAAACTCTTTTGAACTTTCGCCTCTTTTGAACCCAATACCCCAACCTCTTTTGAACCCAATACACTGTTTCACCATCTCCCTACCACTACACACCATTAACAAAGTACACAATTATTCAACCTTCACTTGGGCAGACTGGATTTTACCCTTGGTCCTTTCCCACAATGCAATTGTTCACATTCAGAGAACCCTGCTTTAAGTCTTCCTATTGGTTCATATTTGGATGGGGAGTATCTGGAAATAAAATCAACAGAACAGCAGATGGTCTAACTGCAAGCCGACAGATCTGGAGCTTCATCTTTCCCCCCCTTGCTTTCTTGGTAAATTTATTCAAGCACAGAAAATATTTCATTAAGGAGTTCTGTTGAAAACTGCAAGCACTGATTCTGAATACTTAAGGCATTCCATAGTTCATGGTATAACTTTCAGGTCCCCAAATAATGGACCATTAATAAGTGTGGTTTCTGCATTACATGTTAAAGGGAATCAGGGTGGAGAATTCATCAAACTTTCTTTTGACATAGTGGCCTTGACAGGACATGGGTTTTAAATGTGCTGGGTCAAACTGCAATAGCAAATGAGAAATTACACAGCTTGTAATATATTCTGGGATGAGGCAGGTTATGGTCAGTGACTGCATCTATTGCTTTGTTCTTAAAGCACACAGAGAAATCAATGTGACATTCTATTCCCCTCTGGATTCTATTTGCTGGAATAGCACTGTAACCCTTTCACTACCCTAAAACATACTACACAACACACTTTGCAAAGAAAGCAATGTCTCGGTTGTAGATGATTGCTATCTACTGCATTTAAATAAATATAAAGCAACAGTGATTTTAGGAGTCTGATTCTATCAAACAATTATGCATGTATTTACCAATATGTTTTGCATAATCATCAGAATTTTATCTCTGTTTAAAAATCTGTTGGTTATAATTTTGTATATTACATTGACCCAGGTCTCTCCCTTGTGCCATCAACTCCCCTATATTTTAAACTTCTCCACCACACACCATGGTTTGCTGAAGCGCTCATGCTTAAATTTTCTTTTCAGAAAATCTTTTATCATCTTTATATTCATACACTATGTCCATCACTCCAGCAGTGGAAACCCTATTACTAAATAACAGACTTTTAAAACAGTTTGGGGACCTAATCCTAATGACATTTAGCTTCTAATTTTCTAAGGTTTTGAACATATGGCACAATTACTGTGGTGCAGACAAAAAGTAGATACATGGCATATAGACCTACACTGGCATAACTTACTTGAGTCACATATAGAATAATCCCAAGAAAATCAGGGTAAAACTGAACTGATATAAGGTTGTGTGTTCAGACATACTAAATTTCCTTACATACAACACTTACTTTTTTCCAAAAATCGGATTTTGAAAATGTTGATGTGCAATTTAAGCAAGGAAATATGGTAACAGCAGTTTCCACCAAAGGAGCCTCCATCAGGAAAGAGAGAAATCAGCACTGCACTTGCTGCAAAATTAGCTTATGGGGCTCCATAGCTGCTGGCTGTGGACGATAGGAGCCTTTTCCCCCAGTGGAGGCTTGAGCTGCAGAGGTTATTACTGTCTTGGCTCTGCTGTATTTCTAAAGTAGAGCTGAGCCTTGGGTTGGGTGGACCCTCTGCTGACTCCACAGGTGCTGATGTTCCAGCTCAGCTCAAGAGAAGAGGGGACAGTAAGTTTAAGTTTGGTTCAGCTAGCAGCAACTGTGGTGTCCTGAAGTTCGGGAATTAGCAGAATAACCACAATATTTGCTTTCCCTGCTACTACAGTATGTGCGTTTTCCCTTACTGGTATTTTCAAGGAAAGACTTTTTTTTCTTTATTCTCTTTTCAAAAACAAGGTAGGCATCTTACTTTAAGGCATGTTATATGCAAGAAAATTCAGCATTCTGCTGTAGTCATTTACTAGAGGCAAAAAAACCCTATTACATGCTGTGCTACCACCTAATGGTGAAGTGATGCAATAGTACCTATTGTGAGCAGCTACCTTGCAATAGTCATTCCATTTTTCTTCTCAGGAACTTGATGTACCAATCACTGATGTATAAAA
Organism: Caiman crocodilus; assembly: GCA_030014935.1. Classification (NCBI taxonomy): domain Eukaryota; kingdom Metazoa; phylum Chordata; order Crocodylia; family Alligatoridae; genus Caiman; species Caiman crocodilus. Next base: position 23,553,164 of record JAGPOW010000290.1, read on the forward strand.
CTGATGCAAATTATACTGGTATAAATGTGCGCGGTGCCCAGGCTCTCAGCAGTCTCTTTTGCAAATTGCATTTAGGGTCTGAAGCATTTTTTAGAAAGTGAGCCTTTGTACTTCAGTTCCCCATCTATGTGGTGGGGATAATCACATTTTTCTACTTTACACACCATTATAAGGATGCAGACAAACATTGCAATGAGCTGAGAATTGTGGTGTGTGAAACTATACTCCTTTCTGAAGAAGGAAAGTAGTATGATGCCATTTCATGGGTGTAACAAGTGGGCATCCTGGGGCCAGCATGAACGTTGGCCCAACCACTTGTCTCAGGGCAAACTGCCCACCTGTCTTCTGTGCTTGGATGAAACTAATATAAAGTTGTTAACAAGGCAGGAAGTTGCCCATTTAATTGCCCTGATGCCAAGGTCTTATATAAGGTTCTGAACCCCACCTTATACCATGTCCCATGCATTGTATTTGGCATCCATGGCCTAACACCCAGCCTCAACTTACATGGCCTAACACCCAATCTATAATCCAGTGTCTTCACACTAGAACCCTTACTCCAGTGCCTCGTGTTGTGGCTCTCACTTCTATGCCCTCACACTGGACTCACAATCCCTGTGCCCTCATACTGGGCTCTCAATCTCATTTACTTGGGGCTCCCAGCCCCTCCCTTTCCTTGGGTTCCCTACCCAGTTTGGGACCCTCTTATTCATAGATTCATAGACACTAGTGAGGTCCCTTCCAGCCCAAAATCATCAGGTCCAGCCCCTTCCCAAAGGACAGGAAGGCAGCAAGGGTCAAATGATCCTACCAAGATAGGCATCCAAATGTTTTTTTAAAGTATCCAGAGTAGGTGCTTGCACCACCTCTGGGGGGAGTCTGTTCCAGGCCCTGGCAACTCAGACAGTAAAGAAGTTTTTCCTTATGTCCAGCCTAAAACAGTCTTCCAGGAGTTTGTGACCATTTGACCTCATCTTCCCATGGGGTGCCCTGGTGAACAGTTGTTCTCCCAGGCCCTGGTACATAACCCTTATATACTTATAGGCTGCCACCAAGTCACCCCTGAGCATACACTATTCCAGGCTGAAGAGTCCCATGTCTCTCAGCCTCTCTTCATAAGGCCTGGTCTCTTGTCCTCTTGGTCCCCTCGTGCACCCACACTGGGGCCTCATCCTCTTGCCCCAGGAGACTCACACCCAGCTCCCTCATGGGCTCAGGGCCCCACCCCCCTGGAGCCTCACACCCAGCTCATTCATACACCTCAGGACTCACTGTGAACCTCAGTGCTGCTTCAGGCCCCTTCATTTGACCTGTGCCCTGCCTCAGGACTCACTGTGAGTCTGGGCCCTTGCTTTGTCTTCAGGGTGTGCTCCCCTAGCCTTTCCCCTCCACAGGGTAACTCACAAGGCAGCAGGCGGTGACACTTCCTGGTGTCCCATACTCGCTGGGGAGGCACAGGTGTGGCATTTCCCGGACACTGCCCAGTATTGGCAGACTCATCACACCATCCAGCCCCAGCAGGATTTAGTTTTAGACTATGTGCCAGGAACTTACAGCCATCTCATAGTTCCTGCCGTATACCTCCAAGATGTTCTGAGCAGCAGCCCCAGGCAGGAAATGTTGCCTCTCCAGCTACACGCAGCAGACTGCTAGCCCTGCTACTCTTATGTCTAGCAGCTGGGCCCACTCCCCCAATCATGCGACCTTTGGTTGGCCGTGTGATTTCTGATGGGGATTGCAGCTACCTGAAGGCTGCTCTGCTGCTAGCTCAGCCCCTTTGAGCAACAGAGCACAAGATGTTACAAATCACAAGATGTGCTCTGTTACAGTGGGCCATACTATAAAAGACACAGGGCATGTGTGGACGAAACGGGGCCCCTAAATTAAAGTGGTTGGTTTTAAAAAACACCACTTTGATTTAGGGCTGATTAAAGCCCTGTGTCATACACACCCCCCACTGATTTACCTTTCTCTCCAGTGGGGAAGGAAGGGTGTGCTGCTGGTGGGTGGAGCAGTCCCTGGGCTGCAGGGGAAGCTGGTGCTTCCCTGCGCAGCAGCTGCAGCTCCCCCCATGAAGTGGCACTTGCTTGCAAGCAGCTGGCTCGGGCAGTCCCAGGGGATACCGCAGCTGTGGAGGGAAACACTGGGCCCCCACACAGCTCAGGCAGGCAGCAGGCAGGCTCCTGGGAGGAGGGTGGGGGAGATCAGGCTTGCCGCTTTTCTTGGGCAGAGCTGCCTTACCAGGCTGCTGTCAGGATGTGTGGAGGGCTTCATGCAGAGCCCCCTTCATGCATGGAGCCCCATGTTTCACTCTGCAGCAGTAGGGGCAGCAAACTAAACCTCCTTGAAGGAGGACCACTGAATTCATTACACCACTGAATTTCTTACAGCATCTGGAATGAATGCGTAATACGCCACCAAAGAATGCAGACACTGACACCATTAAAGCAGTGCAAAAGCATTTAGACTGCTTTAAAGTGCCGTGCACACATGCCTTTCATTTCACCTACACATGGCCAAAGTTGACTGGATTCAAACTTGGAATTCCTAGTACTTAAAATAAATAAATAAAGGTGTACTTGGTCACATTTGATCAAGCGAGTTTACTTTGCTGTGATCCCATCCCTTCTATACTTACCTTCCAAGAAATAAATTTTAGTTTATGCACTGAAGTAGATATACCAGAAACTGTAAGTGTTTTTTCTATGGGGTGGGATGACAAGGCAAAGAGACAAGATTCTTGGAGTCATAGTGCAGAGGCAGTTAATTAAGCCAAATAAGGGCTTGATGGCATGCATTACTTAATATGAATGTGGTGTAACTAAATTAAATTTAAGTTTGTCTTAAATTTAAGAGTCCAGCCAATACATTTTACTTGAAGTTAATGTTCATAGGAATGCTATCCTGGGAAAATTCTGGATAACTTAGAGCTGCCTTGGTAAGATTATTTACAGTAGTGAGAATGCTGCTCTGTAATAATTATTTCTGGTATTTTCGGAGAGAGACTTCTACTACATGTTGTTTTGGTTATGTTTATAATGTCTTTGCAGTGACCCCAAGATCACCTCCAACAAACATAGCCAGCCAGTTTGCTCCTGCTCTGTACATACGACTTGCTGGTAAGTTCTGTGTAGTCCCTCTTTTTGGTTATGTTCATGGACACTCTTAGTCTCAGTCCTGAGAGTTATCTTGGCCAGGTACAAACATTGTACTTTTACTGGTATAAGTGCTCAGAAACCACTCTATACCCATAACAGAACAGAAGTTCATCAGACACAAAACCAGTCTGTAGCTGTAACAGAGCCCATAGATTGTTTCATCACACATAGATTGGTTTAAAAATAGTAGAACCCAGTCTAAGATTTGCACCCCCCATCAAATGGCTAAGGTGTGTCATGTTCACTACTGATCTAAACTACACTGCTTACAGAAAACCACATAACTTAGATCAATTCTGCCTTGGGCTTTTTGAATGTCTGTACTTAGCCCTTGAGAACAGAGTTGGCTGCACCCAGCAGTACTCTAATAGCAGTGACACAACATTTTCTTCTTTTTTTCCCTTTGAACATAAGGTGAATGCAAAACAGGAGTAAGTGGGTAGGACTTGTTTCTCAGCACTGATCTTCAGATCGCCATGGAGGACAGTATAAGCATACCTTTGTATTGTAAGCTTATTGGGACAAAGTCACTTTGAATCCACCCTTACATAGAATGTTTTCTTCAGAGTCACAAAAGCTGACATCCTCAGCCAATACATGCTAGTAGTATATGCAGTTCCAGTTACAAAATAGTAGGCAGACTACAGATGTAAAGAAAATAAAAGCAGCACTTCAAACTCTGCACATGCTTGTGCTGAACCCACCTCATGCCCAGGAAAGGTGTTATGTTAGCTGAACCCGGCTCACCCAATGTCTGTATAGATAGGGTGCTTTAGTGGTGCTTTTTTGGCACTTTTATCTAATAGCTGATTGAAGTGTTTTCAATAAAAGTGCCAAAAAGCCATGCTGAAGCACCCAGTCTATACAGATGTTGCAGAGCTGGGTCAAGTTAACACCCTGTTTCTTCAGTAAGTGGGTTTTTTTTGTTTTTTTTCACATCTGTCAGCAACCGTCAGTAAAGCATCGTAAGCCAGCACTGAGACCAACTGCTTTCCTTTTGGTTTGAACAGGATAAAGAAAAGCTAGAGATAACATTTACAATACATTGGCTTCATTTTAATTTGTTAATGATGTAGACAAAACAACAAGAGACTTCAGTGAGGCACATTTTTTGCCCCTAGTGGTAGGCCATAACTAAAAGGGCAGATGTCACAGAGCTCCGATACTTGTCAGTTTCAATGTAAAGACAGAAAACTGCTAGATTATGTGTGATTATAAACGAGAGCATTTGCATTGCAAAAGAACTAAATCCCCTGCAGGGTTAGTTTCCAAGGGAAAGTAAATAGGGACATAAGGGTGGGGGGAAACAGTTTCTTAACAGCACTAGATTAAGAGTGGCGTGAGTTTTGCTGCTGAATTCTGTATGCTCAGATCTAAATTCTGCCTTCCAGTGTTCATGCAGGGTTCCTAGGGGAATCAATAGGAGCTGTGTAGAAGCGGATGGGGGGCCAAATAACTGCAACCTTGATCTCCAGTGTGTTCGTTGGAATACATCTTCCTCAGTTTCAAAAGATGTGGGTGAGGAACAGCTTTCATTCTCTTGCATGTCAGTATTACTATTTTTCTTAGCAGTTGCACAAAAGCATTAATGTGGTCTCAAGTAAAGCAGAGGATTAGGGACCTACTTAATTCATAATTTCATAGATTTTATCAAAACCATGAAATTGGGCATCGCCCACAAAATCTGTGAAATTAAAACCCCACCCAAAAAGCAACTTGCTGAAAATAAAATACTGGTTTCCCAATGGGAGTCACTGGTGCAAAGAGAAGTCAGCTGCCCCCACCCCCTGCCTCTCACTGCTGATTGGATGAGAAGGCAGCCTGTTGTGTGGCCTCACCCTTCTCTGCCAATCAGTGGAGATGGGCAGACCCACATGACAAACAACCCTCTGGGCAAATCAGCAGCAAGGGGCTGGGTTACATGATGGACAGCCTTCAGCTAATCAGCAGTGAAGGGCATGGCTTCTGGGGCCCTTCAGACAATCAGAGGCATGGGAGGGGTGCACTTCAATAAGCCCATGAAAGTGATGGTCGGTGCTGCAACTGGTCCATGAAATCTTTTGGCTGTCATCTCAGTTTGGTTAGGTCCCTGCAGATGATGCACTAACTTTCATCCTGTGCAATTTAACTGATACTAATTGTGCTGCAGTAAGTCTCCACTAAGGGAGAATTTAGATTTGAGGAATCTATTGTGCTCTGAAATAGGTACCTGTAACTACTGAAGTAAGAGAGAAATTAATCTGTATGTTTATTTATATCATCTACATTGTCTAAATGTATCTAAGTGCCTTTAATACAAAAGGTTACTGGAATAAAAGTTTGAAGAGATTAAGTTACATGAGGAAACCTCTTAAAAATGAACTATCCAAACACTAAAAATGATTGTCAGAACAGTTATCCTCTAAGGCTGCATAAACATATTCAAAGCAAGGAGGCTCTTGGGTTTGTTCAGTATATTTGAGGAAAAATTTAGGTTAGACATAAGGAAAAACTTCTTTTCTGTAAGGGCATTTAGAATCTAGAACACACTCCTAGCAGAGGTGGTAGAGCCACCATCCCTGGAGATGTTCAGTAGGAAGCTGGACAAACACCTCGTTGAGCTCATTTGAGCCCAGTTACCTCCTGCCCATGGCAGGGGACCAGACTTGCTGATCTTACAGGTCCCTTCTGGTCTTTCTATTCTATGATTCTATGCAACAGCCCCCACAATGAACCTATCCCCTCATCCCTCTCACCCCTTCCCCCACCAGGAATTACTTCCTCATCTCCCAGCACCAGTGAACACAGATAAAACCAATGCTGGGAGCAGGTTGCAGGAAGATTTGGTGGGCTTTGTGGCTTGCTGGTCCATGGCGGGGGGATTGTCCATCTTGGGAAGGAGGGAAGCTAAAAAGAGCCTGTTATCAGGGATGGGGTAGGAAAACCTAGCCCCAGGTGGGCTTTTCCAGCTCTAGGGCTGTGCTGAGAATGGTATAGAATTTTGGGACAATTGGATCATTCTAAAAATGGCCAACCCAATCTCAGCTAGACTACCTCAGAAGTAGGATTAACTTAGATCAGTTTGGCTATTTTCAGATCAATCTAGCCTTCCTGGAACTTCTGTACAGTTCACACTTAGATCAACCTCATTAGGGATGTAAATGTAAGGTCCATACTGGGGTAAACTAAGTTGGATTGGGTGGCCATTTTTAACATGATCTAATCTCCCAAAATTTCTGTATGCAGTCTAAGTAGTGCTACACTCTTGATTTTTCTTTATTTGAAGGTAAGCTGACGTTAACATTGACTACTCTAGCTCTCCTTTCTGCCTTCTAAAAGAATAACTGGAAATATTTTTCAGCAGGCTCTTAATGGCTTATAAAAATCTGATTCCCTAATTGCAAATTGCTCCTCATTTCACTAGCTGCAGATGACTCCGGAGCAACTGCAATTGCTGGATCAAGTCCAATCTTTACACAGGGGGAGGGAACTGAGTTATTTTGGAATAGAAAGAGAAGAATGAACATCAAAACTAGATTGTGAGTAATTACAGTGGCAAATACAGATAAGCCTATTTGATTCATTCAGCTTTATACCCTTACTTGGAAGAAAATTGTCTTGCTAACCACAATACTATTTTTTCTTTTCTGGCGTGTGTTAAAATTAATACTGCTTTCAGAAATAATGCCTCTAAAAATCACATCTACAGTGCCATGGTCAAAATGACTAATTCCTTAACTCCATACAGCATTGGGTTCAAGTATACCCCAATCCAGAAAACTGGTCCTGTAGTAAAGATCTTAATAACTTCAATTTGTGCCCAAAAGTTAAGAAGTAACTTTATTATGGTCCAAAAGAATTTGCAGAGAAGAGAATTCAGAAGGTAGCTACCCAAAGTTAAATAAATTTGAAGTAGAAAGAAGGGGCACATTTTTACACAGGGAGGGTAATCTGAGCATCAGCAAGGGATTTTGTGGATTCCTTGATCTCTTAAAATTAAGTCTTGGGTGCCCTCTAACAAGAACTGCAATGGCTAAAACAGCAGCAGTAGACCTGATGTGGAGATGACTGTCAGTCAATTTGTTTGATATGTGCCCATGGAAGATGCACTAGATGATTCTGATGGTTCTTTCTGGACTTCAGGATGAGTTGAGAAAACTCAGCACTTTGTATGATGGAGATTTTAGGGGAATGTTGATGTATAATAGTTAAGAAAGGATTAGTGATGTTACTAGAACACAAGACTAAAATTGTTCATGTTGGAAAAACTTTTAAAGTAATGGACATAGCATCAGGATGTCCCAATTGCCCCAATCTATCTGTTTTAGCTTGTGTCTGTCCATTTGCTTTATTCTAGTAGAAATGTAAAATTGCCAATGCACAGAATTCTTGAATATAGAAAAGTTTTAATAACATTTCATAAAATTATACTATAATCTGTAATGAAGGCTTTATATTGAGATGGCAATAAATAATAAGAATTAGAGGATCCTGACCTACATGGATCAGAAGAAACTATGCCATTTTAAACCTGAGGCATACCAGGTCATATCACTTCTAAACAAATATTCCCCCAGTAAATTTTCAACTAGGAGTCCAGTCTGGTGAAGCGCAGAGTAACCCTAATTCTTATTGATTTTGATTAAATCCTCATTAACTCTTAAGAAATGTTCAGCACTTCCCAGGATTTAGGCCTGATGACAGTTTTTTTCTTTGTTTGCATAAATTTCAATGTAATTTATTAACCAATGTTAGTCCTTTATCCAACTATCAGTTTAGTATCTGAGCACCTTCAAAGTCATGTTTTCTTTCTGGGGTGGGGGGTCACCTAAGCTCCCCTTTTTTACCTTTTCTACTTTGTGTTGAAGCGGTCCTGTTTCCAGATGAAGAGGGCTGAACATGACTTCTGCCAGGGTTCATACTTTTCATTGTTACATTGCTCAAAGCTGAGTTGCCTAAGTTTCCCATCCTTGGCTGTATTAATGCACAGTAACAACAACACATTAATGAACATGTAGCTATGCCCATTGGGTGCAGAAGCTGATATTCAAGTATTAGCCCCTCTAACACACAGGTACAGTTCCCTGAAATACAAGGACTTCTCCTTTTCCCCAAAGAGGGCAGAGGGAAGCAAAACCATAACTGTTCTCTGGGACACCACTAATGGTGTTATCTAAATATATAAGGGGACAATACTGTACTGTGCCCTGTGAAGGCTTGTAGCAGTAAGTATAGTCCCACGACATAAAGGGAAACCAAAGATGACTTTTTCTAAGAAGTCGCTAAGAGCAATTCAGCGCTTATCAGGTTAAACAATATAAATGAGGCCACAGTGAGCCCCAATAGCAGCAGACGAGTCTGACTGAATTTCTCAGATAGCTGTAGAGGCCCAGGCCCTGAACACAGGCCTGTTACAGATGCAGACCCTGCACTCTGTCGTAGGTGTTCAAGCTGCAGCTTTCACCGTATTTTGACTACTTTAAAATTCTAAGTTTGGTTGATTGGACTCTGAACTCTTTGGAAGCAGTGATCCTGCTCTGCTCTGTTTGGATCAGGCAGGGTATAATTTTGTATTCACATGTCATGGGCTGCTGGGCTCTGTAACAATACATTAATTAATTAATAGTGTCTGTTTCTTCTCTCACTGTTTCTTTTTCCCATTTTTGTTTCATTTTTATTCTTCTGGGATTACAGGAAACTTAATTACAGAAGTTAGTTTTGTGCTGTTTTAGAATAAATGAATTTCAGGGTCATTCTAGCCTCTTAGAAAGGTGAGTTTTTTCATCCTTTGTGCACACTCCTCTGACTAACTCTCAAGTGCCACTGCTCATGGAGAAGGTGGATGTTATAGGAGAGAGGAGAGAAAAACAGCTTATATAGTAGCCTGTGGAATAGTCTAGAAACTTTCAATGATGCTTTATTCCCCATATCTGAAATATAATATACAGCGCAGTCACAGCATAAGCTTTGCTGTTCTTCCAGGTGCTTTTCATAGAGACTATATCAGTTCCCAATACTGTACAACATTTATTTGGTAATAGGCCTGGATACTGTCCAGAACTAGGCTGTGTTCTCTCTGGAATAATCTTTGATTGTGGTCGCCTTGGGGTCTGAAGATGGCAATGGTTTTTCATGAATTTCTCTAGAGTATGAAGTAATACCAAAAACAGGATACAGGGGCAGGGGGCTGGACTCGATAATCTTGCAAGGTCCCTTCCAGCCCTAATGTCTATGAAATCTATGAACTAGCTAATAGCTAAGGGAGGGGACCATCTTCCGATTCCCAACTCTTAATTATTACTTTTATCATTACAATGCCAATTTATGTTGGATATTTTTAAATATACCAAGAAACAATGCACCGCTGCTGAGGCTTGATTTTTTTATATACTTGTAATCATTATTTTTATCAACTTTTAATGAGTTAATCAGCCTTCTTGTGCAGTTTTGTGACTCTTGGTGTCAAGGAAGCACTAAAATTAATTTAGTCAATGGAGGTCTCTGCATCTTATTCCCAGCTGGTGTTGATTCACTGTAGCAACTTTTACTATATCATTCTTCATACAATGACATAGTAAGTACAGTAGTAGCAAAAGAACATGGCTAGAACAACCAAAACTCTTGCAGTTAGAATTTTTTTTAAGTCATGACAGCTAGTATACATTAAAGCACTACTTATGCTTTTTCTAGTCTACAGCAGGGACTAGAACAGTGGCTAATGTATCCTTGGATTGGGGAAATACAAAGGTATATCTCCTTGTGTAGTTGTTAATACCAGGACAACTGTAGTTTTGATCAACAGACAGAATTTAGTGATTCTACCATATATAATTTACACAATATTATTTTACCTTATATCTATACAAATTATGTATGTTATGTTTTATTCCAAAAAATAAAAAATTCCAAACTAATCTTACATAAAGTAAATAGTTTTAAAAAATATTATTTTCTGACATGATACGATACTACTCTTTTTGCTGTCATGTACATACATCTTTGTCTTGATCAAATAGGTAATATAAACTGAAAAGGAAAAGGTATTTAATCATGTTAGTTTGAAGTAAGGAAGAAGACAGGGCAGGATGGTACCTTAAGGTGCCTATACACAAGCCAGGAGGCTGCTCTGACATTGTAATTACAGCGTGTCATAGCAGACTCAATTAATCTAGTCTGCTGGAGCATGGTAATTACCACACTTCAGCCAGCCTCTGTGCTTTGTGTATCAGTGTCCCCATGATGACATGGGTACTTTAATGAAAGTTTGTTTGGTGAACTTTAGATAAAGTGCTCCCACCGCCATTTTGAAGCATGGGCATGCTGATACACAAGATGCTGTGGACAGTTTAATTACAGCAACTCTTGAAGCTGCTCTAATTAAAGTGCCTCCTCCACTACTTTTGGAGCATGTGTAAAAGTTCCCTTAGAGACTGAATTGTTCAGAGAGTTATAAGCTTTTATAGAAGACAGCTTACTTCATGTACTTCAAGTAGGCTGTTACCTATGAAAATGTATGCTTCTCTGAACTAGTTAGTCTCTAAGGTGTCACCCTGTCCTGCCACTACAGAACTGAAAAAGCATGCTTGCTTCTAAATAACGTGACCAATAAAGCCACCTCCAAAATATATTTTGCTATGGATATTTTTTGTTACTATTCCATTCCAAGTACAGAATATGATAGGTGGGTAGGAAGAGAGATGTTGAAAATTGTATAGATAGCCAAAGGAAGTGTAACAATGTTGACTATCTGTGGTCATGGTAAGTAGCACTGCCCTTTTAAAGTCCTCATTTTGATCTTCATATAAACGCATACCACCTCAAGGATTAAAGCAAAATACTTTCCCAGTTTTACAATCTTTAGATCATAAAAAATATTACTGGTGTCTGAGTGAAAGTATTTATAGGGTGTGTCTACATGTGCATTTAAGTGCAACTAAATTTAATGTGCATTAACTGATTTTTGGCAGGTGTCTACACATGTAGGGACTTTGCACTAAAATTACTGTACTTGGCTATAAAGTTAGTGTCAGGTCCTTGCAGCCCTGCCATGTGCCCCTAGTGGCTGGGCAGACCCAACACTAAAGTTAGTGCCGAGTTGCGTCTACATGTGCATCTGCAGGTATCAAATTTAGGTGTGAATAGCCTAATGTTACCATTTTAATGTGTATTCAGGCCATACATATATAGATGCATGCTTGCAATGTGCATTAAATTAGGCTAATGCAAATGAATGCACCTCATGTAAATGCGCTCAAAGAAAAAGTAAACCTGAGTACACCTAATATTTTGTGCTGCATAAAAGCAAGCATGGGTGGAAGAATCAATTTCAGTAGTCATCAGAACAGAAGCTACGTGAGTGCAGAAACCAGTATTTGGCAATAGACAGCCTGGAGATTAGGCTTCCCATGTAATGGCTGTCTTATAAAAGATATTGGTGCTAAAGTTAGGAAGCTGTTAAGTTACAAATCATTATAGCTGCATGGGGAAATTTGATATATTAAAGACTGAATAGCAGAAGCCTCATTTATATCTGATAGTTGTTTGCTTAAACCAGTGAAATAATAAGTACTTGGGCTAAGTAACAGCAAAAGCCTGATGCTGAATCGATTCAACCTTCACAGATTAATCTAAACTGCATAGATTGAACCCATATGCAAGTAAACAGACATTCAGTTTTGATTCTGGAAATGCAGCTACTTGCCTGCAGTGGCTTAGGTCAGAAGCTGGCAAGTCCTAGACCATGCCTCCCTGCTCAGCTAGAGCAAACAGCTTGGGCCAAGGCTAGCCCACTCATCCTGCAGGGAAGGACAGCGGGAGGGTTACAGTGAAGGTGCAAAGCATCCTGGGATGTTGGGCGCCTGAGAGTTAATTTGAATCTGGAGGGGATCTGAGACAGAAGTTCAATAAACCAATTTAACTTAAATCAGTTAAGTTTGATACAAAGTCCACCCAGCTTTATCTTAAGCCAGCTTCAGTCATTTTGAAAGTGATTTGTGTGCCCTGAAATTCTGTTGTGTTACAGATTTGAGCCAATTTCTGATCACTTATACTGGTTTATGTGTAATTTCTGTCCCTAACCTTGAGGAATAATATTACTTTTGGTAAAATTAGCCACTTTGGATATATATTCAGAATTTCAATAGATTTCTAGAACAACACTGAATAGTAGTCCTTAGGTTACAGTGACAGTTAGCAGATTTTGAAATTTAATACTGACAACATTCCTTAAGTCTCATGGTCTCCCAATAGGTAACTCTGGTAAGGTAGGCCAATTACAGCATTCTTAATATCAAGCTGTACACTTACCAGAAGAATAAACTAGCCTTATGATTTCTCTCTGTTTATTGAAGAGGTTAATCTATATTCCAAAATAGACCTAGATGCCTGCAGGCTGTAGGCTGATAAGAGTCTCAGTACTATGCTTTGTGAAATCAAAACATTTTGTGATGCCACCACAAGTAAAAGTCAAAGCTTTTGAATAAAATACAATATGTGCAATTATTCAAAGCACACTTACCTTATTATTATTAAAATTGCCATCGTTTTGGTTCGGCACTGCAAGTCGCTGGTGTGCAAAACACACTCTACATGTAGATTCTTGTTATACAATAGATAGGGAGCATTAAGGCAAGGTTTTGTGGGACTTTGGCTACCTCTAAAGAACTCCTGATTTTCAAGGATAGTGAAATAATGTACTTATTATTTATGTATTCAAATATGTAAAAGTATTTGAAGGTTCCAGTTCTTTGCTCATACATTAATGAGTGCCTAGCCCATAAACTCTATTGCATGCTGCAAGATAATGGCCCTCATATACATTTAAATTAAAGCTGGATAGAAACAAGCTATAGAGTTGTTATACATTTTCAGTCACTAACTTTGTAGCTGAATGACTCTCATTATATCTGGATTGTCATGTTTATGGTGTGATAATTACTTTGCACATGTGGTTGGTCCAAATTTATTGTGGGATTCACTAGTTAATTGTGTAATATATACAATGTGTAGCAGAGGCCTAAGATACAGGGGACATGCCTACATGTATGCTTTAATGTGCATTAGCCTATTTTAATTAGCATTAAAGCATCACAAAAAAACCTGTGCTTTCACTAATGCACATTAAAATAGGCTAATGTGCTTTTTTTAAGCACCCCACAATGGAGGTACTAGATTTGATGCACATTACCAAAAGTGCATTAATGAATGTGTAGACTAGCCCACGTGTGCCAGTGGATACATACAAAAGTGAAATTCTCTAAACTGATTTTAGGTTTCACTGGGTAGAATTTGCATGTCTCTTAAGGTATCAGTAGGAAGGAATATTTACTTAAAAGGAGTTAGTTGTGAATACAAACTCTATAAGAATACTGTTAAGTATCTACCCACTGAGGTTCTGCTGTTCCTTAATATCTGTAACAGTGGGCACATTTACATGTGATACTTTGCTCAAGAATAAAGCATCACCCTCTACATGTTCAGACGCTGGCAGTAATTTGCTTTAATCATGAATACATTTTCTACCTGTAAATCAAGATTACTTACTGCGCCATATGGCATGTGTAGATGGCTGACCTGGAGCAGATGTGCTCCCCATCAGCTGGGCAGCAGGGGGCAAGAGATTGTGCTTCCTGCCCCCAGGAGCTGCCTGCCACTGGGGCAGGTTCTGCCATGGGAGCCTGGCATGGAGGTGGGAGGGGACAAAGTCCCCCTGCCACAGCAGCAGGGAGCTCCCAGCCCCTGTTCTGAATCTCTGATTTCCCAGCCCCCACTCTGCAATCGTGGAGTTGCTCCATGATTGCAGAGGGGGCTGGCAGCTCTCTGCTGCCAGAGCAGGGGGACATTGTCCCCACTCAGATTCCAGTAGTGGAGCCCACCCTGGTAGCAGGCATCTCCTGGGGCAGCAAGCAATCTCCCAACGCCACCAGGAGACAGTTGTCTCCTGGACCACTACTCCCTGCGCCCAGAGGGAGTCTAGCATTCCCCCTGGATGCTGCAGGGGGCTGGTGCAGGTCTGGCAGGCATGGGAGCAGACTGCTGCCATGAGAAGCAAATCTGCTCCACTTCCTTGCATGTATAAATGCCTGCCCAGGGTAAGTTTACTCTAGAATAAATTACCCTTGAGTAAAGCCACCCTGGAGCATTTCCATGTGTAGACACACCCAGTGAGTATGTCTACACAGAGCAAAACTGTACAGAGATATCCAAGCTAGCCCTGAGCAAGCTGAAAAGCTTGCATTCATGTATAGGGCCACCTCAGCTAATCAGCCCTGATGAGAGGCTCACAAGCAGAATTTTACTGAGGTTGCTACCACACACGGTGCAATTAGGCCACTGACCTTTTAATTTTTTAAGGCATTTTTAAATTTTTTCAGAACTGGATTTTAAAAAAAAATAAATCTGATCTGTGAGCAGTAGAAACTTAATCAAGGTCACAGAAGCTCTGCATTGCAATCATGGAATTCAAAGCCATATGGCTTTTTGCTCCCTTAATCAGATTTTGTCCCTGAAGACAGAGTTAATGCATATGGGATTGAATCATCTACATAAAAATGTTCTGGTACTACATTATTATTCATGATATGCATTTGTAAAACACAAGTCTCTCACTCTTCATGCATCAATGTTTAGTTTTGAGATTATGCACTGAATCAGTCATATGATCGAAAAGCTCAGTGCTTCTACTTTGTTGTGCTGCAAAATAAAACAGATGGATGAAATGCTTATCTTGGCAAAATATCTTCATGAAAAATCTAACTGGTGTTATCCCGATATTTAAGGTTAGTCCACTTGTCAAACATCTGATTTCTGAGCCCTGAAAATTTGTGTTCCACAATTTAAATAATTACACTAGAATATGCTCAAAAATGTTTTAAGGGCCTAAGTTACATGTTCAAAATCAAGGAAGTACTGAGATAAGGACCTAGAGCCTTACTCACAAAGGGATTTAGGCATTGTAGCACTTAGTATGTATTGCAGTGTTTCACTTTTACGTGTCATTTCCCAGAATACAATCCACAATCCTGATTTAGGCACCTGGACTCCCTGATTAATGTATGGGGAGATTTGTGTACCTCAGAAGTGGGGTTATGACTGTCATCCAAAGGAGTAAGTACTGGCTAAGCAAGCCACAGGGAATGCTGAAGAGAGGAGCATGTCTTAAATCTTATCCCTCTAAAGGGCTTTCATAATAACCTCTGGGCTTCAGGGAAACACTTATGCTATGTTTGTATTCCTCAAAACTCTTAGGAGCCCAAAGTTGTTCCTTTTTAAAATGGAGCAGGGGTCATGCCAGTCTTTTAAAACACAGCCAGAAAGACAGTCTTGTCTGTTGTACAACAGCTCAATGGTTAGAGCCCTAA
Organism: Caiman crocodilus; assembly: GCA_030014935.1. NCBI lineage: Eukaryota > Metazoa > Chordata > Crocodylia > Alligatoridae > Caiman > Caiman crocodilus. The sequence goes on from JAGPOW010000290.1 coordinate 23,568,660, forward strand.
TCCAGGAGAAGGAGACCTGGATTCTAGGCCATCCTTAGTTTTAGGGTATTCTGTTCCCATATCACACACTTACCAGATCAGTGCCCAATGAAGCTCTGTGGTGCAAACGAAGTTAAAAAGAGGAACAATGATTCTAGTCATGTATGAGGACACTTTCAAAGGTGAGATGTGTTTGAAACTCTCCTGGGCTGAGGAGTAGCATAGATGTAAGACCCCAGTCTCCCTATTCATGGTTCTGACCACTGTACTATTGAATAAAAGGGGACTATCACTGCCACCTCTACCTCCAGCAGACAGCTTTTTTCATGAAGGTGACTATGTATGACCGTTTTGCACTGTGCAGAGCTCACTATTGTCAGGGTGTGTTAGGGATCTACAGAGAACACCTTTTGATTCAGGCCCATCAGGATTTGCTAGAGGACTGTCTTGTTTAAGTATCCCAAATGGGCTTAGGTATGAAATAATCACTGAGCTGCTCAGCCATGGCAACGTAGAAGCGATTCTGAGCTTTCTGAAATTTTGGGCACCTTTGGAATGTCACATGGTAAAAATATTGATGTCTACAAACTTCAGGCACCTTGGGGAATGGGGAGTTGAGGACTACATTCTTAGGATACATCTACCGGTCACAATGCAGGAATATATTGAAATGCCTGAGCTAGTTCTGAACAAGTTAGCTGGTGTATTGAAAGTATATACCTGCATTAACGCATTCAGATATAGGCACTCAAATTCTAAGTTTTAGCCATGTTCTGCATCTGTTTCCATAGCTGGATGAATTTTCCTCTTTGAGCAACTCAGTTCTGATTGTCAGAGTCTTGTTATTTTTGGTTTTCTCCTGGAATTGCAATAAGATTAATTGAGTGAATGCCTTCTGAGTTCTTTAAAATTAATAGTGAACCAAACTAAGAAAGAAGAATAAATAAGATATATCTTGCTATACACTCGGTTGAATTCCTAGTATAAGCATTATGGCTATCATCAGATTTACAAAAAGGGACACATGCTGTTAATTATTTACCTAATACTGAGTTTGTACAGTCACTTATCACAACTGTGTAAAAAAGGGCATTGGTCACTTGCTAGTCTAGCTGGCAGGCTTTGTGCACACATATCTATTGTATAGTCATAATAATGATCACTTTATGTGCTCAGCAGATGTGTATTTTTTTGTGCAGATGTAGGCTTCTGATATTTTGGATCTTGGTGAGCACAGTCTAGAGACATAAAAGGGCTTAGTGCCTATTTGCCATGGCCTCTAACTTTAAAATGTAGCTCCTTAAAATCCCCTACACAGCAGTTACCTAGCAATGGAGGTGCCCACAGTCTCTAAGGGTATCTATACATGTGTTCCAGGGGTGGGGGCTTTAATTAGAGAGGCTCTGAGAGCATGCTAATTATCATGATTCGGAGCAGAGGTCTATCTCATGTATAAGTGCTCTAAATGGCTACATTTCCATCAGTAAAGGGACTTGAGGCGCTGGGGTGAAGAAGCAATGCGGAGGGGGAAAGGAGGGGAGAACTGGGGCAGCATGAGGCTGCGGGCAGGTAATACAATAGGTTAAGTGGGGGGAGGAGGGGGTCAGGAAGCAGGGAGCAAGCTGCCTGCCTCTCTCCCTGCCTGCCCTACCACCTCCACACTGTCTGCCCCCTCCCATTTGTCCCCCACTGCCTGCCTCATTACTGCCCCCACATCTGCCCTACCTTGTTCCTTCCCTTGCTGCCTTCCCCTACTGCCTCCCCCTGACTGCTTGCCCTATTACAGTCCCCCTTACCACCTCCTCTCAGCACCTGAAGTAGTGGGTGGGGGGGGGTGTTGAATTTCAGCCAATCCTCCAAGAATTAGTTTCTACACATGGAAAATGATAATAGCTTTATACATTTTCTGTACAGCATATAGTTTGATTGGGGAGCCATCTTACATTCCGTGGCACATTATGTTTGGGTAAATACAGTAATTTTAATTTTTTTTTTACTACAGAAAAATAATAGAATTATTCTTCTGTTGCAAAGAACTCAGAAAGCCCATGATGAATCAGAATGTTTTAACAGTATAAATTCCTATTTGAAATTTCTGGATTTGTCTTTTGAATCACATTTGTACACCTAACAGAGCTCACATTGCTTGGCATCCCATGGCACCTGTGAAAGGATATTAAGACACCCTAAAGTGCTGCAGCAGCCTGGCTGAATATCACTGATATAGGGTACTTGTGGTAGAGCCAATCCCTCCTGTTGAAGCTATTCCACTTGGCTTGAATAATTAGATATTCCATGTGTACAGGACTTTCTTCTCTACTTTCTATTTAATTTAAAATGATTTATGCTCAAAACTCTTAGCTACTAGATAGAAAGTAGCTGTACTCTACTTATGTTTTCCTGGGTAATTGTGGCCAGGAGGGGGTTTGTTGCTGGAACCTCAAGTGAAGAGAGGCACATCTTGCAGCATGGATTTAGTTCTCAAGATCTCTGGAAAGGGTCCTGAGATCCCTGAATCTTGGGATTTCTTTCCTCACTCAGCTTGTTGTGGATCTTATTTTGTTGCACCTAACTTTCCCTGTTCATTGTATAGGGAATCGTAAGCACTGGAGGCAGGCTGTAGATTCCAGGTGGCAAATCTGTGATGGTTTCATGGTTATTAGCCCTGGATTGCATGTCACAATGAAGGATATATTTGCCTCACTACTGTTGTTAACCATTTACCCAAAATCAACTTTGCTCAAACCTCCCTACAAACAGAGAGTGAAAACTTCACAAGAAGTAGCTCACAATTAATGCAAATAAAGGTGTGTTTTCAATACAACAAGCTAATATTTGGAATAGGATCTGCACCCATTACTTGGTTGTGAGCCACACTGAAAAGGCATTCCTGTGCTTAGTGTTATTTGGATGATATACTGGTCATAGGAGCTAGAGATGGAAAGAACTGAAAACCTGTAGAAAGTATTGTAAGACTGTCTGTGTATGACAAACAAGAAACATTTATTTTACAAATGCTCAGTTATGCCTGGCAGCCAAGCCCACTTACATAGCTGGGTTATATAAATCCTCAGAGAAAGCTGAAGCCAAATTGAGCTTATGGTTCCCTAGACACAAAATATGATACAATTATTTTTCTTTCTGAGATTGATCAGTAATTATAATAGTTTTGTGTGTTACAGTGACAGCCAGAAAAGGTGTTGGTCCCATGCTATATATCAAGCAGTAGTTTTATGTTACAGAAGATTATACCAAAATGATTCCATGCAGTTGTTTCAAGAAATCTTATTTCAGCAAAACAGACTATGAACTGATAGAGAAGCTCTAAATTTAATCTGATGATTAAAAAATAATATTACCAGTATCTGTACAATATTCCCTGGTACTTAAAATTACCTTGAAAAACATATTTATAATGATCACAGCAAATGATCTTTAACATGCCAGTCTATAAAGAGACACATATGTACAGTCTTCTGCAAAGGATGTTCATTTTTCCAGGGTTCTTGCTCATGAAATGAAGCCTACGTGTTTTTGCTCATTTTCTTCTCACATGGAAACAACTATGTTTAGGTAACATATATGTTTCTGAATGCTGATAGAAGATCATAGATTTGTTTGACATAAATTAAGTCAATGTTTAATGCTGTTTCACAGTAAAACGTCCCATATACAAAGCACTGTTAATAATTAAAATCCTATTTGCCAGACCCCATGTGTGTGTTTTTGTTTTATTATATTTTCACTTCTCATGAATTTTGGCTATTTATTTAACCAATGAAAAAGTACCCTGGCCATGAATGTTATTCCATTATATTCTTCTAATGGAGGCTTACAGAGTTCTACTCGTTATAAATCAAAGAGACTACAGACTGAGAAGCTGCTGTAATACCTCTATAAATCATATTTTGTAAACTGGTTAGTTGATATTTTAAACAATTGTTGTACTGAAAGTATAAGTGATGGATCAAGTGCTCTGCACTGATTCTTGTCCACTCCCATTGTATATCAGAGCTGAGTGCTGTTAACATCCCACTTCTACCTCAGAGACTTGAGTAGTTGATGACCTGATTTGTGTATGTCCCATAGCTTTCATCCAGGGGTAGGTAGTTCCTGATTCTGCAGAAGTGCATAAAATATGAGAGTGTGGATGTAGTCTATATACAGAGGCAGATCTAAGGGAGTTGCAGTGGTGCAGTTGCACCCCACCTTAGTTTCTTCTCCATTCAAACTCTACCTCAAAACCTTAAGTCAGGTGTGGTATTACTAACTCAGGTGTAGACATGACTACATTACCAACAATGAAGCTTTGGAGGAGCTGTAAAGCCACTCAAGAAGTCTAGATTTTGTTTTATGACTCTGAATAAGAAGCATACCTTTAATGACTACAAAACTAATGCCACACTACTTCTGATTATTTTTGTCCAGTCTGTTGTGGTTTTTTTTAAACTACATATATTCTAGCAAATTAGTGCACATTTTAATAGTTATGTTTGTTTTTGTTTTGATCTTAAACTGAATAATATAATGCGAAGCCCCTATCATGTTAGTAAAGCTTCTAGTTTCTCATTGACTGGAGAAAAATGTGTGTCATGTTATATGTAATGATGTGCTATACCATCTGCACCCACCTTTTCAAAATCCTAGATCTCTCCATGCCTATATTTATTGGATGAAATGTTCAGCCCGACTGACAAACACACTTATGTCTTCTCCAGGGGCCTGGCAAAATCATGATGGTAATGGCTATCTCTTGTTTCAGTCAAAGCTGCCAAGAATACAAACTTTCTGAGAACAGTCAGGGAAAAATTTCAAATTGGTAGAAGGTACCCTTCTTCTGATCTTTAGGAACATTTTGTGTAATTCAGAATGTAAAGGAATTTTGATCCACAGGTAAAAAAATCCACAGATGTCATTATGATTATTATTGCTGTTCTCATACTTCTGTTCTCAACAGTCATATAGCTGTTCCTAAGAGATAATTACACATTACTTAGGAATTTCTTTTATCTTTCTCTTGGAAAGACTTTCCTGAACATGAGAGAAAGAAACAAGAATGTCTGTCCATTTATGTTGAATTCCAAGGTTTTTCTTCCTTTCTATTTTCTTCATTTTGTTATGTGTATGCAGAAAATATTTCAAGGAATTTTTCTAGTGTTGGTCATGAAAATAAAATGCGGCAGTTTCTTTGTGGAAAACTTACAAATCAAACTTAATGTTTTTAATGCAATAACAGTAAAAATAGAGATCACATAACACATTTATATGAAGAAAGCCACCTCCACATTGAGAAGACAGTCCCAGCAGCAGAAATCTATTCACAGAAGATGCACAACAGGAAGAGACATTTAAAATATTCCATATTTTAACAATTCATTAATGTGACTGAATACATTCTCCAGATCAATGATTTTATATGACTAAAATTGATTTTGTAAGAAAAGCTTTGGTTTTCTTCATGAATAGACTTTTTCTGCTCACAACCAGTTCTCAGGCATGCCAAAAAATGTAGTCTTTATGAAAGTAAACCCTCACACTATCCTTAGACTACTCCTATTTACTGTTCTTTCAGTAAGCTCCAGTGCTCCACTTTGCACCCAGTATCTGGGTAGTGTAAACATATGTGGCTCTGTTGACTTAAGTGGAGTTTATCTGCTTTATACTAGCTGAAGATTTGATCTAGCATTTGTGGAATTCTGCTTCCTTTTGTGTGTCTAAAGGGCAGTTTCCTCACTGTGCAAGTAGCATTTTTGCTGTCCTGTTGCTGCCACAGCATGGATGCAATCTGAATGCATGTGTAAATGGAGCATGTGCAATAAACCATCCACTGGCCAGGTTGGTACACACATACATACACTTAAAACCTGGACAAAGCATGGAAGAGGGAAAGAGCCTCTCCTATTTTAGCTCCTATAGACGAGTTATTAAGGCATGCATCCAAAGAGGATCAAAACTGCTCTCTGACTTTCAACCATAGTGGTCTAGCTGTCATGCCACAGAGTAGGTTTTATCCAGACTTTTCTCCTATGCTCCTTTTGAATCTGAGCCACTGCTCCTTGCATTTAGTAGTCATTGGCTAAAATGAATGAACCCTCGTTCTCTCATTGGCCATGGATTTCTGGCCAGCTACACTTTTGTGACCTAGATGCAGATACACCTCCTGAATGGGCATAGCTACATACTTGGCCAGCCTGTATATAGCTAATTGTGCAAGTTCAGTCTACGTTTGGATGCTTATACATCCACACTACAAGGGTAACAAAACCACAGGCTGGGCTTAAGTAGCAAAAAAACTCCCCTGTTCACAGCTAGAAAACTGCCATTTAAACATACAAAAGGAAACAGACCTCTACCCTATGTGTTTTCTACATTTTGCCTACTTTGCCTTTGTTTTCAGAACTGTTTTACTGTATTTAAAAAAAACAAATGATATAACAAAACACCCTGTTAGCCATGTCCATAAAAAGAGCACATATTTGGCTTAAAGGACTGAAGGATAGGGCATAATGCAATTTTAATTTTTATAGAGTACTGTGGCCAGATTTTTGGATTCTGAGTATTTGCAGGAGATCTTCAAGCATTCCTCTGTCAATCATAATCTCATGTCACTTAATGATTGTTTTAGGAGCAATATTCATCAATTTATAGCAGCTGCAATAGCTGTCAGTTCTGTTTTTCTGTAGTCAGGCTACCATATAATCTTGATTCTTTTTCTTCACAGCTTACCCATTTTGGAAAACTCTCAGCATTGTAAACATAACTTTAAAGTTCAGCTTGACCTAGGTTCTTTTGATAACAGAATGCCATTTAGTGCATGAGATTCATAGCATTTCTTTCACCAGATACTATTGCCAATTCTAAAATTCCTTTCTAATTTAGAGAATGTTTGCATTGCATTACTTAAAAATGCTCTAAAACTTTCTGAAGGTGCATTGCATACCAATGACATGCAGCTTACCTTTATATAAAGTTGTGGAAAGGCACTTTTAAATTTCTGTGTCTTCAGGTATTTATGACAACAGTCCTCAAGAGCTCATTTACAATGGGAAAATTTGGATATGTAATTTTATATGGGTGAAAAATCTTGGTGACTATAGTTTTAGTAACTATAGGCAAGGGAGGACTCAGGCATTTTTATCGCTACTATTTTTAAAGCTGCTAATGTTGACCTAGATACAGCCTAATAGTGTCATATGTGCAAATTGGTGGCTTCATAGATGAGCATATTTGGTGCCAATCTTTATTCTGCTGTCTTCAGAGGGAATTTTTCCACTGCTTTTAAATGACGTGCACCTGATCCCTCAGTTAGAAATTGTGTCTGCCCTAGATACTGCTGTAGTTGAGATTTAAACAAAGATCCTACCAGATAAGCCAGTTTGTAAAAGCAATACTAAACTTGTTTCCAATGTATTTGTGTGGACAAAATCTCCAGTTCAGGAAGGTACTTAGTCATATGCTTAATGTTAAGCCTATTGAAATGAATTGGACTACTCACATGCCTAAACTTACATAAAACTGACAGAATCCATTTTGGCTGAAAGTACATGATCTTGTGGCAAAGCAGTCTTCCTTTTCCTCTTGCTCTAAACTGAACTAAAAAGTTATAGCACAAGCAAAGGCAGAACATAAAACAAAACATAAAAAAGAGGAAATGATGTACTCTTTAAATTGGGAAATGGAGTATTTTATGCATCTCCTTCTCTTGAATGGTGTTGTAAGTGTGACGGACTAGTTGGCAGTGCCCTAGCTCAGGGGTTTTGAAAGGGTAAAAAATGATTGGAGGACTTGGGATTCCCTTTCCTCACCAATCAGGCCCCGGAGATTCACCCCTCATGCCCCCTGATTGGTCCCTTGGGTCACCTGGAGGGGGATAAAAGGGGCAGCACAGCTGACTCAGGAGAGACCAGTGAGGGACTACGAGGAAGGAGCTTCAAAGAGCTGGCAAGAGCTGAGCCAGTGGGGTGGAAGCAGTTGCCCCAGAAGAGCCTGAAGGAGCAGGACCTGCAGACACCAGTTGGATCCTCAGCAGCACAGCATGTGGTTGGTAGGAGAGGCTTCCTGCTGGGCTCCAGGATCCCCTACAAGAAGCTGTGGCAAGCAGGAGGATTTGAGCAGTGATCTGAGGGGTTCTGAGCTCAGTTTCCAGCTCCTCCAATCAGAGATCAGACAGCTCTAGGTGAGGCCAGGGCTCCAGGAAGGTCAAGACTCCTAGCAGCATTAAGTAATACCACTAGTAGTGGTTGTGTGGCAGTGTTCCTCCCTCCCATGTGGGAGATCTGAGTTCTGGTAACTTGTGGTGAACTAACAGGAGAAGCTCCTCTTTCAGTAGAAAAGAGCCATTGTGTTTTCTACCCCTCTAGGTACCTAGGCCCTATATTTCTTTGTCCTTTGACATTCTGTATTTGGTGCCTTATATTTCCCCAACCAGTATTGTTTGCTCAGCTATTTGTGTTTTATATTTTGTTAACCCTATCTTTTGTCAATGATTTTAAGTGTCTAACCTTTGTTGAATCCTGACCCCTTGGGGCACTGTAGTGTCCAGTATACCCCCTGATTATACCTGTTATGTTCCCAGTATTGTTCCCTCATTAAAAGGTATATGGTTAAGTCCTCAGTGGTGGTCTGGCTCTGCTCTATAGTGGGAGGAGAGACCCTACACCTCCCACAGTGCTTATGCACCTGCTTTGATCCCTTCAATTGGAGAGGGGGTACCTTTTGGAGTACCATCTGGGTTACATAAGCTTTAGTTAAACAGCAATAAGGTTTTTGAGCTCATACTTTTCATAGACTGTGCCATGTGTCTTTTAAGAATAATTCAGACAGACTTGGTTTCAGTGCTGTAAATTCTAAGAAACTGTGTTAACTTCAAATTTGCTGAGTTGTAACTACAGAGACAATGTGAATGCCTGAACGTAAAAATGACATTAGGAAACAGAGCTCACATACACCTAAAGAGAAAAAAAAAGTCATGAAAATCCATTCCAGCCTGATATTTTGACATTTATCTTAGCTATAGCAATACCCATGAATATCTTTGTTTAAAAGGATTAGATTTCTAAACATTTCTGGTTCCATTTCTAGTCCTAGGAAACTGTACAGTAGATGATATTGCTTAGAAAAAGTAGGTGTGTGGAGATGATCAGATAAGCTCAGGCCCAGCGCTTGCCTGGTTATTCCTCTGCTGCCATTGTTTGTCCCCTCTTCAAGGAGGTAAGCACTTGTATCCTGGGTGGTACACAGAGGGTACCCCGTCTCCAACTGAAGGGATATCTATGAGTGCATGCATGCTGTAGGAGCATAGCTGCAGGCCACTTCATCTCCTTTTCCTGCAGAGCAAAGCAGAGATCAAGGACACTTAGTGATAGTTAACTATTTATACGTTTAATGATGCAACATAATATTAAAATTATAACCATAAAATTGCAGGCATACTTATATACATACAATATTTACAGATATAAATTTACTCTGACAAAACTGTTATTACCCCTTAACTCAAGCACTGGCCCAGTCCTTGGAGGCCTTCCAGTTAGTATGCAGTCTCTGCCCATCAAGAGGGTCCCCCCAGGCAGCAGGCAAGGGATATTCAATGGCAAAAAAACATGAGTTATTTAACAATTCAACTTCTGAAATACTTGGCAGTGATAAGACAATTACTAAACATGCACAGTAAAATTACATAAAAGAAATACTCATATATAAAGATGACCAATACAGTAGATTCAGATATAGTACAGTTTACAGTCCTGTCATAATACAATAGTGAGGGTGCACAGTTACAACCCAAATTGCAAGAACATAAGTAATCAGACCCCAACCAATGGCACAGCAGTTAGATGTGCCCAAAGAAGAGATGGCACCCAGGGAAGGATCCCTTTACCTAAAAGAACAGCTATACCCTCTCCTAGATCAGACTAGGAATGGCCATGTAACAGGTAACTGTTCTGGGCTGAGCTAAACTGTGACCCGCACACCTGTTCCAGAGGCAACCACCTGCCTTCTCTCCTGCCATGCCTTGATGTTAATTATTAGTTGATGTTAATTAGCGGGAGGCTGCCATTGTACTGCCCTGTTGCCAGAGGGCATTATCTGCAGCTCTTATCCTCCCCAATACCACAGCCCAAGCCTTGCAGATGGGATATCTGTTATATATTGGCCTTTTCCCCAATCTGGCCCCTCTTTGGGCCTTCTCTGTGCTGTTTCCCTCTCTCGGGGCCTTCTTAGGTGCTGCCCCCTTCTCTGGGGCCTTCTCAGCACTGCCACCCTCTCCTCAGGCCTTGGTAGGTGCTGCCCCCTCTCTGGGGCTCACCATGCCCATGCTAGAGCTTCTCAATAAGGTGCTCCCCTCTCTGGGGCTGGCCGCGCCCATGCTAGGCTTCTCAAAAGTGCCCCTCTCTAAGGCTGGGGTCTATACACCCTGTATGCTGCGCCTTCCTGGGTGCCGGGGTCCTCACACTCCACTGTGGGTTCCCCCTGAGGCCTCCTCCAACCCTTTATAGCCTCACCCAAACCACCAGTTTAAACAACAACAAAACACAAGCCTCTGGGTTATAATATAAATTGAAGCCGCCTGGCTAAAACAACATTGCTCAAGCCTCTGAGAGCTGTCGCTGCGGTCAGGCTTTTCCTCACCTCCTGCCTTAGTGAGCTCCTGCCCCTCTGGCTGCTGGCAGGGAACTGCCTCTGGTCTCAGCTCCTGGGCTTTATAAGGGCCAGGCCCTGCCCCCTCTGGTCATCTGACCTTCCCTGGTTGCCCTGGCAACCCACAGCTGTGCTCCTTAGTCACTGCTAGGGCTCCTTCCCTAGCAGTTTTCCCCTCTTCAGGCACAGGGCACCTGAGTGCTCTGTGACAGGTCAGTAAACATATGCCCTCCCATTGGCAATCAGGAAGCCTAGTTTCCTTTCGGTGTCTGAGGGCAAATCATCCCCTCCCATCAGGGGCTTTCCCTTAGTCACAGTGGCCCCTCCTCCTCCCCTGTGGGAATCCCCTTCCCAGGTAACTCATGACTCCCTCAGCTTTTGGAGAATTAGGCTCATCTCCAACAGTGGACTGGGATGAGGGATCCTCCCTTGCTGGGATGGTCGACCCATGCCACTTGCTTTGGGAAGGCCTGAGCTGCCTTGTACAGCCTTTCAGCCTGGCAGCCCACTCTCCACCCCATACACTGCCCAGTGAACCAAGAGGGTGGGGCACCTACCTGTGGCATGGAAGGGGCCTGTACTGCCTTGTGCAGCCATGGTGTCCTATCAGCTACCGCTCTGCTCTCCACACCCCCGTGCACCACCCGTGCTCCACAGGGATGTCTGCCTTGTGTGGAGTTGGGACCCATGCTGTCACATGCAGCCACCAAGGTCCCTTCATCCTCACCAGCCCTGTGCATTGATCTGTGCACCAAGGGCTCCTGCCTTGTCCAGGGATGGGGGACCTGTGCTGCCTCATGCAGCTGCCAAAGTCCCTTCAGCTTTCCACCAGCCCCGTGCACTGGTCTGTGTACCATAGGGGCTGGACTCCCACCTCATGCAGGGTTGGGGACCCATGCTGCCTTGTGCAGCCATGTGGTCCCTTCAGCTCTCCACCAGCCCCATGCACCACTCTGTGCACCAAAAAGGCTGGACCCCTGCCTTGTGCAGGGTTGGGGACCCTGTTGTCTCATGCAGCTGTGCAGTCCGTTCTGCCTTCCGGACCCTCCATACACCAATTTGTGCACCAGTTGCCACACTTTCCATGCAGTAGCTGGGATGCAGCCACCTGCTGCGTCTCCCTTGCCGGAAGCATCTTTAGGACACATCTGGGGCAACAGCTCTGCCCCACTGGTCAGCTCTACCAGCTCTTCTGCAGCCCTTGTCTTCGTCATCCCACATTGAAGCCACCCGTGTGCTCAGTATGTAGGCTTTTATTCCATTCAGAGGCTCTGCCCCAGATTGGGAATGAACCAGTCAGGAAACTTGAGGGGTTAGTTCCCTCTCAGGTCCCCTCTCTTGCCTCACCCCTGGGTCGGGGTGGGGCTGCCTTTTTTTCTGCCTTCCCCCGATTGGTGAAGGAGAGAAAACTGCCTCCACCAATGGGAGTCCAAGCCCTTTGGGCTCAAGCTAACAATTTGGGCTGCCAGTGAGCCCACCAGCCAGACTGCCACACAATATAAGAAATAAATTAGTTTTTTAAACGGAGTGCTCCTCAATTCACAGGAATTATGAAAGATCCCTTGAGTCTAAAAAGGTTGAGAACCACTGCTGTAAACTACTGTCCTGAACTTTAAGCTGTTCCCATGTGAGCAGTGCATAATACCACAAGCTTCAGTAGGTCATGTATGCTTTTATTTGAACCTAACGATTTATTTCTAGATGATGTATTGGATCTTTTTATAGCACTGTATAAATATGCAGAAAAAAAGTTGTGCTGCACATTAATATAATTTTGTTGGAGAAATATCTACAGCAAACATTTCTTTAAAATGAAGTCCTGAAATGACTTACATTTTCCCGTAAAGCCAAAACAGCAGAAACACCTTTTTTAATGTTAAAAGGCTTTAGTAATTTTCAATAGCTTTCAAAACCTTACAAAATTAAGTAAATGATTCATCGTGTTTTTCTGCAGTATTGCCTGGGGATATGTGGTCTGCAAGAAAAGGACCAAATATGAAGCAGAGCACATCTAGAAAAACATTAGGGAAGATTTAAAATAGCACTTGGCATTTTCCAGCTTATTGCACTTAAAGTTAATACACATTGGGAATTCATAAACATGGAGACATTATTTAGATTTCCCTGTTGTATAACAAACCAAGTAGGCATAGAAGTGCAAATCTGATATTATGGCATTACAAATAATACCCATGCAAATAGGTTCCTCTTATAATCCCAACCATTGTTTTGCCCATACACTGCTATGTCTACACTGCAGTCAGTGGTTGATTGCAAAACACAGAGACATATCTGAGCTTGCTTTTATCTGAAGAGCTCACATACCTGTACAAAACAACATTGTATCAAAGCCACAGCAACAGATTTCCAATATACAAGAAGATATCCAATGGCTTGTATAGACCACTCAGTACCTGTGCCAGCTGCAACATCACTATTCTTGGCAGATATCTGAGATAGCTAAAATGAAGCCAGCTCAGATATGTCTACATGAAATTGCAGCCTCCTCTGATAAAAGTATAGACATAGTCCATAGCAAAGGAAATTGAAGACCCAGCTAATGAAACTGAAGACCCAGTTAATAAACCTGAAGGGTGGTTTTGGAGCATCATCTCTCTATGGCAGGTTAAAACAGGAAACATTCAAGAGCCTAATTCTCTTCTCGGTTGCACTGATGTAAATGAAGAATTGTTCCATTGACATCTATGGAGTTATACAAATGAAGGAGCAAACCTAGGTCTCAAGAAGCTAAACTGTGGATGTGTTGTCTATAGGGTTTCCTTACTGCCTAATCAGATTATTATTCCTCATGAGGAAGGACATGCCTATTCATTTTCTGTCTTCCCATGTTGATTTACTCGCTCCTCACTTTTATTCCTGGCAATTAATCACTTCCAAAATACTGAAAGGTAAGGCTGTAAAAACCATTATTCCTGTGAAAAAAAATACCTCACATTACTTTACACTTCTGCGAACATTGTTTCTCTTGCATTTTGCGTTTGGACTATAACAGGCTGGAAGTTACGCCATGATCATCTCGTACAATCTGAAAATTTTATAGAGGGATCCTTTTAACTATTTCAGTGCTCTTTGTTTAAATTTACCATCAGTCCTAATCTTTCCTCACAGGTGGTCAAGAAGAACAGATACTTGGACTTTTGGCCAAAATTCTGGCCTGTAGACCAGTGGTACAAAACATATAGAAAGCTAGATTAACCAAGTATCTGAATTTGTTCTGTAAAGAAAGGCTTACATATCAGTTCCCAACAACCAAAACAAAAGGGTTGCATCAGGGAAAATGAGGGGTAGCTGGGCAGCTGCCTGATACTCTATTGATGAAGCAGCTGTAGAGGACCATTGGAAACCAAGGTGCTTTGTGTCCCTCCATCTCTGCCTTATATCAAGTATAACTCAGACAGGTCTGAAAGGCTGGTTAGTCCATGTGTTCTGGGTGGGTCCAAAGGACAGAAGTGGCAGTACATCAGTGCTACAGCTTTTTAAAGACCATTTCATTTGTGAGGCAAAACTTGTTATGCTTGCAGGCATTTTCAGGAAAGTAAACTTTCATTTCCACCCACATGTGTGGGTAAAATTTACCCTGCAGTCCTGTCCTCAACCTTACCTTGATAGCTCCTCTCAGTTTTAAAGATACATCAGGTTACTTTTGTGACTTATGCCAGAATGAGATCTGGTAGCACAGTAGACCTAGGTTTCAGGAAAACTAACTCCACCAACATACATACTTCATCCCCAAATCCTTTTGGGTGCCTTTACCAATGCCACAGTAAAATAAGTAACGTTCCACATTATATACTTTTTTCATATTCTGAAGAAAAGTTATAATACAATTCTGTTTCAAGCATGTCTTAGGCTTATTTATCTCCTAGCATTGTTCTCTGCCTTGCTGGTGGTTTTATGTTTGAGTTTTCCATAAAAATTAAAGGCAGGTTTTTGCCAGAGTAAGGTTATGCTTCAGAAAGCCCAGTAAAACTTTTTGAGGCCAGTTAGATGTGTTAAGTTCCTAGCATACATTGTACATTTTGAAAAATTCACCCTGACTAGGGGGAGCAAATTGAAATATGAAGAAAAGTAATCTTTCATTTGAAACCAAAAACCATGACTCTGCCACCTTGTGTTCCCTGTCAGCTTTTACCTTGTGCAAGCATATCCTTGAAATTCTTAATAGACTGAGTTATTCCTCACGGCCCATCTGATCCACATCCTGCCCAAGACAAGAGTAAGTACTTTTCTAGGTCAATTCAATTAACTTTATTTAGCTAAAGATTTTAAGGGCATGCAAAGAAGACTGATTGCACAAATCTTATTAGCTCGTGACTCTAATCTTGTTGCTTTCAATGGAAGAGCATTATAAAAAATACTGGTATGTTTACCAAGCAAAATGCAGTGTGATGCCACAATACCCAAGCTAGCTCCCAAAGAGCTCACACATAATGGAAGAGGGTACTTTGGCCCAGGGCAGAGCACTAAGTGGGAAAGGCAGGTGCCAGGTCTTCTGGCAGGGGAGGGAGAGGGAGTGGGGGGAGAACTACAGCTGCAGACCCCTCCACCCCAACATAGACGCATTCTCTTCCCAAGCAGCCATGACACTTGTGCTGCCAGTGGAAGCCAGGAGGTGGGAGCAGTGTCTGCACCTGACATCCCTGCACCACATCCACTCAGTACAGAGCACATTAAGGAACTTTTATTTAGGTTCCCTTGAGGGTTAATTTTTTGTGCCTTTGCAGGACTGAGCCAGTGCTTCTGTTGGTAAGCATCAGCCCTACCTCACCTCCAAGGTTTTCAGTGGGGGAGGAAGGGGGAAGAAAAGGGCAGCACACAGCTTGGGTGGGGGGGCTCACTAGGTGAGGGGACTCTGTTCCACCCCTGCCCCTCCTCAGCTGTGGCTGTGGCAATGCTGAGCTGCCAGCTTCAAGCTGCTGCTGTCAAGATGCCTAAGCTGAGGGTTGGGGAAGGGCCCCGCCCTTGCTTACCCCCTGCTGGAGCCTCTAAATGGGGATAGCACACAGCTTCTGGCTTGGCTTTGCTGAAGGTAGAGCTGCAGGGAGGGGGGGAGCAGTGGGGCTGGGCAGAAGGGTGGCTCAGCAGCTTCCTCAGACACTGCTGGAGCCTCTCCCCCCAACACACAACCCAACAGATGTGCCAGGATGAGAGGCTTTAAGTGCCATGAGTTACAGTGTGGCCCCTAAATGTCTGTAGGCACCCATAGAGTAAAATAGGATTTTGTCTCTAGTTTTACCCACTGTTAAAGGGGGTAAATCCCAGTCTAGGTTTGTCTAAGCTGTGCTTAAAAACTTTCAATAATGGAATTTCCAGTACTTGGCCATTCTCACAGAAAGTGTTGCATGATATCTAACCTAAATCTCTATTGTTGCAGCTTTGCCATTACTTTCTTTGGTGTCTATGGACACAGGGACTAATTCATCACTATACTCTTAACAATCCTTCATGCCTTTGAAGACTGTTTTAATTTCCCTCTCAGTCTTCTCTTTTCTAGACTAAATAATTCCAATTCTTCACAACTGTATCATATTTTCTACTGATTTTTCTTGCTCTTGCTTTCTACTGGACTTTTTCCAGTTTGTCTATCCCTATCTTGAAGCCAGTGCCCAAAACTAAACTCAGTTCTCCAGATGAAGCTTCATCAGTGCTGTAGCAATGAAGTTTAATGCCCAGGGCAAAGCCTGCAGCCACAGCCCACCTTCACCTCACACACAGATCTGAGAAGCAAACATTCCCCATGCTTGCCTGGGGGTGCATGCAGTGGCAGGAGCTGCCCTTCCCTGATCCCTGTGGTCCCCAAAGAAGCTGCTCATAGCTTTGCCCTGCACTGCGCCTCAGCCAGGCAGCTCCTGTTGGTGCCCATTGGCTTTGGTGCCCAGGGCATTCACCCCACTTGCCCCCACCCCTTGCTATGGCATTGGACTTCACTAGTGCTGAACAGAGCAGAATAATCACCTACAGTGACTCACATGCAACATTGCTGTTAATATATCTCAGTAAATTTCTAAGGTATTTTGGCAAAAATGTTACACTATTGAAACTGGTTTGTGGTTCATTATAACCTCCAGATCTTTTTCTGCAGTACTGCAGCCTACATAGTCAGTCCTCATTTTGTATTTTTGTATCTGATGGTTCTGTCTTAAATGCAGTACTTTGTACTTGTCCTTAATGAATGTCATAGAATTAATTTCTGGTCTTTTTTCCATTTTATCACAATCATTTTGATTCCCATTCTTGTCTTTTAATAAAGTGTCTGTCATC
Organism: Caiman crocodilus; assembly: GCA_030014935.1. Classification (NCBI taxonomy): domain Eukaryota; kingdom Metazoa; phylum Chordata; order Crocodylia; family Alligatoridae; genus Caiman; species Caiman crocodilus. The sequence goes on from JAGPOW010000290.1 coordinate 23,585,562, forward strand.
CCATGCAGCTTCAAGTCAAGCACAAATTATTAAGTGTACCAAGCCTCAGTTCCATCTTCAAAGCATTGGTGAAGATATTAAATGCATTTATTGATTTTTTTTGTTATCTTTTATATGTCTTGTTATCTGTATCTTACTTTGTGCTGTAGCCTTCCTAATTTTGTTCTTACATGCTTATACTATACACTTTTACCCACACACAGAATAATGGCCAAATATCCACTTTTCCTTTTTCTTTTTAAGTTTCAGGTAACTGACAAATTCACTGTTTAGACAACTTGGTCCCTTGCTGCTCTTCCCACCATTTTGTTGCATTAAGATAGCATGTCCTTGTGCCCTTAACATTGTCTCGTTAGCATACAGCCAGCTCTCCTAGACTCCTTTTCCCATTAGACTTGCCTATTATGGGTTTCTGTTTACCAGTTCCCTGAATGTATTGAAGTCTGATTTTTTTTGTAGTCTACTGCTTTAATTCTGCTGTTCCTTATTTCCTTTCTTCCTGTCTTGAGGCTCATGAGCTCTCTCATTTCATGATAACTGTCACTCAAGTTACCTGCCACCTTCAAACTTCCATCAATTTATTCCTACTAGTAAAAAATAAACCGATAAGAGCCTATAGTTAGTCTCTTCACTGTCTGTACCAAAAAGTCACCCCCAGCACAATAAGAATGTGCTTGATTGTCTGTGCACTGATGTGTTACTTTCACAACATAGATCACAATACTCCATTTACTCAAATATAAAATTACTCTGATTATAAGACAACCCCCAATAATTTGATCCTATATAAATTTGCTATAATTTTCCAGGTAGATAATCTAATTATTTGAGGTTTGCTTTGAATTTGTCCCCCTCCCGCTGCTACAGCAGGGAAAATAAATCATGTGTCAGGTAGCCCCCTAGCCCTCTGCCTCCCCACAACCTCTTTCCTGGCACCCCTTCCTTCCTTCCTTACTGTCAAACCCTACTCTCTCTGAACACATGAAAGTGAAAAGTGAATCTGAAAACACTGATTGTGAAATAAATATAACAGTAGCATTTGCATATAATACCCATAGACTTCATTCATCTTGAATTGATGCATGTTACCTTTTTTTTTTAACTGCTACAAGTTTTAGCACAGGTTACTCCATAAACACATGCTCAATGTCAGCTGCATTCAGTCAGCTTCATAGATGGTTTCCATTGCTGATCATGTGCTGCTTCTGGCAGCATTTTAATGATAGATAATACACTTAATGTAGTTTCCGTGTGTACAAATGCAAGATGAGAGGCTTTCCCCCCATGCTAACTGGGGAGAAAACCTTGATTTGTATGAGTAAATACAGCGATTAAAGTCCCTGTAAACACCAAATCCTATGATCTGGTTATTTCATTTAGATGTTTCAATGAAATTGGTGTGGTAGTCAATAAAGTCATGATAAGTTCACAAATTGTACTGTGTGTTTTTCAATTAAAACATTGATGGTAAAGGTTCATATGGTCAGCAAAAAATGTCAAGGGTTGACAGCTGCCTGTTGGTCCAGAAAGCTTGGAAATTACTCTTATAGACACATAAAAGACAGGATGTACTTAGAAATCCAGGGGATTTTCCCCTTTCATCAGAACCAAAACATTTTGTTCTTCAGGATGTTACAAAAGAAGAAGTTACTGTTATTCTCTTATATAACAGTATTTTGATTTGAATTTTGAACATAAACTTTGGGCCTGACTGATCCTGCACTTTTAAAAATAAGGTCATTAGCACATGTTTTGTGCTCTGTGTGTTATTGTTATAGGATAATTAGAATCTCATGCTTTTATGGACCCATTTTACTTATTTGAGACTCTTTCCACTTTCCAATGAGAATCTGCACTGGAAAGGGAAATTGAAAAGGGAAAGGTGAATCCAATATCACAGGTGACCATTGAGTCATGTATTACAGATGGATTTTTAAATAAACCTGGGACTCCCTGGGATTCTTGTCTCCCAGAATTCTATGAGCTGTAGCATCCAATGAACAACATTTTCAAGTTGTATACTTAAAGGAATTAAGAAGAACATCTCAACTGCCTACTTAAGCTAGGTATGGATGTTCAGCATCTACCAGGAGAATTGCCATTCTTCTTGTAGAAACAAAAAGTGTTCCGGCTGCTTCTCCCAGAGGAAAAATGGCTGCTCCATGAGAAAAATAACCCAGCAACATCCTGCTCCACCCAAACTTTAAAACCAACTGTTTGGGAGGGGCAGCAGCATTTCTGTTCAGGTAGTACTGAGGGAATGAATTGACTTCATGGCTCATTATCATCTCGCTGATTCCTGTTAATGTATCATTATTCCATGAGTGTTAATGACCTTTTATTCTTGTTAATGGTCTCAATATTCCACTATTCCAACTATCCTTTTTTCTGCAATTTTGCTATTTGTCAGCTTAGTATTGTCTCTCCTATTTCACAGCCATGCAGACTGTTTTTGGCTCTAGATAAAAAGCTTAACTCATGTGTGGTAATGTTAACTCAGATATGAAGATGATTGGAGCTTTAAGTCATGAGATCATATAGTCCAATAAACTGACAGGGTTCCCAGCCACTGGAGTGAAGATTGTGTTTGCAGGGGGGGTGCAGGTTCATGATCACCAGTAATGTGGCATGATGGGATATGATGCATGATCCCAACAATTGTGCTTTCTGCCATGCCACACATTCATGGCAGGAAACACGGTTGTGGAACTGAGCATCAGATCCCATTACACTTTCTTTGTAATGTCTGTTAGTGGTCTTAGACTACTTCACTAGTGTCCTACAAATTATGTACAATTTATTTAACCTTTACAAGAAGAAGAGCTCTGAGTTGTTAATTTAGAGACTCTTCTTTTCTTACCAAGTTTTATACATTTTTCTGGCACATGGTAATTTTACATTATGTTAAAATGTATGCCGTCCACTATTGTCTTTTCACAATTTAAACAATTACTTGAATAAAGAATGTGAATTATGGTTTTCAGGTTCCATAGTTCAGTCATGCTAATTTATCTTCTGGCAGAGAATTTTAAAAAAATTATTGCCTCTTCCTGGTGTGTGATATTTATGAAAGATATTAATTACTTCTTGGAATGCACATTTTCAAGATCACAATGTTAAAAGAAATTTACAAAAGGGTGGGGGCAAAACCCTTTCTAATTTATTGTCTCTCTTTTTCTCTTACACACTCACACACACAACTTTCTTCACATGCATGCACATGTGATTTATTTTTCAGATACCATCACACACAGACTCTCACACACAACTCTCTCAATCACAAATCTGAGCATAAAATCATTGCATATCTTTCTGTTCTTTATATATGTCCCTATTGTCCACTGGTTCTCCCTCTGGACTGAGACCTTGTATTGGTAGAAAGGTTTGCATGTCCCAATGATCTTCAGAGCTATGTTGCCCATAATTTCACACAGGCATAATTTCTGAGCGCCCTAGCACCAGAGAGGGTGCAGAGTGAAAGAGGCAGAGCTCAGAGAGGACAAGGGAGCCAGATCATAAACAAGGCCCAGACTGAACAACGTCTACTCCATCTGTAAGGCTTGGGGTGTGGTACAGGGTGGTTGGACCACACATAGCGCATAAGGCTAGGGTGCCCTGAAACAATGGAGGTACCAACTATCTGAAAGCAGGACCTACCAGGGGTCTGGGAAGGCATGGGGTCAGAGTGTACAGCTAACTATGACCAAGAGGGCATCAAAGGCGGCCTCCCAAATATATATTTTTTCATCAAAGACATGGTGGGCGAGGATCAAGGGTGCTCATTGGGCCAACTTGGCATGGTAAGGGGGCCTTGGGGACATCACGGCCATCCTCGAAGAGTCCGTCCCATGACAGACATTCTTCAAAGGCAATTAATCTAAGCTAGATGGAAAGAATACTTTGAGGCGTTCCTGAACCATGAGTCAACTGACAGATAGCACAGTTGAGTCCATCCCCCAATACCCTGAAAGGGGATCCCTTACCATCCTTCCTATTAGAAGATGTTTGGCATAACATCAAGGAAACCAAGAGCAATAAGGGTACTGGACCAGATGGCATACCTGCTGAAATATACAAGGCTCATGGTGAGGATCTGGTTCTGAAACTCCACAAATTTATTCTCTGAATTTGGAACAATGAAAAGATCCCTGGGGACTTGATGAATGCCAACATTATGACTTTCCAAGGAAGGAGATAAGTCTGCATCTGGAAACTATCAAGGTATCACCTTCCCTTCCATAACCGGAAAAATCCTCACCCACATCCTCCTGTATCATCTACCTCTTGCTGAGGAAATACTGCTGGAATCTCAGTATAGTTTCAGACCATCCTTTGGGGCAATTGGCATGAATTTGGCACCCATCAGATCCAAGAAAAGTGTTGGGAACAACACCAGGACCTTACTAAAGCCTTTGATCCTGTCAGTCATGAAGCACTGTGGAAAGCACTGGCCAGATTTAAATGTCCTGAGAAGTACATAAGGGTCATGAGGCTTCTTCATGACCAATACTGTAACCATCCTTTGTAGCAGATCAAAGATGGATCCATTTATCATCTAAATTGTGGTCAAGCAAAAATTCATCATCACCCTAACCTGTAGGAGTCCCCTGTGGTTCACTGGTAGAATCCTTATCTACCACAAAGGAGACCTGGTTTTGATTCCCTGACACTTATATAACTACAGCTGTGGTGGCACCAAACATCTGGACTCAGTCTGGTCTTTGGATTCTGTCTCAGTTGCCTAAGGAGAGGATGGAAGATCTGGGCAGCCTCCACTCTTCCAAAAATTCCTCCCCAGGCATATACATTGATGGTCTGGGTGGCTCTCATGCACACATCATGATCCAGGAGGATCAATGGTTGCCACACACCCCAACTCTGTCCTCCATTTACTTAGATTTACTCCATTTACCTGGTTCTCATTAAAGACCACCTTCCTTCTGGAATTGATATTCCATACTAAATAGATGGAGGGCTCTTCAAGCTGGGATGTTTCCCTTCAAAGACCAAAGTACTCAAAACAACCATCCTTGACCTCAAATAAGCTGAAAACTGTGCAATCCTTGCAAACACTGGGGAAAAATCTCCAGACCATGCTGGATCTCTTTGGAAAAGCCTGCCAAACTGTGAGCCTCTCTTTCTCTCAACACTGAGAAGACTAAAGTGCTCCATCAGCCTGCCCCATCTCTGAATGTTACCCGCTTCCCCAAATTACCACTGAAGGAAATCGTAGTATCATAGTGTCTAGGGTCAGAAGGGGCCTAGAGCACGCCATCTAGTCTGACCCCCCGCCAATGGCAGGAATGAGTGCTGGGGTCACAGGACCTCAGCCAAGTACCTATCCAATCTACTCTTAAAGACGCCCAAGG
>JAGPOW010000290.1:23591030-23642291 GCA_030014935.1 Caiman crocodilus
ACAGTCCCGCAGCTCCTCGTTGACTAGCCTCCTGAGCTCTCTGAAATTGGCCCTTTTGAATTCTGGGACCATAGTCCTAGTGTGGGCCCTATCTACACTGCGCCAGACAGCAAATTCTATCAGGCAATGGTCGCTGTCTCCCAGGGAGTCCCGTAGCTGGAGCCCTGCAACCAGATCATCCCCCGAGACCAGAACCAGATCCAGCAGCGCATCCCCCGTGGTGGGGCCATGCACCTCCTGGACCAAGTGGAGGTCCTGGAAAGACCATGGGAGTAGTCAATCACTTCCCCTGTCTCAGTAGGCATCTCTTTCAGAAAATGAACATTGAGGAGATACAGCACAGAATCCAGGGTGCAAGTGCCTCCATTAGGAAATGCTTCATCAGGTCTTTATTCATTTTCATCTCTGGAAAGACACCAAGATCCAGGTCTACAAGGTTGTCATCATACCCACTATTCTTTATGGATGTGAAACATAGGTGACTTACCATTGTCTTCTCAAGACTCTGGAGAGGTATCAATGATTCCTCCAGAAAATCCTTCACATGAAATGGGAAGATCACCACACAAACATCAGCATCCTTGCTGAAGCTAGTGTTACCAGCATTGAGTCAGTGATCCCCAAGCACCAACTTCATTGAACTGGACATTATGTGTGGATGCCTGACTCTCAACTCCCAAAACAGCTTTATTTCCAACTGCTCTATTTCCAGCTTAGTAATGGCCTGAGAACTTGTGGCCAGTGGACACATCGAAGGCATACCTCAAGAAAATGAATGTCAACATCAAAAGCTGGGAGGAGCTGGCAGCCAGCCAGCTCCAATGGCACCACAACCTCAACCAAGTTGCAGCCTGTTTTGAGGTAAAGCATCTTGCCTTTGAGGCAGAGATGAGAGAGCAGAGGAAGGAAACGGAGAGGAATCCCAGCCTGTAGCTTACTCTTCCCAGTGGAAAGACCTACAACTTATGTGGATGAATCTGCAGCTCAAAGATTGAACTCTTATATCACCTCGAGACCAGTAAATGAGCCACAGCAGAGATCATCCTTGAATCTAGGGATTGACAACAATTTTTAACCACCTTCTTCAGCAACATCTGACAGGGGTGGACAATTATTTGGGCCCATGGGCCACATAGGGACTTCTGGGGAACTGCCACAGGCCAGTCAGCACCCCACCCAGCCCCCCTGCAGTGCCTGGAACCTGTTCACTCTGTGGCTCCTCCATGCCACTGTTAACAGTGCACATCCCCAGCCTGCCCTGTACCCGGTCTAGATTCACCCCAGCCAAAGTGGACCAGCCAGAACCTGTGTACACAGCCCCAACCCCAGCCCACCCTGTGCCTGCTCCGGACTGCTCACCCATGCTGACCAGCAGCAGCAGCTGGGCAGAAGCTGCTGTTTGGTGCTGGGGAAAAGTGGCCCCCCTCCCTCACTGGGGTAAGGCCCTTCTTGCTGCAGCTGCCCAGAGCCCATGCCTGGGCTGTCCTGTGGCTCCTCTCCACCATCATCACTGTCACCTCTGGGCTGTCCAGTGGCAGCGCAGAGGAACTGCAGGGCATCCCAGGCATGGGCTCCAGGTGGCTGCAGCAAGTCTGACAGCGGTGAAGGGGAGGGGCTACTTTTCCCCCATGCTGAGCAGCAGCTTCTGCCCAGCCACCTCTGCTGCTGCTGCTGCTCAGCATAGGTGAGTGAGTCTGGAGTAGGTGTGGGGCAGGCCAGGGGCAGGGCTGTACACATGGTTTCCAGCTGGTTCAGAGCTGGTCTGCTCCACCGGGCTGAGTCCAGAGTGGGCACAGGGCAAGGTGGGGTTGGGGCTGTATGCAGAGGTAATTTTATAGTTTGTTAGACTGTGAGGGGAAGCTAGAACAAGCCAGTTTAGAAAATTCAAAATGAAATGTTAAATCCTCAATTTCTGATCCTTTCAAAATATATTGTTAATTTTTCCCTCACATAGCTTAATTTCTAAATGCTGCTTTTTATTACCAATCAGAAAATTACCATTTCCATATCACTGAGAGTCCTAAGATAAAATGGTTCCTTTCAAGGTAGTCCTCAGACAAGGGATTGCCTTGCCAATTTTATAGCCATTTAAGAAACACGAAGGCAAGAAATATATTTTCCTTAGGGATGAACAGAGGTCAGTATTCAGCGATATTAGCATAATAAGAAAAGAGATAGTTAAGGCTGAAGTTCTTGAGCAGAGCCCTGAAGCATCTTAAAAACTCACTGGTAATTATGAGCAGTAAACCCACTCATCATCATTTGCAGGCTTATGGCCTAAATTATTTGTAACTCACTAGACTCATTCTAAATTACATGTAGCATTCTCTGTTCCCTTTTGCTGGCAAAATCATTTTGAAGAGAAAAAGCTTTCAATGTAACACCAATGTTCTCTTTTTTAAAATGTTTCTTTATCTTGGGGACAAAAGAGCTATTTTAAATTACTACAGAGATAATTTACAGTGGGAGAGATAGGGTTGACATTTTTGACCCCTTTAGTGGAACAGAAAAAAACTAGGACACGTTGGCTACAGATACAATGTAAGGGGATTTATCACAGAATAATACTCTCACTATGAACGACAATGAAAGAAGAAAACCAATCAATTTTAAGATAACATGGCACAAAGACACAAAGCAAATGCCAAAGACACACTTTATGTTTCCAGTGATGCTTGAGTAAATTATGTTAGAAAATAAATTTTTAACAAACAGAAAGTTAGACACAGAAAATATAATTGCAAATGCTTTTTTATTTCATTTTTTGTGCTACCAGACATTCAAGCTTGACATGCTTCTCACTTGTTAACTTGGATGCTGTCTAGTCTCTACATTTCTCCCACTTACCCTACTATCTGCCAGAAATAACATTGAACTAAAGTGCAATCTGCATGTCTACTGTTCATACACGTATTGATTTTAGCCTCCTTTCCTGTTTTGTTTCTATCATCCCAGATCCTGCTTCACTGTGCCCAATGAATGGTGGAGTATGGTATGTACCCTCCTTTTTTATTTGGTTTTACACTAGAAAGCTTTTTTATATTTCTAAAGCCAGGTGAGGAGGAGGATTTTTTCTAAGGTAAATCACTCATGGATACCACTAAGAAGTTGACATGTACTAGCATTACATACCACTAATGTTATACCTTTGCTTTTCATTTCTAAATTTTAGATTCCCCATCTCCTTGCACATACAGGATTTAATTTTCAAGGTGCTGAGATTTCTCAAAAGCTGTTTATTTCATCAGCAACTGCAGATGTTTTGCAGCACTGGGTTTAAAAAGAGAAGTTTAAGTGTGCTACATGTGCACATGTTCAAACATTAATGAAGAAACTGAAGCTTTGTTGCTTCTTTCCCCACACCCAGTTACCATGGGTCCATCACTTTGTAAAGGGCATTCATTCAGTAGAAATAGCCTAACATCTTAAATTGCTGTTTAATATTGATTACTGTCCTTTACTTCTGGTCAAAGGAAGAGGAAATTGTGACAGCTTCTCCTGCATTAGAACTTCAGTCTCGTTTACAAGTCTCATTTCAGAGGGCATGCCAGGGATGAGGGAGATTCAAAAAGACCTGTAGCATATCCCACTGCAAGGATTCTCTATCACTGTTATCTGCTCTGTATTATACCAGTCCCTGGGGCACCCAGAATCTGGTGGCTACAAACTCAGCTAAAAGTCACTTTAAACCACTATCACACTGTTGTCAATGGCATCAGCAGCAGTCCCTTGATATGAAGATGCTAGCCTTCCAGTAAACAGAGAAGTTACTGATGAGTCTGTAGATGACTGAGGAGGCTGATCAGATATTTGCATATTCTATTGCTGATGTGGCAAATAGTTTTGGAAGAAAGAAGCTGATTCTGGTGATGTCAGGTTACAGCTCTTTCCCTTTGTCTTTCTCATCTACATATCTCCATAGTGACCTGAGTTTGATCAATGCCATGTCATATTTGATAGTGCCATTGGGGACTATTCAGTGCTTGAGTCTCCCAGGTGTTGGCATAAATTTTGCATTTTTGTTGACTGGCCTTAAAGGCATTCTTGGATCTCTTCTTTTGCCCATATCTAGAGTGGTGACCATTGCTGAACTGGAAGTATAAGACCTGTTTTGGAAACCAGGTGTCAGGCACCCTTATGACATGTCCTGTCCAGTGCAGCTGGTGCCATATAATGGCTTCAATGCTGGTGATGTTTGTTTGAGCCAGAACTCTGGCATTCATTATTCTGTCCTTCCAGTTGTTATGGAGGATTTCTGAAGACATCCCTGATGGAAACTTTCCAAAGCTTTCAGATGTTTCTAAAATGTCCAAGTTTCACACCTATACAACAGTATGGAGGTGAAAACAACTTGGTAAACAAGATGTTTGGCTTGGGTTCTTATGTCATAATCATCAAAGGCACCATTTCAGAGATGTTAAAGGTAGCCGTGGCAAATTTGATCCATCCATTGTTCACATTTTGGGAAAGGTACCTACCTAGACCGGGGACATACTCAACATTCTCCAAGGATTGCTCTCTAATTGCAATGTGAGGAGGAGCTGCTAGTTAGTTTGGGATGGGTTGGTAAATTATTTTGGTTTATGTGAAGTTGACAGTGAATCTAAGCATTTCATACACCTCACAGTACCCCAACTCCACTCTGAGTTATCCCATAAGTCTGGCATCTCCAAAAGTGCAACTAAAATCTAAGTGATTTGTCTTCTGGCCCATCTATAGGAAAACACAGTTGATACAAACCATGTTAAATTATCCCACAAGTTGTTTTGCATCAGCTAGAATTGACTAGAATTGTGTGCGTCTGGGTGGTGGTACAACTGGAAGAACAACAGAGTTAGTGATACTATTACTTTCTGACAAGAATGATTTAACAGCACTCACAATAAAGAACAGACTTCATTCAGGGAAAAAAAAAACTTCCCCACCTCTTTCTGCAGCTCAAATGCTGTTGATCAGACAGTTATTTTAGGATAGAGATGGGCAACAGGGAGAAATGCATCAGCTGTAGCTGTTAGTGTATAATATACTGAAGTCAATACACCTGTATTACTTTGATCCTCATATAATTTTAATAAAGTCTATGGAGTCATACCTAAAATAGACTAGCCTCTTCGTTTTAAAAGCTGTCTACACTTGTATTAAACAGTGGCAAGCAAACGTTTTCCAAAAACTAAAAAAAAAAGGGAAGACATTTTACCAAATTTTATGCATTTCCTTTTCAAATCTCAGAGATGTTGTTGGCTTATTAATTTACTTACCATGAGTCTTAAAGAACTCTGCCTTTGAACAAGTATTTTGTCTATGTGTATGTATTACTTGATTTCTGTTTCACAGAAAACTAATTATTTTCATGTGAGCTGCTTTTGTTAGCAATATTCCTCTTTATTTCTCTCTTCCCTTCAGGTTTGCTTAAGTTTTACTTGATATACCCCAGATCACTTACCAGGATAAAACAGTTTATACAACTGTAGCTTTATAGAGCAGATATGGTATTCACACGGGGCCTGATCCTACATTCACTGAACTCAGTGGTAAAGCTTCCTTTGAGTCCATTAGTCAACAGCTAACCTGACTATTAACACCCTGGGTGTGAGCTATTGCTCTTATAATAAGTCTATTTTTTATTAATCTATAATAAGTCTATTACATTATAGATGAGTAGACATATATATTAGTCTATAATACGTTTATTATAAGAGCAATAGCTCTTAATAATTCTGTTTTTAAGAGTACCTCCTCCACAGCCTGTACAAGATTGCTAGGTACTAAGATTGAAGGGATGCCTTTTTTTCTGGACACTGTTTTAAGGTTCCTTTTAAAGGTGGCCAATCACATGAAAAATTAACCCTCATTTGATGAGGGATCAGATGAAGGCACTCACCTTTGGAGTGACTTAGGGAATTTCTGTTCCCTAGGTTCAGTCTGTCCTGTGATCGGGGCTGAGCTGATGCAGCTCAGCCCTGCCCCCAGTCCTATCTGCAGGAAGGGATCCAGGAGAGGAAAGGGAGAGTGTGCTATGGGCTGGGGTTTGCCCGGCCTGAGCTGGAGAAGGGGCATGGATTGGAGCCCTCCCCCCTTGCAACCCCACCTTCAGCTCCCCCCATCCAGCTCAGGCCAGGTAAACCCCAGCCTGCACTGCACTCGGCCTCCCTTCATACAGACTGTACCAGAGCTGGGAGGGGACATGGGGCTAGGGGAGAAAGGCTGCAGGCAGGCTCCATGGGCTCATTTGGATTCAATGTGGAGCTTGATCCCCTTTCACACCCCCCTCCATAATATTTTGTATGGTTAGAATGGCATAATGATTTGGTGGGAAAAGTGTCTCCTAATCTGTGTGTTATGTTGGAAAAAAGTACTAATGCTTTGCAAACCTCTAAGTAGTGTCCAGACATCGCCCACAGAGTGTGCACCCTAAAGTCTGGATGCCTGTCTGACACTGCTTTTCCCTTTCCTTCCTAGATTGTTTTTCAGTCTCTACTTTTTTTGGAAAAAGAAGGATTCCAGAAATGCAAAATGAGAAAAGACTTTTTCCTGAAAGCTAAAAAATGGTTTATTTTGAGCTTTGAGAAAAGACCTAGATTAGTGTCTAACTTCTTTGCTCCAGTCCAGCCATCTAACTTAACATGCAGGAGATTTGTAATTTTCTAATATTTGTACCCATTGTCATTTGAAATATTAGAGAAGTATCCCAGTAGAGTCTGAATTAGACTATTACATGTGCTGATCAGCACTCTTCCGTATATTTTCTCTTCATGTTCAGAATATCGTTCTAAATTTTCTGACAGGACAGCAAACTTCAGTGGACTATTTGTTTCAAATAGTAATGAGCTCAAATAATAATGGAACACAAGTCAACTGTATTCCACGTGAAGAATAAGCAGTCAAAGAATATGGCATCTGACCATGAGTGTCTATGTCTTGGTGCTATCAGCTACTCACTAAAGGCTACACTCTGAAAGCAGATACTCTGGAGTAAATCTGCAGTAGTTCCACTGATATTGCTGTAGCTCAACCATTCTATATCTAGGAAACGTATCTGATGTTTTCCTACATTTGGTTTCATTTTCACCATTGGTCACCAGGGTGAAATATTATAGCTATGAAACCAGCCTGTCATTTATATAATTAGGAGGACATTTCTTCTGCAATTCTCAAAAACATATTGATACTATGCACACATGTACTGTTAGTTGGCAGAATGATTTTTAAGACTTTTGAATGTTTAATTATCTTCAATATAGCATCATTCTTCAGTTGGTACTAATACAACATATAGCAATGAAGAGAAATAGTGATTGATTCTAAAAGGCATTAAAAATTAAGTGACTGGGACTATCTATATGCTTAAAGTCAAAGGTGTTTAAAAAATGCACTACATTTTGAGAGGGTGTAGTAGTGACTGCACACTTAGTCATATGGTGCGAGAAAAGGGCTGAATAATTCAGGATAGAGGATAGGTGGGGGAAATCATTAAAGGCACAGGAGGCTTCCACTGCTACCTCAACATCCACAGTACTAAAAATGGGTGATCAAGGAAATTAAAGCACTGCAGGCAGCTATGCTATGCTATTATAAACAGATCAATAATCTAAGATATCACATGCATCTTCTTTGCAACATTTCCAGTAATAAAATACTGACCTTTATAAGGTGGTATAGAACAGTGAGGAACAATTTGGTTCATTTTGTTTAATGTTATACAGCTAGAATCATCAAAGAGAAGAGTCAAGAAGCCAGGGAAGTTTACTCCATCCCAACTAGAAAAGGAAATTAAAAACATCACATTTATACGGAGCAAAAAGCAGTGGGATAGGGATGGTATTCACAGTGAACTTGGGTCAGATCTTCACCATGTATAAAATGGTCATTGCACTCAAGTCAATATATCACAGACATTTTAAATCAGCAGATCTTTATACCTTTGCTGCTGGTTTTAATCTGGTGACAAAGCTTACTGTAACAGGGGGTTTCTTGGGGCTGATCTCCATGGCCCACCCACCTGTTCTTGGGCTAACCACCCACCTTCTCTCCTGTCATGCCTTGATGTTAATTGATTAATTAATTGATGTCAATTAAGTGGGAGGCTACCTACTTTGCCGCCCCGATGCCTGGGGATGCTCTCTGCAGCTCCTTTCCTCCCCTATACCACAGCCCAAGCCACACAGATGGCATTTTGATGTTCACATAATCAATCACCAGGCCCCACAGTGGGCCCCAGAATCCTCCTAACAAGACCTCTCCATGATCCCGCCATCCAGGCAGCCTCTTTGCCTTCATTCAGGCTACCTAGCCCCCCAAAAACTATTTTCCCCTCTCGGGTGTGGTCCTCCCAGGACCTCTGGCTACCAGCCCTTGTCCACCTCCAGTTCAGTCAGGACCCCAGGCCCCCAGCTCTTGGGCATCCCTCATGGTGGGCCCCTGGCCCTTTTGACCGTCTTGGTCCTGGCCCCAGCATGGGCCAGTCAAGAGTACTCTCTTGTTCAGGTTGAGTCTCCAGCCCCTCACTCTCTCCAGGGGTCTGCCCTCTGTGTCCTTCACACAAACACAGGGGTTACCCACCCAGTGGTGGGAACTAGGAGTTAAGGTGCTCCGACTCACCTTTCATTGGGGTGGTAACTGGCCTGGCATTTCCTGGGGGCTCCTGTGCCACTGGGAGCCCCACCAGGCCACCCACTCCCAACGGTGCAGTTTTAGGTCATGCCCAGGACCAGGAGCCTCCTTACCATCCCCTGCAACTCCTCCCTTACCTCCAGATGATCTTAGTAGCCCTCCAGCCAGGCAATGTTGTTGCCTAACCTCCAGCAGCCAAACTGCCCTGTTTATATAGACAGCCCCTGACTCCAAAATAGCTGCTCTCATCAGGTATCTGGTGGCTGCCAGCTCCAGGCCATTAAAGTGGTAGGCACACACAGTGCCCTGCCACACTTACCTTCCAAAAATAGACTTTCATGCTCAAAATCTGGTTACCATTCTACTGATTTCCTTTAAAATGTAAAACAGGAAAACATAGAAATGCAAAGAAGTAATTATCTTTTAGAGAAAAATGGATTATTATTCCCCCGTTATTGAAAATGTGCTGTTGTCCCGTGTTGCTTCTCTATGGTTTGTTTTCACTGCATTTTTCCAAATTATAATGGACAGCAGTAGGCAAGTTTAAAAGAGAAAAGGAGCAGTACTTTACTTGTTTTCAGTCATATTGCTTGAATAAGTTGCATACAACTCTTAAAAAATGTCTTGCAGACATTTGGTTAGTGTGGTTTATGAAGGGGTTTAGAAAGCTAGAGGCATGAAGGAAATGGTTACATATCCCACGTGAGACCACTTTCTTTTCCCATCAGTATGTTCTAGGATAATCTGCTAGAAGTAAGGGTTTTAACTAGAAAATTGGATTTGCAGATGAAGTATATTCCTTTCAGTGGGAAAGTGAAGCACCATCATCTTACATGAAACTTCCCAAAATAGCTCTGCTGGAGTTATTTTTTCTTAATAATTTTGGCATAGCCAAGGTCATTTCAGATGTATGTGCCAAGGAGCATGGAGTTGCCGATTTAAAATGATTTGTTCACATACCTCTTGAGCAGACATTAGACCTCTTGCTAAGGACTTAAATTTTCCTTCCTTCTTTCTTAAAGGAGTGTCTTCATTCCTTTATTCTTTCTTTGACTTCATCTGTATCCTTGTTTAACAACAATTAAGTAATTTGTCTGATGTGTAGTTTTATCATTGTGATTGCACTCCATTATTTTTGCACATTGATTTTTTTATGTGCCACTTCAATTGTATGTTACCAGAGCTGACATTCACAAGACTATCTGGAAATAGTTACGATGGATACACATCTTATAATAGATGTGGTTGAAATGATGTTTTCTTATAAACAGAGTTTTTAATATATGTTTAATTGCAGTAACATTCTTTGACAACAACACTGCAGCAACCACTTTTGCTTGGCAATTCACTAAAACTCTGCAGAACGTCTGCCTGAAATAAAAAGGGCAGAAAGAATTTGTTAGAATAATTAACAGTATGTGTCATCAGTCATTAGGATCAACATACAAAATGGTCTCTGCTGGCAACAAAAGTGACACGCGTGTCAGCTAGTGGTGAAAATGTGTCATTCTTTGCAATCACAGGGGGGAAATGGAATCTCTTTGCTGATCATAAAGTACTTTCCCAATTTAAATTTAGTTCTTGTGTTGATTAAAAGATTTTCCAGTTTAAACATTCCTAATCAGATAAAGTCATTCTGCAGCATGTGGATCAGACAGTATCTGTAATCATGACAAAGTGCTATTAAATTGAATGAACACAGACTACCTTCCCACTCAGAAAAAAGGAGGAAAATATTTCTATAACTATACTGATCCAGCCCCACACCAAGAGAACTGTGGGAACTAAGGGTCAGGGTTGCTACAAGTCTCTTCCCTCTTTTTGATTATTACACTTAAAAAAAATCCCTACAATTAGTTGTGCTCTTCTTTAAATCTTTCCACTATCTTGCCCTCAAGAATGTGTGTCTCTACAGATCATTTGGGTTCTTGGCTCTTTTTTTTTTTTTTTTTTACAGACTAGGCATTTGAGTCTTCTTTATTTCTAGACTTTCAATGACTACCACTGCCCATAGTGCTGTAATGTATAAAATGTAGCTGATAGCTCAAAATGAGGTATCTACATTAAAAAATATGCAAGAATTGTAGGCATTCACTGAAGAGCATTACAGAAGATGCTGGGCTCATTAAAAAGTGCTAAGTGGTGGGGTTATAGATAAAGATAACCTGAGGCAGCTAAAGAACTTTAGAATGTAATATCTCATATTCCTGATCTTAATGTGCTGCTTTCACCCTATTCTCCAACATAGAGAAGGCAAATGAAAGCTGTTTTGGCAGTGGAAAAATGGGTGAAAATTGTGCTCTGGAATCTCACAGGACCAGATTACTATCAGTAGCTGAAAAAACATTTCAGTGCTAGGAATTCTATAGTACCTACAGTCATCATCCAGGCATATTAGGCCACTAAACATGTCCTGTTTCCATGGTGTGAATAATGGTCTGGAAATAATAGAGTGGTTTGTGGTGAAACATGATGGGGTTATTTATGAGATGCAAACTTGCTTCTGAGTACATAAATAGAAAATAGTATGTTTCATTGGTATTACCATTTATTGATGACTGTATCATTAATACTTTAGGATTTTTTTCAAAATAAGTAAAACAAGGACTTTTTTTCCTGGATCAGCCTATTTATAATGGTGTGTTTTCAAAGCCAATACTAAACTGGGAGGACTTTGCTGATTCCTTGGTTCATGAAGCCATAAATTGGATACTTAGCACAGAACAATTTTAACTATCACTAGAGTAGGTTGACTTTTGAGCATGCATTTGGTAGACTGAAAGGGCTCCGACAGTGATTTGTGTCTAGGCTGTATTTAGTGAATCAAATAATCCTGTTGTTATTGCTGCCACTTGTGTATTCCATATTTGTAAATAAAAGGGCAAAACACTACTGGAAATTAAAAGCATTTGAACAGTAAAAAACAGAATAGGGAATACTTTGAGGTATAGTATGACTAAGGACATTGTTTAAAATCATATTAACATAACAGCATGCTTGTATTGTTGATTTGGATACAGATTTACATAATTTTCAAACATCTGTGATGAATTTGAAGGGCAGTGTTAAACCCAGTAAATAAGAGTAAAAAGACTGTCATACCCAGAAAATGGATCACACTTCTTAAAAACTACATAATGTCTTTGAAAGATAGATAATAAACACGAGATGTATTAACAGCAATAAAATCTGAAGCTTGTAGACATGAATATTTAATAAACAAATTTATTAATAAAGGAAAGTACAGGGGGACTGCTGATCTCACACTTGTCACAGTACACTGCACATATACTCATAACAGTTCCTGTTGTTTGCCACAGGCATGAAGTGGTTGTGATAAGGATGCAAGCTATGCTGCTGCCTTGCTGATAGCAAGTATAGTCACTCTAACACTCTATAGTCTGTAGAGTGAAGTCTTTTCTAAGATGAAGGTATTTGCACATTTTGCCCCATATGAGTGTACAACATCTGTGTTTGTTGTCAGGGAACTACCTGATGTCTTGGTCCATTATTTGATTCACCTCCTGGTCTTTCTACTTTTCCTCCTCTCAGTCCTTCAACTCCTGATTCTTCACCTTTACTCCATTCCCTATCATCATGATAGGCATCCTCTGACGTATGAAAAAGCTTGGAAAACATACCCTCCCTTACTGACTTCTTTCTTTTCCTGAAGAATGCCAGTCACCAAGCACGTATGAAGGGGTCACGTCTTCAGGATACCACAGTTGAGGGAAGGTAAATGACGGAGAGAAATTTAAGCATAAAGGAAAAATAAGTTTCATTTTTTTTTTTAATGTAACATTCATCATCAAAATAAGCAGAGGGTACGATTTAATTCAGCATCCCTTTGTAACTCCAGATGTAGTAAGTAATGGGTTCAAATGCAGATGAAAGCTCCTAGCTAGAGACAGCAGCATAACTAAGGTAGGGAAACCAAGGCAGCAGCTTGGGTGGGGTTGGGGAATGGCACGGCATCTCAGTCACTGCTGCCCTGGGCAGCCAGCTGCTCTGTTGCACCTCTGGCTAGAGAAGTGTAGGAGGGTTATACTGTGAGTTCCTCAATATAAGCACACTAATAATGCAGTAAATAATTCTTAAAAAGTGGTGTTCATGATTCATGTATCAGTTCTAATGATGACAAAAGTCTAAAGGCGGTAGCTGCACTAGGTGGTTATAGTTGTAGCCTGCCGGCTTGTAACAACTTGTACTTTCTCCTTGTTCCAGATAGGATGTTGCATACCTTCCCTGCTTTGCCCTAGCTGGCCTTTCTCTCCAGGTATTCCTGATTTATCTTACCTTCTGTAACAGGGCAAGGATCAGCCCTGTTTCTTTGGTGCTACAAAGTTGCAAGTGCTGGGGAGAGTAGGGTCAGAGACAGGGCAAGGATAATTACTTAGCAGACAAAGTTGGGGAATTGCACCGGGGTGAATGTTGCCTGATTAAGAGCCAGTGGCTATTAAAGTTCATGGCAGGAGGCTTTTCTTTGCTCCCTGGAGAACAGTGTGAGGAGAGTCAATGAGGAAAGCCAGGAGCAACAAACCCAGTGCTGGAACAGGTCACTGATAAAATTGGCTGCCCAGGTGAAGGTAACCACTGCAACCAGAGAAGCAAAGAGGTGAGCGAGAGAGAGAGGGGAGATACTTACCAGATTGATCCTCAGGCAGAGAAAAGGGCCCACGAAGGAAGAATCCACTGATACCTGAGAAGGAAGGAAAGAGAGTGAGACTGAAGGTGAGCTGACAGGCTTAGGGGAATAGTTTTCAAAGCAGTGGAGGGCGAAGGAGGCCACGCACTGTGAGAACAGCCAGTGTTACCCACAACACACAGGGAAGTCACTAATAAACCAATCAACTTTTTATTCTTCCATCACTTCAAGGCATGGCAGACGAGCCCCAGGGAGAGAGCTTTTGTTATTCACCTCCACACAGCCAGAAGTGATGCATTGTCCGGGAAGCAGCGACTACACCCCAGCAGGTCCATAGAGGTCCAGAACTCCACCGATTGGCAATAGGCACACACCTTGACACTGAAAATTTTGCAAGGGCAACAAGTTCAGAGGAGGAGCTAATACGAATGAGGACACAAGAAGCTGAGGCCAGGATTTGGCTGTTCATGTGGGTCAGTGAGAAAATCAAGGTACAGCAGGTTCACTGGTTCCAGGAAGAGTGGGGAACCCTGATGCCTAAGATGTGCCCTCAAGATGACGTCGAAGCCTTCCTAGAGGCTTTTGAATGATCAGCTATTGTGGCTAAATGGAATCCTACTACCTGGGCCACCCAAATAGGACCCCTACTGATAGGACCGGCACAAGCAGCTTACAGAGCATTGACCCAGTCCAAGGCTAGAGATTATTACAAGGTCAAAGCTGTAATGTTGTATCACCTGGAGTGGACTCCCAAGACACATAGACAAAAGTTTAGTGCAAAGAAGCAAGGGGAAGAATTTGATCCATGCTTACTTGCCCAGAGCTTAAGGGATCTAGCAGAACGTTGGTTACACTCTGAAGAGAAGCCATATGGAGAAGTGATAGACAAGATAATACTTGAAGAGTTCCTGATTGATCTGGGGGGGAGTGTCCAGTAGTGGGTCAAGAGACATCAGCCTACGGTCATCGAGGAGGCACTGTGGCTGGCCAAAGACTACGTTGTTACTGAAGCTAAAGTGAAACTCCTAAAGAGGGAAAAGAATGGGAACCCTGCTTATCCCAGACAAGAAGAGGGAGGTGCAAAAGGGAGGAATTAAATTCCTTAGAGCCACGAGTTGGGAGGTTTGGAATGGGGAACCACATGAGATTATATGCTACTGATGTGGGGGAAAAGGACACCTGGTCTATTTTTGCCACTAGAGGTAGCAAGCTGAAGCTGCACCTGACTCTCCTCGTGAGGAAAAAATGGACTGCAGCTTCAGGAGACGAAAGGACACATGGAAAAAACCTAAACCCCTGACTGATGTTAGGATAGATGACATGATAATCCACACAGTAGTCAACACTGAATATACTCAGACGATGGTAAGGGCAGATCTGGTTCCCACAGAAGGGTACACCAGAAAGTGCAGTAAGCATGTTCTGTATACATGGGGCCTCCTACACATATGAAAGAAAGATGCTCCAGCTGATTGTGCTGGGACAAACTGAAGAATTTACAGTGGGGTTAGCTGAAACCCTTTCCTGCCCCATGCTGCTGGGCATATATTGGCTGCACCTGCAAGAAGTAATGATGTGGATAATAGGAAAACTGTGGGTGAGAAGGACCTTACCCAGGAAGCCTATTATGAAGAGTCGGCCAGTCAAGAGGAGGAGGAGTTAGATTTGGATCAGGTAGTTAGAGAGAACACCTTCCAGGAAGAACAGACCAAAGTACCACTCTATCAGAACATTCTGTGGGAGTGGCTGGCAAAGAGAGAAGATGAAGTGTTAGACCCCAACCTGGTGGCACAAAATCCACGATTCGAGGTAAAGGATGGCTTTCTATAAAGCACAGAAAGGGGATCCGTGCTGAAGCCACATCGAATACTGCCTGCTTTGTACAGCCCTACTTTATACTGTTCTCAGGGACATGATTTCCAGCTTGCCTCATTTCTCCATAAAAGGCTCTGTTGCCTTCTCTCCTGTTATAGAGACTGACAGCAATGTGGTGTCAGGAAAACTCATCTGAAGGCATAATAAGGTGACATCACAAGAGAAGGAAAAGACAGCCTCTCTTAGAAAGGTCTAGACAAGGATCAAAGAGTTTGTTCTGGAAAACTTCACAAAAATTGTTGTAGATGACAAAAGGGATATTCTGATACACATCAATAAGAAGTTCTGCAGGTAAGACAGCTTGTTCCCACCACGTATTACTGAAATCCAAAGAAAACTGAATCCCTGTAGGATAACAACACTGCCTCCACCTCTTTCCTGGACAAGGCACTGTATGAGAATGAGATTTAGATCAAAACACTGTCTTTTGTCATATATACAGTATATGATTATGTCATATGAGTTTGCTCTTAAAAATTTAGAATGGCAAGTGGGTGAGTTGCTTATATGGAATATTTTAAGTTTCCTAACCACTTTTATTTTCAGGAATCTGTTTTAGTATTTTGCCGTTGTTTACAGTGAATTGATTTTCTAGTATATGGGTTTCTGATAAAAGCTGCAATTCTATCTATGACAGAGTGGCTGCTCAGTAGGTACAATATTATTTTATTTTATTGCCAGTGCATGATTTTAAAAACATTTGGCTGAACCCACTTCATTTGTTCTCTGACTAGACACAAATGATTGCCATTCTGAAAGGGAGGAGGAGTAACTGGGAAGAGTGGCTCAGGGATAAAAAAAATCATTAAAAAAAGCACCTGCCTGCCTTCCTTTATCTTTCTGTCACTGGGCTTCATCTGAATCAGGGTCTGGGTCAGATCCATCTCTGCTTTGATGAGCTCTTGGCTTTCTGAGCCATCTTCAAACCCTCTCCTCAGTGAAACCAATCATCTCCGGGTACTACTGAGGTTTCCTTCACATGTCTGTCATTCGTGGGCTGTGGAGGAGTCCCTGCCAAGTATAGAAAGGTGCTTGGTATGAAAGCACAGGTAAACCTTTATGGTCTGTACCTCACTAATCTGAATATGTGGTACCTGAAAACCTTGTATGTTTCTTCCATCACATCCTCATCAAAGCGGCTTTTAAATTGTTTCTCTAATCATCTAGCAATGCTGCTCCATTCAGATATTTTTCGACCATATTCCTTTCCTTTCTGCTGCCTGGGACACTCCACAATTCTCTTGACTTTTGCTGAGGCAATGATGTGCTGCCCAGTCTTCTGATATTTAGTTTCATGCCTTTTACTATAATGATTCATCCCCCCACCTCTTGATTTTACAGAGGTTTCAGCTATTCAAGAGATGTCTTAGTCCAGGTGGTTATGGACTGAATTTCCAGAAGAGATTAGATGAATCTGGAGTTTATGCATCTTTTGGAAATACTTCAAAGTTTTCCTTTCAGACAAGGTCTTTCCATTCTGTCATAACAAAAACAGTTCTAGCACTGTCACCCCTTACATGTGTCCCCTTCTCTCCTTCCAAAATCATAACAAAATTGAAAGAACAACATTAAAAAACATATCAAACATTTTGAAATGTGGGATGCTGAATACATGGGATGCTGCAGCACACTGGAGTGGTCTAATTAATTAAGTCTGCTCTGACACGTTCTCATTAGAACGTGTCAGAGCATGTGCATAGGCACCCTAAGAGCTGATGAACCATTGGTCTGACTTCATATGGCACTTCTAATGTTTTTATGTTTTTAAAACAATGGGAGGGCTACTTCCTAAACTGGAACCAATGCAACTGTATCCAAGCAGGCTAATGCACTGGCATTGCTCCTGTCACTCAGTCAAGCTCACTTGAGGACAGTACAGACTGGCATGATGAATTTACTGCATAGACACAGCGAATTAGAGGCTACTTTTATTGATTAATTCAAATGTGTACCATGTTGCAAGGAAAGGGTACATGGGGCAAGTTGTGTGCTATTTCTGGATAAAGATACAAGTCACCCAGCGAACACAGTGGGTTTTTTTTCAGTAGTATAAAAATGTGGTAGCTATAATGGTCCAGAAATTTGCCTCTCGTATATATATTTTTATAAATATACTTACACTAAAGGTTGACTTGTTTTTATTAGTTAGTTTTGCTTTTATTGACAGCTTTTTATTACTTTATGATCCTTAGCATCCATATAATTATTCTGAAGTCTCTCTGTTATGTATTGGTACCTGAAATTATACTGGCATACATTAAAAAGCTCTTAATTTGGAGATCTTTTCCACTGTCAACATACATACAAACCATTATCTGTGTATATTCTTTCCCCTTGCTTCCATGAGATTAAATCCCTTTATCTTCTCTTGGGCTTGGCATGATCTCCTTTCACCTCCTGAGTTGTGCTCCCTATAATGAAAGTGACATCACAGGGTGGCCTGTTTACTTGCTTTCTATATTACTTTCAAATTAATTAATGCCCCTAATTTAGAATGTTTGGAAGGATTTTCATTTTCACTTGGCAATTTTAATTTACATATATAATTTTTATCTTTTTCTTGAAGATATACCTATATTTTTAGATCAATGAACTGTGTGCTGGATGATTCATTCTGATTTAATGTTTTCCAGCTGCTACATTTTCACTTAAGGGATATGAATGCACTGAAACTGATACTTTTGCAATGAAACCAACCATTACACACATGGAGTCTCCAAATTTTCTAACGGAAACAAAAAGATTCTCTTTCCTTTACCAGCATGCTGATAATATCCTTTTAGCAAAGACACTATTAATAAAAAAGTCTAATAACCGGCACACTATTGACTGCTGTCATGCCCCAACAGCTTCTCTAAATCAGATCATTTAAACTTGGCACTTGTTATTTAATGTATTGTGGAAATATTAAAGTCAAGCACACCTCCTATTTGTTAAATGTATTGACTAAATAGATGACATGCATTGTATTTTTCTAATCTTGCTGTGCAGAAATGGTTCTACTACTGTATCAGCTGCTACTGTAATCTCTATAAATTTAGGGCTTAAACTTCCTCACTTGCAAATGGGCAGCACAATTAGCAGCAGTTAAGTTTTCAACATAACTCCTGTAGCAAGATGTCTGCCTACAGAGGAGCAGAGCTTAGTGGTGGGTCTAGTGTACAGTGCTGTCCCACAATTTAATTGCTAGTCATCTAGTATCAATACCTGCTGGAGCCAGCTAACTGTGAGAAGCATAAACCCTGATCCAGTTTTCAGTTTTGCAAGATACACTCTCTTTGATCTGACTTTTTTCTTTACATCCCTGCCTCCTTGGCAACAGCAGCAATCACAGCTTCTGTAGGAGTCAGATGGTACTCTACGCTCAACCCTTAATAGCTGAAGAGATTTTAGATATGAGAATATAGACAGGGAGCAGATCATGCCATTTTTTTTGGTGAGGTAATAAGAAGAAGGAAGCAGAAGGAGCCAAGTGTGATTCCATTCCCTTCTCTCTCCATAAAAAACAACTGACTTCACTTTTCTTTCCTCCTTTTGTATATCTGCAACACCAAGCCTGGGAAGGGGAGGAGAGGTTTCATAGTTTGTAGGGTTGGAAGGGACCTTGACAGATCATCAAGTCTGACCCTCTGCTATGGTAGGAAAGAGCAGTGGGGTCAATCGACCTTGGCAAGGTGTTCATCTAGCCTTCTTTTAAAAACCTCCAGGGTAGGAGCTGGCACCACTTTTCTTGGAAGTTGGTTCCAGCTGCACAGCCGCTAGCTGTGAAGTAGCGCCTCCTGATGTCTAGTCTGAATCTACCCTCTTGCCAGCTTGTGACTGTTATTACTAGTCACTCCTAGAAGTGCTTGGGGGGACAGGGACTCCCCCAATGCCTGCTGGTCCCCTCTGACTAGTTTGTAACAGGCCACTAGATCCCCCCTCAACCTTCTCTTGTGGAGGCTGAACAGGTTCAGGTCCCTTAGCCTCTCCTCATAGGGCCCGTCCTGCTGACCCTGATCATGAGTGGTGTGGGCCTCCTCTGGACCCTCTCAATGCTGTCCACATCCCTCCTGAAGTGCAGAGCCCAGAAACGGATGCAGTACTCCAACTGTGGCCTGACCAGTGCCGCAGAGTGGGAGGATCACCTCCTTGGACCTGCTTGAGTCATGTATCTGTTGATGCATGACAAGGTGTAGTTGGCTTTCCTGACTGCGTCCCCACATTGGCGGCCCATGTTCATTTTGTCATCAATAATGACCCCAAGATCCTTTTCTGCCTCTGCACTGGCAAGAAGGGAGTTCCCCAGCCTGTAGGTATGCTGCTGGTTCTTCCTCCCGAGGTACAGCACCTTGCACTTGTCAGTGTTGAAGTCCATCCTGTTCTCATCCGCTCATCCCTGTAACCTGTCTAGGTTCAATTGCAGCCTATTCCTCCCTTCTAGCATGCCCACATCCCCCCACATCTTAGTGTCAACAGCAAATTTGAATAGGGTGCTTTTTACCCCCTTGTCCAAGTCACCGATGAAGATGTTGAACAGCGTGGGTCCAAGGATCGAGCCCTGGGAGACCCCACTGCTCACATCCCTCCAGGTCAAAAATGGCCCATCCACCACCACTCTCTTGGTGCAGCCCTGCAGCCTGTTAGTGACCCATTTGACTGTGTAGGCATTAATACCACAGTCTCCTATTTTTTTAATGAGAATGGGGTAAGAGACAGTGTTGAAGGCCTTCCTGAAGTCCAGAAAGACTATGTCCACTGCTACCCCTGCGCCTAAGGATTTTGTGACCTGGTCATAGAAAGCCACCAGGTTTGTCTGACAGGACCTGCCTCTAGTGAACCCGTGTTGGTTGCCCCTAAGCATAAATTCCCCTGCTGGCCCCTCATGGACATGCGCCAGGATAATTCTCTCAAAAAGCTTACCCAGGATTGAGGTAAGACTAACTGGCCTATAGTTCCCTGGTTCCTCCTTCCTCCCTTTTTTGAAAATGGGGACCACATTGGCCCTTTTCCAGTCCTCTGGCACAACACCAGAGCACCACGAGTGCTTGTAAAGCTGTGCCAGGGGACCTGCAATGACCTCTGCTAATTCCCTCAGCACTCTGGGGTGGAGGTTGTCAGGATCTGCCAGGTGAAAGCACAGAAGACAGATATCTGGTAGCTAAATATTTGAGAAGTCCCAGAAGCAGGTGGCTGCAGTAACCTGAGGCCATTCTTCTCCTGTCACTTGATTTTGTTTTCTCGCTTACGTCTGGTGGCCTTTGATCCTTCCTAAGGTGCCAGTTTCTCCACATGCATGGTATAGGTAACCCAAGTGACTAAGGGTTCTAGAGTCCACTTTATGGTCCAGACACCAAAAAATGGGAGCTACAATGATCAGTACCTAAGTCCCTTTAGACTTAACCAAAGTGACCAATGGCTTTATTTAACCAAGTCCTTTTCCTTGTAAATAGAACAAAGCATTAGAGAGAATGATTTCAAAGCAAACTTTTTACATGTATATTCAGTCTCATTTAGTATCACACTTTGCTACAATCAAAATCACGTGGGCTCCTCTCTTATGTTACGGGACAAGACCAGATTGGACTTTACATTCTTTTAGGAAGACAAAGGGCTCTTGTAACTTAACTTGGTCCCAAGTTGCCTTCCTAACAGTGTGCTCCTCAGTCTGTTCTCCCTTCCTAAAGACATTTCCTCTTCTCAAAGCTGCATCCTCCCATTTGTATCTGTGTCTAGTTGTCATATTGCTAAAAGGCATCTAGTATGAGGCCTAGATGTGATGTTTGTCTTTTTGCCTCAGATTTGTTTTTCCTAGTCAATTTGCCAGGCCATTTGACAGAAATGCTGCTGGGATGGTTGTTCCATGGTTTGAAATTAGAGTCTATTCAACTTCAACAGATTGCAATGATGAGTTTTTTATACTGGTTGGGGGTGTACTGAAATTGTCTGTTCCTCCCAGCCCTTCAAAACACTGCTTCAGAAAACTGATACAAACTTATATAAACACTTTGCTTGGGGTACAGCTCAGTATGCATTACCAGGGACCCACCTGCCACTCCTACGAGTAGAGAAGGAAGTTAGAATTCAGCTTTAATTGAAAGTCAATGGCTGATGGGCACATAACACCCTTTGGTTCTTTTTGAAAATACTGTCTCAGCAGGAGAAGATTGCAACCATTACTGCTTTGCAATAGTCAGCCGTCCCCTGCACATTAAGGGGAGCAGGCAATACAGAGCCACTACTTGTTTCCAGAGAGGTGAAAAGGGTAGGAGAGGTTGGAATTTGGGTTTAGATTCTCCTCTGTCTTCCAACAGAAGTGTAGTTATGATGGCACATCAGGATACTCTCACTATGCCACACTTTATTCCTTCTTAAGGCAACTGCAGCAATGTATTAGCCATTACCGTTGTTTGTTTGCAACCTGATATATAATGATCTAGCCCCCTGAATATGAATATTGTTATGAGTATGAATAGCGTGATTTGAAGATAGTTTTCAGCCATAAATGTCAACTTCCTACACTGATCTCAGAAGGACCCACTCACCAATATGAGTAAAGGGTACAGAGTCTAGTCTTAAGTTGCTTTAAACCAGATCAAGGATTAGGGTTGCTTAGTGGGGATCTCCAGACCATTAGTGATTCATCTTCTTGCCTTCTGTGTGAACTGATTAGAAGCTATTCTTTTTGGATTAAGAGATAAAGCATGAGTCAAGGAAGGAGAAATAAGTATTTTTCTATGGCAATAGTAGATAGAAGGCTGCAGGATATGCAGCTCAGAAGCTGAAATATTTGTGCTTAAAGCTATTTTTCAAGCCTGGATGCAGTTCCATACCAAAAATCTATTTACTTTTGAATCAAAGTGAAATTATTAAGTATACTGACTGTTTACTGTATATAATTCATCTAATAGCTTCATAGAGATGAGGATTGTTTTATGTGTGCATATACAGCTTAGCATAATGGGGTGTCAGGCCATGTTGGGTATATGTAGCATCTGTCCCAGACACTCTTGGTGAGAGATGTTCTCATGCCTTGCCTGCCTACTCCTACTTATAAATGTCACACCTCAAAATGCACAGTGAAGTCACTGTGGCCTCCTTTTCCCCCACTCACTACAGCCATTCAGAGGGGTGCCCTCTGTGGGGTGCCCCTGGAATGGCTTCATAACCATATTTTTCTGTTTTGCATAAGGATGGGTGAAGTGAACTGGAGAGCATCCCTCCCCAAGAGCTACAGGGATGTGGTGTAGGAATATGCAATAGGGCTGCAAGCTACCATTACTGTTTCAGTTCCTAAAGCCTACAGTTGGCTAGAGAGCTATCACTATGCAGTCATATATTGTTGACAATTAATCCTGCAGCACAATATAATTTCTGAGGCAACATAAGATAAATGAAAAACATGCAGAATTGGGGCCTGTTTCAATAACGTCAGGGCTAGCCTTCGTCTAACCTTACATAGAAGAAGAAGAACAAGAAGCAGATTCAAAGTCTTCCCCCTTCCCAACCTTTTGTGTCTCTACAGAGGGATAAACAGAGCACTGATCCTTCCATTCCTGATACATAAGGACTGTTTTGCTAGCAGTAGCACTAGGAAGCCCCCAAAATGGTGAAGAGGTGCAAAACAAGAATGAAAGCATATTGTGGTTACTTTCAGGACCACCAGCACTGAATTGGAATAGGGTGTGTAAGAAAAGTTCAGGTAACGCTCTGCAGAAGGATGTAGCAGATAACATTGCAGTGTCCACTCCTCCACTGCTGCCAGAATTTCTGGACTAATATTGGCCCCACTGAAGTCAATGGTAAAACTCCATTCAATTTTAAGGAAGCCAAAATTTCTCCTGTTATACCTTCCTCAAACATTATAGGTGTTTTTATACATGCTTCATGGGGTTGGGAGGGCACTTTAATTAGAGTGGCTCTAGGAGCCACTTGTATTTCATCATCCCTGTACTTCAAAATGAAGGCAGGGACACTTTAAAGCATGTAGAACGAGCATTAAAGAACCCTTACCACCATTATGAAGCATGGGGATGCTGATACACAAGACACAGAGGCTGCTGGAGCATGCTAATTAGTACACTCAAACAGACTCGATTAATTGAGTCTGCTCTGATGCACTGTAAGTACAGCACCACGGAACAGCCTCATGACATATCAACAGGCACCCTCTGAGCCAAATCCAACTTGAAACACTAGGTACCTAAATGTGATCCTATTCCATTCTACGTGACTCCTGAAAGACCATGAGTGCATTTAATTTTGTAATGCACTGTCATCTTAGCCTTAAGACTAATTCACAAAAAACAGAGGAAGACTTTTGGATTAGGGTATTTTAGGTAACTAAAGTGGAATAGGATCTTTCCAATGTCTTCACAAACTGCCAGTGTTCCACCCTCCTTCCAGACAAGAGCCTAGGGAGAGATCTTCACAAAAAAAGATTTAAGGAAAGAACATAACTGGCTAGCAAACCTAGCCCAGTATCTGAAAAACAACATGGAAATTATTGCTTACAGTGGCAGGTGCTATTTCCTTTGGTAAGTAGCACAGTTAAAAGTCTTAAGTCTTGTAATACAGGCCAGTTTGCAATGCTAGCAGTACATTAGACCTCTAGGCTACGATCAGTAAGATGGTCACACTCTTCTCTAAATGTAATCCTAGTGCATCATCTGTGCTCCACCCTCATGAAAGCAGTACAAAATCTGGCCCACAACCTTTGTTTAAAATAAATACTTTGAATGGATATGAATGAAGAAGAACACAGTTTCCCTTTGAACAGTTACTGACCAGCAGTAGCAGAACACACAGATGTATCATCAGGGCAGAGAGACTTGTCAATGTATGTAATGTTTCTTGGAAAATTTCAACAAAGATGTTCTTCAGTGTCATCCAAAACCATCTCCTGAAGGTCACACAAGAATGTCTGAAGTTCAAAAGTTTCTACCAATTACTGCCATCCTCATTTTTATGGGAAAGCCTAGCAAAAGTAACACATTTACATACGCTTACGAAATCTCAAAAAATATGTTTGCTTAAAAAAAGTGGCCAAAGATTCAGGTCAGTTTTTATTTTTATCTATATAGGTGTGGCTATTTCTTCTACATGGAGAAGTGGCCTGGTTATTCTGATGTGTGAGAGTTCTGGATTTTGGTCTCTTCTCACCATTCTAGCTAACACAGAATAAAGATTCTGGAGTGGGGTTATGACCATTTCAGTAGTCTACAACACTTCTATTGCAAAGCAGGAACAGTTGGTCTTGCAGTTAGGATACTAGAATAAGAATAGGATCTGGGTCAGTTTTGCAGCCCTTTCCAAGTAACCAAAGGGTGACATTGGACAGATCACCTAATCTTAGTAAACCAACTATAAAACATGGCTTATAATACTTACTTTTCCCTAGCCTTCTTCAGGATAGTGACAGACTCTTACTAGGTATTCATATAGCACAGTGTGATGGCTTCTCAGCATCTTCTGGGGTCTCTTGATACTATAGTAGTAAAAAAAACCAAGGAAAAAAGAAATAAAAATTAGATTTTTGCTGCCTGCTGTGCTCTGAAATCCCACTTTCTGCTCTCATGGACATACTTTTCATTACTGAAATCATCACAAAAAGATTTACCTATTGGCTGGACAGAGATGTACTCCAAAAACTCTCACTTCTTATTTAAATAGGATCATCAGCCTTTGCCTGTCATCACTGATGAAACAAATGAATTAATATTTGTACTGAATTTTGATTCTTTGCATATGGTGTTTGTGTAAGGCCAAGTGGTCACTTGTATGTGCAGTGAGAGGAACCAGGGGAACAGAACATGATTTCTTGCTTAATCTGGCTATGTGACCTTAATCCACTGTAGAAAGATATCATGTTTGTCAAAAGCAGACTTCTTCATAAACCCAAACAAGAGTTACCTCGACATCTGCTTCTTGAAGTCAGTTGCCATAAACTAAAGGATAATGGAATCCATAAAATTTAAACTTGTTCCCATCAACATGTGGTAACATTTACTGTTGCCAAAAAGTTGGCATTAAAAACTATGTATACTCAATAAAGGCTTCTTAACAGCCCCAATTGTACACTGTACCCTAGCCTTAATATAACCTACACATCACAAGAATCTTTAGCACATCATTACATCTTTTCTCACCTCATAAAAAAATAAAGAATCTGTGTCTTTGACAGACTTATATCTAAGTTCAATTATGTGCCCTTCAAAAATATACTGTTGTTAATCTTTTAAGCAAGTGGGAGTTATAAAGTATTACAGAGTATAAGAAAATGTAATTAGAAGGGATCTAAGTACTACATCTGAGTTGGACACACTTGAATGGCTTCCTATGGAACAAGTTATAGGTTTTGTCCCATGTGAAAAGAAATTGAGGCTAATTATAGTGCACAGCGGGCAAACAAGCAAATAAATCAGCTTGATACTGCTAAGTTCTCACATCTGTATTGCAAATTAATAAATGTATGTTTGTTGTTGAAGGCATGGTACTAAACATAACAGTTTTTCTTAGGATAAGAAGACACAAAGTGTAAGTGCATGCATGGAGCACACACCAACTGCTAAAACTTCCTTAGCCTGATGAAGGGTTTTTGAACTCGAAAGCTTGCTTAATAACTATTCTCCAACTATTTGGGTTGGTCTAATAAAATATATCAAATTTACTCAAGGAACCTTGTCTGCCTCCTGTATGGCTCACAAGAATTCATAGACTTATAGTAAAATCCTGTGCCAAAAATATTCAGGGCTCAATTCTGTCACCTCTGTACCCACTAGTATATATATTTATATGAGACATTTACTGTGGAGTTGACTAATTGGCTCTACAGTAAACATCTTACATCTACATGTGCAGGGCTATTAGGCATGAGTAAAATAATTAACTCCACAGCAAAGTAGTACTTGTGAATCCAAGTACTATCCTGCTGCCAATTTTTCACTCCGGAGCAATGCATGTATAGATGCTGGAGGGACTTGCTGGGGTATGAAGGTGCTTCAGTGCGGAGGCTGCCTACCAGCTAACTCCACACTAGATCACCCTCATGCCCCCGCCAGCAACTCTGCAGTACATTGAGCTGGGTCAGAGCAGCCCGAGGCTGACCCCTGGGGCCCCTTGCCAGCTGGGGCTGCTCCAACCTGGTTCAACATGCTGTGCGTCTGGATGCATGTGTAAATGTGGCACCCAGGATGCAATAAACTCCAGTGCAGTATGTGCTGAAGTTTATTGCTTTGATTTAATTACATGTGTAGATGCACTCACTGAGTAACTCCTTATTCCACCAGTGGTCCCTTAAGATTAATGGGCTATTGGCAAAGTCAAATACTATTCAGCATAATAGTAACAGAACTTCCCCTACCATTAAGAATGTGATAATAAATTCAATATAATCATCATCCGTTCCTGCACAATGTATGAAAGCTGTGAATTGTTGAATAAATAATCCTTTGTAAAATATATCACCAGTTCTAGTGGTATATGATAAAGATAAATTTTCCAGGAACCCCAGACTCCTGGGGACGCCTTGCTGAATGAGGTAAGTCACTGACTCAGTGCTTCCAGTAAAGCTACTATGGCATTTTGGAGCTCAACCCTTACCACTAGAAGTGTCTGACAGATCCAATGTTACCCTCAATGATTTGGAAAGAAATACAGCTCACTTTTTACAATAATGGCTGTAAACAGACATGTGATGTGTATGATGCAGAACATAGTAATAAAGGAAATTATGAGAAAGAGAGGAAACAAAGGAAAGACACAGTATATAATCAATTTAGCAATTTTAAGGCAATGCTAATGGATCCCTCACATCATTAGCTAAAAGACTTTTTAGGAAACATTTCAATTTTGGAATGTAGCGTAAAAAGCTTAGCATGATTTACTGCCTTGTCTTAATCTGCTTTCCATCATATTCCTCTACAGAACATACATTTTTATACAAGCCAAAATATATATCCCAGATGTATTTTCTCATGAAATGGCCTTCAGATCTACTATCAGAAATAGAATCTCAATGGCTTGATAAATATACCATATTTTGCATAATCTGTGTCATAATTTTAGCATCTACACTTTTGACAATTTTATGGCACTGTATAGCTCAAGAAAATCTTATCTTTGCCAAGAGCAGCTGCTATAACATGGGTAATTCAAAGGCAGAAGATACAGTGGAAAAGGCCATGCTGCTTTTTTTCTCTTGAAGTACTAGCAGGAGCTGGTCTCAACAAAATACTCTAGTCATTTAAAAAAGAAATATTAAATTAACCTACAACAAAGCAAAACCTACCTCTAAGCTCAAGACATAAAGTGGTTTTCAACCAGCCTTCTTAAACTGGAAGTTTTTTTCCTTAAGAAACACAGCCCCAGCCTCTGCCATGGGGCAATTAAAACGCAGTCACTCAAGCCAAAAAAGAAACTAAAAATAAAGACTCATAGCAATAATCACCTTCTAAAAATGGCCTTTAAACTTATAAATATCTTTTTCAGTAGTATATGTCAATGTTCAAGTACAAGTATTTTGTCATATATCAGATGGTAAAAGGTTCAGTTACCAAATTAGCACATAGATTCAAACATTCGTAGATTTTCAGGCCTAAAAAGACTTTTATGAGCATTAGGTCTGCATAACAATGGCCTAAGAACTGAACCCAGTAATTTCTATTTGCACTGCAACAAAGCTTATATAAAGATATCTAGACATAAGTTAGAGATGTCATATGAGTGAGAGTATGCCATGATGCCTGAATTGAAAGTTGTCCCAACTGTCCCAATTGTTTGTCACCCTCATCATTAAAACATACACCCTATTTTCAGTCTGAATTTGTTTAGCATAAGCTTTCAGCTACTGGATTGCATTTTGCCCTTTTCTGTTACTTTAAAGAGGTGTCTACAATAGGAAATTTCTTCCCCTTGTAAGCCTCATTGACAATGATTAAGTTATCTGTCTCTATTTTCTCAGATAAACTAAACAATTCTTCAATCTGTTAGCATAAGGTAGAGCTATTCAGGAACTTACTTTGGATGTTGAAGATACAGACACAAGTCCTACAATGGCCTCATTTGGAAAAAGGACCTGAGTCAAGTGAATGCCCAAGGTGAAGAAAGAGGTCAATCTTTCTGTGTAATTGTTTATACACAGTGAAATCTGCTTCAGCAGGAGAGAGGGAGTAAGATATTTATATAACCAAAACTCACACTCACTCTTCTAGCCGCAGCATCTCCCTGGGAAGCAGCATTCAACTCATTAGCTATGGTGACTGCTAAATCCTTTTCAGAGTTGCAACTTTTCAAGATACAGTCCTCCATCTTCTGTATGACCTACATTAATTGTTCCTGGACGTATGGAACTTGGTGACCATATGGATGTATAGAACTTTCATGTAGTTGTGTTAAGATCCAGTTTGTTTGAATAAGACCTTCTTATCAAACAGTTCAGGCTGATGTGCATAACTGAAATTATAACTTACATAATGCAAATTGAGTCTGCGTACCCCAGATTGTATGTAGAGGAACATACACTGCTTTCCTCCAAAGAATGCATGGAGCCTGGGGAACAAACTTACAATATCCTTACATGGAGTACTTTGATATTCTTTCACTTAAAGTGCCAGTTTAGTGGTAACAAAAACCAATGCATCACATCAGAGAAAAAAATTGTTCTCTGTATGACATTCTGTGGTTGAAAGTTTTCAAAGAAACTCAGAAGGGAAAAAAAACAAGTGATCTGGATTAAACACTAGGGTGTATTACTGCAACACTTACATCACTCAAGCTGCATCTGTTCATACCTACTGGGTGCATTTACACATGTGCTTTACTGTGAAGTAGACTAATTAGTCCCGCAGTAAAGTGTCACCGTCTACATGTGCACCAATATTATGGGACAGTAAACTAATTAACTCCTCTGTAAGATAGTACTGTTGGGGACAGTACTATCTTACAGCAGAGTAATTTGCTGTGCTGAAATGTAAACTGAGCAGCATGTAAATTCCCTTTCAAATTGCTGCTGTTCCAGGAGCATGTGCAGATGCCGTGCTTGGGAGCAGTTTACTCTGACACAGACTGCTCTGGAGTTTATTGCTTCACATCAATTTCACATGTAGCTGCACCCATGTGGATCTAAGTTTAGTGAGGGTGAAGTAACATGTTACCCATAGACTATACTAAGATCTGTGGAACGTCCAGCAGTGTTAAAGTTAGAACGTACTGTGCATATTACAGGTTAATACTGTTTCTTTCCTGCACAGCTCTGACTTGCCACTAGAAGGGTGATGAGTAGGGGCTTGGCTAGGAACCAGGATACCTGGTCTCTATCCCTGCTCTGGATGGGAAAGGGATAGAAGCAGTGCATTCTGGGATGCTGGAGAACTAGAAAATGCTTGCTATTTCTCCATGAAACAGGCTGAGGTAACCCTAACATGAAACAGGTAACACAGCCAAGAGTTAATTCTCACCTGAAGTGGTATAACTGAGATGCTCTGAGGGCACTTAGTATAAGTTAGTAAGCTTTAATTTAAGAACACAATAAGAACATTAGAATTGCCATTTACTAAGTCAGAATGTAGGTTCACCTTGCCCACAGGGAGGTGCCAGCATTTTCCCCTGGCTTCTGCTGGAGCTGCTGGGTCAGGGAGCTATAGGTGATGCTCCTCTGGAGATCCTGGTGTCCCGCCTGACTCCCTGCCAGAGGAGGCTCCTGCTAGCTCCTCTGTGGGGTTAGCCCCTGTCTGCCCCTGTACCATCACCACCACCGCCACTGCTGCTGCTTCCCCCATCTTGGGAGGAGAGCATCCCTGCCCAAACCCACACTTATGTGTATTCCTGCTTCCTGCTTCTGCTCCCAACTCCTGAGATGCTGCTGCTCAGACTGTTAGCCAATCAGCATGTGCGTAATTACTGAAACATATGATGGCGTCCTCAGTGGCCATCATGTGCAGTTCCTATAGTCCGCCACTGAACTTATCCAGTGGGCTGTCATCAACAATATGCGACACGGTGTGTATTTTGCCACAGCTACAGTCTGGCACAGTCTGGCTTGTTTGTGCAGACTGAGGGGACTCCATGAGAACCAGTCAGGATCCTCCCTCACTTTCAGCCAGGCCAGCTGTCTCAACAGCACTTTTGTGTCCCTGCTCCCACGTGGTGAGTCCTGTGCTGCTCTCCCTGCCAACCCTTGTGCTTGTCTTAAGCTGAACAGGCCAGTGGCGTGCCTCCCTCTGCCCCATGTGTGTGTGTCTCATCCCACATGCTCAGGCCCTAGCACCACACAGCCCCTTGCAGCCCCATCTCCCTTCCCCCACCTCTGGCACCTTCCAGCCCAGCACAAGTGGATGAGAATATTCTACCTTGATCCCATGAACCACCAGAGACCTCAGCTGGCAGCTCCTCCAAAGATATATCACCCCAGGTGTGTATCTAGTGCAGTTTATGGATACCTTGAACACCTGCCCCTTCTGCAAGCATTGGAAGACCTTGGCATACACCTACCTGGAGCAAACCAGGCTGCAGCCCCTTTACCACCTCCTCCAGAACCTCCTGTTGAGGTTCTGGCTGCACTACTTCCCACACTTTTTCATATATGCACTTC
This sequence comes from Caiman crocodilus, assembly GCA_030014935.1. Lineage (NCBI taxonomy): Eukaryota > Metazoa > Chordata > Crocodylia > Alligatoridae > Caiman > Caiman crocodilus. Next base: position 23,621,729 of record JAGPOW010000290.1, read on the forward strand.
CCATCCATGGCTTCACCAAGTCCCAGGTCCTGCTAGTCAACCTCCTCCTAGCCCTAGCCAAGCTCATGATCTGTCTGACCAGGAAGGAGGATCTAGCTGGGAGGATCCCTGGGGTCTCCAGAAACACTTTGCTATCCCTCATCCATTCATGTCTCTGGGCAAAGTGTCACTGGGAAGTATCCACTGACTCCTTTGACTCATTCAAGGACCAGTTGACACTATCTGTTATGCTCTGCTCAGTGTCCCCACTCAGTGCACTCACTTTTGACCTATGACTTTCACTCTCATCCCTCTTTTCTTCTTTCCCAAGTAATCAATTGACACAGATTCCTCAAATAGGCCTGTGTCACACAATGGCAAAGAGTGAATTGTGAAAGGGAGAGTGACTTGGTTTACCAGAGTTTTTTTTTCCCAGTGTTCCTCTCTCACTTGCAGCCTCCAGCATTTAAGGTTTAGGAAGTTCTAATTCAAAGACTGTATCCCTAACCCCATGCTCAAAAGATACTGATGCCCCTTTCCTCCAATAATTTTTCTAATCTCATTTTGAATCTAGCTAAACTGTCAGCTTCCACAGCATCTGGTGGCAATGAGTTCTACATTTTAATTACATGGTGTGTGAAAACCCCTCTCCTTTTGTTAGTTTTAAGCTTACTACCTACTTTTGTGACCCCTTAGTCCTTGTATAGTGTGACAGAGTAAATAATAAATTTCTGTTTACTTTCTCTTTACCATTTACTATTTTGTAAACCCTTATGAAGATATGGTCCTTGATCTTTCTGGTCAAGGGGAAGGGCCCGGGCAGGAGCGGATACATCCTACAGATCAATGCATGACATCACATGGTGGTGTAACCAGCAGGGTTTTGACCTCTTCAACCATAGGATGTTGTTCCAAGAAGAAGGATTGCTATGAAGAGATGGGATATACCTAATGAAGAGAGGGAAGAGCATCTTCACAAATAGGATCACTAACTTAGTGAGGAGGGCTTTAAACTAGGTTTGCTGGGGGGTGGAGACCAAAGCCCTGAGGCAAGTGGGGAATCAGGATACTTGGAGGAAGCACAAGGAGGAGGGGGCATCAGGAGAGACCTCCTTATTCTTACTGAGAAAGTACAGCAATCAAGTAATTACCTGAGGTATCCATACACAAATGCATGGAGCCTGGGGAACAAACAGGAAAAATTGAATTGTAAGGTAAATAGAAAGCTGGCTGGATTGTCAGGCTCAAAAGATAGTAATCAATGGCTTGATGTCTAGTTGGCAGCTGATATTAAGAGGAATGCCCCAGGGGCCGGTCCAAGGGCCTGTTTTGTTCAATATCTTCATTAACAATCTGGAAGATAAGATGGAGTGTACCTTCAGCAAGTTCACAGATGATACCAAGATGGGGGAGTAGTAGATATGCTGAGAGTAGCGCTAGAATTCAGAGTGATTTAGACAAATTGGAGGATTGGGCCAAAATAATGCGCATGAGGTACAATAAGGACAAGTGCAAAGTCTTGTACATAGGATGGAAGAATCCCATGCACCTCTACAGTCTTGGGACCAACTGGCTAAGCAGTAGTTCTGCAGAAAAAGGCCTGAGGGTTACAGTGGACAATAAACTGGATATGAGTCAACAGTGTGCTGTTGTTGCCAAGAAAGCTAACAGCATATTGGGCTGCATTATTTAGATCATTGCCAGCAGATCAAGGGAAGTAATTATTCCCCTATTCTCTGCACTGGTGAGGCCACATCTAGAGTATTGCGTCCAGTTTTGGGCTCCCTGCTATGGAAAGGACAGGTGGAAAGAGTACAGCAGACAACAACAAAAATGATTAGGGGGCTAGGGAACATGATTTTTCAGGAGAGGCTTTGGGAGCTAGGCTTATTTAGTCTAGCAGAAGAGAAGACTTAGGGGGGATTTGATAACAGCCTTCAACTACCTGAAGAGTAGTTCCAAAGAGGATAGATCTAAACTGTTCTCAATTGTGATAGATGACAGAACAAGGAGCAATGGTTTCAAGGTGCAGCAAGGGAAATTTAGGTTGGACATTAGGAAAAACTTTCTCACTAAGAAGGTGGTGAAGCACTGGAACAGGTTACCTAGAGAGGTGGTGGAATCTCCATCCTTGGAGGTTTTTAAGGCCTGGCTTGACAAAGCCCTGGTTGAAATGATCTAGTTGGGGATGTTCCTACCTTGAGAAAGGGTTTGGACTAGATGACCTCCTGAGGTCCCTTCCAACCCTAAACTTCTATGAATCTATGATTCTATGATGTGCTCCCTCAAGTGTCTCTTTTCTAACCTGGATAGGCCTAGCCTTCTAAGTGTCTCCTCATTTGGGAGCCCCTCCATACCACTAAACATCCTTCTTTGGATCTTTTCTAGTTCTTCTATATCTTTATTGAGGTGCAGGGATCACAACTGGGCACAGTGTTCAAGTATGGGTGCACAATGGATTTATAAATGGGCATGATGGTACTTTCCTTTTGTGTTACCATTCTTGTAATAATCCCTAACATTTGTTTGTGTTTTTGACAGCTGCTGAGCACTGAATTGATGTTTTTAGCAAACTGTCCACAATGACTCCCAGATTTCTTTCCTGTGGGGTAACAGCTAATGTAGAGCCCATGAGAGTATAGGAAGAGTTTGGGCTATTTTTCCTCAGGTAACCATATCTACATTGAATTTCATCTGTCATTTAGTTGCCCATTCACTCAATCACGTCAGATCCTTCTGTAATTCCTCATAGTCCTCTTTGGTTTTACCATTTTGAATAATTTTGCATCATCGGCAACTTTGGCTACCATACTACTCATCCCTTTTCTGGGTTATGAATATGTTAAACAGGACTGGTCCCAACACAGATATCTGGGAGTCCCTGCTGTTTGGTTCTTTCCATCTTGAAAGTTGACCATTTATACTCACTCTGCTTTCTATCTTTGAGCCAGTTTCTAATCCACAAGTGTATATTCCCTGTAATTCCATGACTAATTTAGTTAAGGGCCTCTGATTGAAAAATTTGTCAAAGATTTTTTGGATTTTCAAGAAGAAAAGTGGAGGCAGCTCTATTAAATGTGACGTCTCAAAGATAAGGTCAGAGCCGACGTTGAGGCAAGACTGGTCCCACACCCTGTAGACACCCGGGACAAAGAAAGACACTCGGGGATGGGAAAAAGGGGACAAGAGCAGGATGGAACATCAAAGACATGATCTGGTGATCCATTATCTGGTTGTCCTGAGAGCTGGCATATGGCTGGGGTGTAAGGGAGGAGGAGCCCCAAGAACACCCGCAAGGGGCAGTGCCTGGTCCGTGAGGTTCCTCTAGGGAGAGTCCCACTACTGAAAGGAAGATCAAGTTGTGGCAGGCGAATGTCGGGGCCTCCCTCAGGGCTGAACGCAGTCCATCACCCAAGTCTCGGGGACACGCCCCATGGCCTGAACTGGGAGTGCGCTCTAAGGCTACTAGAGAATGCCTATACCAAACCAGACATGTGAATGTAACATATAACTTCACCCTGGGTGTGAACTGGTTCTCCAAGAAGCTAAGCAAAGCTCAGTTGAAAATTGATGGCACCCAGAACTTCACACATCCAACCCTTAATATATTTCACAGATAACTGTTTATCATTTTGCCATGTGCTAACTGATAATGTCACCTTGTTTTATTTGTTAAGAGTTGAATTTGGCTGCTAAAATCAACATCCTTTATCCATGAGAGGTAATACATACAGGCAAGGGACAGAAATTACACATAAACCTGTATAAGTGATTAGAAACTAGTTTAAACCTGTAACAGAAGAGGTTCAGTGCGCATAGACTGATTTCAAAATGGCACAAACTGGTTTAAGATAGCCCTGAATGGGTGTAGAATCAGACTGAACTAATTTAGGTTAAATGGATCTACTGAACTTCTGTCTTAGATCCCATCCCATCCCTGAGTCAACTTACCTCCCAGTTCCCCAGCATCCCAGGATGCTTTGCACCTTCCCCACAAACCTCCCCTTGCAAGATGGCCCATTGTAACATGACTCATACTCCACTGTTCCAGCCTAGAGCCTAGCTGGCCCCACCCCTGGGGCTGTCACAGAGCTGCTGCCGGTGGTGGGGGAGCAGTCCCCTAGTTGGTATTCCCACCTCCAACTGGACATCTGCCCACATGGGGGGATCCCCTGCCTCAGGAGACTGCTGCTCAGCGATCTCCCAGCTTGGGGCTGCCTTGAGGCAAAGGCTCCCCCATGTGGGCCAGCACCTGGATGGGGGTACTCCTCAACCCCCTGTGGGGGGGGACAGCAGGGGTTGGGGACATGTGCTGGGCAGTCAGTTGGGGATAGCCCCACTCAGCTGGACTCACAATATCTGGTAGGCTGGGAGATGTGCTCTACCACCCCTCGGTTTCAGGCCTGGACCGGTACAGGCATCTGGCTGCCTTTCCCAACTGAAATGTGAACATCAGTTCATTATCGGTCCAATCTATGCAGTTTAGAGAAACCTGTGGAGATTTAATCAAGTCTGTGTTGGGCTTTTTGACTGTCTGTACTTAGCCAAAAGCATTACAAATCAGCTAGCATTGCCCTTTGGACTTTCAGATGATTAATTAAGAGGAGGTATCTTGCCTCCAAAAACTTGTCATGCAGTCTTCTAAATTAAATTCTTATTTTTCCTTCCTACAATAAATATCTTTATTCAACTTCCTTAGAATTGATGTTAGGATAACCTTTTGTTATTCCACAGGCAAAATTAATCAACTAGAAAAAGAACCAGCAAGTGAAGTGAAAAATTCAATTAAAGACATTCATTGATAGGATTTTCAGTTCAATATAAACTGAAGTTGATCCAAGAAGGCAGCTGCAAAATTTAAAATCTGTTACTGAGCCATCAGCTTAGTTGTAAGAAGGAAGGAAGGAATCACATTACAACATGAAAAGTAGAAATGATGAACTCCTAAGCTGCTTTTGCAAATACGCAATTTAATTTAATGTTTTAGATTATTTACTTAGATTATTTGCCTTCCAAGTGTTTGGGGATAACTGATTTTTTTTTATTATGAAACCAAATGAAACTTTGTCCTCATAACCTTCTTAGAGGTGACACAACAGCACCAAAATAGTGATAGCAGAGAACATCAACATATTTCCCAATCCCTGAAAAAAATATCATCATGTAGCATAATCTCCCTATAAACTATGCAAAATCCAGGCTTTTTAACTTTTTAAGCCTCTCCAGTGTTACCATTTTGGGGTCTACTCTTTTAATCCTTGTAACTGTTTGGGGGTAATTGGTGATTGCTTTATCTAGTGGCTAGTCCAAAAAGCAGAAAATGGATCAATAAATATAATCATTTAACATTTTTCTTCTTTACTATATATAGCAGAGTACTATGTTTTTCTGAAGCCAAAAAACTGGGGCAGGATCCATGGTGGCACAGTGGCACAGTATGTAGATCCTGAGTCCCACTAATTTCTATAAGAATGAGACTCTTGCAAAGACTGTACAAATACTTTTTTAGATTTGTGACTCAAATTCTAAACCCCTCGTCCCGTGCATATGATTGCTACCAGAATTATGTGTTATCTTTAGCCTATCCAGCCAATGTAATAATGCCTTTTACGTCAACGTAAGGCTTGCTAAATCAGCACTACAAGACTCGCCTTGAGTAGGGAGTTACTTCTTCCATAGGCTAGAGAAATGTCTTAGGACAGAGGTTCTCAAACTGTGATTCATGAACCACTTGTCTGCGAGCTCCATTCAGGTGGTCCGCAGAAAGGTGACCTAAGGCTAAAGCTGACAAACGTTACACCTGACTTCCTAGAACTTTGCTCAAAAAAACAGGCACAACCAATGTATTAGTAAGGTAAGACTGCTGGTATTAAAATATGAGTTGTGTGCTTTGATTTGTAGAACAAAAAAATGTTTATTAAGTGGTCTACCAAGACCCTCAGCAATTTTCAAGTGGTCCGCAGAAAAATGAAGTTTGAGAATCAGTCTTAGGATGCTCTCTAAATCACTGTGCTTCTGTAAGTAGCTCCTCTGCCACCCATTAAGCCATGAACCAAGGGCTGTGATGCTGATATATTCCATATTTCATACAGTTTCTCTGCTTTCATCAAAGGTTGTAAGTTAGTGAAAAATTCAGCTGTTTGGAGTAACAAAAAATTAAGATTACTCCCTACACTACCACTTCCTGTGTAACTTGGGTAACTCAATTAACCTCTCTGTGCTTCAATATCCTATCTATAAAATGTGGATAATAGCACTTCTCTGCCTCCCAGAGGTATAGTAGGTTTAACAACATTAAAAATTGTGGGAGTCTCAGATACTGTTATAATGCAAGTACATGGACAAACCCAGGAGTTCAAAGAATGGGTGATGTTTCTGTTTATGATCAATACTTGATATTGTTATAATTGGCTCATTTCTGTCACACTTACACAAGATGAGAAGCTACTCATCCTATTCAATGAGGCTTCTTACAGTGTAGAGGACTACTTGATTTAATTAAGGGTAACAAAATCAGACCCTGCAGGTCTATTTTTAAAATATTTTTATGTGACTGTATCCATTATAGTAAGGAAGATTTAGAAGAGAATTGGGAGAAATAAAGACTAATTATATGATGAGCAGAGGCAAGTATCATTACTGTCAGTGAAAATTAGTCAGTCAATCCTTTTGATGATACAGCAATTTAATTTGGCGTTCTACATCATATTCTGTATCTATTTTCTGATTACTTTTAATGATGTCAGCATGGTTTTCCCCTTCGGGCTTCAAGACTCTGAAACGCTGTCTGAGTCTTAAACCTAAAGTCCTGTTTATGCTTCTGTGGTGACTCTGTAGGTGAAAGTTAATTGTAACATGATACTTTTGAAAAATGTCAGTGATAACCTACCACACATTCTCTCTCCCTTAGTAAAATATGCTGTAATGTTAAAGATCGGAGTTATTGATCAGTACTCATTAGCTGCTGTATTTTTTAGGCAGCATTTGGAATGTTATTTTACTTAGAGATGCCTCAAATACAAAAGATGTACTGTGAATCATTTGGTTAGCCTATGTGATTTCTATGCTACCAAAAAAGTATGTGGCCATGTAGAGCCCAATCCTGCAAACTTTTACTCGAAGGAGGAATCATTTTAACTGCAAAAGATACTATACTTTGGAGTTACTTGTACAACATAGGAGTCCAATTATGAGAAAAGATTTGCAGGACTGGGTCTAGCCTCTCCCCTTACAGGAAGCCTCATCTGCTGTCACTAATAAATACAAGCTTTATCTACCTAAAAAGTACACTGTATATTACTCTGACCAAAGGAAATAAGAATGTTTTGTCTCATTTCAGTTATGTTACATTCAGGACTGTCTTTAGTGTATGGTGAATTGGGGCGACTGCCCTGGGCCCCATGCTTTGGGGGGCCCTGTGCTTTGAAATCACGGCAAGGAAGGTCTTAGAGAAAGTCAGAAAGCAGCAGTCAGAGCCGGCTGTTGGGGCAGGACCCACGTGGTGTCTGTGAACCCCCCCATTCCAAAGCCCGCCACAGGGTTCAGGAGACAACAACCTGACCCCTGGCAGAGGCTGGCAGTGCCCTGTTAGACAGGCCAGCAGCAGGTAAGCCCCACTCATGGCTCTGAGGGCTGTGGCAGAGGTGTTGCCTAGCACCTGTCCCATGGCACAGCCTGGCCCAGAGACCCTGCGAGGCTGCTGGGTACCAGGCATCATGGCTCAGCTTGGCTTGGGGTCCCCTGCCTCAAGGGTGTCCCCAACCCAGGCTGGCCCACCCAGCATGGCCCTCACCTCATCTGCTTTGCACTGCATGCAGCCCTCTGGGGAGGGCTGCACCAGTGGCAGTGTCCTCAGCGCCAGGGCTGCCACCTCCATCCTCCTCTGCAGCCAGTGCCATCCAGCTGTCCCAGCCCTGGCTCTGGTCCTGCAGCCGGTGAGCACTGAGCCAGAAGCTGCAGCCTTGCCCCAAACCAACCTAGTGAATTGCAGAATGTAGGTGGCGCAACACAGATCATGATCGCTGAGGTTTTTTATTATAGGAACTTCTTTTTAATTATATACAATTGCTAAGAGGGCCTCACACGGGCTGATTTGCTCCGCGCCCCACACCCACTATGGTCAGCCTTGGTTATCTTACCTTTTCTTAAAACCTCATCAGGTCTATTAACAAAAATACAACCTAAAGAAATAAGGCCTAAAACAAGCATGACACAAACAAATATTCAGTTCTCTTCTTCAGCTTGTCTGTGTCCTTTTTTTTCCCCCCCAAAGCCTGCCTGCCTGCCTGAGCTGCGCATCACTCAGTGGTCCCAGGGGACTCCGCTGCCATGGACGGAAGCACCTGGCCCTGCGCAGCTCGGACAGGCAGGCAAACTCCAGGAGAAACAACCCCCTTCCCCCCCCCAAAATCAGGCACCTTGCCACTTTTTTTCCCTGTAGTCGAGCATGCCTGCATGAGCTGCCACTGGGTTGCACAGCCCCTGAGTTGCACAGGGCTTGGTGCTTCCCTCTGCCGTGGCAGTGTCCTGGAACCACCTGGGTGGAGTGCTAGCAGGTGGGTGCTACCTGGGGGACAATGCCACTGAAGGGAAGGACCAGGGTGCCCCACAGCCCAGGGACCTCTCAGCCCACCAGCAGCTTACCCTGGCTATGACAGAGGCAGGTAGGTTCCAGTGCCCTGTGCACCATCCCCAGCGCCTTCCCTCAGCCTGGGACCACCCAGGAATGGGCTGGCTTGCCCCTGGGGCAGGGTGACAAGGGAGCAGGAGGGTGGCTGGGTGTGCTGGCAGTGGGAGAAGGCAGAGATGATGCACGGGGTGCTGGAAGCCCGCCAAGCCTGATCTTGCTCGAGGATGTTTGGGCTTCCAGCACCCTGAGCACTGATGCACTTTGCTATACAGCAAACTAAAATATCTTAGATGGGTTTTACCTTGCTATGTAGGAAGGCCATTTAAAGCAAAATATGCTGCCAGATGTGTACATTGTCATGAAATTAAAGCAGATATTCTGCTAAACATGGAAACAGCAACACCATTAAAGTGGTGCAAGAGGGCAACTAAGCCTCCTTAAAGGCCAATTTTATCACATGTACAATCACCCTTTGTCTCTAATTCCACTGCTCTGCATAGGAAACATGGTGATGAAAATGCTTGTGAAATGTTTCAGAACAGAAAACAAAATCAGGGAAGTATTGCTATAAGACTCTGTAAGCAAGACCAGTGAAAAAAATGTAAAGTTAATTTTAAGGCTGATTTTTGATTTTGACATTTTCCTTTGTTTTCATTTCAGCTATGTCTGAAACAGTACTAGACCACAAAGTTTTTTATACCCATGGTAGACTCAGCTGGTATATTACTCATTAGATAATGACACTTCTTTTAATGAAAAATAAAAGGGAGTTTTCAGCCTAAAAGTGGTTTTGCTGTGCCATTAATTATGTGCAATTAAGTTAATTAAAATATGATTGCAGTCATGTAACTGAAGACCATCGTAAAGTACATGCATAAATGCAGACAGGTAAAATTGCATGGGCAGACTTGCCTTTGGCCTCTCCCAACATTTGTAACCATTGCTGCTCAGCCAGAGCATTTTCTTAATGTTATTTTTTGGGTTAGAATAAAAATTCAGATGGCTAAAGAAAATCTATAAATCTGTTTTTTCAGAAATACAGATATTTAGAGTGGTCAACCCCTGACCACTTCTGTTCTCCCGAAATGTAGCTACAGCCTAGTTCAATGTATACCCTTAGAAGCTTCTCATGGTAACATATTTAGGTTAATCATTAAATGCTTTTAATAATTCATATATTGGATAGCTCTTATTGGTTCCCCAAATAATCTCAGTATGCAGAACAGAACATATTAATATTTTTACAGTGTCCACTTCTGAAATCCTATGAGAGAAAATGGAAGAGATTATAGTTCATACAAAAATCATAACCCCACATAGTATTTCACTAAATTTTGACAGGTATTTTACTTCCAAAAGTTAATACAAAGGAAGCTCAAATCTGAAAAGTCAAAAAGATGAAAAATAGGAACATTGAGCGAGGTTCAGCAGTAGTTACAATGTGGATGCTTGATTTAATTTTTTTAAATATTCAAAAAAAGTGAAAATGAAAATCTGGGCCTAGTTTTACAGCCTTTACTTATCCCACTGGTAATGTGGCCTGACTATGGAGCACAGGTTTAGTCAATAATGTCTTCAGTTGTGTGACCTTACGTGAGTCACTGAGGCCACCTTCCTGCAACTTTGTATGTGTGCACATGAGCAATCACACTGTTTTCAGTGGGACTACTCTTGCATTTGGCTTTGTATCTTAAGTTTCTTTTCACATCTAACTTCTATCTTATGAAAATATACTCAAAATAAATTCACCTCTGCTGTCTCTTATATTGCTTGATACTTTGACTGATGACATAAGAAGTGAAAAGTTATAATTCATGCACCATTGGTTCAGAGGAAATTTTGGGTTTGATTACTTCCTTTTACCACTTGAGTAAATGAAACTATGAAAGAGGTACTCATATTTGTAATAATTAGAAAATTGGGTCATTTTTTGGTTCACTGTCCACCAAAAAACTCACGATAGCAGACCGAATTTGGATTATAATATTTCTTTGCATATCAGAGCTACGTTGTTCTTGTAATGCTTCTCTCCTTAAAAGGTTTTATCTTGTAAGCATTGCAAGGATTCTTAAATATTTAAGAACAGAATTACTAATACCATAATTCTAAGTTTATTTTAGCCACATCAGTGTAATTTCTGGGATCATTTGGAACATTTTTCTCAGTGGCCCATGTAAAGATACCAGATAAATTACATTAGGTGAGAAAAAGCAACTTCACTTTGGAATGCACATTACTTTTGTGTAGTATTAGGCATCTCAGGACTCAAGTCACTGTCCAACTAAGCTGAAACGTTCATAGTTTAAAATGTTCACTGCTTACTAGTCATGAAGTTGAAGTGAATGTTTACATTTCATTTAAACACCATAAATGCTTTTTTTGCTTTTAAGTTCCATTATGTCTCCATAATTAAAAAATAAGCAGGCCCCTAAAAACATTTATGTTTATGTTCAAGTCCCACAGTCTTTATTTAGACCAGGGGGCAGAACACCCACAACCTTGACTTGTAAGAGGTTGGCATGCCTGGGTCGGATGGCAGGGGAGTGGCAGGGCCAGAAAGCAGGGGAGCTTCAAGGGGCCCGATCCTTGTTGTGGCAGCACAGCCTGGGCTCCTTGCCCACCATCTGCCCTGAGGTGCCCATGCACCTGCCACCAGCAACAAGCTGGGCTAGAGCTCCATGAACCTTGGTACAGCCACTTGCAGCCTCCTGGGTGCCTGCCACAGCTGATCTGGGCTCTGGACAGGCCCCTTCTTCCTGCCATGGAGCCTGGGCTACTCACAGCAGGCAGTTAGGAGGCTGCAAGCAGCTGCACTGGGATCCACAGAGCCCTGGCTCAGCTCATTGCCAGTGGTAGCTAAATTTGCACCTGGAGGCAGATGTCAGGGAAGGGGTCAGGGCTGCACTGTTACAACAAGCATGGGCCTCTTTGTGGCTCCCCCACCATCTGCCCTGAGGTACACATGCCAAGCAAAATGCCTTTGCATGCCACATGGTGGCACGTGTGCCAAGGGTTGCCTACCTTTCATTTAGACAAATATCTCATTCACCTCAGAGTAATTTATGTAGCTGCTGCTGCTACTGCTGCTTCTTCACCACATTTGAATATTTTGTTATGCGTACTTATGCTCATTTATTGTACTTTGTGAGATTTTTTGTTGTACGTGTGCCTTCAAGCAGCAGACATTGCAGCAGGTGTTGCATAGGCTGAGGCTCAGTGCTGCACTCGCAGATGGTTAAATCAGCACTGAGCCTCAGCCTATGCAACACCTGCTGCAATGTCTGCTGCTTGAAGGCACATGTACAAATCAAGTTGATTTACAAAGCGTCCAACTCTGGTGCATAATCAGTTGAGACATTGCCACCTTTACCATGGTTTATCTGCTCCTGGTGATAAGGACTCAGCCACTGGAATATCTATTTTATTGCTGTCAGATATTTTTTTCAGCCTCTCATTCCATATCTGTAGACCTGTCTCCTTGAGTGTGGCAGTGAGAGGTTGGGTGCTGGTAAACAAGCTCCTGTGTGACTTCAGTCATTTGTGGGATGATTTTACAGCAGTGTCTCACATCTTTAGTTTGTCTTGATCATTCTATTCTGCTGGCCACAGCTCTTCTAATGTCACATGGAGTGATGCCAGTCAGCAGGCACACATTGTTTAGGCTGGTAGGCTTCAAACATCCTGTGATGCGTTTGCAGCTATCAATTCAGAATGGGATCAGGCACTTAGAATGTGCAGATCTCTCCCAACAGAGCTTGCATACTCAGCAGAAGAGAAGCTGAGAGCCAGAGCAGTAGTTCAGATGGCTGAGGGACTAGCTCCCCAGGTGAGCTTATATAAGATGTCATTACAACTTTCAAATGAGGGTGACACCAAGGTAAACTAGGTTTAGGCAGTGGGATAGTGGGGTCCTGGGCCATGTAATGTTGACGTGGAGATTGGCCTCTGAGTTTTTCAGATGGAAGTCACATATTTGTGTTGTCACTGGCTTGGCATGTAATTGGTTTTCAATGTAGTATGGGGTTAGACCAGTTAGTGCCTCACTTAGGGATTTTTCAACATGGTCAAACCACAATTTATGTAGCTCAATGGCATTTTTGCCAGAATTAGCACTGCAGGGTCTATACCTAGTGACAACTATGGGTTTTAGCAGACACACACATATTTTGAATCCTTCCACCATGTGAATAGTGAGCATTTTTTTCAAATCTTACCTACTTAAATGGTAGATTTTAAACAGTCTTGTTGGATGCCTATACATGAGCATCAAGACTGCTCTGACACACTGTGATTTTAGCACATCAGAGCAGACTCCATTAATCGAGTTGGCTGGAGAATTGTAATTACCGTGCTTCAGCAGACTCCAAAGTCTTGTGTATCTGAGTCCTCATGCTTAAAAATAGCAGTGAGGGCACTTTAAATAAAGCTTGTCAAGTAAGCTTTAGTTTAAGTGATTCCGCCACCATTTTTAAGCCCAGGGAAGCTGATACATGAGATGCTCCAGGGGCTTTAATTGGAGTGGCTCTAGGAGCCACTCCAATTAAAGCCCTCCCCACAAGCACATGTGTATATGCCCTTAACTTCATGCCCTTTGGAACAATTAGTGATCAAAAATATTCTAGTGAAAAGCCATTTCCATTTCCCCCTTTTTTTGTAGGTTAAGAAAACCCTGAGAACTGATCTGAAAATGTGACAGACATCACTGTTAATGTCAAAGAAACAAGGACAAGATGGATTCTTGGCAAATGATGTGATTTTGTCACATTGAAATCTTTTGCTGCCACCTTCTGGAATTTAGGAATATGGCTACTGATGATTCTTTCACCACTTGTCATTATTTAGTCTTCAGTGACTATATCTACATAAGACAATGGCTGCACAGTAGACCAATACTACTGTGCAGTAGTGTTGCTTGGCAAAAAATATGATGTGATGCTACTGCACAGTAGTGTCACAAAAAGGTGTTTATTGATGCAACTGTGCAATAACTCAGTTACTGCACATGCGTTTAATACTTGCTTATACAAGTACTAAATGAATGTGCAGTAATGACTGTGCAGTAGTGTCTCATGTAGATGTGGCCAGTGACAATTATTATAGACAAAGAATACATTCCTTCTGTAGCTCGGTATTTTTCCAACTTAAATAAGCAGGTTATTCCAACTTAACACACATTTCTTGTCCATTAAGAGACCTGACAGCACAAACCCAAGACTTTTTAGACTTTTATGTGTTAATTAAATAATGAAAGGCATTGTCTCTCCTTTACAAAGATGCAAAGATTCATTTTTATTTTATCCAAAGCAGATTGAGTTTATGAGGAGTATTAGAATTCTATCCCAAGCACCTCAGCTGCACAGTGATGATCACTGCCAATTTACAGCTTGCCATAGCAGCTTTGGAAAAGAACAGCTTAAGTGTACATAAGTAATAATCTTTATAGAGCAGAAAAAAATATGGTTCCAAATAGAGACAGAAGATGATCAGATCATATAATTAAGTTGTCCCTACCTTTGTTGACCCATGAGCAACAGTAAGATGCTAATAATGGGCTCTTGGAAATGTCATATTTTTCTCATCTTGCTAACTTCAGTTTTGGCTAAAAGCAACACTGGAGAGTCTCTCAGGCATATTGCCTGTGAGCCAGAGGCTGGAAATCAGCAAATATAACTGAAAGTAATAATGCTTGGAAATTAGGCTTTGAGACTTCTTAAAGAGGGGAAGGTGGACAAATATAATCAATGGACAAATTTTACCGGGTTAAAAAGTTGGGGAGTGGGGGACACACATAATGTGGATCAGCTGATGCTGAGGAAGCTCCTCCCACCCTTTTAGCTTGAAATAATGTGTTTATCTACCAATACTTTTTGTTAACATTTTAATAACAACTGAGATGGTATTTATCACTCCATTGAGCATTCATCTGAATGTGAATTGAAGTAATATTTTGCTGCAATATAAATTCAGCCTGTCCGTTCCTGCTCAGGCAAATTTCCTTCAAAGCATGCCGAGCCCCATTCTTACTCTTTACTATAGTCACTGAACAAAGGATCAATTTGCATGAAAGATTTAAGATAAACCTGGGTGTTGTAGTATCAGACTTAACTAACTTAGGTTAAATCAGAAGTTTATTGAACTTCTGTCCCAGATCCCCTCCAGATTCAAGTTTACTCAGTTCCCCAGCATCCCAAGATGCTTAGCACCTGCCTTGCAAACTTCCCTTCAGAGCGGGTGGACTAGCCTTGGCTCAAGCTGTCTGCTCCAGCAGAGAAGGGAGGCGTGCTCTAGCACTCCCTGGCTTCTGGCCTGGGCCACTGCAGGCATGTGGCTGCATTTCCAGAATCAGAAGTGAATGCCTGTTCACTTACTTGTCGGTTCAACTTACACAGCTTAGACTAATGAACCTGTGAAGATTGAATTGATTCAGCCTTGGGATTTTTGACTGTCTGTACTTAGCCCTCAAAGCTATTACACACACATTGCTTCCTTAAAATTGTACCTAGGATCCATGCTGATGTTCTACAATGAAGCAGTAAAACACTTGCAGTATAGATTCTTGGATATTAATGTATTTAATTATTCTAACATTTCTATTTCATTTGTAGAAAGCAATTGTTTCTTTGTATCTTCACCTCTGACACTGGACAGAGATTTCCAGTCTATTGGTGAAAGCCTATGCCTGGAACTTATACTTTTTCCCAGGCTATTTAGCTAGAGAAGTTACTTCTGGCATTTCTGTGGCTGCGGGTGGTGAACAACTGTCAAAAGAATCAGCCATTGTAGAGTATGGTCACTAGGAAGATTGCTCATATGAGCCCTTCTCTCAGAATTGTTTGTGGCAGAACTGGGTTATTTGTTAAGGTTTTTGTTGTTGCTCGATATCCAGTTTGCTACATAGCTAAGCTTGCTCTGAAGCTAGCATCTGAGATCATCAGGTTAGCTATACTTTCTACTGGATCCAACCTTTTGAAATGAATCTTAACTTGGGAAGAACTCCTCCCACTTGCTAATTAAACCAGGAATCTTATTAGAGGAGAATTAAGGATAAATCCAAAATATACCTGCACTAATTATGGCATACCTTCATAGCAGGCTTAAATACCTGACATCCGTATGGGTCAAGAGCAAAATCCTGTACTCAGTCTTGAACCCTTGAGTCTGACATGCCATTACAAGGCAAAATAAAAGTTTGCAAAGCTTCACTGACTAAATAGAAAATACTTTGCCTTCTGCTATCCTTTATTGTAACAGGGAGCTAGAGGATCCTGTTACTTGAGGGGAAAAACAGCAGCAGAGAATTTTCCAGGTGGGCATGGGAAACACTGCCCAGGATGAGCTGACTGCAAGAGAATAGGCAGGTAGGGGCAAAAGCCTATGAGTACCTATTGCAGAGCTTGCTGCTTTACAATAAGACAGTAGAGTAGAGCCTATTGGGCATTACTAGAGCAGCAGTTGTGTAGAGACCAACCATAGAGACCAGTTGTTAGCCCTAACGAAAAACCGCTGCACGTGCCTCACAAACCACTTGACCAGAAGAGGCAGGGCAGGGGCAACATGTAGGAGGTGCACATGGGTGCATGTGCACCCCCTGGGTGTGGTGCACCCCTATGAAAAAGTGCCTGCGGGCTGCTCACCACTGACATCGCTGGTGATGTCAGCAGGCAGTCTGCAATCCCTGCTGGCCACTACCAGCACTGCCAGCAGCATCTTCAGGTGGTCACTGATGCCTGGTCAGTGCTTTACCCCCTCACCTCCCCACCACCGACAGTACCAGCAGCATCTGCAAGAGTTTCCCTGCTTACCATTGCTATACACCTGCCGCTATCACCATGCTTCTGCCACCACCATGCACCCCACAACTGCCAGGGCCAGGCATCGTTCATGGGGCAGGGTTTAGGAGGCATATAAACTCAGGGTGTGGACTAGGCTAGGCAGTCTGTCCCTGCAAACTTCAGAAAGAAATGCTTGAGGTCAGGAAGTCTGCTGGAGAGTCTGTGGCTGACTCCTGGGCTGTTGGGGGAATTCAAGCAAGGTGCTGATGGCTTGCTGGGGAATGTGACCCAGGCCAGAGAAGAAGTTCATAATACAAGTTTACCTCGCCAACTACTGGGGTTAGGTTCCTGAAACTTCCTGTGGTTGGCAAAACCATGGTTGGCAAGACTTAAAAGGCTTAAGGAAAAAATGGCAGGTGGCAGGCTGATGCACAGCCACAGAAAACTGTGGTTACTCAAAACTGTATACTGGGGTAGCCAAAATGGTATATAGAATATTAAGCGTAGATACTCAAAACCATGGTTGGTGAGGGAAACCTGTACAGCCAATGCGCTCATCTTTTCCCTGACAATCAGGAATTAGCTTCTTTTTTTTTTTACTTTCATTATATTAATAAATCAAGAAACGAATTAATGCTGGGTCCTTTTAAGCTATCATTTTAATTAGAAAAAAAATATTTCTAAAAATGTGTGACAGTGAGATCTGTTATAGGGAGATTAATATATGCAAATATAATACAAAAGTATTTAATAATATTAAAATATGCCTGAAGTTCTTTGTTATGAAGACAACTGAAGAACCAGAAAGATTAAAGATAGGTTCATTTTGGAGAAATAAAAAAGAAATCAAAAGCATTTAAGCTAGAAGTAGAAGTATCTGCTATAGCAGATTTTAAGAAAAAGGAAATCATCAGCCCGCATGTTTCTGAAGCTGTAAATTACATTGTTCAAAGTGAAGCATAGAATTTTCTTCAGATATAAAAGGCTTAGGTACTGCTACAACATATTGGGAATTTGCCTCCTTAATCACCGATTATGCAGACAATAGAAAAGTGATCTACATGACAGACAACCACATGAGAATTCATGACCATTTAGGAGATTGTGAATACTGGAAGCCACACTTCTACTTTTTAGAGAAAATATAACTTGAATATTTTGGGCCTTGTCTTTCAAATAATTCTCTTACATATGCCCATGATTCCCTCACTCCACCCCTGAGATTTAGTTCAGACAACTGCAGTGAGATAAAGGCATTAGCTGTATGACATTCATCAACTAGCATGGAGCTAAAAGAGCATTTCAGCATTTCTATTTCTTAAGGCAGGGGTTGTCAACTTGAATGACTGAAAGCAGATCGAAAATCTCCAGAGAAATATTGACCCTTCATATGAGTGAGATTCTTTAAATATAGTCTACCCTTGACATGCATTTGGCTTGTTATTGCTGCTTTTAATCATTTTACAGGATGTTTGGCATAAACAGGTCCTAAAAGAAATATATATATATAAGAAAAGAAAAGAGGTTTTATTCTGCCTTGGATCAAATCCTGACAAATCCTATTAAATTTGAAAGTAAATCAGGGCAGATTTTGGTCCAAACAAGGTCTCTGCCCAGTAAAACACCTTAATAGAAGCCCAAGTTTCACATGCAAAAATGTACCTGTAATTATATGTTGACTTTTGTGCATGCAATTATGGAAATTGTACCTGTAAATTGAATGCCTAAATATAACTATATATTGAATGATGATTTTTAATGTAAAGACACAAGTTTTCATGACTTAACATACAAACACTGAAAACTTGGTCCTTACTGATTTGTCTGCATTGCTGTTTTTCCCACCTACATAGATGCCCAAACCCTGTGTTGTCCACATTTATAGCCTTTATCCAGGCTGTGAGAGGTAACTACAGTCAGAGCTGACAAAATACTCAATAGATACTCAAAATAAGCTGAGACTTGAACTTCTGCTTGCCAATTTTGCAGCAAGGATGGAACATAATAATTGGTACCTGAGTTAGAGTACAGAGAGCTCCAGGGTTGGGAAATTATTTCAGCTGTTGGGACAACAAATGAGTTTTGGTGAGCTGTCAAGGGCTGCACACACAAAATGTTTCAAAAAATAGTTTTTGTCCCGATTTACGTGTGTGAGTAGTATATAGGGGTGATTGCATAATTGCTCAAAATAAAGTTTTACTTTTGTATCTTATTTGTGTGGGGGGTGTGAATGGGGGGATGCATGGGATGGATGTAGGGGGATGTGTGTGTGTGGTGTGTGTGGTCCCAGGAGCCAGCTGGATGTGTAGGGAGGAAAGAAGGGGCAGATGCAGTCCGTTGAGCTAGGCTGAGCAGTGTGCAGGTACAGTTTGGTCCCCGCCCCCCCCATCTGGCCCGCAGCTTCTCCTGTGGTGCTCCACATGGGGCCCACCCCCACCCACTCCAGCCTGCACCCACCAATAGCATGGCTCTGGCCCCAGCCAGCGCTTATCATACCAAGTAGGTATAGTGGGCGGAAAGTCACGAAGAGCTGCAGCTGGAGCCCTGCACACTGGGGTATGATCTACCTAGCTGCAGCTTCCCCCATTTCACTGTTTCCCTGTGCTACTTGATTCCCAGAATAGTGCAATAAGGGGGAGAAGGAGGAACTGCTGGAGGCAGAGGGAATCGAGTTGTAGCTGGACAACTGCAGCAAGCGCAGCCCCACTGGGAAGCTGTGCATAATGGCCAGGGCTGGGGCAGCGCTGTTGGCAGGTGTAGGTGGGAGCACAGTGTAGGCTGCTGAGTGTGGGGTTTGGCTCCCTGGGGAACACCATGGGGGCAACCATGGGAGTGGTACCATATGGTTGGACTATAGCAGATACAGTATCAGAGGAAAGGATAAATAAGACCAAGAGGTAAATGGACAATGGGATGAAATGCAACATGCCTGCTATCTTTCTTTAATAAGATACTGACTTATAAAGCAAAGAAAATGCAATAGAGCTCATGTTGGGACTTCTATAAAGCATTTGATATGGAACTGCAAGAGAAATTTTCAGAAAAAATAGAGAAGGAAATTAGTAGAGGAATTATGAGTTTGGTAAGAAGTTAACTAAAGGGAAGGTCACAAAGGGAAGGTGTTGATAGGGAAAGATTGGAGGGAGGTTGTAAGTGGAGTTCTTTATGGACCAGACATGATCCCAATCCTGTTTTACTATTTTCATTTATGACTTGGGCATAAAGAAGTGTACTAATGAAATTTGTTGGCCAAAAAAACTGCTCAGAGAGGTCATCAATATAGAGAGACTGGAATGTTTGACAAGAACTGGATGGCTTGAGGATAGAAGTGATAAAAAGTTGAATTAATTTCAATATTTTAAGTTATAAAATCATGTACTTAGGGATCAACAGCAAGAATTTTCACTCTAAGTTGCAAACCTATCAGTGGAAAAAACAAAGGAGAAGAAAGTCCCAGATGTACTGGTTGATCACAGGATTGTGAGGCTTTCTTGTATGTTGATCATGAACTTCCCATGCATGCAAATATAGGAAAGTTATTTCCAGTAGAAATAGTAGAGTATTAATGTTATTGTGTAAAGCTCTGGTTAGATACAGATGCTCTGGTTAGATATCTGTGCATTCTGGTCTCACACATTGGTGACGCACCCTCTGAGATTGGCAGTGTCCCCCCTGTGATTGGCTGCTGCCAATGCTCCTGGTCAACACTTGCCAAACCCTCCCCACCCCTGCCCGCTGCCGCCGCCGCGTCCGCCTGTGGGACCTCCCCGCTTGCCGCCACTGCTGCTTGGAGGCAGTTGCCATGCCCCACCCCAACCTCCAGGGACATGCATCTTTCATGATCTCACACGGTGCTGGTGACACCAAACTGTGGGCTGAGGTGGGGACACCAGAGGAAAGGGAGAGGCTGCAACGGGATCTGGGCCGACTGCATGAGTGGGCGGACAGCAACAGGATGGGATACAACGTGGACAAGTGCAGGGTGATGCATCTGGGGAGAAGCAACCCCCAGCGCACATATCGGCTGGGAAGCTCCCCTCTTGCTAGCACGGGGGAGGAACGGGATCTTGGCTTCATTGCTGATGCCAAGATGAACATGAGCCGCCAGTGTCAGACGGTGGTTGGGAAGGCCAACCGAACCCTAGCGTGCATCCAACGATGCATTTTGAGCCGGTCCAAGGCG
>JAGPOW010000290.1:23642391-23663043 GCA_030014935.1 Caiman crocodilus
GGGAAGTTGTTCTTGCTCCTACCTTGGGCATCTTCAAGAGTAGATTGGATAGGTACTTGGCTGGGGTCCTGTGACCCTGGCACTCGTTCCTGCTATTGGTGGGGCATCAGACTAGATGGCCTGCTCTAGGCCCCTTCTGACCCTAGATACTATGATATATATTCAAAAATTATAAATGCAAAGTGGAATAGTATACAAGAAGGCTACTAGAGAATAGAAAATTTATCATATACAAAAAGACTTAAAGACTCAGCATGTTTGGCCTTGCAAAAGGGATATTATTGTTCATTAAAAATAATTACATGCATAAATAAGAAGGGGAAAGAAATATTTTAGTAATGCACAAAAATACCTAACTTGTTTTAAAACAGAGTTCTGTTGGTTTATGAACAGGAATGTATGACTGATACGCTTGCAATAGTACTTGTTACATCCATACTCTATGATGTGCTAATACTGACATGCCATGGTGTGGTATGTACAATTCTTTTGGATTGCTTGGGCAATAGAGAATTTCAGGGACTGAAGTGGGCAGGCAGTGTGGGCCACATGTCAACTACCATGATCCTCGAAGCCTCTGTGAAGCTCCACAAAAGATTAGATGAGTCCTGGCTTCAGGGTTCTTTACTAGCACAGACCAACTGCCGATGCTTCCTCAGCCTGGTGAAGGGTATTTGTGCCTGAAAGCTTGCAGAGAAGAACTTTTCCAACTGTTTGAGTTGATCTAATAAAAGATATCGGATTTACCCAAAGAAACTTGTCTGCTAGATGAGTACTAGACATGCAACAAGGAGGAGGGTAATAGGAGCACCACAAGCAGCCTTTATGACTATTACTGAAGCTGCTTGAAGATTTATGCTAAGTTTTCCTGGCTTAGGTTATTAAGGTTTTTTTTTTTTTAATGTTTGCTTTTTGGTTGCTGACTTTGAAAGTTTAGCACTGCTAACACAAACACATACCCGCATTTGCACTGCCCTACACACTTTCATATTGTTAAAAGCAGCTGGAGTTAAATTTTTTCTTTAGTATATTTATTTCTTTAATAAACTTTTGTGTCTGTGCAGCAATTACTGTGTGAAAGTATTTTCAGAAGAATAAAGATCCAAAATTATACCAAAAAAAATTAAAGTTGCAGAATTCATGGGACACCCAGAAGCTAAAAGCAAGCAGACACTTTCATACAAAACCCTGAAAGATATGTGAAATAAAATAACTACAACAGGCTTCTTAACTGTATGTCTAAAATAATCAAGATAAAACCTGCAACTAATTAAGACCCCAAATTCACAAGTTGCTCCTGAATAACTGCTGCCTATGCATGTTGAAATAAGAACAGGGCAAGGGGTCAGACTCAATGATCTATTAAGGACTCTTCTGACCCTAAAAATCTATGAAATCTATGAAACAAGTCCTACCTAACATACTAGCACATGGTACAGTATAGGAGCATTACAAAATGATTGTAGGAGGCCACCCTTCACAATTTCAAGACAAAATGCAATCCAATACAGGATGCAACCTATAAAAATCTCTGCCTCTCATATTACCCTTAGCAGACAAGACTCTATACTGATTGTCAGTTAATCTTTATTAAGGCTACCTTAAGAAAAAAAAGTAAAAATCTCTAAGATATCCATATACTTTGGAGAGGGAACAACCATTTTGTTCCAATTGACGTCACAGAGATTCTTTAAGGTACATAATTTATTTTCTTAAATAAGAAAAAATGAACACAGCACACCCCAGGTCAAATTTGCACTCAGCTGGTCACTCATCTATATCATCCTGTGTTGCCAGACTGCACATATGGCATCTCTTATATCCCGTTTGTTTTGAACCTGAGCCAGCGTTGATGGGCAGGAATTTTGGTGGCCAGCGGCAAGCGAGCAAATCACCGGTGTTTTGGGTCCGTTCCACAGGAAAATACTCACCTTTAGCCCTCATTACACAGGGGACAACAGGCAATAATTGCACGGCTGGAACCTGCTGTATTGGTAACGCTGGGTTTCCGGAGGGAGCTCCATCTCAGCTTCAGCATGCCAAATACCAGTGCAACTACCCTCCTGCATTTAGTCCACAGGCCCTGAGAGGCCAAAGTACAAGCCAGTTCCTAGAAAAGATCTCTTCTGTGTGGTGCTCTTGGAAACCCGAGGGGGCATCAGACATCCTAGCACCAGGCACGCACATGGGGAGCGTCAGTGAGGATGTGGCGGGTCTGTGGGTAAGTTGGATGACTGGGTGGGAGGGGGATCCTGCAAGACTATGCAGATGCAGCGTCACTAGCACTACTACAAGGTGTGGACCATGGTGCCACATATGAAAGACAAGAGTGGAGAGAGCCCGGCATCCCCTCAGCTCCTGGCCCAGCTTGGCTGGTGGGGGACATGCGCGCTTTTCCTTTCACCTCCCTCAGGACATGTCCAGGTTCGTGGGTCCAATCCTGGGACATGAAGGGACAACGCCCCTCCTCTTACACACACGCACGCACGCCCCTCTCCCAGCCCGCGCCTACGCAAGGGGCTGTCACCTCTGGGCAGTGCGGAGCGGGGCGGCCCCGCCCCCTTCATCTCCAGTCCTCACTTCGCCCCGCCCACACCGGGCCAGGGCCCCTGCCTCTGACATAACAGTGGGGGCGGGACTCGGTCTCCGAGGTGAGTTGTCTGTGTGGTCACTTCCGGTGTGGCTGGGTTGCTAGGGAACGCCGGCGGGTAGCAGGCGAGCGGTGCCTGGCCCAGTCAGTGCGGCGGCGGCGGCCCGAGCGTTCACCGCGCGGCCGCGCCACTCACCGCCGGGCCGGACCGAGACAGGAGGAGCCGAGACGAGCGCCTCCCCTGCGGGCACACGAGCGAGGGGCCGCCATTCCCACAGGCAGTGCTGCGTCGCCCAGGCAGAGCCCGGCTCGAGCCCGCGCCATGTCCCGGCCCGCGGCGGCTCAGCGCAGCGCCTTCCAGGTGCGTCCCGGCTCGCCAGCTGGAGCCAGAGCCATAGTCAGGGATCACCCGCACCTCCTGCACCCCGGGGTCGGTGCGTGCGTGCATGTGTTTCGGTGGGGGGTGCACCACTGTACCTAGACTCCTGGCGGCCCCGGGGGAACTTTCAGTATCGGGGGCCCCCTTCACGGATGATAATAATAATAATTTTTGCCATTTTCGGGCCTCCTTTCTGTCCCATTGCTGGGCAGCCACCCAGTTTGCCCATTTGTGTCTGGCCCTGTGTTGTGTGAGTGCGTGTGTTTCGGGTTGGCAGTTTCCTGGTGCCATGGATTTGAGAGCAGTGGCCTCTTATGCACTAATGTATGGTCTATGCACTATGTAGGTGTGGAATATGCACTAAGGTATGGTCATGTGTAGTCACTGCACTGGTCTGTTACCCAGACGGAGATGGATTTAAATGGCATTGTTTGGCAGACACTGCACAAGGCCATTTAAAGGGTGCACAGGATGTCCAGTGCACTGTGGACAGGGCACCCTATGAGAGCCTTGTACCGGTTTTCCTCACTTCATGCTCTATATGAGTTCCTGGAAAATGGCACATAACTCAAATTCACATAAAGGGAACCCACCTTACAAGGTAACAAATAGGGATGTGTTCTGAGACCTCAACTGTACTGAGCCATTTCTACCACTTTTACAAGGCAATTTTGATACTCACCAACAGCAGACAGTATACACAAGCACAGGGCACTATCATAATGGGAATGGCAACTACAGAAACATGTCACAGACAACGAATGAGGAGCACGGATTCACAGAAGAGACTATATTTCGGTGTGTGTCACTCCCACAATGCACAGGACACAGCAACTTATTGCATGCTTCCACCACACCAATTGCATAAGAGTGAATTTACCTTGCATATAACAAATTTTTGGTATGAAAAGGGTCATTGCATAAGAATGAATTTGCACATGCAGAACCTGCATAAAGCCAGGGGAAACCCGCAATTAGCTTCCCACTGGTTAGCTTCCAGAAGGAGGAGTTGTTTCTTCCTGCTGCTGCATGTACCCCTGAGGGAGAAATGACAAGCATGTGCCCCGTGCCCCCGGATGTGCATGGCAAGTGCAGGCTGCCCACTATGGGTTGGGACCGAGGACTGTGCTAGCTTCTTGACTGAGGGAATGGGCTAGGCTGGGCTGGGGGCGGGCAGGTGCTGGGTGGGCTCAGCTACATAGGGCAGGTGGTGGCAGTGCTGGGAAGGGTGGATATGGGGAATTTTGGGGTGGAATTTTGGGGTGGCTATAGTCCTCCAAGTCCTCTCTTAGCACTGCCCCTGTTCAGGGCACTCCACTCTGCTGCCTTTCCCTGAGGAGCCCTACACTGAGGAACACAGCCAGTGCAGGGCTCCCAAGGAAAGACAGCAGAATGGAGTGCCCTGAGCAGGGACAGCATAGGGGGCTTGGGGGGCTGTGGCCAGCCCAGAATTCCCCATAACTACTCCACCCAGCACTGCTACTTCCTGCCATTGCTCTCTACAAATCTGGCGGGGTACATGCCTCCAATTCCTCCCCTTAGGATGTGCATAGCAATGGGGATCTGTGCCCCCTTCCCATCCTGTTGTGCCCCCTTACTACCCCCCTGTCCCCTGGGTGAGCCTCCCATGGTTCCATCCCACTCCCAGACCCAAGGTCGCATTCACTGCCCTGGCTGGACAGTGCCTGCCCCTGCTCCTGCCCCACTTCTTTCCCTGCTGTGGTGGCCTTAGTCTGCCTCCCTATACCCATTTCCTCCCACAGGCCACTTTCCCCCCCACACCCCACAAACTTACTGGCAGGGCACTACTCTCCCAGCGGCCCAGCTGCATTCTTGTAAATCTGCTATTGGATCAGCATCGGCCAATATGGCTGGTTAATAATCGACTATTGGTATTGGGCAAGCAAATCTTTATCTGTGCACCCCTAGTTTTTATTTTATCCTTTAGCAGCTTCACTTCCTTCCTTCAGTGACTTCCTTCCTTCCATCAGTGACTTTAGCAGCAGACTTCCTTCATTTCACCACTTAGCCCCTCACTGCAACTCCCACTCATTGCCTCTCTACCTCCCATTTCACTACCTAGTCCCATCATTAAACTCGTCACCCTGCCAGCCTCATGCTCCCACCCCGCCACAGCCCATCTTTCCAAAACGCTCCCTACCTAGAGCAGGGGTAGAAGCTAGGGGTGTGTGAAATGGGCCATGTTCAATTCGATTTGGCCCGAATCGGGGACAGTGATTCAGTTAGTTGATTCAGATCATTGTCCCTGTGGCTGAATCAGAATCTGAAGATTTGGTGTTGATGTGGAGAGTCAGGGACTTGGGCATAGACACAACATTAAATATTTTTTCTACATAACTCGAGGTACCAGGTGCAGCTCGTGAATGCTGAGATGGTGGGGCAGATGAAGCATCCCACAGGAGCATGGGGAGCCCCGCACCTGCTTGATGGTGAAACTGGAAGTGGACCGGAACTACTTTTGGTCCACATCCGGGTTCACTACTGATTGCACCGGGGGGCCCCCCTGTACTTCCACAGCAGACCTAGAAATGGACTGGAAGTGCTTCTGGTCCACTTCTCGGTTTACAGCTGAGTGAGCTGGGGACCGCCCCTGCCCCCAAATGCTCCTGTGGGATGTTCCATCCACCCCACAATCTCAGCATTCATGAGCCACTAAAAATCATTTAAAGCTGTGTCCATATCCGAATTGTCAAATCTTTCCAAAAGTCTCCAAATCAATTTGGGGGGTTCTGATTTGATTCAGAGACATTAAAGGGTTTCCTGATTTGATTCAGAGATTCGGACACCAAATCGGGCTAAATCTCTTCCAAATTGAATCAGCGACTGAAGCTTCGCACAGCCCCAGTAGAAGCCTGTTGTGGCTCATGAATCCTATAGCAGCAACTCACAGCTGTAGATCCTACTCAGACCCCTCTACTCACCAGCACTGTAGTGGCAAGTCAGGGACAGTCCGAAGGTTTTTCGCCTGAATGTGTGACTACTCTAAACTCTAACTTTAATAGCAATCAGTATTTGAGAAGCTGAGTGTAAGATGTAACAAAGCCCTTACTGATGCAGAGATGACTGCTTGTATTTGCAAAGCTTGAAACATTAGTTCTGAGAAATGAATCTTCACGTTTATTTCAGTAGATGCCGACTCAGCTGTTAGTGAGGTACTTCATCTGTTTAGTATTACTAATAATTTAATCATATGACATCTTATGAAGATCTTTGTCATTGTTAAGGATGGATTTGAAAGCTATATTAACTTACATGCATAGGCTTTTAATAACACTGACACAGCTGCAGGTTGATTTAATGTTTCTGAAAAGTGGTTAAGCTGTAAACATTTTGGTAAGCAGTACACTAGACCAGTTTTACTTATCTGTCAGGTCTATCCTTAGTTGACTGGATTCATGTTTTTACTGTTTCAGAAGTTTTGTGGGTGGGAAATTGGTATAGACTTTAAGAGAGAAATCTTTACTTCTGAGCAAAAGTTATTTATTAAAATATTTCAGGATGAGCTACAAGAAGCAGTTTTTGCTCGTGCAGCAAGACAGCAAATAGCTGAATACTCAGATGGCTTTGACACCGATGAAGATGGCATGTTAAGCAGTAAGGCAGATGACTTCAAATGTATTTTGTCTTTGTTCTTCACCTCTCTCCTTTCACTAAGGGAACATGATTGAACATCCAGAGATTCCATATTTTAATCACACTTTAAATTATGAACCTTAAAGAATCTCTGTGACATCAATCTGAACAAAATTGTTGTTCTCTCTCCATTAAAGTATACAAGGATATCTTAAAGAGATGTTTCCTTTTTTCCTAAGACAGCTTTAATAAAGATCAACTAACAACCAGTATGGAGTTCTGTCTGCTTACAGTAATATGAGAGAGGCAGCGATTTTTGTAGATGGCATCTCTTATTGAACCAACCGAGTGGTTGGGATAGACTTAAATGAGCTTTCTGGTATCACAGGACCCTTTCTCAGGAAGAGTATTCATGAGGAAGGGTCCTGGGATACCCAACATCTCATCTAAGTTGAATGGATCACACAAAAATCCTTGACTCTCACAATTCCCAGACCATCGTGGCTACAACATTATTTGAATACTACCAAAACAAGGGCAATATGTGTGTTCTGTATGTCATAATATACTTTTAAAGATTTCATCTACATGAAGTCTGTTTCAGTTGTTATTTACCACAGTTGTCCCTTAAAATTTTTTTGGCCTGAATTGGCATCCCTTCATGCATGTATTGCACAGCAGGACTCATCCTCTGTTCAACATGTTACTATGTTCTTTAGGATTTGAACCATGAAAAAGCTCAGAGCTATTGTTAGTAATGGGGGCAAGGTTGCATAACAAGTTTTAATGAAGAAAACTATGTTTTGGGGAACTGCAGAGATTGGGACAGGACCATGTCTTGTTTGAAGAGTGTACAATCTAATTTTAGATATGACGCAACTAGTGAGTGTAATTGGAGAGGATGTGGAATCACTAGGATTCCAATAATAAGGTTCCATGGTTGCTCATTACTAGGAAGTGCACTTGAAAGTTTATTTGTCACTTTTTTCCCTTGTAGTAGTGGATATGTGTGGTTTTGAATAGTGTTTTGAATCTTGTGAGAGGTGGAAATTAATTATTAAAGACTACAAGGATTATTTTGCATAAGGTGCAGAATGGAAAAGGCAGGATAATGATCGAGAGAGGAAAAAAAAGCAGAGTATAAAGCTTTATGTTGTTCGCTGTTGGAGTGATGGGAAAGACAGTGACATAAGCTAAGATAAGGTTGTGTGAATAATATATTATTTTAAAAAATCCTATATTCTTATGAAACATAAAATATAAATTCAGTAAAGAAGTTGATAATATACCATTTTCAGGTACTGTGGAAGAACTTCCTGAAAGTATATCAGCTATTGAAAATTCACTTAAGAAGTCAGTTGATTTTGAGGTTTCTTTCTCAGATGAGGAGACCCCACAAAAAGTGAACCCTTTGAAAAAGGAAACTGATGATGACTTTTTTCCAACAACTGATGAAGAGAAACTTCAACAAACGATCGTTGTGGAAAGTCAAAATTTAAGTGATTACGAAGAAGGTGAAAATGTATATTTGCAAAGTCAGAACATGGATGATGATGACAGAGAAGTTGATGATAAGTTTTCAGTCACTGAAGAAATTACTTCTGATGGCAAAGGTGACCATCAGAATGAGTTGCCTGTGGCTGAGCTGCAGAATAAAAGGGAATCAGTTATTGAAAAAGAAGAGGAAAACAAACCGGTACCAAAACCAAGAGAGCACAGAATAAAAAATGCATCATTTTCAGGTAAAAATCAAGCATGTGAATACTATTGCCTTTATTTATAGATGCATATTGTCATATTTTAAAAGGCAAATAATGTTGAAGAAAGATCTAATTTTTTCCAATATTGGGTTTGATTTCAGCATCCTAATATTAAAAACTAATTTAAATTCACCTTTTAAATATTATACAGCTGCATGAAACATGCAGGTAGGTATATTAACAATACTGGATAGCTTACAGCAGTGTTGAAGTTGCACAGTACTCTGTCTGAATGAGAAAAAGTCATAAGACATTTGTGGCCCAGACATCTTCCTGTATTCTCCAGTTGGCAGGTCAAAAGTGAACTTTTGTTTTGAAAATATGGAGTTGGTTTTGTGATCTTTAGCTAAAGATACATGCACCCAGTTTCATCCTGGTTTTCTTTATATCAAACAGTATTTTGTTTTCCATTGCAAAATCTTGATGGGGGCATTTATTATGGAAGGCAAAATTAGAAATTTTGCAAATGAGCACCATTAAAAAAAATTAAAGATGTCATAAAGTATTTTAATATGATAAGCAATTGAGCCTTTATCCTACTATAGCTTTTTTTTATAAGATTCCCAAGTTATTTTACTTTGAGATAGGTCCTAGGTTTAGTCATGATTAATGATGAGAAAAGACAGACTTGAAATGAACAGGGCATGATAAACATTACCAAAGACTTCATAATTTTCCTCATCTCATGGTGTCAGCCAAGCTTCAGATATTTGAATCTGGAAATACAGGACTTTAGACCCTTTTGGCAGTGTGTAACATGACTGCGGGGTTGTAAACATACAGTTTTAGACATTTTTTTGTAAATCTAAAAAGCAAGTGCACCACCATTAACACCTAACTTTGTTTGTCTACTGAAGAATCAGCTCTGAAGAATCTTTGATCTTGAATGACTTGTTGCTTAGAACAAACTCACTCATATCAAGGAAAACTTTGGAAAGCCTTTTTATTTGAATTAGGCTGCCACTAAGAGTCTCACTGAGATTTAAGTGGTGTGGATGGTCATGACCTGTTAATAAAATGTGATTTATAAAATGACATTGTATTTAGTGCTAATTTCTATTTTATATTGTTATGCCAACATGCACATGCACCAGCAATTCCATGGCTATCTTTGGGTTTGGAGGTAAAATTCAGATGTGTCAGGATATGCAAGTGAGCGCCCAATATCATTGTTGTATCTTTTTCAAGGGAATCTGGTGCTTGTGACAAGTTGCAAAAAAGAGCATCTGTCCTTCCACTGCTGATTGAATTGTGCTTGAAAGGGGCATGAGCTCTGCACCACTTTTAAGTTAAGTTTGTTACAAAACATGCTGAATGTAATAGTTGTTCTGAGGCTCCTCCACTCCATTCCTTGACAGTGCACCTTATTTCTTTGTGAACACATTTTTTTTTATATAAAAAGAACAGAGTTGAATACAAACATGAGAATGCACCAAGGAACCAACTTGCCCCTCTGTATTTACAGTTTGGTCTGTTCTATCCTATGTAGAAGAATTAGCATAATTTTATAAAACTAATCCAGTAGAACCTATAAAAGAAATAGAGTAGAATGACAATGGAAAGTTTCCCCCCAACATTGCAGTCATAGACGTTATCTGACACTGCACGTACACTCCAATGTTGTCATCATGCATATTTGACCTTTTGTTATGGCTGTTTGTTTACAGAAGATAGACAATTATCCGAAGAAAGTTTGTTGAATTTAAATGGGCACAATAGACTATATTAAATCAAATGTCTTATTAGGGGGTAGTATAAAAATAGCAATATTCATTTTTCAGCTGAGAATATCAGCATTCATCTACTGGAAGATCATTGTAAGCCATTACCTCAACCAAGAAGTGTGTTAAGAAGGAGCAGCCCTGTGAAAGATAAAGATATTGAAAAAGCAGAAGATAAGACAACTTCTACGGTTAGGTTATCTTCATTTTCTGCACCATCGTCCCTCACTAGGTTGAATGACCTAATAACATCTGAGAGAAGAGTACTTTCTGAATGTCCTAGTCCTGAAGTAAGAACATTATTGGAGTACTCCTTACATATGTGAAAATAGTTTGTCTATTTATCTATTCTGTACTGCAAAAAAACCAGCTCCCTTTTTATTTAATTGCAATACAGCTTGCCATAACAAGAAAGAAAGGTGCAGGTGGAGTTGCAATCACATTTTGAAACATTGCCTCTTGCGCTGGAAAAAAGCTGAGTTTCTGTGCACTACAGCCCTGTGATCTGTGACACTGAATGTTCAAATGTATTGCTGATCACTTTATCAACATACAAGGAAATAGTTTTCCTTTGAGTAATCGTCCACTTGCATATTCTCACTAGTGAGTTTGTCTGATTATGCTCAGTCTCTGGAGTTCAGACTATGTCTTTTCTACAATGGCTTTAATTCCAGGTTCAGACAGACAGTCAAATTGCCTGTTATGCCTGGGGAGAACCACATTCTTGACATTTTTTCAATCTATCTGTCATTCAAGATAGGAACAAGTGTGGACAAAGAATAAGCTTTGACTATTTTTCTTGCATGATTCCCTTGTCCCCCTTTCTAACCACACATGCTGAGGTCAAGATCCTCAACTCCTCAACGGTATTGTACACCCTCTAATGCTGGAAATCAATGTGGAGTCACATCCCCAATGGTAGAGAAATTTGTGTCTTCTCAGTGTTCCTGATCCAGGAAGCAGATTGCTATTCAGAAACTGCTCTAGGAACCTTCCTCCTTGTTATAATGCCAGAAGCAGGGATCCTGTCAACCTAGGAAGGACTTACACAAAAGAGAGAAGAATCCCTGAGACTTACTCAGCCCATGTGAACAACACATATCTTGTGAACCTAAAAATCATAGGCTCCAACCCGATTATTGAGCCCTGAGACTTCTCTGTCCTGTAAGATTTCTACCAAAGTTCAGAGATGCCCAAAATGGGACAACCTTCCAGTTCCCAGCACTGAGATTTGCTGCTCAGAGCTTAAGAGGCTGAGGCTGAGCCACTCAAGGGATACAACTCTCTGACCTGACTGACTTACTACAGTCTAAATCTTATCTCTAGCTGTACTTGATGAATAAGGAACCCTTGGGTACTTAGGAAACAAGATCCTCCTTGGGATAGAGCAGTACACTAGACAGTGCATCTAGCTTGTATGTCACCACTGTCAAAATTTCCACAAAAGACAGTGGTCTGTATCTAGCTCTGAACTGGCTAGTGGACACACTGCTCATCAGCACCAAATTAAAACTCAAAAGAGCAACAACAAACTGAACTATTCTCTTTGGTGCTGTTTCTTACCACGAGAAAAATGTCTGTGGGTAAGTTGAATTTTTCTGGTAGGGGTTGAACAAGACATCATCACTGCTGTTCTTTGTTTCATTAGTGAAAGGCAGACTTTGATCCTAACAGTGAGTTTTGCACTGTTATTGAAATCAATTTGTTGACTTCATTGCACATAAAACAGACATCGTATTTGCATTAAGGAATTCTAAATAAGTACTGAATACAATTGTTTATTTTTACAGGTCAGTTAACTGACTTCAGTTTGTTGTGACTAGCTCTCATTACTTTAGGCTATCCTTTTCTGTCTTTAAGGGTCTGTGGCTACCAAGCTCTTCATCATCATTACGTATTCATTTTCCTTCAAGTGATGAGAGAACTGGAGATTCTGATTTCTTGATGTGTGGAGAAGGACCTCTCCCTAAAGGTAGAAATCAAAATACTGGTCATACAGGTGTTTATATATGTATGTGTATGTGTGTGTACACACGTGTGTATGTTATACATACAGATCACACAGACATTTATTTATATAAAGCCAAGTAAAAATTAACTTAGAAATAAGCGATTTTTATTATATATATATATTATTAGTGTCAGTTTGCAGAAGAGGTGTTTTCTAAAATATGTGCTAACACATTGAAATCATTTTGACGGTACATGCTAATCCTGTGTCAGAAGGATTAACAGATTTAAGTAGTCTGGTAAACATGGTATAAAAGAACCAGATAATATTTATCTTTAGCAAGACAGTTTGGGAAGTTTGTTTATATAACTAAACAAACTCTTGGTCACATTTTTGTACACAGTAGATGGCTTGTTTTATGGAAGATTGATCCCCATATTTAACCTTGGTTTTGTTAACTTGATCAAGTTCTTAACCCTTCTATTTTTGACATTACTGAAAGGGGAAAGTTTTCAACTAGCAAGGATCATGCCTCAGCTCAACCTAACAGGCTATGATATTGCCACTGCTACTAAATACTGTTTTGGGTCTGCCTTGTACATGACACGAACATGAAAGTAGTTCATGCCCAAGGAAATTAGGTTTTAAATCTGACACAGGCAAACCCAATGTAAGAGACTGTTGTTAGTAGCATTTGAATAATGTCTTCAGGCCCAACCAGATTGGGGCCCTGCCATATTACATACTGTATGAACTCAGTAAAAGACATTCTGTAGCATAAAGTGTTTACAACATAGATGTGATGGTCAAAGGGTGAAAAATAAGATGTAACATACAGAATGGTGATTGTCATGTCATGGTGTGGACAGATAAAAGTTACACCAGTTTTAAATTTATATTGGTTTACCATGGATCACACTGAGCTGTTTTTGTCAGGCTGCCCTTTCCCTGACGTGTGGAGGTATACTGTTGTACAGCTAAACCTGTTTTGTTCAGGTTAGTGCTTATGTGCATCACAAATAAGGAAAAAATTAAGGAGAAATTAGAATGTGAAGAACATGTTAGCTCTGGAATGTCATAGTTAGAGACGGACAAAATAATGACTTCACTAGTGGAGCAGAGAGAAGATAACATAATAAACAGCACTGAGCTAGTCAGGCAAACTTGTAAAGCGATTTGGAAGACAAGCTGAGAAATTCGATCTTGATGCTGTGATCTTCAGTAAAGGAGTAAGTGAAATGCTTTCAAGGAAAAGTGATGGTCTGAACTGTCAGAGAAAATATAATACCCAGTGCCTATGTAGCACTTTTCTCAGGTAGCTATTAGCAAACACCAAAAGATTAGTAATTTGATATCCATGTTACAAACTGAGGCACAAGAATAAAAGTGAGTCACCCAAAGCCATTCAGTTAATCAGTGGCAGATCAAAGAATAGTTCAGTGCCATATCCAGTGATTCAATAAAATGAGTGGATGCAGCTTAGCTAAAACTTGTAAAGGCTTCTGATAACTTCACTTGGAAGGTGATACATGAATATGCAAACTTTATCTTGATATCACAGATGGGAAATTCAGAAGTTGCCCACACTTAAAATTCTCTTTATAGCCTTGGGTTTTCTGGCAACTTTCACACCTTAGAATTTCTCCATATTTTGTACTCCCCATCCCTGAAGACTCTGCTGCAAATTGGGGCAGCAACTTATCTTGTTGTACTGAACTCTTAATTAAACCTCTTATTCTTTGTCCAGGAATTTAACAAAAACAGATTGAAGCAGTGTAATTTAAAAGTGAGGAGAGGTTTTTTTGACTTTTATCACTAAATTGTTTTAGAGGTACAAAAATCCCATTGTTTAGCTATTCAAAGCTTAGTAGTTCATAATTGATGATTAGTCCATTTCTGCATTATTGTAGTATGTGTCTTATCTTAATCTCTTCCACACACACATAGATACCAGTAGCTCTTTAGCCAGAGCCTCCTATTACAAAAAGGAAATCATATCTGTGAACGAAATCATGGAATAACAGAGAAGTAGGGCTGGAAGGGAATTCCAGAGGTCAACTACTTCAACCGCCTGGTTGAGGCAGGTTCATTCCAATCCAAACCATCCTATACAGTCCATAATCTAAACTCTGTGTGAGACTATCATCAACCCTGACACAACACAGACCTAATGCCCTAAGCAGCCACAGGTAAAGCAGGGGAAGCATGGAAACCAGTGTCCTGCTTCTGTGAAATGTCATCATATGCTCAAGTGATCCCAGGTATAGGACCATGCTCCCTGCTACAGAAGGCAAAAACCCTACAGTCCAGGCCAACCTGACCATAGAGTAAAATTCCTTCCTGACCCCAAATATGGTAATCGGTCTGACCCTAAGCAGAGGGACAAGATCCTTTAGCCAGGAACCTCCAGCTTTGATCCCAGCAGGAGCATTGGCAGACCCCAGGCAAAGTCCCCAGCCTTGGCTTTAGCCAACACCCAATGCCTCTGAGGGAGACTTAAAATCCCCCTGAAACATGTAGCAGGAAATGGGGGTGGGGATAACCAAAGCCCAGAAATGTGGGAAATACTCATAGTTAGAACATAGCACGGCTACGCCTATATCATCCCCAACCAGTGGCTGTCCAACCCCTTCTTGAACATCTCCAGTGATGGGAAGTCCACAACTTCCCTAGGTAGACTATTTCACTGCCTCACTGTTGTAACAATGAAGAACTTTTTCCTTATATCCAATCTGAACTTACTTTGCAACTTCAAGCCATTCATCCTCATCCTCCTCTCTGTAACAAGAGAGAAAAGGTGCTTTCCTCTCTTTTATGAAAGCCCTTTAAGAATTTGAGGACTGCTATTATGTCTCCTCTTAAGCACCTTTTCTGCAAGTTGAACATGTCTAGCTCCTTCAGCCTCTCCTCATATGACTGGCTTTCCAAGCCCTTGGTGATCTTGATTTTCTACCTCTGGACCATCTCTAAGTGTTTAAAATGTGGAGCCCAGTACTGCACTCAGTACTCTAGATGAGGCCTAAACAGTGCTGAGTAGAGAGATGCTAACACCTCCTATGTCTTGCACCTAATGCTTCTGTTGATGCTAACAAAACCACATTTTACTTTTGTGTGACATCACACTGTAGACTGATACTGAGTCTGATCTACCAAGACTCAGAGATCCTTCTCCATAGTGCTGCCATCCAATTAGGTGTCACCCATTTTATATTTGGGTTTTTGATTATTTCTCCAGAGCTATAGCACCTTGCATTTGTCCACATGGAACTTTATCCTGTTGGCTCTGTCATTCAAAGTGTTAATGTCTCAGCAGGTACTGGCACAGTTTTTCATATGATCTGTATATTTCTTGCCCTTAGTTTCTACATTAAAACTGTTTCTGGATTTGATCAGGTTACTTTGAACAGCCCTGCAAAATTCTCTCTCTAACATGCTACTGGTTGTCATAAAATAAAGAATACAGTTGTTACAAGGTTATTATTTGTAATCTGATTTTTGCATTTGGTAAAAATTGTTTTAAAATCTGCATGTCAGCATCATCCAACCTTATTTTGGTTTCCTTCCATACACTCTTTTAGACCATGTTGAGACAGAAGACAAGTACAGTGATTTGATATTAGAAGATAATGGTAGAAAATCCCCCTCTGTGATCGAACTAATGATGACTACAGTGTATGAGAAAACTAAAAAATTACACAAATCAACTGATGACCCTCCTGAAGAAAATTTGCAAACCTTGGAAGAGCAAATGATTACCGATGGCATAAAGGAAGTATCACCGAATGATAAACCTGAATGCATGGTTGCAGCGAGTCCCTCAAAGGACTCTATCATGGTATCTTTACATGTATTTTTTTTCATAATACCAAATAAAATCCTAGAAGTGTGTATGAAAAGTTTCTCTATGAAACTTACTGCTTCCATCTTGCATGTGCATAGCTTTTTTACTGTTTGATAGACCAGTAATCTCTTTCACAGTTTCATCAAATCAGTTCTTTATTAATAATTATTAGGAAGGAAGGAACTCTCACTGTATAAATATTAGAAGTAGGTAAAAATAACAAAATTTGGCTGTGCCAACATCAGGAGTTCTGCTTCTTCAATTTAGAATTTACTGAGTCAGATCCCTAGAGTATGAATTAATTTAGCTTGACAGTTTATACTAGCAGAAGTTAGAACCAGTTCGTTTGAAGTGCTCTTTCCTACAATGATTTGAATAATATGGTATGTAATAGGTTTTTTATGCCATAGTACAGGCTAAAAGAAAATATGTAATTGTACGTAATCATTAAGGCCAAACAGAAACGTGAAGACATCTATCCATGGGAACAGTGGAACTTGTAGGATCTCTGATGGCTTTACCATTCTAGAATGTACTTAGAAGTTCTAAAAACAGAGATTTTGATGATTTGAGGCTGTGGATCCAATGCCCTCTTTTACTTTAGACCATTTTTTTAAACTTTTACACTAATGAGTGTTTAAGAGTACAGTAACAGATATACCTTCTTCTCCTTATTTATGAGAATTTGCTCAACGTGTACCTCTTGGCTTCATTTGACTGATTACAAAAATCTCCAACAATAAAAGAAAATGTTTTGTTCGCTTTTTTGCATTTATATTTTTGCATCCTGCTGCTTTCTGAAGTCTGTATTACAGAACTTTCATGCTACATGCTGTAGAGCTAGTTTTGTTGTTTGACAGGCCAGACAATATTTTTTTTTCTTTTGGATTTGTTAGAAAGATGGTGAAGAAAAGCAAGCAGTTCCACAAAAAGTGAAGCCTTCTTCATCAGGAAGGTAAGAGAAAGATGCTTCGATGTCAGTTTACGGTCTTACCCTACAGGATACCATTTCAGAACTTTAAGGTAACCACACAACATACTGGTTACTTGCATCTTTCTCACCCCAGGCTACTGGGGTTTTTGCAGGAATTTGCATTCAGTGGAAAGATCTTGGCTGTTGGAGACAGATGCACCTTTCCAAGCAGATCATATACCACAGAGGCTTTTATTGGAGTCTACCATTGGAGTGACAGGTGAATCTAGCCCACAGATTTCTTGTGGTTGCTAGATTAAAGGACATAAAGCTTGCTTCACTTCTTTAATTAAAATGATTATGCTTCTGGAGTTCACATTCTGTACTAGCTATACAGAAAAGCTGTATGAATGTACAAAAGCTGTACATTCTGTGTACTTCAGCTATGACAAATTCCACATAAAAGAACAAATGTGGAATGGATTCTCCCTCACCCTCTGAAAATTTAGAAGTGTTTGAAAACAAAATTGTAATCAATGTTGTGATATTACCTTACTGAGAAGGGATGGAACTTTGCATATGGTGGAACTACCAGAAAGCTTCTTTTAATATATTTGTGAAATGCTGGTTTTATAGGTCCCTGACATCTACCTATTTGAAAAAAGCCGGGAAAGCTGTTCCTCCATCTACAACTACGTCATCTCAATATTTGGGTACATTAAAGGTCTTGGACAATAAACATTTACAGAAATATAGTGCTGAGCTTGACAAAGCAGATCATTTACGGGCAGCTGTTTATCAGGTAAACTTTAGTAAATCCCCTGGAAAAAGGGTTCTTCTTAATCAGTATAAATGCCTCTTATGTTTTTAAATCAAAACCTATATGTATGTTAAATATATTGATTATTTTAGATTTAATAATCCTTTGGTTCCATTAGCCATCCTTCACTAGAAAGTCTGAACCTATGACCCCAGCTGACTTCCTGCCCTTTGGACAGGGGGCTGGACTCAATGATCTTCCAAGGTCCCTTCCAGCCTTAATGTTTATGAAATCTATGTCTATGAACCAATAAGGTTTGATACGGACTAGAAATAAACACACTAATGCATAATTTAATGTTGGAAATGTTTTGCCATAACACAATAACCAGTTTACTTTATTGCATTTGGTACTTTAAAAAAAAATTACTACATATCTACAATTCCTTTTGCTTATATATTCTCAATGGCACATGAGAAAAATAAAAAAAAAAGAAAGTTTGATATCAGAGCTAAATATTATTATATCTGTAGCA
This sequence comes from Caiman crocodilus, assembly GCA_030014935.1. Classification (NCBI taxonomy): domain Eukaryota; kingdom Metazoa; phylum Chordata; order Crocodylia; family Alligatoridae; genus Caiman; species Caiman crocodilus. The sequence goes on from JAGPOW010000290.1 coordinate 23,660,436, forward strand.
GCATAATCCTTGTGGATTTTATCATCCTGTGTAGCTATTACCAGCATAAATTTCAAATTTGGTCCCAAATATTGATCAGAAGGTGTTTCCACATGACAACAATAATATCTGCTTAACAAAATAAATATACATACCTGTGCACATTTGTGGTGTTTGTATTTGTTCTAAATGCTCTGTAATCTCAAATACTTTGTACATTGCCACTCATAGCCATTTTCTGAAGCTCAGTAAATGGTCTCAGTTTAGGATGTTTTAGCTTTTCAGTAGAACACAAGTGCAAAATGATTAAGTCTACAAAATTTGGCTGATCTTGCAAGCACTTGCCTACTTGTGTTAATGTATTAATGTCTGTAATTCCACTGATGTCAATGGGCTTATTCAATTAACTTAATTGCAGATATTTTTTAATTACATCTAGATTTTTCCCTAAATCTCACATGACTAGAATAATTTGTTCAAGCCTTTAAAAACACCATGCCATGATATACTTACAATACTATTCTTTCAAAAATATTTTTATAGAAGGGCTTAGGAGCTGATAAATTAGTTTGGCATATATGATATTCTTTCCTCTTTTTTTTACTTCTTTTACTTTCAGTTACCATTCTCCTGAAAACTTACTGAAAATTTCTTGGATGGTAGAACTGTGGAATTTTGTTTCACTTGTATTACTGCTACTACTTCTCCCTTCTCCTTTTTTTAACATTTTTTTGCAATATTGCATTCATCTTCATTAAAATAACCTAGTTCTTTTTTCCCTCTCTTTAAACATCTACGCAATTGATATGTTTCATGTGCTGCTTATTTTTCACAGTAATGTGACATCAGTAATTGTATTTTCCAAATACAATTATTACTTACAGCATAAAACAAAACTAACGATTTTTGCACATAAAAACAGAAATACTAACAGCATTGTCTGTGGTCAGGGCCAGATTCAGAGGAGATGCTGTGGTGCAGTTGCATCCCTCTTTTGATTCTTCGTCCACCCAAAGTTTAAGACCAATTGCCTGACAGTGGCAGCAGCATTTCTATTCAGGCAATAATAAGGGAGTCAAATGACTTCATGGCTCATTATAATCTACCTGATCCCTTCTAAACCCTTTGTTCCCCAGGTGTTAACAACCCTTTCTCCTTTTTAATGGACCTGATGTTCCACTAACAAAACAACATTTTCTTCTGCAATTCTGATGTTTGTTACCTGTTCCTGATAATCTAGTTCCTATTTCACAGCTCTGCTGACTATTTTTAACTTTGCCTAAAAGCATTAACTGCTGCTTCCGGGGGCCCGCATTCGGGACATTGCAGAGAGGATCCCAGGGCTCCTCAAACCCACAGATCACTATCCCATGCTCCTAATTCATGTGGGCACCAATGACATGCCTCGGAGCGCTCTTAGCCAGGTCATGAGGCGCTACAGAGATTTGGGAGTGAGGCTAAAGGATCTGGGGGCACAGGTGGTGTTCTCATTGATCCTCCCAGTCTCCGGCTTTGGGCCGAGGAGGGAGAGGGGGATCCACATGGTCAACCAAAGACTGCGGCACTGGTGTCGTCGGGAAGGCTTTGGCTTTCATGACCACAGCTCACTCTTTGGCAAGAGAGGCAGCGAGCTGCTGGGAAGAGAGAGCCTCTACCTCTCTCCCCTAGGGAGGAGGCTCTTCTCAGCCAGACTGGCTGACCTGCTCCACCGGGCTTTAAACTAAGCCCGCTGGTGAACGGGGGGACTACTGCCACTGCTGGCCCACTGAGCAATCCTTGCAAAGCCAGCGGGTCAAGGCACTTAAGAGAGCCTGCCCCAGCCCTGGTAAAATCTGTGGGCAAGGAAGGAACTCCCCAGGGGGCACTTGCCTGCCTGTACACAAATGCCAGGAGCTTGGAGAATAAGCAGGAGGAGCTCATCCTCCTGCTCAGTGCAAATAATTATGATGTAATAGGGATAACGGAGATCTGGTGGGACTCCACCCATGACTGGACCACGAGTATAGATGGCTATACCCTGTACAGGAGGGATCGTGTAGAGAAAAGGGTGTAGCTCTCTATGTTAAGGAAAGCTATACGTCCCTGCAAGCCGATATTGGCAACAGGGTGGATGACTGGAGACCCTCTGGGTTAAAATCCATGGGGAACATGGCACAGGGGACATGATGGTGGGAGTCTACTACAGACCTCTCACCCAAAGTCTTGAGCTTGACCAGGAGTTTGCCAGGGGACTGGCTGAGGCAGCATGCTCCAGGATCATGGTTGTCATGGGTGACTTCAAATACCCGGACATCTCGTGGAAGGATCGCTCAGCAAAATCTGAGTGGTTGCAAAGCTTCCTCTCATGCATGGATGACCTCTACCTGACTCCAGAAGTCTATGGGCCAACAAGAGGCAAAGCGCTGCTTGACCTGGTACTGGCTGCTGGGATGACCTAGTCAGTGACCTAGTGATTGATGGGAAGCATGGGTGACCATGAGCTGATCACCTTCACCATCCGCCAAAAAGCTGGCAAGTCAGTCAGCAACACGGAAGTCCTTGACTTCAGGAAAGCCAACTGTGACAAGCTCAGGAGGCTTGTCAGTGAGGCCCTAAGGGACCATGACCACAGGGAGAGGGGAGTTCAAGA
>JAGPOW010000290.1:23663423-23673621 GCA_030014935.1 Caiman crocodilus
GGTCGAATGGTCATAAACTACTACAAGACCGTTTCAGGCTGGACATAAGGAAGAATTTCTTTACTGTCCGAGCCCCCAAAGTCTGGAACAGCCTGCCACCAGAGTTGGTTCAAGTGCCTACATTGAACACCTTCGAAAGCAAACTGGATGCTTATCTTGTTGGGATCCTATGACCCCAGATGACTTCCTGCCTTTTCGGCAGGGGGCTGGACTCGATGATCTTCCTAGGTCCCTTCCAGCCTTAATGTCTATGAAATCTATGAAAACTGAAGTGTGGAAATCTTGACTCAGGTGAATGTCAACTAAGGTGTGGAGATAACTTCTAGTGAAGAATAAGATGCAGTGTCAAGAGGCTCAAGAGGGTTAGATTTTTGTTATGAATCTGAAAAAGAGATATACATTTTAATCTAATAACTACATGACTAATGGAACAACATTTTTTGATTATTCTTGCCTAATTTGTTTTTTTCCTACACAATATGTGATAAAGTAAATTAATGAACATTCCAAAAAAGTTGCATTTGTTTTCGCTTTAACCTTAAACTACATAATATAGTCCTCAGCATATTAGTAAAGATTCTAGTTTCTTTTAACTGGAAAAAAATGTGTGATGTTTGTGATAATATATCATACCATGTGCACTCCCTTTTCAAAATCCTAGATCCACCCATGTCTATAGGTTTTGGTTTTTTTAATGTCAAATGTAACATTATATTTAATTATTATGTTTAGTTATATATAGTTTGTTATTATATGTTGTTTATATTTAATATAGTTAATATAGTACAAAATCTCTAGTTACAGTTTAAATAAAACTCTTCATCTCCCAGTTTCTTCCTTTCCTTTATAGGATTGGTTGGAGAAGAAAAGAGTCTTTCTACTGGAACTACAGAGAATTAAAAGGAACAAAACTGAAGACTTAAAGAGCAAAATTGAAAAGGTTTGTTTAAATATATGACTTAAAGGGAACCTTAGCAAGCTGCCACTGAAGCAGTCATCTAGATCTGCATTGATGTATTACGAAAGGAAACCCAGAAACAAAACCCAACTGTTCTTGACTTGAAGTAAGATTGTTGCTTAAGCTCTTGCCTTCTTATACCACTTTGCCAGTAGAAGGCAGATGTAGTAGTTTCTACAGCTGCGTTATGGGCATAGCTGGGAAGAGGAAGGTGACTAGTGCTTCCCTGCACATTTATGTCTTCCACATGCCAAGTAAATTGAGCCACTCTAGCACCCCTCTTTTATTTTTGACTATGTGCTTCTTACCTGCTACTGGCAATCTAGGTCAGTCATCTTAGTTTTATTTTGATGGTTATCAGATATTTTCTATTCCACATATAAAATATAATACTGTCACAGTTCTGAAGAGTTATTTGCCCTTCTTGGTGGCCTTGTAGGTACATGTATACAACAACATTTACACCATTAATAGATTTATTTTCTTTAATTATCTACTCTCTCTCCCTAATTGTCTTTCTTACATGGATTTCATAGGTAAAGCAATGTAAATTTTAAAGCAGCAAGTCCTGTAAAATGCAGTCAGCCTCATGGTTTTAGGTCATACAAATTGGTCATGGTTGAACAGTAGTTCAAATCACAGCTGAACCATTTAATTTAAAATGTTCTTTGCTTATCATTTTGCTTTCCATTATATTTTTGTCTAATGCTAACTTTTGAGAATGAGTTTACAAAATGCAAAGTTTTTAATATATAAACTTGCCTTTCCTATCTAGAAAGAAGCTGCTAAGAAAGAGGAAGCAATTGCATCATTTGAAGCCTGGAAGGCAATGAAAAAAAGAGAAGCAAAAAAAGTAGCTGAAAAAAAGAAGCTTGAGGAGCTGAAGAAAAGAAGAGCAGCAGAACAGAATGAGGAGAAAAAAGAAGAAGCTCAAAAGGTAAGGAGAAATGTATCTTTCAGATACTATCCAGCATATCTTAGTAATTGTTTTGTTAATCACAACAGGAGATGAGCCTGAACTAGATTGATAAATCTGAACAATAAATCTCCCTATTCTTAGAATATGTTCATATCTGGTTGTTTTTGAGATTTAGATTTTGAACATAAAATACTTTATGTTCTATGTTGAAAAAGTAATTATCAGACTAGTAACACTGACATCAGAGAGACGTGTCTGGGAGTAGTACATTCTTCTCCATAAAGCAGTTTCATCTCCTGAGCTACCAATAAGCAACATTACAAGCAAACAATTTAAAAAGGGATGTGTAGGACTATAAAAACATCTAGAATGATCGAAGGGGTGACACAAAGATGCCATACAACTTTACTAATGGATATGGACTTTGTTTCAGGCATTTGAAAAATGGAAAGAAAAGAAAGCAGAATATCTGAGAGAACGAAGTAGAAAAGAAAAACAAGCTGAACAAATCAGGAAGAAGAAAGAAGAAGAAATTATTGCAGAAAAGAAGAGAGAGAGCATGTCTGCAGTTGAAAAATGGTATTGCCACATAGATTTTAGTTACATTTAACTCTACAGTTTTTCAGGAAGTAGTTGACAATATTGGATTAAATCTTCTCTGAAGGCCTGAGAAGGCTCTTCTATTTTCATTGTGATGAATAAGAAGCAGTAGTGTTCAGGGCATCATAGGATCAGGCTTTTGTGCATTGCATCATCAGGTAGCCCTACTTTTGTCTTATTTGTTCACATCCAAAAAAATACCACACGGCTGCTTTCAGTTTAGTAGCTTGAACGGTCTCTTTGCGAGAGGGTAATGACTTGGAAGGAACAAACACTGCAGCTCAGAAGTGAGATTGTACCACAATATCTTGTCCTACTAATCCCACACTTTGTTAGCAAACTAAGAGGAAATATGGAAACATTTCACACGTTAGGTTTTAACATAGGCAAACAAGGCATATACACCAGTATATGAAATGTAGCTGCTTAATAAACCCATTATTATTTTTATAAGAACAGGTAGTGTACTGAGTACTTTACATAAGCATCAAAGTTGATCCCCTGCAGAGCATTCACATATAAACATTTCACTTTGTGCAAAGGATGGCAGGAATAAGAAGGAAAGATCAAGCCACAGTAATATAAAAGGCAATGCAGTTACGGAGGTGCATATCTTGATGGTGCAGGATCTAAGTGGGCGCATCGACACATGATATTAATGTGACACAGTAAACTCTGGCACGGTTCATGCTGGAGTGTATTGCTTCTGGGTACAATGTTTACATGTGTACCTGAGACCACAGTATGTTGAGCTGCCACGGGGGTCATCCTACCAGCTCAGAGCTGCTCTACTTTGGTTCAGTATGGTGTGGAGGGGGCTGGCTGGGGCACAAAGGTATGACGGTCACACAACTAGACAGTGAGTCTAGGCAACAGGCAGCCCTGTAATGTATCATCCTCATGCCCCAGTCAGCCTCAGTCACTTTCTACACATGCATTGTGGTGGAATAAATAACTCCAGTGCAGAATAGTACTTGTGTTGGGCAGTACTATCCTGTGGGAGAGTTAATTTGTTTACTCCAGCCTAATAGCACCACTCGTGTAGATGGTGATCCCTTACTGCAGAGATAATTAGGCAATTCTGCCATAAGAATATCATGTAGATGCACCCTGTATGTCTCTAAAGATTTTAGAAACTTTATTTTCTTGTAACTTATCCATGTATTATGTTATCAGTAAGTATAAAAATATCCATCCTGACATTGCTAATGATGTCTGACTAATCAGCTTTTCATCTGTTCAGGAATATCTTTTATTCTTCTCCCTTAATGTTTAGGAAGGAGAAAAAGGAAGAATTTATTAAACAAAAGAACATAGAAAAAATCCATGGGAAGAAAAATGAAGAAATTCAGCAGGCTGAGAGAGAAGAAAAGGATAAAAGGGCTATTGAGGAATATGAAAGATGGCTGGTAAATACTTTTTATGCTTTATCAAAAACCACAACAAGAAATATAGTAGGTTGTGAGATTATTTTGAATTATCTTCAGTTCTCTTCCTGATTTTATAAAAGTGACCAGATGATGGCAATATTATACCTGATTATACCATTCTTGTGAGGGTTATTCTGCAAAATAATTATGCAGTACAATATGCGAATGGTATCTGACATAAATGGAAAATAGATTCTCCCTGCCTGTGTGTGGTAGAGTTCTTTCAATTTTATAGTCCGTCTTCTCTTCTTCCATTCAATGTCAGGAACAGCCACTTCTGAAGGGCCAACTCAGCACAGCACAGATCCAGGAAGGGCTAGCAGCAGCACCAGCTGCAAAAGTGAGTGCATTTATATTCAAGGAAATCTTCAGGAGGGGGGTTGTATAAATCAAAATATAGAAGAATAGTTGCATTGAAGTTTGCAATTATATCCATTTGCAAAAAGGGCTAACTTCTGTGCTATGGCATAAAGAAGTCATAGGAGCCCCTTAGTCCTACAAACAGTAATAGGACAAGATTTCACTAACCACTTAAGGCAGTACTGTTGTTCTCTCCAAGGGGTATCATTTTCTGGTAAGGCAGATATTGAGCTTCCTATCCTCTCCCCAGTGTCTGTGCTGTTGCTCTGTGACACATCAAGACTGCAGTACTGCAAATGTTTATGCACCCTTGTTGCATAAAACTGGTTGAGCTCTCTCATGCTACTGTAATTGTATCTTGCCACACTGGACTTGGGTGCCTTTAAGTTTCCCCCACTCTGAGTGAGGCACAACCCTGTTTCTTTCCTATGGCATGCTTTCTAGGCATAGAGCCTTCCAAAGGTTTACTCTGTCATGGAAACAGGAGCTGGTAGCCCAGTTAACTTAGGTACCCAGAGCAAGTGCTGGCTTTGCCCCATGCTGTTATCATCTTGAGAACACTTTTTCCCAAAGATCTGACTTTTGGTGTATGCTCAATGCCCACTCTTCAGAATGAGAACTGTAACGGATGCATAGACTTTATAAGAGCTCCAAGAACCAATTCCCCCTTTTAGGTTACATCAGAGTCTTCTAAGAAGATCAGGATCCCCTCTCCTGCACATGGTTTTTCCTCTGAATTAAGTAGTGTTTCTGACTCCTATAGTCATGATATTCCACTCCCTAAATTGACAGTCAAGAAACTCTTTAAGTTATTCAGTTCTCCTTGTCCAGAGACTCTTGGATCTGTGTTGTCATGTGATTAAAGTCCTCTACCAAGTTATTTGTTCCTTAGTTACCACTCTTCTGCAAATCTGTCATGTCTGGGACAGTAGCCATCAATTTGACCAGCGTGCTTAATTTAATAAGCAGTCTTCAAGGATTAAAGACCTGTTTTACACTCATTCTGGATGCCAAAGTTTCTGTTTCACCTTTTGTGGCTTGTCTCTTATTGTGAGAATAAAAGAAAAGAGAGAAAGTAACTGTGTTCTACGTTCAAAATGAAGTTTGCAGTTTGACACACAACTGAGAGAGACCTAATTTGTTTCTAAGCTTACACCTACAGATTTCCATAATGTTTGCAGCACTAGGGTCTAACTGGGCATGCTTGTTGCGGCTTATATGTATAGGAACAGAGTTTATCAGGTCTACCTCCACAGTCCTTTCCTTTGTCATGGCTGATGAGTCATATTTCAGGTATTACATCAACCAGGGTTTCCACGTTCATCCATGTTCTGCTGCCAGACTACTGTTTAGCTTTGCATGACAATAATTAGAAACAAAATTTGCATTTTCCATAAATTTAGGGAACACACATTTATTTAACTAAAGCTGTCAAATCATTGTCTAGATAATCAAAATGGTTTTTGTATCAATTAAATAATATCAGTTTTAAGATAAATAAGTATAATCAATTTTTATGTCAAGGATAAGTAAATAATAATTTAAATCTAATAATAACAATGATAGTCTTTAAAAATGTCACTAACAATCAATAGGAAAAATTGATTTTGAGAATTAATTTTCACATAGTGTTCTTGGTACAAATAATACAAAACAGGAGTTAAAAACTCCTCCTTAAATGCATCTAAAATATAAATGAAAAACAGAATGAAGAATATTGTTGTTACTGTAGTGTTGTATATTTTGTATATACCTTTAGAGACCCTTCTGGATGCTTATCTCAACTTAAGTCCATTGAAAAGTTTTGATATCGTGGAACTAAATGCCCTAAGAAGGAAGATAGTGAGAACTTTTCATTAATACTTCTAAAAATCTAACATAAAATAAGATAACTCTGAGTTGAGATTTCCCATGCTGTTAGTTGAACACATGAAGTTTTTTTTTCTACAGCATTTGCCTCTTGATTAGTCATCAAACACTACTGGAGACAGTCTAGACCGTTACGGAGAGACAGTGTTGGGGAATAATTACTTTTAACCAATTTATGCATCACTTTCTGATAAGTATCACTGACGTACATTTAGTCTGTGGGATGAAGTAGCAAAGCGTGTTTTGAGTGAGCTTATAGATGTGCCTTTGCATTTTCTTAATGCTTTGAGATTTTCCAAAAATACTTTATAAATTATTTATTTGTTAACAGCAATATTGGTGGGGTTTCTATTAATTCTGTGATGTTAATCCTAAATATAGATCTAGTTTAGGCATAGTAATAATGTACCTATGTACATCTGTTAATATTCAGCAGTATATAAGCTAATAGCCAGACCTGGTACTATCTGAGGAGCAGTGAAACTTCAACCAAGAACTTTTTCAAACTTATAAATCCTGAAGATTCATATGATATAGCAAGTTTCTTTATCATGTAAGAAGCAGCTGAAGCCTAAGAATATTGAGCACTGATGTATGGTGTACCTTCTACACTGTCAGATAAGCACACCTTGAAATAATTACATTATAGGAGTTACTTTAGGAGTTGAGTTGCATAAGCATTAACAGACTTGTTACTATTCTTTGTTGGAAATACCTTATTTGGATGATTTATTAGTATTTTGATAATGGATTTTTCAAAAGATTTTTGTATGTTGGAAATCTAGCCTAGTGCTTGGCAGTATTGCAAAATGGGCTTTTATTACTTTTCCTATTAAACTTCCCAAGGTTTCAGTAACTATATAAAAATATGCTGCAGTCATGCCTCTGTCGGGTTTAGTCTTATCAGACGCTGTAAATGAAAAAAGAATAGACTTATGAAGTAGTTGAGTGGGAAACATCCAAAGAGTCCTCAATACAAACTTTATTTGTTGTATAGCAAGCTATAGATGTTATTTGGCTTCCAACTGTCTGTATTCTGCAATTGGCCATGTTTCTTCCAACCTTTGTGTGCACACAACTGTGTTGTTTGTGGGGAAAGAGAGGATTTTAGTAATATTTTTTTTTTAAGGGACATAAGCAGCAATCAGGAGGATAAATGTTTTCCAACTACTCAGTTGGTTTAATAAAAGATACCACATTTACCCAAAGAACCTTGCCTGCCTATGTCCTTAGACTAGTGGTCACTAACTGGTAGATCATGATCTATCAGTCTATCTCAGTCTGGGGGTGCTATTGACTGAAATTAACTGTCTGAGGGTCAACGATTGGGAGTGGCAGGATGTATGAGCAGCAGGACACACATGGCTGGGCTGAGCTGCACCTCCTGCTGCCAGACCCGGCCAGGTGAGTAGGTTGATCTCCCTCCATGCCCCCCACCATCGGGTAAGTGGGGTCCTGGCTGGGCAGGCCAGGTGAGGGTCGGAGCCTGGGCAGCTTGTCCAGGTGTGTGCGGGGGGGTCCCACTGCTGCACACACTCTGGTGTGGTATGTGCCCCCTGATCTGTGTGCAGCAGAGGCAGCTGCTGCTGTGGGATGGGCTTTGCTTCCAGAGCCCTGCTGCAGCAGGCCCAGGAGCAGCCTGATGCCACGGGTGGGCAGGGGACAAGGCTAAGCCCAGCGGTAGGAGGCATGTGGCATTGAGCCACTCCTGGGCCAGCTGCAACAGGGCGTGGGGTGCAAAGCCCAGCCCACAACTGTAGCCACCTCCGCTGTGCACTGATCATGGGGCACGTGTCCCTCCGCCCCCAAACACCAGGCAGAATAGGTGGCTGCAGCAGCAGTGGGAGAGGGTGTATGGCTGGAACAGGGGCAAGCCCTGTATAGGTGAGGAGCAGGGGCACACAGCCCAAGAGGGCTCTGGGGGCATGCAGCCTGAAAGGGCACGGGGAGCATGTACCCCCAGATCTGCAAGCTAGCTGGGCCAGCTGCCATTGCGAGCTGGGGCTGAGGCAGCTCTTCCTGGGGAGCTTGCCTGAGCTGTGCCATAGGCCAGGGCCTGTTTGTGATGCAGGCTCCAGCTGCACTGTGTGCCAAACAAAAGACAGAACTTCTGAGCACCATCATTTGTCCCACTGCTGCTGTATTGTTCTGAGCTGCTGGACCCGAGCTAGAGGTGGCCTGTGTCAGCTGTATAGTGCCAGGGATAGAGGCGGGATTGGAGCAGGGAAGGTGCCTGGGAGCTGCACCCCAATCATTTTTCTCCCATTGCCTCAATCTGCCTCTCCTCTTCCCTCTCCACAGACTAACTGCAGGGCAGGCGGAGGAGGAGGGGTCTGGCAGCACACGGTAGATCTTGGGTTGCTTCTTAATTCAAAAAGTGATCTCCAACTTAAAAAGGGTGGAGATCGCTGCTTTAAACCAACAAGGCTACAACCAAAAACCCAGCAGATGACTTGAGCGCCTGGTATGCAGGAATGTAAAATTAGTAGAACAAGAGTGGTTGATAGGGTTTTAAAGGTAATTTGACAGTCAAAACCAAGAGATTCACTCTGTAAAGACACTTGATTAGTGCAAACTAAGATTGGGAATCTAAACTTCAGAATTCAGACAATTGACTAAGATTTCCAGATGAACTTTAACTTTCCTCTTTGAGTATGTACTTTTCTTTGTGGTTTTTTTTTTTTTTTAAACCTTTACATGATCAGACTATATCTTTATACAGATGGCAGTATTTAGTGTTTTATATGACTACATATGTACAATTCCTTTGTAATGTGTTATTTGTTAAGTAATAACAACCAATGCTATATATCCAGATGGTATTATGATTGTTCAGAAAAAAAATTCAACAGTACATGTATAATTATGGCAGACAGTGAACATTAATTATGTTAAAGGATAAGCACACATTTTAGAGTATCTGCTTATCCAGAACTTATATAAAGCTCACAAGTATCTTGCATTTACTTTTTAAAATAATATTTTAAAAATTATATTGATAGATTGTCAGATTCCTTCCTGTTCAAATCACTCTTAACATTCCTTCAGTAAGTCCTAAAGCAGTAACTTGCAGCTTGAACTAAGGACCTTAATTCTTTGGTTTTGAAAGTAAAATGTTGAGCAATCAGGAAAGCAAGGTCAGCATCGACTGAAAGATGGAAAATTCAAGTGAGCCATTCTGGAACCTCAAACTGAATATTACTGTAATAGGGCACCATCCCCAAGGCAGCTGAGAACCCCTGGAGGCACCCCAGACTCCTCTTTATTTCAATCCACTTCTTGGAAGAGTCGTCCCTTTGCTTTCCTGCCACGTCTTGATGTTTCTTTTGGTTCTCAAAGGGGAGGCTGCCCCAGGGCTTTCCAGATAAGGTCTTTGCTCCAGAGGTGAGAAGTCCCTGCATTAAGAGAGAATTGCACAGGTCCATACCATCCCTACACTGTGCCCCATACCTCACAGGCATTACACAGCTGTTGTCATCTCTGAGGCCTCAGCCCGTTTGGCCACTGTGTCTTTAATGTGGCTAGGCCTTCTAGCCTAGGCCCACTGTGTTGGACCTAGCTTTGATGTGCTAGGTTAGCTTCCTCCTTCCCTGTCATTGGGCCCCTGGCCCCTGTCTGCTGTGCATCTGTGCTGCCAGGCTCTTGGTCCCCTATCTCTCTGTGCTTTGCGCTATTTGCCAGGCTCCATTACTGCTCAATTCTCACTGGAGCCTTGAGCCTGCCCCTGGCAGGGCTTAAGGCACTTATGAGCCTCTGGACACTAATGAGGACCCCAAACCTCCCCTTCAAGCCTCATCAAAAACCTCTGGTTTAAACTACAACATAGCCTAGAGGCTTTCTGTTTATAACAGAAAAATAATAAAGGCAGCGTGCCTGCTTATCCCATGGCTCCTTTTTTCCAGGTCCTTTTCTCCTGTTCTGTACCCCGGCCTGCAAAGTGTCGCACCTTCAGAGCCTTAATTTCAACAGGCTCCTAGGGCGAGAACGAATGCTCTCTAACTAATTTCTTTTTCCCGCACTAGGCTTTGATTTCCCTTTTATTGGCTGCTAGACAGATCAGAT
>JAGPOW010000290.1:23676859-23719397 GCA_030014935.1 Caiman crocodilus
CTTAGGGTCAGGCGTTCTGTAAGTAGTCAGTCCCTAAATAAACACCTTGTATTTGCAACCTGCCTCTCGACCTATTTAACCTGTCACGAACGCAACTCAAGCGTCAATCGCTTAAACGAGCGGCGGAGGCGCGGCTCGCGCGGCTGCGCCGGCGTCTGCTGCGGCTGGTGCGGTTCTTCGTCCCCCGGCTCCCACTTCCCTGGTAAGTTTCTTTCGCCTCCTCTTGACCACAGGGGTCCCTCTCGTGCCCCTAGTGACGGCCCGATGCCGTCACAGGTGCAGATGGCAGAAATTCATGAGTAAATAGTAAACTTGCCAAAATTGTGGCTTTAATCATTGTAAAGCTATTTGTGATCTTTTTTTCTTGAATGCATTAATTGGCTGGAAAAATATTTTTAGGACTAGAGTCACAAAACTAGTGGTGATGATGTTGTCCCCCTTTTGACATAATAGTTCAGGGGTACAGCACCTTCCTAGAATGTGTGAAACCCAATATTTTCCTTTGTCACAAAGGCTTTATCCTGTCTTCTACCTCTTACCTCTGGGAGTATCCCAAACACCAGGCTGTTGGTTAACTTGAGAGAGGTAGGGTATTCTGTTGATACTGTTCTGTATTGTATGAATCAGTGGTTTCAAAATGGTGGTCTATGAAATCATGGTGAATGACCTACAGGTAAACTGGATTGCACTGGACCCATAGTACATCATACATTGTTTTCAACTAAAATCTTGACACTAAGTGTCCACAGTGGTCTGTGGACCAGGCATGAAGAACATAGTCTCTTTCTCCTTCTCAGTAATAATTTAAGTATTTTGTACATAGTGGAACAGCTTCAACAAGAAAAACTGAGAGAGTCTCACCTTGGTGTTTAGGACAAGCACCTGAAAAGCAGGAGAGATGGGTCAAATCCTTGCTGTGAATCTGCAAGACAGTGGAACTCACTTTGGGTCTCCTTTCTCTTTGTTGAGGGCTTTAATCAGCAGGCTATAAGATATTGTAAGGTAAGTCTCCCTTGGTTCTTCTTACTAGAGCTGCTCTACTTCATACAGTCTCTTTAGGCTTGAGGTTAGGATATTCAACCCTAATATAAAATGAACAGATTCATGTTACCATTTGTTTATACACAGTTAACATTGCCAATAACAGAAATTGCAAATCCATGAATATGTGTACATGTGCACAACTGCTGGTTAGGACACTATCCTGAGATGTATAGTAAGTGGATTCAAGTATTCTCAGATAGAGGCAGGATTTAATTTGGATTTCTTATGTCTTGGTTGAGAGCTTGGATTTATTGAGCTAAACATGGAATGTGTCAGGGGAGGATCCAAATTCTGTGTCCAGTCTTTTCTTTATTTTCCATATAAGTGACCCTAAAAAATTAAGCATTTCATTTTGGGTTGAATGAAACATTTTGCTTCAAGCTGTATGGCAGATGAACAAATCTGTTTTCACACAACGCTACTGTGCTGTGACAAGCATTATATGCTTACAAAGGGACTTAAAATTGTGGGGGAAGAAGAGAAGGAAAAGGAAGAATCTCTACCATAATCCTTGTAAGGGCTACCAGAACTAATGTGGGTTGGATGTACAGGACCAAGTGAACACTATGCATGTACTGCTCCACACCTTAAAAAACGGATGGTTAGGTGCTGACTAGGGCAGATGAAGCATTGGGGGTGGGGTAGGCATCATAATCTGCTGATAAACAGCAGCAGAAATTTCTGTCCTTCACCCATCAGGAAGGAGAAAATAGGGAATTGCGTCTCAAATGTGAGTCTCTTGGGAACACTTCAAGATGCTTCTTATGCTCCTGCCACTAGCTTAGTGCTGTCTAAAGGCATACAATGGACCCTACAAACAGGGTTTTGACCATTTTTCTTGATTAGCCTTAATTTAAGTGTACGCTGATCAAAATTGAGGCAGCATACTAAAAGTGCTGTCTTCTATGATTAATCCTTTAAAAGACTATCAGAGATTTTTACAGAGCCTTAATAATGTGCTTTCACGTTAGTCTTGAGGACTAAGAGCTACTGCTGTGTCATTATTAAGGATGTGTTACAGAATTCACTTTTACAGAAACTTTAAACCTGTATTTTGTGAAAATCTTACTGACATGAAAACCAGAATACAGAATATACACTTTAAGCACGATCTGATAGTTTTTCATAATAATTGATGGAGTATTAGATAATACTGAAAACTTAAGAATAAAAAAACCCTACCACTTTTGGTGATTACCCATTACAACTCTGGTTTCTCACTTGTCTTTGGTCTTAGGTTGTAGCCGTGTTGGTCTAAGGACATAGGCAGACAAGGTTCCTTGGGTGAATTTGATATCTTTTATTAGACCAACCGAAATAGTTGGAGAAAAGTTAGTAAGCAAGCTTTCGGGTTCAAAAATCCTTACTAGTCAAGAACACTTTGAACCTGTTTCCTGGCCACATGCCGACTCCAAAAATATCAGCATGTGCATATGCAGAGGGAGAGAAATTGCTGATAAAACATTTTAACACTCTATAATACTTTGAAATCTGTCTCAAATCAGATATCCAAAAGGAAAAGATATGCAATAATAGAGTGCTGTCCAATCTTACACCAAAGGCATAATAAATTTCAACGCCTAGAAGCTTGAAATTAAACCTCTCTAGCCTTGAATAACATGAACTTTCTTCATCAAACTTTCTCTCTAATGCAAAATCAACATTATTAAGCACAACAATTTCCCAGATGCATGAAAACAGCAGCACATCTATCCATTACGTTTAATTAATAGTGACCACACACCTTGGCTTCTATGAAGTTTTACATTAAAGGGTGAGCATTTGTTACTCTTGGGCATCTGGTGGAGATGGAAGTTAAAGTCTTAGGAAGCACTGGAGTGTATTATCTACAGTAGTCTAGGCAATATAAAGCTGCACAATGGGAGCATCTACATGGGTTCTTTAATGCACAGTAGACTATTTTACTGATCATTAAAGCATCACGTAAAAAAATGACATTATGCTAATATGCAATAAAATAGTCTAGTACACATTAAGCATGAAAATGGGCCACTGCACATAGAGCAACTTAATGCCCATTAATTTAGTACCTCACATTGAAGGTACTAAATTTAATATGCATTAGAAAAGGTGCATTAATGCATGTGTAGAAATGCTTAGTAATGCTTAACTCTGTCCCCTTAACTTTTTATTTTTCATGACTTGGGTTTTGTTTTGAAGGAATATGTCTTGTATTCTTAGCTGTTTCTAAGTATAGTTTGCATTTTACTTTATGATGTTTTTAAAATACAGCATGCTATAGAAAGGATAGGTGCCTCTTATTTGTTTGATCCTACACTGTATCTGGATTTTTCTTTTTACACAATAGATTATTTGTATGGGTATGGTGTCTGAGAGCCTTACCTGTGACCTCAAGACTCTGTTCTGCTGGGTTCTGTAAAACACAGAACAAAAAGTTTTGCCAGCGCAGCTCCCAAAATAGCTTTGCCAGTGCAACTCCTGGTGTGGACAGAACTATGCTAACAAACGAGAGTTTTAGTCTGCTTAGCCAACAGAGCTCTGCTGACTCAGCTCTAGCAACCTGGGGTATGAACACACGTAACAATTGAATCATTCTCAGATATCACTGATTGGGAACCAGTTCACAATTATCACAGGTCAAAGGTGACCACACATACAGTACCATATATTCCAGGTAGAACAGTTACCTTGTAGAGATTGAAATGCTGTGGTTCCAGCAGCAGGGTGTAGGAGTGAACACACAGCCCATCAAGCATCACAGGGGGTTAGTGGAGTGGGGTGCATGTACCCACACTTTGGAGGTACCAGAGGTGGGTGACCTGTGGCCCTGGGGCATTTTCACTTTCCTTCTTCTTTCTGAGACATGAGTTTAGTAAAATTCAATAGCTGGCACTTGACCGAGTTCTGCAATGTGCCTGCCAGACTTGAGGTACCTGAGAGTGCTTGGATCCAGGCTTTAGGGTTCCAGATGATGGGGAACATGATGGGGGGCTGCAGTCAAGTAGGGACTGAGGACACAGGTGATTGTTAGGAAGGTGGCTTTTATTTAAAAAGTAGTACAAGGGAGCACACTGATTAAAAAAAATATAAACAAAAGGGGATGGTAGAGTTTGGATGATATGCCAAAGTAGCCATTTATAGGTGTGTTTGTGGTTGGGGGTGATAGAGCAGAAGGCCTAGGGAACCAACCAGACCCATGCCGGAGAACTCTTCTGGAGACTTTACACATGCTCTGGGGTGGGGGTGCTTTAATTAGAGTGATGCTGAGAATTAAAGCACCCACAGCATCATGTGTATTCAGCATCCTGCACTTTAAAAGGGCAACAAGGGTGCTTTAACTAAAGCTCATTCAGTGAGCTTTAATTAAAGCACCCTCACCATTTTGAAGCATGGGGATACTGAATACAAATGATGCAGAGGCTGCTGGAGCATGCTAATTAGCACGCATCAAAGCAGACACCTGGCATATGTATAGTACCCTTGATATCCACACATAACATTGAGTTAATTTAGAGTGAACTGGTTCAAAGAAATGCTTGATTTTCCAGGTCCATTTCTAACAATTCCAGGCAGTTTTAAACTAGTTTAACAGGCTTGTACATCTGTCCACTTCAGGTTTAACCTGCATTAAAACTGGTTTAAGTGTCATGTGTTCATACCTAATAGACTTCATAGCATAGACAGAGCTGAAGATAAGAAACAATAGATGCATACAGACAGATTGAAAAGTACCAGGAAACAATGAGATAATAGTAGCCATCTGGATAGGGAGTGGTATCAGCACACCTGTGACCAAACCCTTGTCAAATCTTTTGCAAAATCATAGCTAAGGAGAGTCTTCTGAGGAATCTCAGGTAGATCTGAAGGAGGATAATGAAGTGGTTACACTGAAACTGGGTCACAAATGCTTGAAGTTCTGATTTAAAAAGAACACACGTAAAAGCAACTTTACCATTTTCTAAATAGATTTAACTCTGTCTTCTATATAGACCTGTATACCTCAGTCTTCAGGTTCATATACTTGCTTGATTTCCTCCCTTCTGGGGATTTTACAAATAAATGCCTGGCTATAGTTGGTTCTGATTACATACAGGAAAATGTGGACTGTTTACCAGTAGTTCCCATCTTTAGTTTTGGGGTTGGTTGTTTTTACTGAGTACTTTGTGAAATAAAACCTAGAGCAGTCCTGTGACATGCAACTAGTATAAGATGCATTGCTATTGAAAGGAAATAACTGTCATTCTTCTATAAATATTTTGAGTGATTGCATTAAGAGCAAGATTTGCTGATCTTGAAAATAAATTTGACAGTAAGCAACATTTAGGAAAATGAAAGGTATGAAGGCTGCAGCTTCAGTGTGTGATTGCTTCAAGGTCAGGAGAATTTGAGGTGAATAATGCAGAAACTAGAGTGTCAGGTGAGATTTGGGATACTGTTTTATATGAATTTTTCTTTTTTGTAAAACTGAGGAAGTAAGACAAATCCATGCACTTGAAAAGCAGTTTGGATTTTAGACAGGAATCTACAACTGAGAGTAATAAAAAACAGGTAAGGACTGAATCTGGAAAAGGTTAAATTGTTTTAATTTATCATTTGGCTTTGGGAAATTGTTCATCTTTATTTCTCTCAGTTTTGTAAGCGTGGGACAGAAGTGAGCTATTTACAAAGGATTTAAGGGAAGAGTTGATAATGACCAATCGCGCAAAAGAATAATAAAAGACACTTGAAACACACATAGATTCTCAGTTCTTTAACCCAAACATAACAGTGTAAGGTAAAGAAACATAGCCTTATTACTACACAGAGCCAACTCTTACTAATGATGATGAAAAACTGCAACAGACATGCAAAAGCAGTTAATGTGTGCAATTCAGCATTTCGTATTACAGTGGAGAGTTATGATCCTTGTACAATTTGTTTACCTCCTAAATAGTTAAATTATTTTTCAGCGTGACATATCTTTGCAAGGAAAAAGATCTGATTAAAATAGAACTAAATGCATTTCAACTTCTAGAAAACACTTGTATATTTTATCTTATTCAGGCAAATGCTGTAAATATATTTATTGTTCTTATGTAGCATTTGGAAGGGAAATATTTTAGTATTTAATAAAATTTTATTTTTTATACAACAGAATCAGTGGTTTTATTTGGTCTTGGTTTTTAGATCCTAGTAAAAATCTTTCATGTATTTTAAACTGTATAGTTTCAACAAGCACCAACTATTCTTCTATGTTTATTATAAGTAGACAAGAGGCCCGAAACCTATCCTCAGATTTCTATGTGGAGCCCCTACCACCACCCATTTTATCCCTCCTTTTCTGCCCATCACCTTGTTTCTGCTTTCTTTTTCTTTTTTTTTTTCCCCTCATTTCTGTTCTAATGCAAATAAACTGTTGTGTAGCACTGATTTTTTTTTCAAAGTGATTCTTCTGGAATAGGAACAGCACCTGATAACATTTTTCCTCATGGATGTTATTTACCAGTTACATTTCTAAATGATTGCATTAAAAGTAAAAGCTGATTACCCAATTAAGCAAAGTGTAAAAAGCTTTTTAGCACGTAGTAACCAATTACCATTGTAGTGCTGGCTTTGTGATCTGTCAGTACAACAGGAAATGCAAAAATACCGCCCTCCCCCCCCCCCCACACACACACCTTTTCTCCAGTATTATGGGGTTGCTCAACAGAGGAAAGTTATAAATCAACCAGAACAAAGAATGAAGCAGTACATATAGTGGCATGGTAGGTACAAGCTATGAGGTTCCTCATGGGCTAAATCCAGCCAGGAGCATCACGACTGGCTCAGGGGCTGCTATGGCAAGTAGCAAGGGGTCTGGCAGCGGCAGTGAGTCCAAGGAAGTGAATCCAGAGACAGCAGCAGTGATCCAAGCTTGCTTCTGATCATGTTCAGTGGGGCCAAAGAACCCTGGAGTCTGCAGCAAGCGATGACCCTGAACTTCTGTGGCTAGCCAATAGCCTGTGGGCCATGCATTTGACACCGCTGATCTTGTCTGATTTGTATATCACAGCTTATTAAATTTCACCCAGTATTTCTCTACTGAATTCAACAACTTGCATTTGACTAAAGCATTTCTCTTCCTCTTTTTCATTAACAAAAAAGAGCTCTAAATACATTCAATATGCTGAGTTTTTCTTTATCATTAGCCTCAGCAAGCACAGTAGATCAAACTCTAATAAAGATGTTGCTGCTCATCTGTATCATCCTTATAGGCCCAAAATATCCAGAACCTAGGAAAATGTGATTTCTTAAGTCTCTTAAGTACCACAACAATAGTCAAATTCTGGTGAACCAAAGAACAGAGGCCTCTAGGTGTCACCAGCTCATGCTTCTTTTACTGGAAGGATCACATAGCAAGCATAGGGGCTCCTTGTTCTGGTTTTAGTCAGTCTTCAATAGCTGATTTAATAGATTTTGGGGGTCGGAAGCAACCTATTAGATCATTGAGTCCACCCCCTGCCCTGGGCAAGGAGGAGTGCTGGGGTCAGATGACTCCAGCCAGGTGTTTGTCCAATCTCCTCTTAAATACATCCAAGAAAGGGGAGAGCAACACCTCCCTTGGAAGCATATTCCATATTTTGGCAACCCTCATTGTATTTTTTCCTGATGTCAGGTCTAAATTTGCTCTCCTTCAGTTTGTGGCCATTGTTTCTAGTTACCTCAATGGGCGCCCTGGTAAACTTCATATCTCCTTTCTTGCTGAACCCCTACCCCTCGATGAGTTTGTAGGCAGTCACAAGATCACCACTCAGGCTTCTCTTGTGGAGGCTGAAGAGGTTCAGGTCCCTCAACTGGTCCTCGTAGGATTTTTTTTCTGTAGGCCTTTAATCAGACAGGTGGCCCTCCTCTGAACCCTTTCCAGGGTATCTACATCCTTTCTGAATTGCAGCGTCCAAAACTGGATGCAATACTCCAGCTGCAGCCTAACCAATGCCACATAGAGGGGAAGTATCACCTCCCTAGACATGTTCGTGATGCACCTACTTATGCAAGAAAGAGTGCAGTTAGCTTTACTTATTACTTCATCACATTGGTGGCTCATGTTAATTTTGGAGTCAAATACGACCCCAAGATCCCTTTCTGCAGTTGTGCTACTTAGAGTGGTACCTCCCAGGCTATAGGAGTGTAGATGATTCTTCCTTCCCAGGCGCAACACATAACACTTATCTTTGTTAAACTGCATCCTATTCTGTTTTGCCCACTTCCCCAGCCTGTCCAAATCCACCTGGATTTGCTCCCTGCCCTCTAGTTTGTTTACCGCCTCCTGTAGTTTGGTGTCATCTGCAAACTTGGACAGGGTGCTTTCTACTCCCTCATCCAAGTCACTAATGAAGTTATTGAATAGTACTGGTCCCAGGACAGAGCCCTGGGGGGACTCCACTGCCCACATTTCTCCAGGTAGAAACCAACCCATCCACCACCACTCTCTGGGTGTGTCCCATAAGCCAATTTTCTACCCACCAGACTGTGTAATAATCTACATTGCAACTGTTTCATTTATTTATAAGAATTGGGTGTGACACTGTGTCAAAGGCCTTTTTAAGATCTAAGTAAATAACATTTACCTCTATTCCTTCATGCAAGCATTTTGTGACCCAGTCATAAAAAGAGACCAGATAGTCAGGCAGGATCTACCTGGTATAGACCCAAGTTGGTTGCCCTTTAGCATTATTTTACCTGCTGGTCCCCCACAAATTTGATCCTTAACAATTTTCTCAAAGGTCTTGCCAAGGATAAAGCTGAGGCTAATTGGCCTATAGTTACTTGGTCCCTCCTTCCTCCCCTTCTTGAAAATAGGGACCACCCTTTTCCAATTCTCCAGGACCCATCCTGAGTGCCACAAGTGCTCAAACAGTTGAGCCAGCGGATCTGCTGTAACTCCAGCTAATTCTCTAAGTATCGTGGGATGAAAATCATCAGAGCCTGTTAAGTTAAATACATTCAACGCCCCCCCCCCCAGGTGCCCCTTTACTAGGTCAGCATGATCAGTTGGGTTGGTATCTATCTTGCACTTACCTAAAGTCCCAATGGGATGCATGTTTGTATTCATATCCAGGAATTGGCTGACAGGATTGGCTTTATTGAACAGACAAAACAAATGGTTGCTTAGGCTTGCAAAACCTTTACTAATTGTTGGTAAAGGTACATTAGCAGGGGTGGATACCTACTGGCTTTGTCAGAGGCAGCAGGCCTAGAGCAGTGATTCTCAAGCAAGGTGCTTTGAGATCCTTTCAAGGGTGCTGTAGGGTGCTACACAGTTAGCACTGTTAAGTATGCAAAATGATTCACAGGATAAACCAAATGATTTCAAATAAGAATCCACAGTGTTAAAAAAATATTCTGACCTATTATGGTCTTTCTAATTTGTTTGCAATAGAAAAACTGATGTATTATTTTTCCAGAATCAAAAGATGTGTGGAAACTAAGAGCTGACATTTTCTGAGGTAAGCTTTTAGTCTAAAGAGGGGATACCTCTAGTCTAACGAGGTAGCTTGAGCCTAAAGAATTTGAGAACCACAGGCCTAGAGTGAAGTACAGGAGTGAGCTCAGATCGGTACTGACTTTGGCCTCTCATTGAACACAGCTGGCACAGCAACATTTCCACCTTTGCATTTTGTTTGTAATGTTAAGCCTGCAATCTTCTGTTTTTAAAAGAGTGAAAGAAAAAGTGGTTTGGATAAAACTTAGGAAGTTCTAATCAAGAAGAGTCAAACATGATATTAGAAAGAAGGCAGGGTAGTGTGGTACCTTATAGACCAACTTGTACTGAGAGTCATGAGCTTTTGTAGGTTAGAGCCTACTTCATCAGCCACTATTATGAATAATAATAATCATAATATTAGCATACAAGTGCTATTTACATAATAGAAGAAGAAAAATTTAACTGAAAAAAATCTTAAGTATTTAAAAGATTTGGGGGAAAAAAATAAGAAATTCCCATTTTTCACTTAAAGTTGTTAAACCTTAGCTAGCTTTTCATTTCTCTAGTACAGCCTACACCTGCCCATTGTTTTCTGATTTAAAATACTGGATTTTTCTTTAAGGGTGTTGAGGTGCATTCCTCACTATTCCCTTATTGTTTCAGCTGAACGTTTGGAGACGGTCGTGGTTTACTTGCCTGTATTAATAAATCACTGGTGAATTCCTACACCTAGAACAGAACTGACATATAGCAATAAGGGTTGCAGGGTTCAGATGCATTCATACATCGGAGGGAAGAGTTAATGTCAATGAGATCCTACTGCTGCGAAGTAAGTATCTTCACTGAATTGTTCACTGATGAATGGGCTGTTTGGAGATCCTTTATTTCTGGGTAGATTCTGACTGGCTTGCTTAAAACAAAGGCAAATCTGTAAATTTCTGGTCCTGAGAAGGGAAATGCCATGTGTTGTGCTTCACTTTTCAACACATTCCCATTTCCCATTATAGGTGAACCACATTTTTTATTCATTTAAACTTGCCTGTCCAAACATAGATGATAACATGTGCCTTTGATGCTGAAGTTACTTTTCAAGCGCTGTAACTGTCCACAAGCCAATTCCTGCTATAGAGAGATCACGCCATTGCTTATATATTTCAGTACCTAAATATAATGTTGGCATATAATAATATTTCCATATGGGTTTACATTTTCTGTTTTCCATTTATGTCTTGTATTGCTGCACTACAGAATGAAGCTCCTGCCTGTATGTTGCTTTCTAGCAAATGAATCTTTTGAAAAATTTAACAGAAAGCCAAGTTGTTAGAGAATGGAAGCATATTTTTAAATGTCTTTCCATCTCTCTCATCTCCAGATAAATCCTGCAGGATTAAACATAAATGAGTTTTTAGAACAAACTTTCTTAGCTGCACCAAGTTCATATACGCTTCTTGGTGCGTACAATATCAAGTTAGTAAGTGTACAGGTAATGTACAGAGGGATTCTTAGCATTCATTCTCATCAGTGCTAGGTCACAGAGCCCTAAAGGCAGATAGGAAAACTAGCACCATTTTGAAGTCATTCTACAGCATACAAGGGACCAAATGCTACTCGTGTATCCAGGTACAAAGTTTTGCAGGCAAAATCTTGGCAAGAGCTTTTCCCAATCAACTATTACACTCCATGGACATATCACTTCTCCCAGTATTGTTTTTTTCTAGGCACAGCTTGCACCAGTATGATTTTTTGCAGTTCAACAAGGGTCAAATGCATTACCACTACAGTGGAAATTTGGCCTGAGATTTTAATGGAGGCTGGAGAGGATCTTCCAAAAGTCCAGGGAGCAAAACAAAAACATTTTCAGCATCTCAAGGGTGTTCGTTAGGTAAAAATAATCATTATCTGTGCGGATCTGAGAAGGGAGGCCAGAAAGATTGTGGAGGCCCTTATAAAGATTGTCAATATCATTGCTGCAGCACTGTAGTATACATATAGTAGATACAATACTGCATATGTGCGGCAGTAATCCTTAAGAACCCTTACCATGGGTATTGTATTAGGTGCTGAATAAACACGGAACAAAATAGTGGTCACTTCCCCCAAACGCTTATGATGTAAAATAAGAGAACAAGTGGCTTCAGACAGGATGTGGGGTAACATAATGAAACACAATTAGTCATATAGGATGGAAAGTAACCTCAGCATAGGAAATCTAGAGCTGATTTTGTTTAAACTCTTGCAAACTTGGTTTGACTGCTTACGCCAATAGGCTCCCTGAGCACCATGCTGGCTCTATGCAACATGGCTACTGATATTACCTCCCCTGCTCCTTGTCCTGACCATGTTCCCAAAATTTCTCTTTTAATCTCCCCTGTGGCTCCCCTTTCTGACTACGTTGAGTCTCTTTCCTATGAGGCCTTGAATAATTCTGCTCACTTTCATTCATCCATATTACACAGTGAGCACATCTACATTTGCAATTAGTGCACATGAATAAACTTTGGCACTTACTGAGTTGGAGTTTTTTTGCTCCCAGGTGCTCTATTTGAATGTGCACCTGGGAGCAATTAACTCCAGAGAAATCAGCTCTAGAGTTTTTTCATGCATAGTACGTGGAGCCTGGTCAGAGCAGCCCCAGCTGGCAGGAGGTCAGCCTGCCAGCCTAGGGCTGCTCCACCTGGGCTCAATGTGCTGTGGAGGATGTGGCTGGAGCATGAGGATGCTTCAGTGTGGGGATAGCCAGCAGGCAGCCTCTGCACAGAAGCACCGTTGTGCCCCAGCCAGCCAGGTCAGCATCTACATTTCTCTGCTATGCATGAAAAAACTCTACAGTAGGGTGTGCTCCGCTGTACTATGGCATTTATTAGTTTCCTGTACCCAAATAGAGGCAAACATGAAGGTGCTGAGATGCTTACTGTGGGACTAATTAGGCAGCTCCACGGTAAACATCTTGTGTAGATATGCCCTGTGTCTGCGTCTACATGAGATGCTGACTGTGCAGTATCCCGATACTATTGCGCAGTAGCATTGCGTGGCAACAACCAGGACATGATGTTACTGCACAGTAGTGAGGCTACCATGCAATAGCGCCACAAAAAAGGCGTTTATCGGTGCTACTGCACAGTAACTCGGGTTAGTGTACGTTTGTTTAGGACTTGTTTAGTCAGTATCTCATGTAGACATGGCCAGTAAATCCAAAATTGACCTGTCTACTCAATAAGGAATAAAATCTGACCTTGGTATTATATAGCGGATAGTATGAAATAGCTGAAAAACATCAATCTATTACATAGTTTTTCCTTTAGAAATAGTAGGTACAACAAACTGTTTCCTTTCTCTGGCAACAAAATTAGATTCTGCTCAGGCAAAATTAGTCATTTTGAGGTGTATTAGGAAAAATGTTGGAATATCTCATTAGATAATTATAATTTGCAAATGGCTGTGCATTTGTAACCTACTCAGAGCAAGATCAGCTGCTAATGATATCTTGTTTTACAAATACAATCTGTAAACTTTGTTTGACAAGTATCATTTCAAAGAGCAAGGTTATGTGAAAATAACTCCAAGGCAGAGCCAGGTGCAAAAACCTCAGGATTAATAACACAGTGCTAAATGTAGCAAAAAACATGGTAAGTGTTTTCAGAAAGCCTGTCTGAAGATTCATTATTTAAATATATTTCACATGCCAGACTTTAAATGCTTTCAATTATTCACTTCCATTTTTGCCCTGTTGTTTATCTTAAGTAATTGTGTGTGTGTTCTGGTTAAGATTTGACTTAACCATAGTTGCATGAAGATATCTGGGTTATATTTTCAGTTCATATTTGTCCAGAAGTAGGGAAGAATCTGAGTAATATCATCCTCTGTGCTGTTAGATACTCATTTCTACTAGTTATTGCAACCTTTTGAATCTGCAAAGTACATGTGTAAACAAGATCATAAAATGGGCAGGGAAATATGACATTTCAACAGCAGAAAACATTTTGGTGTCATGACTAATATGAAAAATCAGTTCTATGAATTTTTGATAAATGACTTATGTTGATTACAGACAGGGTTTGCAGGCAGTGGTGATGTGCAGAGGGTACATGGGAGTGCACATTCATCCCCTGAGAGCACTGGTGCACCCCGTCAGGCTGTGCTCCCTGCTCAGGCAACAGGCGGGGGGGGCAGGCAAGAGCACCAGTGCACTCCTTGCAAGTGCCAGCTAGGGAGTGGGAGCACCACGCCACTTCTGGGCACGCCATGGCTGCTTCCTGGCTGGGGCAATCGGCTACGGAGGGGGCCTCTTCTCCATCCCCTGTCGCTGACTGGTCACTGAGGGGGAACATGCACCACCCTTGACTAAGGTGGCACCAGTCACCCATGTTTGGAGGTGTTTGCTACCATAAGAAGTTTGTCACAACTATTTCTGCCTCTGAATTACAATGATTTCTGCAAAGGTGACCTGCTGAGAGAGAGTCACACAGCAGCAGTACCATGAGCAGGGAACATTCTTCGTCTCTGTGGGCTTCCCTCTGCCTGCCTGCTGTTCTCAAGGATCTTTCCATGCTGCGTGCAGCTCTGCAGGGTGCCAGGGGCCTGAAATTCTGCTGCCCTCATGCCCTGGAACCATGCTGGCTTCACCATTCACTGAACTACTTGGAAATGTGAACAGAGGAATTCAATTTGTCTTTAATGAAATGGCCAGCCTATTATCACAGTAAAATACTACATGGGCAATACTTGTTTCAGCAGTATCTGCTGCAAGAATGTGCATGCACCAACTCATACAGCATGTGGACAGGACTTGCTCTCGACTATCACTCGGAGCACTTGAAGAAAGTAGGATGCATCTTTGCAGTTGAAGAGCTCAGGCAGTGCCTCTCTGTCATGATAAGAAACTGAAACGCCTGTGTTTCTAAAAAAGTTAGCTTGTGGTGCACTGAGCACCCACAATTCCCACTGGTTTCAGTTTGTCATGAGTTCTTAACCCTTTTGAAAAGAATTATAGAGTTTAGCACTTATGTAATACCTGATTTGTTTAAGACACCATACAGACACCAGATAAAGGTCTCCCAGTGCTGGCTCCATGGTGTGGAGCTCGCGCTAGGAGCTCTCTGCCGGCAGGGGCTGGGATGCATGTCCCCTGCCCAGCTCTGCAAGTGTGAAGTTGGGTAGAAATAGGCTAGGGAGCTTGTTTCCCAACCAGCTCCATTATCATGGAGCTAAGAGCAGAACAAGCCCCTCAACTTGTTTCTCACCCAGCTCTATGCTTGTGGACCTGAGTAGAGAACAAGCTTCCCCGCCTGTTTCCCACCCTGCTCCATGCTCATGGAGCTGAATGGGGAACAAACCCCAGAGCTTGTTCCCCAGCCTGTTCCTCACCCAGCTCTGAAGTTGCAGAGCTGAGTGGAAAACAAGCTCCCCAACTACCAGCTGTTTGGGACAGGGGGCTGGGACCTGCGGCTCTTTCCACGTCCCCTACCCTGATCAGGGAGCCAGAACTAGGAGCTCCCTGATGCTGGGACAGAGGAATATTGTCCACACCCCAGTAGCAGAAAGCCCCTGAGGGTAGGGTGTAATGTCCCAGCCTCAGCCAAGCCACAGCTGAGGAGTGGAGTTTGGCATAGATCCAAAGTGGGGTTCAAATTCTCACCTCTAGAGATGGCTTGGCCACTGTGCCTCATGGCTTTGCTACCAGTCCATGACTAGATGATAAATACATTGGCACGTTATGACAAATTTAAGTTTGTGGAAACAGCAGTGTGCAGGTCCCATTGTCCAAGTCTCTCTCTCTCTCACCATGAACTCCCATTACAGTTACAAAGACTCTGTTTATGATAGTGGCTATTTTGCCTGGCTGCTGAGGCTCTGCAGAGAATCAACTGGCTCAGTTTTCTCATGATGTTGCCTTTAGCCATTTAAGCCATTCTGTACTGCCCTCCTGATAATCCTGGGACTGCCTCCTGAGAAAAAAGTCCCACTCACTTGCTCCCATCCTGTATGCACCCAAGCCTACAAGTGAGATCTTACAGGAGTTGTCAAATGCCATGTTTGATGAGCAGTTCATTTCAAATAAAGAAGCAAAAAAAATCTCTTCTAAGTATTTAGTTAAGAAAGCATGAGTGGTACAATACAGCTTACTTGAGAAAAAATGATGTCTTTAACTAGAAAATAAGATACTTAGTATAAGAAAAATATAGACTTGCTTTTGATCTATAAGCATACAGCCCATTGTGTAGTGAGCAAGCATCATACTATTCCCGTAGTGTCTTTATTCCATGAGACATTTAAGTGCTGATGGGAACGAAGAGAGCCCAATACCAATATGACCCTCCATAAACTTGCCTTTTTTTACCTAAGAGGAAGCATTCCTAAAAGAAATCCAATATTTTTCAGTACAAGTTGCTTGGGGAGAGGGAATCCGCACTGAGTAGAAGGGTTTCTTTGCCTCTTTATTTTAAGAAGGCCTTCAATACAATATCTCATTCTAGTCTCATGGATAAACTGAGTGGCTGTGATGTAGCTGATTATATGGCCAGGTGGGTGGCAAATTGGCTTAGGGGTCGCACCCAGACAGTGGTGGTGGATGGGTTGGTATTGTGGCAGAAGACCACCTCTGTCTCTCCCCAAAAACTCTGCTCTGTGACAATTTGGTTCATATGGGCCCAGCAGAGAGCAGACAGCCTGTCTCCTTAGGTAACCTGAGTTGGATACATTCCTGAGGGAGGGGGGAAACCTGCTCCCTCTGCCTACGTGACTGGCATCATATCCCTGGGTGAGGAGCTTGCACTCCCTATTGTTCTAAGCAACGCCAACCTGACTGGGAGGGGGCTAGAGACCCTGTCAGTTTGCCCGGCAACCAGTGATACATTTTAGTAGCAGCCAATAGATGCTGGCCTCCATTAGACCAGGTAAATGACATCATAAGGTCTATATAAGTTAAGGACTGCCCAGGAGGAGGGATAGTAGCCATGATGAAAACTCAGAGAGAGAAGAGCTGGACCATTTAAAACTTGCTGTCTCTTGAAGCTCATGATCAATGAACTGCCTGTCTCCAGAGGGAATCTCCACCTGCCTCTGGATGATACTCATGAGTAAGCTACCTGAGATCTAACTAGATATATAGCTTGTAGTAACTCAGATGTGTGATCAAAGGCTACCCAGACACCCTGTTTGCTCTATGGGATTTCTCTGATATTGCTCTACCCTGTACCCTATTCCAAACCTACTCCTTGTAACCAACAAAGTTCTCCTTTGTACCTAGCATGGGAGACTTATTGGGAGAGGGACTAGATTATACCTTGGGGTCACCTTGGTTCAGCTGACTAAGGGAAACCACTACTTGTGCTTCACTCTGAGGGAAGCACCCCAAGTTTTTGAAGTGGGTCGAGTACCCTCAAGGGCTACTAGGCCTGTGTTTCCTAGGGGGCACAGTGCCAAGATCAGGCCACACCCTGGGTGGTGGCGATGCTACCCACAGGTTAGCGAGTGTGCACCAGGAAGAGGGTCGGCCAGAAGTGAGGTGCCCCCAGGGAGGCACTCAGAGCCTGAAAGGTGGTCAGTGCAGTGAGGTGGGTGGATCAATACAGGAGCACTGTGCTACTGGCCCGCCACAGGTATTGACTTGGAAAGATGTTGGCAATGCAGCCCCACAAGGCTTAGTCCTTGGACCGGTGCTGTTCAATGTCTTCATCAGTGACTTGGATGAGGACGTGGAAAGCACTCTGTTGAATTCACAGATGATATCAAATTATGGGGTAAAGTTAACACACTAGAGGGTAGAGAACAAATCTAGGCCAATCTGGACAGGTTGGAAAAGTGGACAGAATAGAATAGGATGCAGTTCAACAAGGACAAGTGCAAATTGCTGTACCTAAGGAGAAGGAATCACAAGCATGCTTTCAGGATGGGGGAGGACCTTCTCAGCAGCACAGCAGCAGAAAGAGATCTCAGAGTCATTGTTGACACCAAGATGAACATGAGTTGTCAATGTGATGAAGCAACCAGTAAAGCTAACCGTACTTTATCATGTATTAGCAGGTGCATGACAAACAGGCCCAGAGAGGTGATACATCTCCTTTATGCAGCATTGGTCAGGCTGTAGTTGGAGTACTATGTCCAGTTTTGGACACCACGCTTCAGGAGGGATGTGGACAACCTTGAGAGGGTTCAAAGGAGGGCCACTTGTATGGTTAGGGGCCTGCAGGCAAAGCCCTACGAGGAGAGATTGGGGGTCCTGGAATTCTTCAGCCTCCTCAAGAGAAGGCTGAGAGGTGATCTTGTGGCTGCAGGGAATAGGAGATGTTCTGTTTACCAGAGCACCCCTTGGAGTAACTAGGAACAATGGCCACAAACTGATGGAGAGCACATTTAGGTTAGACATCAGAAAGAACTTCTGTATGGTAAGGCTTGCCAGAATCTGGAATGGGCTTCCAAGTGAGGTGGTGCTTTCCCCTATCTTGGGGGCCTTGAAGAGGAGGCTGGACATGCACCTGGTTGGGTCATCTGACCCCAGCACTATTTCCTGCCCAGGGCAGGGGATTGGACTTGATGATCAGCTAAGATCCCTTCTGACCCAAACATCTATGAATCTATACTATGTTAAATGAGGCAGTTAGTTTTTTCTCTGTTTAATAAAATGGCTATGTCTCTACCTAGAAGGTTTCATTACAGTACTGCATTCTTCTGGGTACTGGCATAATGTTCTTTTTAGAATCATATTTTAGATCTTCTAACAGCTTTTGTGTGAATGGCAGGTATAGGACTGGAGCTATAGTAATATTTCATATCTCAAGTCTTTTTCTACTCATTTATCACCTCTCAGAAGTAATTTCTCTCCCAGAACTGTGCATTTCATTAACATTTTCAGCCTTTCAAAAGCAAGCTAAAGGATTTGGATGGGATGAAATAATCTGGTGTCTATTTGTTTAAAGTACTGCATTTAAAAAGAAAAGATGTATTTTATTTGTCAAAAGAGTGCATTTAAATGATAGGTTCCCCCTCTCGTGTGCATTTCTGAAAAGTAAAACATACTGTCAAGTAAAATCATATTTATTGGAGAGTCATTAAATTTTTATACTCTTGGTGATGTACCCTTTACGCTTGAAAAACAGACTAGACAACTTGCTAAAAATACACAGTGCTCCAAAAACCATTCTCTCCCACATGTTTCTATACTAGCATCTAGCACGCCATGGACACTTTGCCTAACATCCTCGCTGTGTACATCAAATGGAAGCACTGGCCAAAGAGCAGCATTCTCCCTCATATTTTCAGCAGGTACTTACTGCCCATTAGAAATGGAAAGGGGAAGAGGCTATCATGTCAACATTTTAAAATTCAAACATAGAAAATATGACAATGTTTGTATAGTTCCCATCCAACTTCTTCCCCACCCTTCTCCCCCCCCCCCACGTAGGTGCAAGTAGTTCAAAATAGAAGCCCTCGCACTCTAAGGAGGTGCTCAGGTGGAGACAAGCTATGTGGTAGCCCTCCTGCTCTTCCCTTGGTGACAGTGGTTGGTGTCAAACATATGGCTCATGGGCTTGATCTGGCCCATAGACCTGTGTCATCTGCTGCACAGAACTCATAGAGGGGATGGAAAGTCAGGAGTGAGGCCCATTGCTGAAATCTGGGGTAGGGAGCCCTGTTGGGAACATATTAGTGGCTGCTGGGGACACATGTCTGTGGCTGCATTTCCCCCCACAGCACTCTGATTAGGCTTGACCTGGTGCTGGAGGTGGGTCCTAAGGAGCCCTGAGATTCAGCTTGGGCAGCTAAGTGAGTTTGATACCTCTGCTCTAAGAGGGCACATCCAGATGAGCGCTCACACGTGGTATGCAGACCTGTCTGTGGTGTTGCAAACTGCAAACACCACACATGCAGGTGTTCGCTACACAGTACAGATCCTGGTGTCAAAAAAACTATTGCCTGAAATAAGCAGGGTAGCGCATGTGGTGGCCACGTGTGCTACCTGAAAATAGAGCCTGGCTGGCCAGAGCCATACTCTGACAGCTGGCCAGGCTCCACGCACTGGATCACTGCTGCTGGAGCCCTGAGAAGCACCCAGGACCCCAGGTAAGGCTGCTGGGGCCAGCCTAGATGCTCTAGCATGTGGCAAGTTGCCCTGGGTGGGGTAGGGGAGGCTGAGCCAAGCCTCCCCTACCCCACCCAGGGCAACTTGCTGCAAGCCAGAGTACATGTGCAGGAGCATTCCCCAGGGACAAGTAGCAGTGGCACAGCCATGTGTCACTGCTATTTTTCCCTGGGGAAACACAGGTGAGCACCCAGCTGGATATAACCAGGCAGTCTTCTGTGGGAAGCTACTTTAAGTTTATCAGCTGTTTCACTGGTGAACTAACAGCAGAGGTCTTTCTTTGAGCAGTTCTACTTCTGCCCCTGCATTAACTATAAATGGACAGTTATTAGAGATGAGTTTATTGAAAAACTAGCTATCATTAGCCTTTTCTGAGCAGAACATTTGGAAAAGAAACCTTTGACTGATAGCTAATGCTTGCTTCTGAGAGGTATTTTTGTTGTACAATCTCCCTGTCAGTGGCAGCAATCCCTCGATACAAGGATGACAGTCTTCCAACAAACAGGAAAATTACTGCTGAGTCTGTAAATGACTAAGAACTGCATCTGAGATCTACATGTTCAACTGTAAATGTGTCAAATAGTTCTCAAAACAGGGAATAGATCCTGGTGGTGTCAGGTCACAGCTCTTTCCAAAGAGACAAATAATCTCCTAGTGTATTGACAATGATACAAGACATATAAAAAGAGTAAAGTCTAAGAAATCAAGTCTGCAGATAATATATAGACCCCCAAAATAATTCTAGTAAATATAAGAAGCCAAAAGAGTATCTGAAGAAAGATTGTGTCCATATGAATCTTTTTTTCTTCCTTTAACAGCAGTAAATAGGCACAAGTTTAGTGTGTTCATCAACAGATAAAAAGGGACAATACATTACTGGAATTAAGGATTGAGAGACTTCCTGTTTATTACTGATTTTTGCATTAAATATCAGTTGAAATAGAACCTTTTATGCAGAACTCACTCTCCACATTATCATGATACGGTAACGTGAAAGCTGGATTAAACTGAAATGCAAATTCCCAATCTGTTTCTAGTGTAAATTTCATAGAACCAGCTGCTCACACCATACAAAGAAAACAGGCTTGTTTCTGGTTTGTCTTGTCTTCTAAATAATAGCTGATGGAGAGTCTGGAGGTGGATTTGTAATTTATTGTACAGCAATATTGATATGCCAACAATACCTTAACCAGTTGGTTCTTATTGTACCAGGCATGCAAATTTGCTGACAAAAGGGATAAACATAGCATAATTGTTGAGTCTCTGGAGAGACTCATTACTAGCTGTACAGTAAATTATATTTAATCTGCCTGCATTGCACTCTGTTCTGTTGCAGCTAGACAGATTACCTGAGCGTGTTTATTTACAGTCATCTTGAGTATCTCTTCATTAAATGCAGTCTGCAGTATAGCTATAACCCAAGACTTCCCTTCAATGGTGACTGTGTCCAGACAAGTGCGGCCATGTGGTTTGTGGCACTGCAAGCACTTCTGTGGTGCCATGTACCACACATTTCACCATATCACAAGGGAATACTGCCCATGAGTGCACTGCTCCGCCTTTTTTTCCTGCGGGTTTTGTTTACCACATCCACCCGCCACAGATGAGTTACTGGCTCCACAAACCATTCATGCACGGTCATGGGGATGTGCCCCACAACACTAGGATTTGCAACACCTAACTTTCAGGCACCTTGGCCCCATCATGGCATCCAGCATCCTGTGTGAGGAAGAGTTAGATGCCTCCAAACAATGGAGCTAGCAGAGAACTGCTTGGAACCAGGTATGGGCCTTTAATCCTGCCCTCCTCTAGTGCTTAGTTGATCCTCTCCACTCAGGATTAGCATCTGAAAACCAAGACCTGAATTTAGGTACCTACAGCCTTTCTTTCTAAAACCAATCAGGATTCAGTCTTTTTAAGAAGCAGTGGGAGAGGGTGGATCTCCCCTTTTAGAGGTGTAGCATGGAAAAAAATTGTGCCAGATGCAGCAATCTCTCATCCTTCCTCTCCTCTGCTCTCCTCTCCTTTCCTAGTCCCCCAACTTCTTGATTGCTGACACAGGAACTGGAGAAAGCAGGGCACCAGACAATCTTGAGGTGTGCAGGGCATTCTGGGAATCATAGAATCACAGTGCTCTAGACTGGTAGTAGAGGGAAACTTTCACCCTACTTTGTACTACTGAAACCCATGTCCAGAAGTGGTGTGGGGGAAGCTGAATTCATCAAGAAAAAAGTAACGACCAGTTCTCCCCACCAGTAGGAACAAAACACTCTGCAGCTGCTCTACAAAACTACAATTCCCAGAATGCCTAGCACTCCAGAGCGCACACTGCCTAGGTTGGTAATGTATGTCAGAGAAGCAGGCAGCAGAGGCAAGCTGGATGCCTGGGATGAAGCTCCCCACCTTCACAACTTGTCCTTCGGCTCTCCTCCCTTTAGACAGAGCACTGGGTACATGCCCCACTCCTCTACCCCACATTATGCTACTGCTGAGATTCAAACTGTCATCTCCCACCTCCTGAGACAGCACACTAACCAAAAGGCAGTAGATGCCATACAGCAAGTGGCGGGGAAGAACAGGCACTGTCCCGATTCCCTGTCTATCCACCTTCTTCTTCTTCTGCTTCTACACCATATTTGATCATTTTGTTACACATGCTTGTGCTAGTTTATTGTACTTTGTGAAATCTTTCATTGTACATGTGCCTTCAAGCAGTAAGCATTGCAGCAGGTTCTGAGGCTCTGTGCTGTAGTCACAGGTGATTGAGCCAGTGGTATAGCCCCACTTCTTCATTAGTTCCTTGGAAGGTCTGACTCTAGTACATAGGTGGTGAAGACATCACCTCCTTTGCTACCATTTGTCAGCCCCTGGTGGTAAGAACTCGGTTGCTGAAATGCATATTTTTTTGCTGTCAGGTATTTTCTTCAGCTTCCCGTTCCACATCTGTAGTCATGTCTCCTTGGGTGTGCTTTTGACCCACCTTGTTGAAGCTGGGCCACCGAACAGCTGGCTCACAAAACAGGAGTGGAAGCATGACTTTGCAGCCTAGTAGTTACGAAAGTCACCTGTCTGTGCAGTTCCCTATGGCTCTAGGTAGCTTTTTGCTGAGGGTGCAGACACCAGGTGGCTTCTTTGCTTGTTGTTCTGGATCCCATTCAGAGGCACTGAAATTGGAATACTGGAGCTTGTCTACATTGTGTCAGGTCTTATGCCTCATGTTTGCTGCTGAGAAGTTAAGGCGTACCAATTCATACCCTGGCTTGCCTACCTGCAACACAGACGACTCAGCATGGCCATGAGCATGACTTCTGGCACCTTGCTTAGGATCTCCTAAGTCTGGGATATGCTAAAGCATCTATTCTACCAGCCTGTGGGGAGAGCATGCACCTGTAGGGTGGTATTTTTTTCGTAGCATGCTGCCAAGTTTTGCTCAAGCAGTGGTTTAGATATACCTGAGGTGCCTGCCTTTGGACCAGGAGCCTAACAGGGTTTCCAGTGTTTAGGTTTTCAGTATGTAAGCCTTTTTGTTGTGTGTTTTTTTTGATCTGACCTTACTGCTTGATGAAACAAGGATACTACTGCTAACCAAACCAAAGCTAACATCTTTCACCCTGGCTTTAAAATACTTTCTAAAGCTTTTCTACTTCACATTACAGGCAGCAGAATAGTGGGCTGCTCGCTTTTGAAGTAGGGCTCATGATTTTCCAAGTCAGCATATGAAAAGTATATATTTGGTAGGGTTGTGCAAAACTTTGAGTGTTGATTCAGTTTGAAGGAGATTCAGCCTGATTTGACAGCCAAATCACCAGATCTGAATCAAATCAGGAGACCAGTAAAAAGGTCCAAATCAATTAGAAGCTCTCTGAATTGATTTGGAAAAGATTCAGAGACCTTTGAAGATTCTAGTAGTCCCTGCTCACTGCCGCAAGGAGATGGACGTGGACTCCATGCTGGTATGTAGGTTGGGGGGCGGGGGCTGGAGGAGGGGAAGGGGACCATGGGGGGGGTCCCCTGCCTGGCCCCATCCCCTGCCTGCTCCCCCAGCCCTCTTGAGCACCCCTGTCCCCCCATCCCAGCATGCCTCCCCTGGCTGCCCCACCTAGCCCCAACTCCTGGCTCTTAAAAAAAAAGCCCCCACTCACCAGATGCTGCAGCAGCCTCAGGGCTTCTGGAGGATTGTGGCAGAGCACCCCCATGCAGCATGGAGAAGTGGGGGGCAGCACAGTTGGCCCTCCCTGCCTGGCAGCAGCTGGTAAGTGGGAGCTTTTATTTTTTTTAAAAAGCCAGGAGCTGGGGCCGGGAGAGCAGGCAGGGGATGGGGGCTTGTGACAGTGGGGATCACCCCTTCCTCCCCCAGCCTGGTAGGAGCTAGTGAGTGTGGGAGTTTTTGTTTTATTTTAAGAACCAGGGCGCTGGGGCCAGGCAGGACAGCCATTGATGAGGCTGGGAACTATCCGATTTGGAGATGAAGCTGAATCAATTCGGGACAGTGATTCAAATCACCAGATTGAATCACTGCCCCCTGAATCAGCTGAATCCGTATCCAAAGCGAATATTAACTGCTTAGCACAGGCCTAATATTTTGGCATCTGATTCTGCATCTATTAAAGGTTTGTTTTTTCATTTGTGAATGCCATTGAGGTAAAATGAATGGGGAGAGGACACTTCTGAGGTGCAAGATATAATATAGATGCAATGAGAACACTTCTGAGATGCAGGTATGAACTCCTTTTTTATGGTTTATTTCTTTGGAGTGTGAGAATACAAAAGTGCAACACTTTCCTAAATAAGAAATATCCCATCAGTTATAAGCACCAAAGGCTGCATTTCCAGGCCAAAATCCTAATCTGAATGACAATCTCCATTTGCTAGAAGGCCAGGATTTCACTCTAAGAGCGTTGTGTAAGGAAAAAGTCTGAATAGATTCACCTACTTGCAAGGCTGATGAAAAAGTCCATTAAAAGAGTTCAGATTCTTATAGAGTAGGCTTTTTAACACCTCTTACAAGCAGGATGTATGTATCACAGGACACAAGGAAACATGTCAAAAATGAGGGAAGAAAATAAATATGGAAAAATATCTCTTAACAGTGAACTTGCATGTCATATCCCTTATGTTTTAATGAATTAAAACATTTTTATTGGCTAGCAGAACTGCATATCTTCCCCTTGCAGTTTATCAAATAAGTTGAAGAGAGCAGCCAGTGCTTCCCTGTGCTTATCAAGCCACTCCTGTCTAACACAATTTCATATCCTGATTTATTCATTCAGCATAAAAAATTCAACAGTTAACAGACTTTTGGTGTATACCGGAGAGCTGGCTTGTGCCATCTGCCAGCAGGCATTAAAGTGGTCCAGTTGGGCTAAGAGAGAATTCATCTAACCTTTCAAAAGACAGAATAGCCAGTCAGACTTGTCAGATGCAAGCTGTCATATAAGGTTTAATAATGTCTGATCTTAGACGCAGAGATTTGAATCTGGATAAATCAATACTTAGCTTGTTTCTAAAGGTCTGCCAATAGCTGTCTCTTAGCCCAGCCCTGTTAAAGTTGCCTTTCCTGACCCTGTGATCAACCGCTCGTCAGTAATATGTTTGAGTGGTCTACTAGGTCTGTGTTTAACTTTTTTGTGTTACCAGTGAGTGATGTGCATCTAACCACAAACATCGCCAGTTTGTGTCATAATAAACAAGCATTTAAGAAGGCTGGGAAATGGTCCAATAATCCAACCAGCCACACACAAATTTTTTATTGTTTAACCACATGTGTGTTATGATTGTACAATGCTTTTTTACTGTCCTTTGCAGCAACCTCAGACAGGATTCTGCCCTGAAGTGCTCTGGGAACATGAGATGCAAGAAAGTTTCTGAATCTCCATCTTGGGTGCACAGAACCCAAATTCTGCATGGTGTGTCCTTTTCTCTTCTGTAATGAAGGGATTAAATCTGTGATGGTGTACAATGACACTAAATACACTACAGCAATAAGAAGTAAAAGTGACTGAGCCTGAACAGAGTGAAGGAGAAATAGAGACAGATGATTCAATATAGCAGGTCATTTTCTCACCATTAAATCTGATTGTTTTGCAGTTGTTATTCAGGCAATAGATGTTTTTCTCAATGGCTAAATCAGAGCTGTCCAAGTTGTTGTATTTATAAAGCTTAATTTAACTATTTGTATTTCTGGGCAGTAGGCCAAAGTCTACATTTTGTTCCATGTACTATCCTCTTCTGTTTGAAGCAGAACTGTCCCATAGGGCTGTCCCATAAAAGGCTGCACAAAGAGCAAGGGTAGAAACTAGCCTCTGTGTAGCCACTAACTTCTTGTTATTTTCTCAGGTCTTTGTCACAGTCAGTGTCATGCAGGGTGAAAATGAGTTTATTAACCAAGTCAATGCGTTTTGTTCCTCCATTATTCCTTTTTGCACCTTTCCTTCTCTACCCCTTGTGACCATATGTCTTTCCTCCTGAATTTCTTGCCCTGCTGCAAACTCCTATTTCACGACATCCTGTGGGATTCACTTCCACCCCTTTTCAGCCACTAAACTAAAATGATCAGCATGGGTTTTCAGAATTACCACACTAGTCAGATTAGTGATGGTGGAACAGTACAACCTCTTAAACATCTCTCAGGCTGTCTACAAATGGAGGTAAATACAAATTAGTTGTGTTTGTTCATATTTAAATCATAGTTGCAGCCAGGAGTTTTAAAGTTATGGTGGCCTAATTCACCTGAAGTAGCGTAGGAGCAGATGGATGTCATGGTTAAATCAGAACAGCTGATCCACACTCCTAAGCTATAAATCTTTCTCCCCAACCTTTTAAAATAGTGTAAGGTTACATCTGTCCACACCTTTGCTGTGTTGTGCAAGGTATCAAAATGCATCAGGTGGGCATAATGTTTGACACTCCTACACAAAGCCAAATAAGTTATGTATATCAGTTTTGCAGGAGGCTCCTTCTCTGGAGATGACTGCTATTCAAGCTACAGTTTTTTAATACCATCTGCATATGAAATGCTACAGTAAGTGAATACTTACATCAAAATCTGAACACCACCCACTCTCTAGATAGAGCCTTTGGGCAACATTTTACTGTTTGTTAAACTGTTGTTGAGTGAAATTATCTGTTCCAAAAGAAAAGAATGGACTTAGTCCAGATTGTCACTAGTGGAGCAGAGCAGTATATGGTCTTCTATGAGGAGGGAATCAAGAACTATACTTCATAAAGTGGTGATTGCATGTTTAAAACTGAATGGTGCTTTTGATTTTCTTCCTTGGTTCATGCAAGAAACAAACATTTGCATATTGTAATAAAGCATAATAATATAAAGGCAATCACAGAAGGATTCTGAATGCCATGAGAAAATAAACAGCCATTCCTATTCACAATCCTAGACTGACTGCAAAAAAATGATGTGCAACAGCACACTGAATAAGAAACAGAATACAGTGATTAAGAATTCATTTTAAAGTGAATAGCTTCTTTACTTTAAAAAAACAGCTCTGGATTGGAAGAGTGATGAAACCTGACACATGCCTTTGAAAATAACTGGCTAGCCTTTTCTCGAATGTGAAACTGATCGAAAGAAAAACTTCTGAGCCCCAGGTGAATGGTGCCTCCTGACCTTCAGAAATGCTTGTGTTTTGCATAAACACTTAATAATTAACTACATATCCTGGTCCACAAATTACCTCCTATCTGTGAATAAATATTTCCTGTACATAAAGGTGCTGACAGGCATGCAGCTCCCCACTGTAACTCATGGTGCTTTGTAAGAAGTGCCGTGCGTTACAGCATTTCCTCCTGATCCAACAGATGTTCACTGTTGGGTCCAAGGTGTTGGAGGATCAATCTCCAGTTTGGAGCAGGTGCAAGTCTGCATTCACTCTCCCCTAGCCCCATCCCCTTCCTCCAAGCTCCAGTATTGTCTTCAGAATGGGATGGGGAGAAGGGAGGGGTGGGAGTGCCATTTGGGGTTTGCACAGCCTGTGCTGGAGGGTGGGGTGGGTGGATTGGAGCCCCCTAACTTGGGCCCATCTCATTCAGTAATAGTGGCCAGCAGCAGATAATTCAGAGGAAAGGGGAAGAAACCCACAAAAGGCAAATATATAGTATGTTCCTTGCATGAGGACCTCTATCAGTTTCTAATAATGACAGATTAGATGAAACCCAGAAAAAGATGTAATTAAAACGAAAAAAGGAACTAAAATAATTTGACATAGAATATGTATTAACTTAAAACCAAACCCTGGAAAGAAAAGAGAAATAAAAAGACACAAGTGAGACCTGGGAAACATGTCTTTTGCTCTACATTGTTTACAGAGAAAATTAGAAGCTTTTATTTTTCTTGCTCTCTATTTTTCTGTTGCTGGTCTGTGCAGTGCACTGTGCCTCTGTCATACAGCATATCTGTTGTATATTGCAAGTTGGATCCAAGATTTATTACTGCTGACTTTCAACACATAATATTTTAATTCCTTTAAATGTTGTTATTCTGGTGGTATCATATCACACAGCTGTGTGATCTCAAGGAATGTGAAATTAAATAAAATGTATTCCCTGGAAAATCTTTTTTAATAGAGCTTTTACAGCTTGGGAAGGAACTGATAAAATAACATTCTCATCTGATGTATGAAACAATATTTGTTTCCTTAGATACTCTTCCCTCCCTCTTTCTGGTCCTTCAGTTGGGGTTTAAGTAGCCAGATGTCTCTTCTCCCACTACTTATCATGTGTTCTAAAAACCAACAATCTATGATAGAAATAGAGAAATGGACCCGAGAGTGAGAACCTGCCCATGAGTTCAGGACAGAGGAAGAAAAGGGAGCAGCCCAGCGAACACTGTGCCTAGTGAGAGAGCACTCCATCTCTGCTACTAGTGCAACTCCAAACACCTTTGAAAAAAACACTAATCACTTAATCTGCTAGCCATTATGCTGCCCACGGCTTTGTCTTTAAAGAGACCAGCCTACCTACCCTGGCTTACATCTCTCTTTCTCTTCTCAGCCCCTCTAGCCTCTTCCCCTCCATCTCGCTTTCCCCTAAGTTCTGTAACAGGGTAAGGGTTCCTTATTATACCCTGTTACTTATAAATTCAAACAAGTTATTCAATAGCATGAATGTGTAACTGATATACATATGTTCACTATGACAACACCGAGCTATTTTTTTTATATAGTATTATTGGTGTACCTGGTACTCAGAGTTTGACTGGTGATGGTATCACTTGAATAATCACCTATCACTGAACAGGATTCACATTCTGATTTACAGAAAGGTGAAATATAGAGTAGTGGTTTTCAAGCATCCTAAAATCACAGGGCCCTTTCATATCACTTCTTCTGCTGCAAGCCTCCAATCACTGCCTCCATAGGTCGTGTGAGCTGACACGGAGCCAGGAGACCCAGCCTGGCAATGGTAGCACACTACCTCCCAGCCACCTCTGCCAGAAGACCCAATCTCTTTGCAGAACCCCCGATACACTACTGCAGAAGCCCAGAATTCCACAGAACACAGTTTAAAACCACTGAGCGTATGGCTGCTAATGGACATAAAAAGCCCCCCCAAAAACACTACTTTAAA
This sequence comes from Caiman crocodilus, assembly GCA_030014935.1. Lineage (NCBI taxonomy): Eukaryota > Metazoa > Chordata > Crocodylia > Alligatoridae > Caiman > Caiman crocodilus. The sequence continues at coordinate 23,705,989 of JAGPOW010000290.1, forward strand.
CTCAGTGCACCCCTGCAACAGTTCCAGCGTATGCCCAGACAAGGCATTGTGTTAGCTTGACCTGGCTTGCCCAACATCTGTATAGATCAGGGACAGCCTTTTTGACACTTTTATCTAATAGTTGATATAATGGGCCCCTCTGAAATGCCTGATCTATACAAAGCACATTTTTGTTTTCTCATATCTGTCAGCAACTGCCAATGAGTCTTCATCTGTCTCCTTAACAACAATCAACACCAAGTTCTTCAGGCTATTAAAAAGCCACCCCTCAACCTTCACCAACTAAAATGGCATTTGGAAGCTTCTGCTCCACAAATACAAATCCCTATTAGACAAAAAGGAATATCAATTAGTTCTCTGAGTACTAGTGTTTTTATCCACTGTGGGCCAGCTTTGGGGGGAAAATTATCAATGGCAAAAGTGTAGGTAAGGTGCCTAATTTCTACTGACTTTCAAGAATTAGGTATATTGACTGTGACTTGAGCCTTTGAAAAATCTTCCTACCATAAATGAATGCAATTGGAAATACTAACAAAGTCCAAAAACCTATCCAAAAAAAGACATTAATGCACATAGAAATGTCAGTACATATCAGGGCCCAGGGAGTTAAATCTAGGCCTTTCACCAAGCAGAGAATTAAAAGTGATGTCAGAACAATGATGTCTGATTAATCCTGTCTAACAGTTTGTACTAACATCTGATTAACATGAAGGTTCCTTAATTATTCACATTCAAACATCTGACAGTGTCTCACACTTCTGTTGAGTCTGCTTTAATCATGAAGCAGACCATAGAGAGCTGCTGTTTTCCAAAATAAATGTTGCTTAACTTACAGCTGAGCCCCATACAATGTCAGCTTCATCAACAAGAGTACTTTTAAAGTTACCAAATGAAGTCAAGGGCAGAAAAGTTGTGAAGGATAAAAAAATAGAAAGCACTGAGTATGTATAGAAAAGAGAGCAGCGATTGAACTAGGATTGTATGATCTAAACTTCAGCTCTGTGTTCTTCCATGGCAGGAGCATTGGTGGAGGTATTCTTAATTATTATATATGCTTGTGTCCACATTCTTTCACACAGTCCCACAACTTGCTCATTCATACAACAGATGAACCTAGAAGAGTACTTTGTGCTCAAATGCTTGTTCACATTCTCCCCTGAACCATGGACTTGAGTCAACAAAAGATATCACCAAAAAATGTTTTTTGTGTGTTTCTTGGACCATCGCTCCAATGCTACCACAAGATGAACTTATTCAGTGTGGAAATGAGCCATATTTGAAATAGACTTTCCATTTCACGTGTAAGAAATGACATCACAACATTTGTCACCTGGATAGGGGGGCTGGATAAGACCACAGTTCAAGGACTGAACAATAATAAATAAGTCAATGAAAAAGTTCTGGGGTAGGAAAGTTCTTGGAAAATTGTCATTCATTAGTTTATCTTGGTTAAGGTAAGGGGAGGCGCTATTTGTCTATTTTCAGGGACTTGTATGAATAACAGTGATAAATGATAATGTTTTTAACCTGTATACCAGTAATATTTTGACTTTGCAAAATGCATTGTTAAAAGGGACGATGCCAGAAGTCATTCTGGGAGGAAAATGGTCTTCAAAATGCGTGGATCATGCTAAGGGTCAAGTACAAAAAGAAAGTCAGCATTTTAAATTGCTATCTTAGTTACTCCGTAGGAAATGCCCACTTTGAATCTTGGCAAATTCTGGCAGCTGTGCATAAATTAGTGGACTGAATATTTAAGAATCCTTATTTTAAAAAATACACATATTTTAACAAAGATCAAACAGTGTGCTTAAGGTGATCTTTCTGCTCAATCCCTGATAATACTAAATCTGTATGCTCTAGTTCTTGCAAGCAAACTAGGTCATTCAGCAAGTGGAAAAATTCCTTTGAGTAATGGAACACCTTCCTATGTACAAATGAGAGATCAGTGTAGCATACCTTACAGTCAGTGACTATTACAGTCAAATAATGATGGGTTCTTTTATTAATAAATAGATAGTCAAAAGTAATATAAAGTGATGGGTATTGTTTCTTTAGTTAACTGCAAGAGGCAAGGATTTGTGTGGGGGGTGGATTATATCTTTTATTGGACCACTATAAAGTTAGACAAACTTTTGAATATAAAGCATTATTCTTCAAGTCTTGAAGCAGCTACCAGGGAAATTCCCATGCCAGATCAATCTTTCAATGACTTTTAAATACTGAAAATGCCCGATTTGGTTTTTTTTGTGATGGATGTCAACTCATGTGGCAATTTCAAGCATAATGGAAACATGAATTTAAGATGTGAGTGGCTAGATTCCTACCTGATATAAATTGATATTGCGCTATGGCAGATCTGACCTAAAGAACACAATTTTCAAACATAAACACCTGAGCATAACATCTCAGGGCCCCACATACATGTTTTTTCATATTTAGACAGTAAGGTGCCTTTATTTTGCATCTAAATGCAATTCAGACAGCAATAAAGAACTTCCCCAAAAATGTATGACTGACTTACAAAGTTGAAGCGTTCAGTACATGTCACTATCAGGACTTTGTATTAGCAGGGTTACAGCTTAAGTGTTTAGTTACCTCTGTAGGGAACATCTGTTGCATTATCTATTGCTAAAAGTTGTTCTACACTTTGCCCCTTGCTTGCAATAAGCCACCAATAGAAGTCAGACAGGGTGCTGGATTGGGGTCTGTGACAGTTAATGGCAGTAATTCTGTATTCGTTCATATTGCTAATGAAAGCATTTTTATAGAGATTAAAATTGTCATGGTCACCCTCCACTGCAGTAATGAGTTCTCTCCTTTGTCTTCCATTGGTAGTAACCATAGTACTGAGAATATCACCTCGCTTGTGGGTTACAAGCAAACTGTGTGATAGAAGGAATAGTTGTAGTGATTAGAACAGACCTGTCATTAATTTCACCTGAGCTATACATCTATCTCAAAATGTCCTTCTCCCATTAGATACATCATTCAAAGGTAATATTGAAAGGTGCTAGGTATCAAAAAATATGTACCAGAAACCAACCTTGCTAATTATAGTAAATGCCTTTAAAAACACTGACAGTCACTTTAATGGGCAGTAGAATCAATCGACTGTGCATTACTGTCACTGAAAAGTTGTGCACTGTGCAGCAGCATCAGTTATGGCACATTTAGTATCTGTTATTACAGGTACTAAACTTAATGTGCTATTAATGCACTATAATTGCAGTGTATTAATGCAGGTGTAGACATGCCCAGTGAGTATTTCCATTGCCTCTTATCTTCATTGAGCACAGCCTGCTCCAGCTGATGCAAAGGTCATGTGCTGCTGGCTCAGTTTGGGTGTGAAAGCAAGAAGATGCCTCCTGCATCTTTTCCTTATGTCCTCTGGAGTATGAGATACATCCTGAAAAAGGAAGAACAGAACACTCATCCTGTCCTGAATTCTGTGTCTGCATTTCTTCATGGATTTTATGCAGGCCACATACTGAAGCATGGAAAACTTTTGCACATTCTTCCCACTACACATTTCCTTAAAGTATAGGCAAAATCCAGCCTATTTCTTAGCAATACAAATTAGCCCATGATGCAATGTGCAATGGCTAGACAGATTCCGGTACTAGCCATATTTAATTAAAACTAGCTTGGGTAGTATCCATGGTATACTGCAGTCTTCAGTGTAGAAGCAACTCTCCATCAGTGATAAACATGAAAAACAATACAAAACACCCACTATACACACATCATAGCTTCTACAGATAATCTTGTCAATGTTTCAAATGCCAGCACAAAATATTACTGCCTTTACCCTGTGTATCTTAATGTCAATACTAGTCTCTGCAGCTGGCCAGAAAATAAGAATTCCATTTTGAAAAAAATGATGTTTTGAAGTTTGAGGGATTTATTTATTTATTTATTTATTTATTTTTTGCTTTGGAATCAAACCAAAGACCTTCTGACGTATTTTGAGGTGAAAAAAAAAGACTTGAGAGAGACCTCAATCCACAATGGTCTATGGTTTAAGGGCACTCACCTAAGCAACATAGATTTAAGTCCCCACTTAAACTGAGAAGAGCTGGGAATTTTACTAAAGTATTCAGCACCTCAGGCTATTCTGTGCTTTGTTTCTCTGGCCAAAAATTCCACCCGGGACTTGAGAAGCTCTCCACAAACATAGGAAAAAGTTTTAGTTTTCAGGAATTGACATTTCCGATAAAAAAAGATTTTCTTGAAATTTCCTGACCAGCTCTAGCAATTACACACTTCTAAACAATGGAAAAACAGCTGAATTCTGACTTTTCATAATCTAGTGAAGGAATATCTGTAAAACATGGAATTGATAGCAGAGTAGAAGATCAATTGACTTTTTGTCACACAATTCTCCTGTGTTCCTGCTTTTAGAGAGTCATGAATTTTAGTTTTATCAAGAAAATTAAATTCTCAGCAGTGAAACTAGAGGAACATGCAGGTGAAAAATGTGTGATAGTAAAGCAAACACAGTGGACCAAATCTTCAGCCAAAATCTTCAGGTGTAAACTGGTGGAGCTCCAGTTAAATCAAGCCAATGAAGTGCAAGCCATTTGGTCCATTTTTAAATTTTATCTAAACATAAACAATTAACCTCTTCCTAATGAATATTATTCTGTAAATGTTAAGAATTAATCAGGACTTTACCCACGTTAGCTACAGCAGTGTAGCTAAGGAGGTGACATGGGAATCAGGCTTGGGTGCTGAGTTTGAGGGGTGACAAAAATAGCAGCCATTCCTACTGTTAGCAGCACAGCTACTGATGCTGCCCTGTGAGTCACCACTGCCCAGGGAGCACAAGTGCCCAAGTATTGGCTTGGTGTGTTGGTTAAAAGTTTTTCTGGATAATATATCTGATAGTGATTGAAGCAACTACTCTGAGAGTCTTTCCCAAAGGATTGCCAAGAAACAAAGTAGCAGAATACAGCCTTCACAGAACAAAAATGTGAAAATGAATCAAGTTTTTCTTTGAACTATGTGTAAATTAAATTATACTAGACCTATATGCACTGCAATACTGCTTACCAAAAGCTACTTTTCATTTCCTATGTTTTGATCTATTTCTGGCCATTTGTTTGTAGATTAATTTAGATTAACTGCCAGCTGAATTGTGAACTGTGTTGTTGAATAAGTATTGTGAACAAGGATTTTCTAGTGTTGCAAAGGAAGCTTGTAATTGAATTTACTTTCATTTACTTTAATTTTGCTAGCTCGTGTACTGTGCTATTTTGGATATCTTTAAAATGTGCTAGTCTAAACAACTTTTGGCTATCCTCTTTCTGTGGCCCCTGCTACATGTTACATATATTACAGAAATAACTGGTTAATTATGCAATAAATTTAGACTGGTCACAGAAGCAAAATAATTATCACATGATAAAACTGACTATCCAGCTATAAAAAGAGCCAGCTAGCTATGAAGTTAGTACTTGAAAATGTGTAACAACTTTATATGTGTAACAACTTTATAACTTTTCTATCCAGCTTTAATCTGAACATGTAGCAGGGCCCCGTGTATCTCAGTTGTAGAGTTTGTCTGTATAGGACAAAAACTCAGAATAGCCGTTGTGGAATAGCTGTTGCTGAGAAGTTGCCAAAGTTAAACCAGCCAAAGGAACTCATGTGAAGTAAGACTGTCCATATAAGGAGTTAGTGAGGAATAACTGTTGTGATTTTAATCCACATGCTATCTATTTTGCAACTTTCCTATGGTATGAAACCTGTACAGTGCTAAGTGTCATTTTGATATGTGGGATTTTACATAAATAAAGACAGGACTTCTTCAGTAGATATAAATGACTGTATATACTCTGTTCCAAGATAAGGTTCCCCTCCACCACTGAACATGGAGTGGGGCAGGGGGAGGAGGAAGGGAGCACTCCTTATCTTGGAACCAAGTACAAAGGGGCAGTGGGAGGCAGCCGCTTTGTTTCCAGCTCCAGCTCCAGCTCCAGCTCTGGCACTGGCTCCAGCTCTGACCCAAAGTTAAAAAAAGAGCCACAGCTGCTGCCTGACCACCCCCCCACTCCGGCTGCCTCTGCACACCCCACTTCTACCCCTTCTCCCCACAGCCTCAAGCCCCACCCGACTTTTCCCCATCTTCCCTGCATCACTTCTGCTCCCCCGCTACTTCAGCCTGGGGCCCCTACCCCTATTTCTCCATTTTCACTCCTCTCACAATTGACCCTTGCTCTGTGCCTGCCAGTTCCATCCCCTCCAGCCCAGCTCTGTAGCAGCAGTGCAACTCCATGCTGCTGCTATGGCATTAGGCTGGGGCTGTGCTCCATGTCCTGGGCTGCACTGGGGATGGAGCCTGCCACTACAGTGCAAGGGTAAGGGCCCCTGCAGGTGAGGGGTGGATCAGGACAATGGCAGGGGCTCAGGGGAAGAGGGGGAGACAGGAGGTGGGGGGGACCTTAAGCTGCATGGGGGATGTAAAAGCACTGTGAGGAAGAGATGGGGGCAGGACCCCAGGCTGTGGAGGAGCAGGTACAAATGGGACTAAGTAGGAGAGCAGGCAGCTTGCCCCTTGCTGCCTGCCCCCCTACTTACTCCAATCTGTAGGGGGAAGATAGTGTGAAGGCAGTTTTTTTGAGGTGAAAAATAGTGAAACTGACTATACACAAGAGGTTCCAAATAATCAAAATGTAGTTAAAAATCAGGTTTATCCTACACACCCACCTTTTCTGTAATTATTTCATTTACAACGGTAAGAAATAAAATTTTTCCAGAACATTTTAAATAAGGTAAAAGTCAGTGTAAGGCTCATGTATTAAGTTCACCATTAGAGGTGAATCAAAGATGACACATAGGTTTTTGGCACTTTCTATATAAACAGAAAGACTTTAATGGTTTGAATTGATGCATATTTATATATTTACCTTAGTAATGAAAATGTCAGGTCATCTTTTTGTTTGTTTGCTTTTAAGAGGATGGTATTTTGCAGGGGTTGTTTTCTGAGAGGAGGGGATTACTTTTTGCTGGTTTGTTTGTTTTTGAAGACATATAAATTCATAGATTCATTGATTGTAAGACTGGAAGGGACTTTGGAAGATCATTGGGTCCAGCCCCTCTGCACTAGGCAGAAAAGACAGGTGGGGTCAGGTGACCCCAGCGAGGTGACCGTCCAGTCTTCTCTTGAAGATTTCCAGGGTAGGTGATTGCACCACCTGCAGAGGGAGCTTATTCTACAGTCTGGGCACCTTAACTGTGGAGAAACTTTTCCTATGTCTGAGCCTGAAATGGTCTTCCAGGAGTTTGTGGCCATTACTCCTGGTTTTCCCCAAGAGTGCCCTGGTAAACAGTTGTTTGCCAAACCCTTGATGTACTCCCTTAGTGTAGTGGTAAACTGCTACCAAGCCTCCTCTCAGCTTTCTCTTTTTTAGGCTAAAGAGTCCCACATTCTTCATCCTTTCCTCATATGGCTTGTCATGCAAGTCTCTGATCATACAGATGGCTCTCCTTTAGACTCTCTCAAGCTTTTTCATGCCCTTGTTAAAGCGCAGTGCCCAGAACTGGATGCAGTACTCCAGCTGCGGTCTCACCCATGCTGAGTAAAGTGGAAGAATCACTTCCTTGGTTTTGCTTGAGATGCATTGATCGATGCATGCCAAAGTTGTTTGCCCTGCTGGCTACAGCGTTGCACTGATGGCTCCTATTCATTTTGTGATCTATTATTATACCTAGGTCTCTTTCATTTGTGGTGCTGGTCAGCTTGGCTCTGCCAGGACAGTAGGTGTGCTGAGGATTGTTTGTTCCCAGGTGGAGCACTTTACATTTCTCAATGTTGAATTTCATGTGGTATTGATCTGCCCAACTTACTAGCCGGTCTAGGTCTGCCTGTATCTGCAGCCAATCTTCAAGCATGACCATGCTTCCCCATAACTTAGTGTCATCCATAAACTTGGCCAGTGAGCTTTTCACCCCTACATCCAAATCATTGATAAAGACGCTATAAATAATTGGACCAAGGACTGACCCCTGTGGGACACTGCTGGCCACTTCTCACCAGGGCGACACAGATCCATTCATTAGAACTCTCTGGGACCTTCCCTGCAGCCAACTTCCTACCCACCTAACCATCGAGCAGTTACACCTGCAATCCTCCAATTTTCCCTTGAGAATATCATGGCATACCAGATCAAAGGCCTTTTGGAAGCTAAGCATCAAATATGTGATGCATATTTTTGTATCAGATTTTAGAGTTCTCCTTCTGACTAGAGAAAAGTACCTTATTCTTTTTCTTTCTTTCTTTCTTTTTGAAACAAATAAAAAGAGGCAGTGAGTGATGACTCTTTGGGATACTGACAGAGAGACTCCACTGGCTTTTCACCATTAAAAAAATTACACCAAAAGTACAAAAAGCAAGTAAGTAAATAATATAACAATTTGAAGAAAGACTTTGGATTCAGTATCCATTGCCTGTAGCTATGCTGCTTTGTTCAATATTTAAATACACACACACACACACACACACACACACACACATTCAATGCTATTGTTAGAGGTTTGTTGGCACAACCTGATTCATGCTTTCAAACATCTTGTATGCTGCTGAATCTACCAGCTGTAACTCTAGTTGTACGATGGCTTTAAAGAGATACAGCTTCACAATAGCTGTATTATTTATATTTTGCACAATATTTATTTCAGGTTAAATTCTACTGGTAGTTTATGGGCATTTTTACAGAAGTTTAGTAGCCATATAGCACACTATTAAATAATTATTGAAGAGGTACCAGAAGGTGTTTGAGATACTGTCTACCTGGAAGACTTTCATGGGGCTATTTTTTTATCCCCCTCTCTTGTTCAAGGTGTGTTTGATGCCTGCTAATACAGAAACTCTATATTCCTTTGTATTAGCACAGCTCTTTAGTACAACTGGGCCCTGATTCTAAGTAAGGTTTCTAGGTATTGTGATTATAAAAATGTATTTATAAGTCATGGTCCTTCCAGTGTGTGTTGTGGTACCTTAAAAGACACAAAACTGTGTATAAGATATGGATAATGCCATGTAGTGCCTTCCCCAGACTATTTGCCTTCCCCAGTTTATTAGTCAGAATTGCAGTGTTGGTTCTCTGTGCATGGAACTAGCCTTCTACTCCCATTAGACATGCCCAAACACTGTTAAATGTTGTGACTCAAAATTTTCGATATGCCAAAATTTTTTTTTTAAATTGCACTCTTATGTTGACCCCAAATGATTGTTATTTACAATCTTTTCATGCACTGAAAAACCAATTACTTGCCCAGCCCTCACCAGTATTGTACATTATTCAAATGTATTCGTTAGGGGGGTGCAGCAAAGGATTGGCGATGCTCCGTTCACCAGGGCGCCTCTTGGGGTAACAAGGAACAATGGTCACAAACTGGCAGGGAGAAGATTTAGGTTAGAAATCAGGAAAAACTTCTTCACAGTAAGAGTGGCCAAAATGTGAAGCTTCCAAGGGAGGTGGTGCTTTCCCCTACCCTGGGGGGTCTTTAAGAGAAGACAGGATAGGCAACTCACTGTGGTCATCTGACCCCAGCACTCTTTCCTGCCCAGGCAGGGGGTCAGACTCGATGATCTGTTGAGATCCCTTCCGACCCTAGCATCTCTGAATCTATGAACTCTTAGTATGCTTGGCCTTGCTTAGTTTATTCTGCCTAACACTATAGTACTTTATCTCCATCATGTTTTTACAGTGCAATAGCTAAGATGCATGAGTTATTCTGTGATTTAAAAAATGTTTTCACTCTGAAAGCAGACTCTAAATTGCCTTCAGTTTGTTTCTTGGTGACACTGAGCATGTCTACAAGAGATGCTTTACTGGAGATTAGTGTAAATTACTACACAGCAAGCGTCACCGCCTACACATGCAAATGCTTACTGCACAGTTATTTGCTCTAATTGCAAGTGAATTTGCTACCTGTAAATAAAAATAAGAAATTTGTGATTAGTTACTGCACAGTACGGCATGTAGTTGGTCAGCCAGGCAGCAGGGGTGGGAGATCACTCCCTGTCCCAGGAAGGTGCCTACTGCTGGGGCAGGCTCTGCCACCAGAGCCCAGGTGGGGCAATGTCTTCAGGCCCCAGGAGCAGAGAGCTCCCAGTCCTTGCTCCCTGATCATGGAACAAGGGCTGGGAGGTGTCTGCATAGGGAGAGTTCCTCACCCAGCCTGGAGCTGGCTGGGACCTGCACCTGAATGGGACAGTTCCCAGCCAGCCTTGGGCTGCATGGGAAGTCTGCACATGCAGCCTGGAGGTAGCTGGGGACACTCCCATTTTGGGCAGTTCCCAGCCAGCTCCGGGCTCCACATGCAGACTTCCCCATACAGCCAGGGGCTGGCCAGGAAGTGTCCTAGTGAGGAACAGGTCCCAGCCTCACAGATTTTTCCCATCCCCATGCTAGGGTGGCCATTCATCCAGTTTTATAGAGGACAGTCTGATTTTCTGCTACTCTGTCCTCTGTCCTATTGCTATGAAACTGGGTGCCTTTATGTCAAACTGGTGGAAGTCTGCAGAGGAAAACAGAGGACATAAAGGTGTCTGGTTTTGTATCAATAGGACAGAGGACAGAGTAGCAGAAAACCAGACTGTTTTCTATAAAACCAGACGAATGGTTACCCCACCTCATGCCCCAGTTGGGCGATCAACACAGGGGCTTGGAACAAGCTGCAGGGGAGGGGCAGGTTTCATCCCACTGTTCCAATTCACCAGTGGGGCGGGTAGCAATGAGCCCCAGGCTGAGCAGAGCTCATTGCTAATGGAGTGAGAAAAGGGAGATTCCTTCCTTTCATAATTTAAGTTCTTTATTGAAATAACTTTTCCTCTCTTTCTCTCTTTTATTCATTTTAAGGAACTTGACAATTTAAAATACCTTCTCTATTGTCTATTGTGTACAGAATACTCCTTTTAGCTTTGCAAATATGGGGGAGGGGTGTAAAATCAGAGAAGAACAGATTTTTCACAGTGCAGTCTAGTCTTACCAGCCTGTTGCCCACCTCTTTAATGTCTTATACCTAAGGACCTACATAAATTGTGGTGAGATTTTCATGGGCTGCTCTTGGCACACAGAGCCAACTTCATGGTCTTTTTGCAGTGAGTCCCTCCCTTACTGTTAATTGACCAAGGGGCTCTACCAGCTGCACCTATCATCACTGATTGGCTAAGAGGCAAAAACCATGGCATAATTAAATAGCAAAATCTGCAGAAATATCAAATAAATTACAACATTATTATAAAACTAAGTATTACATTTAAATCTAAATGGAAATATATTGTGAATATAAACTTATACGCAATATGCACTATAACTAATGTCGTCATAATTTATCATTAGCATTTTACAAAAAGTTTAGTAATACTACATAATGCTAACCTTGATTCAGGATCATGTTAGTTGTTAAACACAGCAGTTGCAGCTGGCACCCTCTGTCTCTGCAGTATGAACCTTATCTATACATTGCGATCACACGTTCTACATCCACTGAATTGATTGGAATGGTAAGGCAGTGTTTTGTCAAGTTGTAGAGATGTGGGAGCTGATCAGAAATGAATTACCAAAACATCATCAGAGTCAAAGGTATCTGGCATTCTTTGACAAAGTTCATTTAAGCAACACATTCATTGTCATGTGCTTTCTGCCATCCAGGGATTGATTTCAGTAGCTGAGGGTCAAAACTAAGAAAAGATACCTGATTGGGGTAAAAAATGTGAATAGCACTTTAAAAAAGAGGCAGCTGGTTATTTAAACTGCAGTGGTAGTGACTGATCATAATTGCAGTACTGATTCAACTTCACAGCTATTACCTGGAACAGTTCTTGTCTCCATTGATTTTCACATTGACAGTTTGAAAGTTGCTGTGATGCCATGTCTTTGACCCAACTTATCAAATCCATCATCTTATTTTGTGCTTCATGGATCAAAACCTGCCAACTTTCAAGCCGTTAGAAGCTTCACGAATCAGATCACATTTTCTGTCACAAACTTACCTTGATCTTCAATGTTGTCCTGCTTTAAAAGATCACATAGTTTAAAAATGCACTGTATCCCAGGTGTGATTTCAAGCTCATTGCACACAAACTGCTAGCAGTACTTTATATTCTTTGCATGGCAGTGAACTGCATTAAACCATGAATTCCACTTTATAAGCACTGGCTCTGCTAGAAGTGACGCAGTCATATGCAGATCCCTGCTTTGATTGACGATGGACTCCCTGTATCAAAGCTTACAGCCTGGACAATATTTGAACATTTTTTAAAAAGAGGAAACCAGGCTATCCACATAAGGAAAATGTGCATAACAGATATCACTTAGTAAAGAAAGGATGTGTGCATTGCAGGTGACATGAATTGCATTGGGCATTATTCCATGCAGCACATTGGCGAAAGCTTTGCGTATATACATTACATTATCAGACAGAAGTGCTGAGATCTTGCTAAATTCTAAGGTGAAGCTGTAGTTTATAAGTTTCAGCTTCTCTACAGCTCGTGCCATGGCAGAAAAATTGATGGATGCGAGGTGAATTGGCTCTGTTTGAAAAACAGGCAGATCATGATCTGTCCAGAACCTAGGTACAAATAAAATGTGCAGAACATAGTTATCTTGGGCATCTGTTGCTTCATTTGCAACAATCAAGACTGATTCAAGACTGCCAATGCAGATGTTGTAGACTGAACATGCACAGCAATTAATTCATGGTAGATAATCTTGGTGAAGCTTGTTTGCACAAAGGAAACTGCCAGCATTTGGCATATGTTTGTTCAAGTTGTACCTTAATTTAGAGCTATCAATTTTTTCCAGAGGCATGTTGGCAGCCATGAATGCCTCCACTAGCGTGAACGTAGCCTCTCTTGTCAGACTGCTTTCAGTGGTTGTTTTAAAGTTTGAGGATGTAGTCATTCGTTTCTCGCTCTGACCTTCAGCCTCTGCAGCAGCCTTTCACTTTATATGTGATTCTAAATACCAATCAATGCTGTTTTGCATGAGAAACATAATTTACCACCATCTGCATGCCTGGTTCCTACAGGGAACTGTCTTACATGATCCTGAGCTGAAATGTATCCAGCTTTCTTGGATTTCACTTCACTCATTGTCATTAGATTGTGGCCTTGTTTCAGCATTGCATCTGGCTTCTTAAAAGATGGCACCGAAACTCTTCTGCTTTCCTGATTGACACCTTCACTGAGTCTATCTACAGCACTAGCTCAGCCCCTCAGGAGCTCTCTCTCAAACCACATGCTTATGGCTACAAGGATTGCTGCATTTTCTTTGTATTCTGATAAGCTTTTATATTTGTTTTGGTTGATTCCACACAAAATCACAGGAAACACCATTTTTCCCTGCTGAATGTGGGAATCACCCCTTTTTTCAGTTTCCACAAAAATCATGAAACTG
>JAGPOW010000290.1:23723645-23745310 GCA_030014935.1 Caiman crocodilus
TCATAGTAGCTAGGGTCAGGAAGGACCTGAACAGATCATCTAGCCTGACCCCCTGCCACAGGCAGGAATGAATGCTGGGTTCACAAGACCCCAGACAGGAAATCATCCAACCTCCTTTTGAATTTGCCCAAGGTAGGGGTGAAGACCACTTCCCTGAGAAGTTCGTTCCAGATTTTGGCCACCCTAGCTGTTAAATATTGCCTTCTGATCTCTAACCTAAACCTATTCTCCATCAGCTTATGATCATTGTTCCTTGTCACCCCAGGTAGTGCTGGGGAGAAAAGGGCTCTGCCTATCTGCTGTTGAGTTCGGGCATGCACATGTAGATGCAAGCCTGTACTGCTTAGTGATTTTAGTTACTACACAGTAAATGCACATGTATAGATGCGCCCACTATGGGCAAACATGGATAAGCACCCATTTGGAAGATGGAATTCACAACCCTGTGTGAAGCACCAAAGTTTCCCATACAGTTAATGGTGAGAGTTGAGTACCTGGGGCTGGGACTCACAGCAGCCAGCAGGCTGAGCGTGGGGAAATAACTAAAATAAGCAACAGAAAACACCGAAGAGAAGGAATATCTGAAGTACCACCTTTCTCAGGGACTTAGCTGGGTACATTTAGGTCTGTGTTAGATGCCTTATGAAACTGAGAATCACAGCCTCATGGATTTAGGCATCTAAGTTGACTATTTAGGTACAAATGTCTATCTCTTTCCTGACAAAATCAGGGGAAGAGAGAAAAAGGTGGTGGTGACAGCCCTATTGTACAGCCCTATTTTATACAACACTCTAATGAAAACACTTGTTAGGTAAGTGGGAGATCGGAGTCCACCATCCTCAGTCAAACATGCATGATGAGCACTACCCAAGATGAATGAAAGGCACCAGGACCTTATCTTTAGCCCCATTTTTTTCATCAAAGTAGCTGTGGCTTCTGTGCTTTGTTCCATACTCTGTGCTGTCAGTGTGTGTTAGTTTTGGTCTGAGTTTTCTCAGAGGAAAAACTCAGACCAAAACTAGCATGTCAGACCTGAGCCCTCAGACCTGAGCCCTAGCATGTCTGGTTTCTGAGTTGCAAACAGGCTCAGTGGCACATAAAACAGCAGTTCCTCTAGCACAGATTGTCACTGAATTTGTCAACTTGGAGATAGTGTCCTATGACTGTAAAAAAGCAAATGTAGTACCTTTTTTTCACAAAAGGGAGAAAGAATTATGCAAATTTTTACACGCTTGCTAGCTTAACTTCAATAGCATGTAAGATCTTAGAACAGATATTGAAGGAAAGAATATAGAAGTAAGCAGAAAACGTGACAAAACACAGCATGATGAGATAACAGATTTCTTGGATAAGGAGAATATAGTGGAATTATCTAGATTTGAGGAAAGCTTAAGAACATAAGTGTCACATTGGCTCAGACCAGTGGTTCATCTAGCCCAGTACCCTGGCTAGATACAGAGCCAAACTGGTAAGGATGGAAATCTGCTAAAATTGTTAGTTGGAAAAAAAAGTTAAAATGAAGTGGGGACTACAGCTGGCTCTGTTGACAGGTGAGTTATTTGTCTAGAGAATGGTTACCAGGTTTGGACCATTCCTATTTAATCTTATTATCATAGATCTTGGTACTGGAACTCATGAAACTGGTGGATGACACTAAGGTAGGTGGTATTACCAATATGGAAGAGGATTGGATTATGTTACAGGAAGATTAGATAATCTTGTAAAATGGAGCATCAGAAATGAAATGAAGTTTAATGGTCAGAGTGCAAAGTCACACATTTTGGGACAAATAACAAGGATTTGGTTGTAGAAGGGGGTGCAGAGATGGGAAGAACCGGGGGAAACAATCCAAATCTATTACATTAATATTTTCTGATTTGATTCAAAGCATGTAAGAAAATGGGGGGACAGGAAGCTCAAATTTGTTTTTTTTAATTGGTTCTTTGTAAGATGGGTATGAGCCACCAGTGCAACACAGCTGTGAAAAAGGATAACACAATCCTAGCATGTATTACATGGATATATTTATAGAGACAAAGTGGTATTTATACTATCGTACAGGCATAGGCAGGTCCTCATTTAGAATACCGTGTGTAGTTCCAGTCATGAATATTCACAAAAGATTAACTTAAATAGAATAGGTTCAAAGACGGGCCACTAAGATAGTTAAGGAAACAGAGACCTTTTCTTGTGAAAAATTAAAGAAGCTTGGCTCCTTTAACTTAGCAAAATGGAGCGTGAGAGTGCACATGGTCACTCTTTATTATTACATATATAAATGTACTAATAAAGTGAGTATTAAGGAAGGAGATGAGTTTTTAATGTTGAAAAACAGCACCATCACAAGATCAAATGGCTAAAAACTGGCTACAGATACATTTAGATTAGAAATTGTATGGTTTCTAACATAGGCGACACATAGGGGGAGATGGGGAGGAGCATCCCCTCCCCCCGAAATTGGCCCTTGCTAGCTGGGAAGTGGGGAGTGCCAGCTGGTGCCCCACCGAGAAGTGCCAGCAGCATTTCTGGTTTTCTGCAAGCACTTATGGGGTTGGTGATTGGCCACTATGCTCCCCCATCCCAGTCAGCAATTAGCCACTGGTGACCTCCAGAGCCAGGAGGCACCAGTTGCCCATGGTTTCTAATGATCAGTGAAGTAACATTTTGTAATGATCTTCAAGCAAAGTGGTGGGGAGAAAGAAACTGAAGTACTTTAAGAATGAACTAGATACATTTATGAAAGGGATGTTCTGATAGGACAGAGACTTTTGGCTCAATAATCAGCATGTGTTATAAAGAACCATGTTTTTGCCATTCACATACTTGGGTATAGAGACTATTCTCTTGTAGGGCAGTCAATGTATGATAATTCCACATTTCCTCCCTTTTGCTGGTTGCCAATAAGGGATAGGAAGAATTTTTCTGCCCCGATGAATGCTACTGTCTTGCAAAGGCCCAGGAGGCTTCTCCAAGCCTATGTTTCTATGTCTCCTATGTAATGAGATTTCTTTGCATAAGCAGTAATTACATAGATAAAAATGTTGCCATTTATATTTGCATTGTTTCCAGCTGAGTTCTACCAAGTAACTTGATCAGATAGCATTGGTCAAATCAGTTTGGAATTATATGCTTTCTTTCTTTTAAAACTTTCTTTTAGAATTATATGCTTTAGAAATTTTGTTTTCATTTAAAAACTGAAATATAAAAGATGCAATAGTTTTTGTGGCAAGGGTAAATTGTATGGTCTAATCTGCAGCCAAATAAAGTTTCTTAGTGAAGTGTTAGCAGGTATACACATATAATTTTGACAAATTCTACACTTCATAATGGTAGTGATGGACACACCAAAAATGGTCTAGATAATATATATAGGCAACCAGTGAAATAATTTAGAAACATAACCATACATGATACTACTTTTTTGTCTACTTGTTACAGTTCTGATTTATATTAAATTTAAAAAAAAAACCCATAAGTTGAGATAATTCTATTTTGGCAGGTGCATTCCAATCTCTGATGCCACTGTAAATCCTAACTTTTTGCTTTTATCTGGATTATTCGGAATGTTTCCAAATACATAATACATACTGAATTTAAAAATGAAGCAAAGTCTTTATTGTCTGTTAACTTCAACCTAAAGAAACAATCTAAAGTCTGTTATGCTGTTCTTTTGACAGATGTCATGATTATAATTTTCTACTCTGGCAAATAATGATAAAAAAGGTTAAGAAGATTGAAAAAACTAGTGTACTGTAGAAATAATAACAAGTTTAAATAGTCCTTCTCAGAGACCATGCACTTCTCATTTAAAGTCATTTTGTTCTTTCCATTAAGATTAGTTTTGAAAAGTTATTATAAGGCACTGAAAGAAAAAAAGAACTTATGCAAAACATTTATTTGTGTGCTCCTGTTATCTACATTTGGCTATGCGCTCTGTAGTCTGTAATAATAGTTTGCAGACATGATCAGAATACTCAGTACTCTTCTGGTCTTGTACAACCTGGAATGTAAGAGTCTTTAGGGACAAATCTTGAGGGGGTGTAGTGCTGCATTTTCACCTTCCTTTTAGATCACATTGCAGGAGCAGTAGCCAGGGATTTAAGCCCCCAAATCAAGTAAAAAACTCCACACGTCCTTTCCATGCTAAGCAGCCCTGTCCTCCTATTCCAGTCAGACTAGACAGGAAACCATCCTGGGACAGTGGTGGAAGCTGCAGCAGATAGATTCCTCCTCTTTGCCTTATTCCCCTGGGTATTCCTCACTGTCCAAGAAGTAAGCTCAGGGAGCAGGAGCATGCTTACCACTATTGCTCTTGTACCCAACTCCTTGTACAGCACAGCTGGAGCCGGGCAGGAGTGGCTCTGGAGCTCCCTCCATCCCCAAGTGGGTCAGGTAGGCAGAGTGCATTGGTAATGCATAGGGCATGTACACAGGTGCACATGCACTCCCTGAGATTGGTGGTTTACCCCCTGAGATTGGCCACTGCCAATGCTGCCGGTGGCGCCTGTGGGCAGTCGCCGCTCACCACCTCCCCACCCCCACCACCAACGCTGCTGGTGGCCTTTGTGGGTGGTCACCAATCGCCAGTTGGCGTTCACCACCACCCCCCCTTGCTGCCGACAGCACCGCGACCACCTGTGGAAGCTCTTCACTGCCATGCCCCTGCTGCTGACACCATCACCTGTGGGTGGTCGCCATGCCCCCAGCCTCAGGAGGCATGCAATGTTCATGGGAGAGTGGCAGCAATGGATGATGGAGGGAGGGGAGGGGAGAGGAGGGAAAGGAGGTACCAGTGAACATAAAGGAGAAGGAAGAGGGTGCCAAAAGGAGCAGGAGAAGATTTTTACTTAATTTAGGAACTTAAAAGTTTCCCGGCTGCTGCTTCTGTGGCAGGGTCTGCCCATAATGGGGTGGGGGGAGGTGGGGAGCTGGGAGCAATGGTACAGCTACCTCTTCAGCATCAGTCACTGCTCCCACACCTCTCTTTACAAAATCCTGGATCTTCCTATGAGAGTCTTGATATGCAGATAAGAATAAATATATACCCAATTTCTTAGTTAGAGGCCTAGATTCTAGGACTGGCAGAGCAAATACCTGCATTTACATTACCTTACTTCACGGTCACAAAACAAACCTGTTTGACCCCTGAAGTAAGGAAGTACAGCTTCAGAGCTGTTCTGGCTTACACGGGCATGGAACAGCTCCCTCAGGCGCATGTTTCCTCCTCATTTAGTTTCTTCTTAAGATCCACCTGACTCAATGATTGTTGAGCTCTCCTAACCTAAGCAGATCCCATTTCCACATCTGGGGACAATGGGATGCAACACAGATACAATGGCATGCTCATAAAGGCAGAGCTGCAGTATGCGGCCCCCAGTTATCTAAGACCCCCCTCTACACGTTACAGGTATTGTGTAATTAACGGATTAATTGTGCAATTAACTGAGACCAGCTACACGTGCAAAGTACCTATCACGCCATCAGAAGGTGCAACCAGGTATAAAGTTAGACCTCCAAAATGTGTACTAGCTTTATAGTTGGTTGCTATCTAGCTTTAACTTGCACATGTAGCAGGGTCTGCCTCCGCAGCTAGGAGCCCCATCAGTTGCCCGGGCTCCCCAGCCACATGTGCAGCTGGGGTAGGGAGTCCTGCAGCAGTGAAACTTTCCATTCTGATGGCACACACGGAGCTGAGCCCCCATGTTGCTGGGATTCCTGGGGCACCACTAGGATGGAAAGTTCTGCAGCTGTAGACTCTTGGTGCCGGTTGAGTCCCCTCAGCTACAAGACTTGCAACTGAAAGAGCTTTTCACTTGCTGGTGCAGGAGGAGCCCAGGATGGCAATACACCCATACCAGCAATAAGGTGTGATAGGATCTAATGCTTAATTTGACAACCCTCTTAGTCACAAATGTTCAGAAGCGAAGTAAAATTCTGCACTTCAAAAACCACAATGCTCAGGATTTTTTCATGGTACCTATAAGTCTGTCATTTAAAATGGAGTAGGGTGATGGTGTAGCTGTGATGATCTAGGAAGTATACAAGATGCAAGGATTGATGATGTTTTTTATTGCCTGTGTGCAAAAGCTTGTCAACATCACTCCCAACTAAACCATGATTCTGATAAAACACATCATCAAAAAAAATCCTTGCCTCATTTAAAATCATCATTTAAAACAAAAAAGGATCAGAAGCACCATTTTTTCTCCTTCCATTTAATGGTTTTGCAGTGGAAATAGCTTTAAAGATTTAAATTATTGGCTAAGTTTATTTGAGGTCCTTTAATGCAAACAGATGTAATGAGTTTGAGAGTGTGAAGTCTTGTAATCAGGACTTATTTCTCAGGTCTTTTGCAATTAATGAAGAGTGGGCAATAATAGCCAAGGATGAATTCAACTTGATAACAGCAACCCTGAGTGAACTATTATATATCTGCTTCTAAAATGCACGTAGAACCAATTTTAGAGCAAACCTGCACAGACTGTTGAAAGAGGATTTATTGACCTCTTCTCTGAGGCTTACTGAAGTGAATTTTAAAGACTACCAACTACGAATCCCAGAAAATGAACAATTACAGGAACAATTTGAGTTCTCAGGATCTTGAGTCTAGAGATGAAAGAATAACAGTGACTATTTGGCCTTTGGAAAAAAATGTATATCTGATTATCCACAATAAGATATCTGAGGAATCTCAAGCAAGCCCTACGGAGGTTCAGGATGGCCATCGATGATTTAAAGGTACTGACAGCTGTATTTACAGTATGAGGCTTCAGTGCTAACAACTGCTTAGATTTATACAGAGCAAGTATCATAAACAATACCCAGTATGAAATCTAAAACAGAGTTTTCAAAGGGTTGTAGAACATGTGTTAAACATCCCTTAATTAAAGGACTACTAGATTTCATTCTGCAAAAATAATCTGGAAAGAGAGTTTCTGAAGATGAAATAAAAATAACAACAAAATAATTACGGGGGGTTAAAGATCGTATGGTAATTATAACAGCAGCAAATATCAAGTTTTTATTGGTCATTGGTATAAAGTTTTAACCAACCAAGACAAGAGTTCAAGATATGTGATTTCCTTGCAATAGTTGGAGCCTTATATGTGATTTCCTTGCAATAGTTGGTGCATGGAAAGGCTTTATAATACAGGGTCTTCATAAAGTTGTTGTGCACTTTTAAACTTAAATAACTTAGGCTGTGCACAACGACTTTATGAAGACCCTGTATCTATTTCTCTTAAGAAAATTACAATGAGTCACAACCGTGGTATGCTTTTTATCCAAGTGCGGGAAATGAAATACTGCTATTAAATGCAGGCAGCTTGCTAACCATTGTACAATGGCAATCCCTGTGTCAGGCACTTCACCCAGCTTATTGGCAGTGCTCCCTGATACCATTAACCCAAGGGACCACTCCACAATTGCTTCCCTCAAGTTTGTGCTGTCATATAAACAAAGCAAAGAAATGGTGTGAAAAACTGACAGTAATATTTTCCCTTCATTTTCTAGTTGCAGTCATCTGAATTCTGACATATAATACATATTTTAACATGATGACATCCCTATTAATTGACAGTATGCAGTGGTGAAGACATGAACAATTTTTTCCCACACACTTCTGTGGTGGCTCTATGGTCTGATGCCAAAAGTTGGGGTGGAGGGGTAGGGGGGCAGAGTAGAAAGAGAGGGAGGAGGAGATAATTAATACTATATGTAGTTCATGATTGCCTCCAGCTTGATCAAATGATACAGCCAGGATGTGATTGATCCAGACAATCTAACCACCAGGAATCCTGATTTTCCTTGATAAAAAATAGCAAATTCTCTGATTAAAATCCCCAAAATCCACATTTTTCCATGATTAACATGAAACATCTCTCTCTATCTATATAGAGAGATATAGATAGAAATAATCTATATATATAATATATATTTATCTATATCTGTATCTATATATATATATGTGCACATTCCTGGGCAGGGCCATGGGAAGTGCCAGTTGAGCACAATATTTTATTGACATATTTACAATTTTAATTAAATTTCAAAGCCTACCACTGCCTCAATCATTATAATCAAATAAATTCTAAATAGCTATAAATTTTGTCATTTGATTTTGAGTTTTTTATTATGGAAAATCAGAGCTTCCCCTGCCCCCTTCACTCACCAGGATGCGGGCCAGCTGCGACTGTCCTCCCCCTACTGCTTTGTGGTGCTAAGCAGCCCTGATATTCTTGGGCCTTGCCCATGCCATTGCCCTTCACTCCCAACCCACAGCCCCCTGGGCCCTGGTGATGTCCCTCACTCCCCATCCACAGCTCCCTGGGTCCTGCTGATGCCCCTCACTCCCCACTTGTAGTCTCCCACCTCCACCCCAGCCCTACCAGACGGGGACCCCAGCTGCCAGGGCTATGGGGCCAGGGACCTGGATCTGCAGCCGCCTACCCCCACCCCCAGCAGTGCCTGAGCCCTGGTTGCCATCCATGGGAGGCAGTGGCTGGTGTGGTGGAGTGGAGCACAGCTCCCACTCCTCTATGGGTGGCAAGGTTGGAGCAGAGCCCATGGTGGCAGAGGAGGATGTGGGCTACTTGCTGTGGCCTCAGGCTCCTCACCCTTCTGTCCTCTTCCTGGAGCCTCCACAGCCCAGCAGGTGAAACCCAGCACAGCAGGGCAGAGTGGGGCCAGGCAAGAAAGCTCAATGCCGCTACTGCAAGCCTGACACCACCATGCTGAAGTGCCCACCAGCAGCTAGGGGCACAATTCTGTGTCACCAACCCTGATACTGATGGGCAGACTGGGGGCACCTCACCATGGCAGCACAGGGCTCCCACCAGCAGCACTGAGTTTCCATACTCCGTTCTGCCCTGCCACACCAGGTCCTGTCCACTGGGCTGCAGAGGCCCCATGGGGAGGGCAGCAGGTAAGGGAGCCCAAGCCCACAGCAGACTGCCTACCCCCAACCCCCACTCCACACACAAATCTGGGGGGCATGTGCCCCCCATGGCCCTGCCCAGGAGTGTACACAGCAGTGGGGAGCCAGCTCCCTAGCCACTGCACCGGATGAGCCACCATGGCCCTGTCCCCCTCCCTGCCCGGGCCCTGCAGCTGTGCATCCCAGTCCTGGGTTGCAAGCCCTACGCACTGTTGCAGCCCTGCCCAACTCAATTCCCCACCCCCTCCTGCCAGTCTTACCTTTGGGGAGCTACTCTCCAGGCTGCCTGGTGGTCATATGCATGTGAAGATGCACACATGCATATGGCACCCCCTGCCTGATTGCCATCCTCCTGCTCCTTCCTGGTCCCTGCAGCCTGCAAGAGGAAGCCCACCATTTGCAATGTTTTTCTCCTTTATAGGAGAAAATCCAGGTTTCTTTCCTTCAAATGAGAAAGTCTGGGTTTTACCACATTTTTCCATGGCAAACGGAAACCCTGGATCCCTGCTAATTACAAAGATTATGTCACTCGGTAGTGAGAGTAACAAATGGGAAATGCATATCCAACAAGTGGTGCCTCTGAATAAGGGACCTTTCAGACCTATACTACTGTTTCTTTATTTCTGTATTACAACTGCTATAATCTCCCAGAAAATCTTCTGCCTTCTCATGTCAGAGGACAATAAGGCAAGTATTACTACATTAGCTGTTGTGGAATAAAACAAGAAGTATTTGGGTGGGTTGGATCTTTTTTAGCATCTTGTTCATGCCTCTGAAAAAGTTAGTTGTGCTTTCATGTAATTTGTCTGGCTGACAACTGTGGCATCTTTTATAATGCTACTATCACTGATCTACAAGTGCTGCAGCTCTTGCCAGGCACAGTGCCCTGGGATGAAGGGATTCTTTTTCACTTGTAACCTGTAAGCCATATGGACATCTTGATGACACTTCTTGCTGCATATCAATACTCTGACATTTCCAAATTGACTCCTTTAGTCTGCAAGCAATATTTGTACTTGCTTAACGTGTCTCAATAGCTTTTAGAGGTGCCCAGGTGTTATGCACCATTGCTTCAGCTAACACTCTTTTTGTCAACATAGCACAAAAAGCTTTTGGAACAGAACTTGTATCGTGCCTAAATAAAATAATACCCCTGACCAACATTCCCTCTGCCATTATTCTGCATGAAGAACAAGTACCAGCTTCCCTTTCTTCCTGCTCCACCACACACATATTCATGCTCCTTATTTACTCACTTGCCTTGCTCACTCCCCTGCTTCCTTCTCCCTCAGTTATGCTGTATTCTCGCTTTTTTCCTACTTGCATTTGCTCTGACTCATCCCTTCATCATTTAGTTGTTTTCCCTCTTTCACATTCTCATAGACTGCTTTCCCTTCTATTCTTTTTCCTGTTCTCTTCCTCTAATCTCATTCATTGAGTAACATTGATTTAGATATGTGGCTTTGGGGGACACCTGACCATTTTGTGGTTTGAAGATCTTATTGAGTCATTTCCTCTGGTATTGCTGGGCCTGAAACTGATGGGAAAATATCACTGAAATATTCTTCTGTCCAGAGCAGGACCCTGTTCATATTAATTATGTGAGAGGGATGTCAGAATCCCCATCTCCTTATAATGGCCCAAGGCCTTTCCTCTGTTGGTCGCAATATTAGATCCATCACTCGGGCACTGAGTGGTCTTAATTGCAAAACAGAAAGTTACAATGGAAACCTGTTCATGTCCACAATATTGCAAGCTCAGCGTGTTGTATATATTTCTGACTGTTCTAAAGCAGGGGATTTCAAAATTTGTCATAGTGAGCCTCACTTAGCTATGGAAAAAAATGACTGTGTCTCCCCGTAGTTAGCTAAAACAACACAACAGATTGAAAATAATTGGCCTATATGCTGCACAAAATGAATAAAAAAGTTGATGGGATTTGATCAATAAAGATTAGCTTGAGTTTCATAAATACTTCAATTCAAAGGCAGTATAGATGGATGCAGGTACATTAAAACTTCACTTAAATATTTTAGAAAACATGATACCAAACAATGATTGGTTAATTCATTATAAAATCTGTCAGTCTTACTTTAGCAATGGGTGGCATGTGTTTGTTTCCTGTACAAAGTAGCAGAGTTTGGGGTTGCAGCGTAGAAAGAAAGAGACAGAAGTCATCTTCGACAAAAAGCCGAGACCCACACTTTGTTTTGATTGCAGTTAATGCCGAGAGTCTGATTCACATAGGTAAGAATAGGTAGAATTCAGTCACTCAAATGTGTCAGCCAGTTATGACAATAAAGATATCCAAAAAGTGTCACTGGAATACTGTAAAAGTAGGGAGTTACTACCAGCAAGAATAATACAGACTTCATCATGTAGTTAACATAGTCTTGTCCATACCTTGCCCCTGGACAGCCAACAGACTTCTGCATGTGGCAACAGCTGTGTGAAGCTTGCCCCCAACTCTTCACATAAAATAACAAAAACTTTGAATTAACTGGGAGAGACTTCATAAAGTTTACAGTATTTACTGCAACAGAAAGAACATTGCTAAGCTCTTCTTGCATCTTCTTAGCAGCCAATGCCTGTCTGTGGATCATGCAATAATTTCAGGTTGCTGTGGGGGCCACTTCTTATACCATTGACACAAGCCCACTATGCCGCTCTGTCATAGACTGTGCTCCATTGCTGCAAATTCAAAAGCAATAGCCCCAGGCAAAGCCTGTGTCTTGGACAAAACTATTTATCAGTTTTAAAAGGTCTTTACCAGTTGCTTGTGTGGGGAGAGGACAGCAAAACAGAAATTCCTCCTTTAATTCTGTTGTAGCAAAATGAATATATACCAGCAACTGTGCAACGTTGGATATATTAGTAGACTCATCTATCTCAATGAAATAAGATGGGCTCTGATTAACTCTTGCTAAGAGCTGCTCTTTTATATCAGTGGCCATCTCCACAATGCAGCATCAAACTGTTATTTCAAAGTGGGATTGCGTCTAGCTGTGATGCTGAATTGTGACCTATCATCACCAAGCACACATCCATCCATTGCAATTGGAAGTAGTAGTTTCTCACCTATGTTATAAGCTTGCTTGCTTTGGCAATGCACAGTCACACAGTAAGAAGCCTCAGTAGCCTTCATGTTGACAGTACTATACACTTCAACAACATTCTTTTTTCTCCTGTTAACTCATTGAGCTTCCTCTTAAAAAAAATCTACAGGTTTAGATACTAAGGTAGGGTGTCTTGTTTCAAGATGCTGGTATAGCTTTCAGGGCACATACTGTCATTTGTCAGTACTTCATTGCCTACAACACACTGGGGCATCACTGGATCCGCTCCATGTAAAACCAAGCTTTAAATAAGTTTTGTCATATTATCGACCTTTGTGTTTTGCTAGAACCTCTACTGCTGCACTCTCTTTGGCTTGGGTTTCATAGATTTCATAAATGTAATAGATTTTTAGAGTCAGAAGGGACCTCAGTAGATCATCAAGTCTGACCCCCTGCCCTGGGCAGGAAAGAGTGCTAGGGTCAGATGACCCCAGCCAGATGCTTGTCCAGTCTCCACTTAGACCTCCAGGTTAGGGGAGAGCACCTCTTCCCTTGGAAACCCATTCCAGATTTTGGTAACTCTTACTGTGAAGAAGTTTTTCCTGATGTTTAATCTAAATCTGCTCTCTGTCAGTTTGTGGTCGTTGTTTCTACTTACCCCTAAGGGCACCAGAGTAAACAGAGTATCTCTTATTCCTTGCTGTCCTCCCCCACCTCCTGGTTAATTTGTAGACAGCCTAGCCACAAAATCACCTCTCATCCCTCTCTTGTAGAAGCTGAAGAGATCCAGGTCCCTCAGCCTTTCCTTGTAGGGCCTCAGTTGCAGGCTCCAAACATATGAGCAGCCCTCCTCTGGACCCTCTCAAGGTTATCCACACCCTTTTTAAAGGGTTGTACACTTTTCTCTCTCTGTCACAAAGTGATCCATTTCTCATTTAAGATGTTTCTCACTAAGTGCACTGCTGAGGTTTGTAAGTTTACTTACAAAAAACGAGGCAACATACGTTTGATGTGTCACAGTTGCTAAGCAACATTAGTACATTAAACACAAGCTTTCTACATTATTTAACTTTTAGTTATTTTAAAATATAATACATTTAAAATATACAGCTTTTTTCAACTCGTCCAACCTCTCCTCAAAAAAAAAAGGAAAGACTCACAGCCTCCCTTGACAGGATGTTGTGCCTCCCCAGGAAGGCTCGCCTAATAGTTTGAGAACCACTGTTCTAAAGGAAGCCATGCAAGGAGACTCTTTAACAGGCTGATATACTCAGCAGCATCTTCTGCTTCAGGAAAAGGGATTTCAAACATACTGTTTTACAAACAGAGTTTGGAATATTTCTTATTTGCAAAAAAGGCCCCATCTAATCATGATTTAAGTGGTCACCCAGCCAATCAATTAATGTTCAATCAATCAATCAATCAGTTCAATCAATTAATGGCATGATAAATAGAGGATATTACACAAAATATGAGTAATAACTCTGTAGCTGTTTCCTGTCAGACTATTAATTGAATGTGTGGCCAGGAGCCCCTTTAAATGTGTAGGTAAAGGCTGCCAGGTCTTAAAAACCAGGTCTAGCCAGGTCTTAAAAATCTCCAAGGACTGAGACTCCACAACCTCTCTGGGTAACCTTTTCCAGTGCTTTACTACCCTCCTAGTGAGCAAGTTTTTCCTAATATCTAACCCAAACTTTTCTTGCTGCAGCCAGAAACATATAAAGTAACAGACTGCATAAATATAGTGCAGGATAGTTGCAGCTAGCATTGTGAGTCACCTGACCACAGCTATAGGACAACTGCTCATTTAATTGCATGTGGCAAAATATTATTCAAAAACCCCTCAACAATTTTTTTCATTACTTTGCTCTTGTACTTACTGGGATTTTTCACAAAGCAACCTTATGAGTGCTCTGTTCCCATCTTCCTTAATAATCAGTGGCCTCTCCTTTTCTCTGCCAGGGGAAGGACTTTTAATGTCTGTGTAAAAAGCAATGATTTATAAAATGGTCATCACAAGACTGATTCTTTTGTAGATTCTGGTTCATCAAAATTTAAACATGTGATTAGGTAGGTCTTGTTGACTGAAATTGAACATAAAGCATAACCTAGTAACAAACAATGCAGAAATGAAAATATTAATATATATACTATATTGATTCATATCTAAATAAAAACTTGGCATTTATGTTAGTTACAGAAGGAAAATATAATTGGGACCACCCCAGCTGTACCACAGATACATTATTTATTTGAACTCAAATGTGTGTTCTCTGTTTGGTCTTTCTGCCTCCAGGAATGTTTTAGTAGATTTGACAAATGTGCAGAGCTGTGAACACAGCTGGTTCAAATCCCATTTGACTTGCATTTCACATTTAAGCAGGCAACTGATACGATATTTTGTTTCACCCAGCAGCTGAAGGATTCCCCTGTCACGAACAGTAGCAACTAGGGATTGCTCAAAAATTCAGGTGAGAAAAACAGCAATATTTGCTACTCTCCCACACTCCTTCACTAGGGGTTCTAGGAGAAATGACTAACCTCCTCAAGCATTTATTAGATGTGCTCTCGGAGGTGGCGGGGGTGGGGGGGGAATGCTTTAATTACAGAGGCTCCAAAAACCGCTCTAATTAAAGCGCCCAGAGTGTCATGTGTATCAGCATCCCTGCAGTGAAAATGGTGGTGGGGACACTTTAACTGAAGCTCAAATAAACTTTAGTGAAAGCACCCTGCCGTCATTTTTCAGCCTGGGGATACTGATACACATGATGCTGGAGTCTACTGAAACATGATAATTACCATGCTCCAGTAGACTTGATTAACTGAGACTGCTCCAAAACCTTGTAATTACAGCACGTCGGAGCAGCCTCTCTGCTCGAGTATAGATGCCCTGTTGTGAATTTGGGCATATTGTCATAATGATAAACCTGGACTTAATGTAGAAGGAACACAATGAGTCAATTCCTCTGCTCACTTGAATGATTGCCACCTCTTTATCAGCAGGGTTATGCTCAAACAGAGTAGAAATATGCTCAAGAGAGTGACAGTGACATGTATCCAGGTTGCAGCCTAGAGGCAAAAGCCTGAAAGCTTGCAATTAAATATATTTTTTTGCAAAAATCTACTTGGTCTAATAAAAGATATCACCTCTACCATGAGTTCTGATTCCTTAGTGACAGTGAGGAATTTGACTCAGCAAATATTTATCTCTTTTTCACTTCAAGGTTTTTTGTTTCTCTGCGACTTCCACAGGACCAAGCAACAAGATTGTTAGGTGACGTATTGTTTATTCCCACAATTTAGCAGAAATATTTCTCAAAAGTAGGCTCTTCCTGCAATATTCTCTCTTCAGATGAAGTGAATTCAGCAAAACTTTTGGAGAAGTCATGTTAAAAGCAAATAGTTATAGAAACTACCCTGTCTATTCACAGGATACCAGAAAAATTCTATGTAGGCACCAATTCCACACAAGTGTTCAGCATAAATTAAAATTGACCACGTAACAAAGGCTAATAATTTTAAAGATATGTTGATACTTAACTCCAGTTGAAAAGCTGGGTCTAAATGTTTGTTTATTCAAAGCTGAAATCCTGTCTTCTCAAGGAACAAGAGCATTTCTAGTGCTCTTAGAAAAGATTTGTAATCAATTTACAGAACAAAGAGTCCAATTCTGATTTACATTGACTCTGCTCTATTACAACATGACATTTAAGAGGGGGCATAAAGTAATTGGTCAATGACGTACATAGCTGAAGGAGAATCTGTTTCAGAAAGAAAATCTTCTAAGTTTGCTTCTGTAAATGGCAAATAGTTATGGAAATAAGGCCAAAAAAAAGTGTCCTCCCTATGCTCCCTGTGTTCCAAGAATTCCTTCACAAGATTTTTGGTTGTGGAGAATCACAACCTTTGAAGCTAAGTCCATTGTATCTGTTGATAACCCAGTTTTCTCTGAAATCAGTTTGTGTTCCTTCTTCTCAAGAAAGCCCAGTTAAACACCATCCTGTTCCATCTAGATTGAAAAGTGTGAAGAAGGTAGAAAAAATATTAATAGCAATAATATTGCAGGTGAAAAATGTGTAGTTTAGCCCCTGAACCTGCTTTGCAGATTTCAACAATGATGTCCGTTTCAAATTGAATTGTCTTTCTGTTGTCAGGCCTGCCTCTCTAGAGACAGCTATTTGTTTAAATACAAAAATGAAACAAATCTAGGAGCCTGAGATTTGTTTTACTGCAAAGCTCTAGAGACTATTTCCTTCTTTCCTTTATGCTCTTAAAGCACAAAATAAACCAAGGGGTTCTTTTGTTCGTTTCACTAAATATCCTTTGTAGCAAGGTTTTGGCAATTCAGTATTTTGCTTTCACATTTCTGTATCATTACAAACTAGTTTTGAGGCACTAGAAGACTTAAAACTGTGTCCCCCTTCATATTTCTCCAATACATGCATGTGCACTCATACACAAATACATGCACAAACATTAGCTTAGTTTTCAGTATTAGCAAATGTGAAATAAAATTTAACTGAGAACTCAGATTCATTTAATACAGGCAGTGTATCAGGCATCAGTGTGGCAACTTTTGGACCCTTTTGGCTTGAGCCAAATCCACAGTCCAACATTTATCACAATTAGGCTTTTTCTTTAATCATCTGTAACAGAAAAGAAGAGGGTAAGAAGAGGCTGTTTTAAATGCTGAATGTAGTTAAAACCATAGCACAGATAAATGCAATTACAAAATCTTTTGACATACTAGATGGGGAACTTACTATGTGAAATGACTATGCTATTAAAAATTCGTATGTTTTTAAGTTCGCGTTTAAATAAAATACATCCAGGAGTTACACTTTTCTGTTGGAATCCTCAACATTGTTCTTTGTGCTACTTTTCTTATGTCTTGCGAATTATATTTCATTAGGTAATGTTTGTCATTGACAAGCTAGGGTTTGGCCATTTTAAAATGAATTTACTTTGATATATTTTACAAAAATTGTGCCTGCTTGTATTTATTCTTCCATATTAATTTTAACAAGAGAATAATGTCCTAAGATATTAAGTGAGTGATTATATCCCCTCCAAGTGGCTGGTCCACACAGATAAGAGCCTGCTACCGCTATCAACTATTGAAGCTGCTATTTTAGTTTAAGTGCTAGTTTGGAGCTGAAGGGTTTCCGTTTTAATCCATGTTGATAGCTCATGGTGAGTTGATCACAAATAAATACGAAAAGCTTGTCTAGAGACCTATCTACTTGTGTGGGAGAAAGGCTTCTCACAAACCCTCTTCTTTTGAGTCACTCAA
This sequence comes from Caiman crocodilus, assembly GCA_030014935.1. Lineage (NCBI taxonomy): Eukaryota > Metazoa > Chordata > Crocodylia > Alligatoridae > Caiman > Caiman crocodilus. The sequence continues at coordinate 23,740,930 of JAGPOW010000290.1, forward strand.
GCAAATGAATTATCCTTCCTTATTTTCTCTGTGCAACCTCTTGCTGATACCTGTTAAGAATACACTACTACTACTGTGCCAATATAGAGAGTGTGGTATGGAGACCTCAGGACTAGTCAAATACAAAACCATGCTCCTTTTTTCAGCCATAATATTAATTTTCATTGGTTTTTGCAAGCTGTGACACAGGTGCCTTAACACAGACGATTTACAGACTTGAACTCTGAAACAACCTTGATTCTGCACCCTCTTTAATGCGGGGCTGTGACTATTTTCATAAGTTGCATTGTGAGTGTTCATGTAAATCTGATTATGAGCTCTTCATTAATGGAAAGCTCTCTAGATGACAAACTAATATTTATTACCACAGAGAACACTTTAAAAAGTGACCTGCCTTGCTTCTTAGACACTACTAGGTTTAATAACAGTTTTTAAAACCAGGTCATCAGTCTATCTGGCACTGTCCTTGCTATAATTTGCTGGTAATACGGTGTGAGGAGACAGGATACAGATAGTACTTTAATGTCAGTTCATCTGTCTACCTGGAGCCTGCATCTTTGCTATAAGGAGAAGTTATGTAGAAGGTTTACATTTTATTACATTTCCACATTGTATTACATTTCCACATTTGAAAACTGAAGTGCGAGTAGCGAGAGATTGCAGGAGGCTACAGAATGACAGTATCCTGATGCTCCTAAGCAACGTCCATTGAAACCAACATTGCAAATTATGTACCAGCTCCTTCCTGGTTCTGGATGCTTCCTATCAAGTGTTTAGCTCCTTAAATCCTGACTGAAGTTGAAGATGCTCCCCACTTTTTACAGTCAGAACTTTTATGGCAAATTCACTAAGCAGAAAAAGTTCTCAAGACAAACACCTTATTCTGGGCTTGATTAAAAAAAGAATTGTCTCTTTTGGTTTTAAATGGAGGTGGGAGGGTTGAGTATGAGAACTTTCTCTTCTAAAGAGCTTTCTAGATACCTCATTAACATAAAATCCTAAAATGAATCAAAGTAAACATTTCTTTATTGGATTGTAAAACTTTTCCAAATATTATTGATGTAAAAAGATACCTAGACTCCCCAATGAATTTTAGTTTTCATACTCAGATATATAACAAGATTTAACATGGCACACATTAATGGCAAATATAAGACCAAGTAACACTTAATCTTCTGCTTATGAACAATTCAAAATGAACAAGTCAGGGAGAGTTCCTGTATTATCTGTAACATGACAAACTACAGACTCTGTTGAGTCTCAAAAAGAATAATTTCAGATGAGCACATTTTTCATGATAAAGGCAGTACAGTAGTAAAATGACTGCACTGAATACATGATTGTGTCTTGCCAATAAGTAAAATGAAAAGAGATGGAACATCTGGGACCACATAAGATTTTGGATAATGGAGTATTGACCACAGTTTACTCTATAAGACTTATTGCATCTGAAGAGATGGATCTTCTCTGTCACAGTTATTCTTTCTATTCTTATTTTCGAATGAAACATATAGAGAAACCTGTTTTTCTGAAGCAAAAAAAGTTGTTTTTTCTTCAACTGAATATGCTAGCATAATTTATCCTGTTTGCAGCCAGAATCAGAAGGGTGTTTCATTCTATTTCTTGTCAGAGTTAGACTGTATTTTAAAAAGTGTCAGAAAAAATGTTTCAATTATAATATGTTTCACATCTGCTTGACTTGCAGATGCAGTTAAACTTTCAATCCATGCAAAGCCTACTTAGCAAAAGTGAGACATTACTAAAGACTGTTATTAGAGACTAATTTAGCAGTGCTTTGTCAACACTTCACTGAGAAAAATATTTTCATACTAACCTATTCATTAGAGATAAAAAAATGATGGTATAACACAGGTCAGTACTTTATTCAGTGTATAATGTGTATCTGAAATATTACAGGGCAGATTTTTAAAACGTATCTTATTATTGTGCCTCCAATGTGTGGGTGCAATTTAGTGCCCACAGTTAATACCTCTTAGATATTTCTCTAATTGTATTTGTGTATCAGGCATATAAGTGACAAGTAATTACAGCCACAAATTGCAGGCATGAAATAGAAGTCAGGTTTTAAATTCTTGTGTCCATGTCTAATATGAGCTTCATTGCTAAACAGCAAAGACAAAGTCCTGCAATTCCCTGCCTTTCTGCCACCTGACACCACCAGGGAAGAAATCCTGCCATCACACCTCACACAAAAGAACTCTTGTGGACCCAGAGGAAAAGACATCCACCTTCAGCTTTCTCTGTGCAAAATTAAGTTTATTTTTCTACCTATAGGGACTTGTACCATCTTTAATTTTTCCCTAAGCCTGAGGAAGGGCACATGAGCCCAAACACTTGCAAAAAAAAGATGATTTTTTGTGATTGCTTAGTTGATCTAATAAAAGATATCATCTCTGAACCAAGAGTTTTGCATTTCTTCATGTCTAATATAGACATTTATAAATAAAGCTGGATTGATTTATAGGAGTTTGTTGTGAATCTCTGGGCTCTGACTTCTTCCCTGTGGTATCAAGCACCTACCTCTTGAGGACTGAAACTGGTAGGGGCTCTGAAAGATAAAACTGACAACTTCAGGGATGCTTCATGTCTTTCCCCTATTCTTTTGGGTTTTAGTATCACCAAGTTCAAATAAAAGGCAGGGATAACCTACACTTTATAATCTAAATAAATCAGAGATGCATAAGCCTTTGTGAGCAGTGGCTTACTTGATCAGATGCTATGAAGGGATTGCAGGTAGCAAAGCTTCTAAATAGAAAACAGTGATTAGAACACAGCAGGTAAGGAAGGAGGAGGAAAAAGGAGAAAGTAAAATGAGTAGGAGAAAGAAAAACAAAGCAGTTAACCCACTGAAGGACACAGGAGTTACAAAATCTAATCCAGGTAACTGAATAAGAATCCACAGTCTTGGTTTAGACAATGCTCAATGCTTAACATAATCCAGTCTGTGGATTATTTCTCATTCTGCAATTTCACATTCAAGTTCATTTTTAAACTTCTGCTGTTTAAGACCAGCTAACCTGAGGTTAGTGGTGGAATATCCAGGGAGGTTAAAGTGTTCTGCCATAGGCTTGTGTATCAGATTAGTGTTCGTTCATTCTTACATGTAGAGATTGCCCCATCTGTCCAATGTAGACAGCACAGGGGCAATGTAAGCAGCTGATGATATATATGACATTGGTAGAAAACCAGGTGAATGAACCTTTTGGTATTATAATGTGTGTTATTTGGTCCAGTGATGATGTGGTGTGTGTTGATAAGGGAAAAGAGTTAGAATCTTGATCCAGAGCAAGGTACGGTGCCTTGGTGAGAATAGGAGTGAAGTGCAATCCTAAAACTGTAGCCACTCCAAACCACAGAGCGAGACTCAGCCCCTGTTCCAACCTGCTACTATACCAACCCAGTGACAAAGACAACAGAATGCCTTTGGTTGTTACCTACAGCCTGAAACTTAAACACCTTAGATATATCATCACTGACCTCCAACCCCCCCTGGAAAATGACAACCGTCTCAAGATAATCACTGAGGAGAAAGGTGTCCTAACTTGCAGATATCCCTCCAACCTCAAATAGTGTCCCTTTAGCAATAGACCATCTAGTATCCCCTAACTCCTATTCCTACCAAGGCATTAGTTCCTGTTGCCCCTTCATAACATCTGATGAAGTATGCCATTGCTTACAAAAGTTTAGGTATCTCTTAGTCAATAAGGTGCAAATCTACTCTGCTTTCTTCCTAACTTCAAATTAATATGGCAAACTGCCTCTCTTTTCTATTGTATGGCAGAAGTCCAAGTAGTCATCAATCATGATCAGTTCCTAAAAAATCCAGGGTGCTACTTCATGTCAATTGAGGTTTAGATAAAGTGGTCATTTTTAAATGCGTGGGGCTTAATACACATCACACTGTGGCATATTAATTAGAGAGGCTGCCCAGAAACACCCCACCCCAACCTCCAAGCACGTGTATAAGCAGCCCATAAGATCAGCTTCAAAAATCACACAAGATTCTTTAAAAATTATACACAAACACACTGGATACCAGCTGAGGTATATGTATCTGTATGTGTGCAAGTCTGTATATACAGGGTGCATCTTCATGTGCCCCTGACTGCACATTTGGTACTTTGTAGTCATTTAGTACTTGCTCAAGTCATTTAGTATTGTGCAGTCAACTAGTGCTTGCTAGAGTGATGCAGAATGGGCAGGCAGAAACCATGCTGTTGATGCTGTATTGCCATAGTGACGAGCTACATTGCTGTAGATTGTATCATAGTATCATAGTATCATAGTATCTAGAGTCAGAAGGGACCTGGGCAGATCATCTAGTCCGACCCCCTGCCTTGGCAGGAAAGAGCACCGGGGT
>JAGPOW010000290.1:23745410-23758634 GCA_030014935.1 Caiman crocodilus
CTCAGCTGTACCGGCCCCGCGGCCCCACTTACCTTCAGGGAATCAGCTGCTGCTGCTGCTGCCTCCTCAGCTGCTCCGCTCGCCGCTCGCCGCTGCTGCCATTGTCACTATGGCAAAGCAGCATCTAAAGCAAGTACTAACTTACTATATAGTAACAGCTGGTACTGCACAGTCTCAGCGGTGCAAGGATATTTTTTGACATTACACTGCCATAATGATGAGTTATGGTGACCTAGCTCATTGCTATAATGCCATAGGCGTGGCATCATAGTTTGTGACTGCTGACACCACAGCAATGTAGTGTTTCATGTAGACATGCCCACATATATGTATATATAATCGTGTGCATACACACACATGCACTATACATACATATTAAGGGTGTGCAAAATGGGCTGTACTCAATTCTGATTTGGCTCCAATTGGGGACAGTGATTCAACTTGTTTACTGAATCTGAAAATTTGATGCTGATTAGAAGAATCAGCGATTTAGCCATAGACACAGCTTTAAATGTTTTTTCTACATACCTTGAGATACCAGGGGTGGCTTGTGAATGCTGCGATGATGGGGCAGATGGAGCATCTCCCAGGAGCATTGGGGGGGTCCCCATGTGCTTGGTGGTGAACCTGGAATTGGACTGGAAGTATGTCTGGTCCACTTCTGGGTCCACTGCTGAGCACATGGTTGACCCCCCACATTCCCTGACTTGGCAATTGGCCAGGGGGGGAAGGGACCCTGTGTGCCCTCCCAGACCCAGGAGGAACCAGTTGCTGATGGGAGAGGGGTTCCCCTGTGCACTCCCCAGTGGACCCAGAAGTGGACTGGAAGTGCTGCTGGTCCACTTTTGGGTCTGTTGCTGAGCATGCTGGGGACTCCCCTGCACTCCCATGAGAATCTCCATCCTCCCCAACATTGCAGCATTCATGAGCTGCCTGGTACCTTGAGGTATGTAGAAAAAACATTTAAAGCTGCATCTATGGATGAATCATCAAATCTTTCTGAATCTCTCCAAATTGATGCGGAGGGTTCTGATTCGATTTGCAGAGATTAAAGGAACTCCTGATTCAATTAGGATTTGGAGATTCAGCTACCGAACCAGGCCTAATCGAATCAGCGACTGAAGCCTCACACAGCCCTAATACATATTTACATACCGCCATACCCTGGGCTAGCACCCAGGGAGAGCCTAGAGCTCAGCCTGATGGCTGCAGGGACCCAATGCAAGGCCCCAGGAAGCAGGAGCAGTTTTCTGCCATTAACAGCAAATCTGGTCATGTAGATGCCTGCCTGGTAGTGTTTACTTGCCAGTAGTTTACTCACAAATAAACTGCTTCCGGATCTAATGTACACATAGACACACCCTCTCTCTACATATATATACACACAAAGACACACATACACTATATACAGAGAGAGAGAGAGAATCTACGCATGCCTTTGATCCAGGAGCAGTTTATTCATGCGTAAAATAGCCTCGAATAAGTGCTCCTGAGCAGGCATCTACACGTACAGGGAAGTGGGAGCAGATTTGCAGCTAACCAGCAGCAAACTGCTCCTACTTCCTGGGGCCCTGCAGTAAAGCGTCTTATGTAGACACACCCAGAGAAAGAGAGAGCGACTTTGCTAGCCTTCTGGTGCAGGAGCTCTTTGGTATGTTCAATTTTATCAGAAGGACCAGATACTTCCTTTCTAAAGGCTGAAATTCTCTCATGGTCGTATAACACTAGGAACTAGGGCTGTAAGAAAAACAGCAAATATAATGAAACTTATAGTACGTTTGGCAATATGAACATTTTTTGTGAAAACAGACAGATATGAGCCTGCAACTAAACACTTTTATCTTGGTTAGACATTTTTGCAACAGGAAGCATCTTCAGGCTAATTCTACCCTCAAATACATAAAGCCAATCCCCATTTGTCATTTGTTTTCCATAGGTATATTTGAAGCCAAGGTTTGGTCCTGCCAACCAAAATTGATGCTATTTGTTTCCTCAGCCAGCTCCTCAAATGACCTTTTCTCCTCTTATACTCTAATCACCACTCATGCAGTGCAAGGAGAGTGGGAGTCACTGTCTGATGATCTAGTTAAAAGGATGTTTTCTCACTAAACACCTGTGATTAGCACACATGGATGCGCTGGCTATGAATTTTAAAGCAGGCACCTGGGCTGAAGTGAGCATTGCTGTCTTGAGAACAGTAAAGGCTGGCAACTGGATTGTGCTCTACTTAGAACTAACCATAACTTATTTGACGGCTGCACAGGGGCCTTTATGTTCTATTCCAGAACAAACCTTTTCTTTCCATTGTTCTGCCTTATGCTGACAGCTGGATCAAAGGAGGTCCTTTACCTAGAGGCCCCAACATAGAAAAGAACTTGGGCATCTGCCTAACCTTGAGTCTCTCACAAGCTTCAGGTAACATGCATGCTTCAATGCTTTACTGGATCAGAAGTATTAGCACTTCCACTGAACTGACAATGCCATCTGAGGGTCAAGTAGTGGAAATAATTAGTCGAGTCACCATTTAAGTTGAGTCTTCATTAATATCTGCATATGTCTGAACTGCTCTGGTACTTTAGGGGAGCTGTTGTTCCCAATTTCTGAAGCCCACATGCTGCCTGTCCTTCAGTCAGACCACATCTGCCAAATGCATCAGGGCCTTTCTTGTTGGCTGAGCTGTCAGTGCGGTGCCTGATTGGATGCAGGGCCTCGAGCAGATACAAGGATTAACTTCAATCTGTTTGGGAAGCTTAAGAAACTGATTTGAAATACTTTGATTTGGAAACATGGATGTTTCATTTCAATCAAAGATGTTGAAATGTCTCTCCAGACTTGTTCAGAACTCTTCTGTGATTTCAAGTGTTGCCCTATCTTCAGAAGAAAAGTAATGGCAAAAACTCCAAATCCTGTAGAATAACATTTCCATATTTTTATCAGCTTTAGTTTAAATTTGTCATGCTTTAAATGAATGACCTTTTTCTGCATTAGCCTCTTCAAAACTTGTATTGTAATAAGTCAATAAGGGCTCAATCCTCCTCTCATTGAAACTGATTGGGGAGTTTGGTCTATGAAAACTCCTGTGAAACCCTTTGTTTCCCCTCACTAAAGCTCCAGTTCTATAAGATGCTGAATGCCCTCAAATCCCATTGGCTTTAATAGGGAGCTCAGCATGTGATGGGATTAGGCTATACTTATTGCCCGTTGGAGCTTGATAAATAAGTGGTAATAAAAATCCCTTGCAACAATCATTCTGTAGATTAAAAGAACCACTACAGAGTGCCAGTTTTCATTTTCAAGTGTTTCATGCAAAAGCCTTGTAACTTAAAGAGCTTTTCAAGGCACAAAATGAATTCAAATTTCATCTCCATAATTAACTCTAATAAACTGTAAACAACTCTAAGTGTATATTGCCTGTTCCTTATCCTTACAAATACCAGGTGTTGGGCAGAGGTAACACTTTATATTCTACCATGTGACAGTTTTCTCTGTGCCTGTCTTATCAGGCAGAGAAACCTCTAGTTAGATTTAATTTGATTTTGCCAAAAGCTCCACTCAAGTAATTCACTTCCTTTAGTTATGAAGGTTTTTAAAAAATCAAATAAATCATCTATTCTGTGTGTTACTCTACCTATCTGTCAGATATGTCTTTTTTTTCCATTATAATTTCTAACCTTATTACCTATGGGATAAACATGACCAACTTGCTTTGCATGTTCATATATCAGTAGCCATTAAGCTGGTCTGTAGTTATATTTCACAGACAAACTAGCTGCAGTTCCTCATCAGAAGAAATGTCAACTAACTGATGAAGAGATATCAACAAGAATTCACATATCCTGTGTTACTTCCCAGGGAGAGCTGACCTTAAATGGAACTCAGACCCTGTAAACTGCTATAGGTCCTCTGTTTTGTGCCTTTCATAAGAGGAGAATGAGGACAGGAGATTTTAAATACTCTTGGTTTCTCAAGAGTTTAGTCTGAGACCCTAAGGGACTGTAAGGGCATCTAGCCATGAACACAAATGCTCAAAGCCATTTACAGACTGTATCACTGGTGTCATAATTTCCCATTTCAGTCTCCTAATTGATGAGGGTAGAAAGAAGGGAGAATTTTATTTAATTGTGCTTTTCCCACTGGGTGCATCTACACGAGATGCTAGAAAAGCAGTAGACTAATTCTGCACATTAGCATGTCATGGCAAAAACTGTACTAATGCATTAATGGGCAGTAAGATTTATGTACTGTGTATTAGTGTTATGTAAAAAACATGAGCTGGCACTACTGTGCAGTAGTCTCAATTACAGCGCATTAAATTTAGTACCTGTTATTACAGGTACTAAACTTAATGCACCATAATTTTGTACATACAGATGTGCCCTCTGAGTCCTGAGAAGTTGGGCCAGGCTTCAAGACTCATATGCAGATTTCAAATCCTCATCTGAATATTTGTTCATATGTAAAATTTTGCTTATACAGATGTTTGTTAACTATTTTTTTTACCAGGATAGGAATACTGTATTTGGATAATGGACTCTTAAACTAAAACACTGACATTGCTTTTTAGATAAAACATATATGGAATAATTTTCAGGAAGAAAACTATGATTCTATGCCACAATGATTGTTATTATATAAATAGGTAGATAGTAGAGCTGATCAAAATATATCAGTCAAACCGTTTTCTATCCAAATCAATATGCTTTACCAAATTATTAATTTCAGCAACTTTTTTATTTCAAAGAAAAAAAAGGCAAAAGTACCCCAAACTCCAAAGATGCCAACATGCCATTTTGACATTTTTAGAATGAAAAATGTTTTTTTCTGCTTTGTGACAACTTTAAAAACATGTTTGAATGAAACCTTTTGATTGTTCTAAAACAATTTTTTTTTAGTATTTTTCTTCATAGAGAATTTAGAAATTTTGGAGGTTCATTCTGATTCTAAACAAAAATACATTTTAAAATTAAGAAATCTTTCACAAAACAAAATACCCACCTTCTGTACAGCTGTAGTGTAATGCTGGGTGGTTATCATTACTTGTAGTTGTGCTGGACTAGATTTTGCAATTCTTGTTATCATTTGTTAAGTATGAAAAACCTAATTCTTTGCTTCAAATTTATTCCACCTAATTCTGTAGTATTTGTAGAACATACAATTTGAGGGGATGAGGGAGATGAAGGCCACTCCAATAACCTCTCTGTCCCTTGGAGGATTTTTTAAAAAATTAATAAATGAAAAATCATGCTCAGAACAAATAACACATTATTAGCATAATTAGAAAAGGAGCAGGCACACCAGAGACATTCCTGCACAGGTGTAATTTATTCAAATCTATTGTTGGAATTTCCTAGGGATAACAGGAGCAAAACTATACTTGTGAAAGGGCCATTAATTTAGGTGACTCATGGAGTTATTAACCCCTAGATTATCCACATACGTAGACATGTAAACTAGTTTTAAGCACCGTTTAGGCATCTTAAAGTTATGCCACTCCAGGGCAGGTTTATCTCTGATCTGTGTTACCCAGCTTGGGCACATCCACATGAGTGTGGATGTGCAGTATGTGGCACACAATGCACATACAGGCCTCCCTTGTGCTGCTACTTTGAAGGGATCAAAAAAACCTACACCAAAAATAGCGGGGTGGTGCACATGGTGGCAGCATGTGCTGCCCAAAACCACAGCCTGGCCAATGAAAGCCATGCTCCAACTGCCGACTAGGCTCCCTGCTGCCAGAGCACTGTGACTGCAGCTCCCAGAAGCCCCCAGGACCTCATATAAGACTGCTAGGGCCAGCACATTTGCTGGCCTCAGCCTCCTCTACCCCACCAAAGGTAACCTGCTGCACACCAGAGTGTGCTTGGCATGGGTGTTCCCTAGGGACAAGTAATAGCAGCTCAAAGTGTGCCACTGGTACTTGTCCTTAGGAAAACATATGTTCCCGCTCATCTGGATGCACCCCTAGTGTCCACAAATGTGTGGCCACTCCCCAGAGATAATCTGCCCAAGTTTCAGTCCTCCAGCATCTCTCAGGATGCAGTGTCCCCTTGCCCCACCCTCCTTGTCTATGTAGACAAACTTTTTACCGTGTGAACACTAGTACCCAGGAGGTGACGCTGTCACCAAGCTAACTCCCCCTCCCATCTCCAGGTGTGTGACGTGGCCAGGAATCTTGGAGGGGCATAGACTAGTCCAGGAGGGAGAGCTGGTGGAGAGGGAGGGAGGAGCAAGGGGCCAGACTGGTTTCCCTGTGAGCTGGGCTTCCCACCTGGGGCAGGAGAAGTGTCCCCATGAGCTGGGGCTACCCAGACCCAGTCTCAAACCTAAACCTAATTCCAATCCTGATCCCAATTTTTTCAAACATGATCTTTTCTTTAATTTACTTTTTATTTTTTTCACTTTTTGTAGGTTATCCTCTAGTGGCTTCAGTGACTGACTTCTTTCATTTAACCCCAGCCACCATTCCTACCCATTGCCTCTCCACCTTCCATTTCCACTTACCAGACCCCATCGCTAAACTCTCCCCTTTCCAGCCTCATGCTCCCACCCCCACCAACCCATCTTTCCAAAACACCCCCACATAGAGCAGGGATAGACCATCTCCTCTCTAGGGAGACCCCGACTCACCAGCCTTATAGTGGCAAGTCATGGCAGTGCAAGTTAGGGACAGTAAGAGAAGATTTTTAGCCTGAACATGTGACTGCTCTAAATTTGAGCTAACACTAGCATTAATCAACATTTACAAAGCTTAAAGTGTAATGTGTAACAAAGCCCTAAAATATGTTGGTATAGGTGCCATGTGTTTGCAGTGTACCCCAGAGCAGCCATTTGCTGATGGCACAAATATTATTACCTGCTTCCCTTCTACCAAGGGATGGAGTCCTGTACTAGCCCATACAGCATTCAGTTACCCAATTACCCTACTAGAGCTGGTCACCTGTCTTCTCTAGATCCCAGTATAATTTACAGTGGTGCACAAAACTGATATAGATTATAATCATATTTTGTGTCCAAGACCTCAGCTTGGAGTAGTGTGCTTCTACATTTTATTATTTTTTCCTCTTGTATTACATCATAATATTCAGCACCACTGCAAACAAACATCTAATATATGTTTCTTGGGTGTCCTTCAAGGGCACATGTTCAGTTCAAAAACCAGTGTTAACATGCCATTGAACTAACTATTACCCTTGGCATTTGGTCATCAGAGTTCTGGTCTAGCTTTGCGACTAGCCTTGAACAAGGGACAATATGTAACAGTGCTCAGGAGCAGAACAGGGACAAGATGTGACTCAGAAAGTCATAATCTATTTTTGTTCCTGCATTCTTGGGGGCAGGTAGAGAGTACTATCTGGAGCAGATTATTTTGCCTAATGTATGCACTCAGTTGTGCTGGCTGATGCATTGTGGGCTGGAGTCAATGTTACCTCCTCCAGCTATGGAGAAGGTGACATTGACTCCATAGCAGCCCCATGGAGCTTACCTTCTCCCAGTGCTGCTGACCATTGTTCCTTCCACCTCCGTATTCCTTTGTAATTACTTGCATGATGAATTGCAACTGAGCTCAATTCAATTATTCTCGTCTGTAAACCTGAAGTACAACTCTCTATGAAGAAAAAATGTGCATAACTGGGTATAATCATATCAGTATGTCTTCTTAGTAAGAGGATGAATAAAAAAGAATGAAAGAGTATGAAAAGCTATTTTTCTTAAATCCCTCATCTCAGTTAGAAAAGACCTTTGATCACTGCTGTTCCCTTGAAACTGAAAAGACAATCAAGTCAGTTCTTACCAAAGACTAAAGTCATACTTGCCACACAAAAAAACAGCACAGTAGGGAAACTCTACAGGGCACATCTTGGATTGTTTGCACCCAATGATGTCTTCACCTGGCAGGGACCTTCCAGAGGGGGTTGAGGATATGACCATCTAATAGTGCAAAGCCCAAAAGCCTTTGGAGAAAGTATGTTCCAATCCGTTAGAAACCCAGAGAGGATCTTCCCCTCTTTAAAACTACTTAGTGTCTTCCTTTCCATTACCAGCAGTTGTTACTGGATCTTATGCTACCATCAACACTTGACATTACTGTGGCACTTCCCATCCTAGAGCCTCAAAGCATTTTGAATTAAGTCTGTGTGATGTCTGCTAATAAGAGATTTGTATAATAACACACCTGTGTTGTTTAATGTGTATACAAAATTAAAGAGTTCAAATCCCACAACAAAAGGTATGTATTATCCCCGTTAATGTCTATGGAAATAATGGCACAAAATTATGTATTCCAGATCGCACAGGAAGAGTAGCAGAATTTAGAGTGTGAAGTGTCCTGACTCCCAGGCTTTATATCTTAGCCAGGAATTATTCCATTTCACTAAGAGAATATGGGGGCAGGAACCACAAAACAGAATTAGTTTTACAGCATAGATTTCTGCCTAGTATTTGCCAGGATTTTTTAATGGGTTATAATGTAGCATCATCTCTAAATCATAGGTGCACATGGTATGTTAAAGGCAAACAAAAGACATGATTCTTCCAAAAAAGAGTTTATTTTCCTATTTCAGCAAGCCAACTAAGCAGACAGGCTACTCTCCAGTTCTCAGTCTCTCCACTCCACTGTAGCTAGCCCTAAATCTGGATGGACCATTTGCACAATATTAATTTGGAAGGACTTTTGCAAGCTTCTAACAATGCCAGAAGCAGCCACAAAACACTTTGGCTCCCTGTAACCTCTTTACCTCATTGTATATCTTTGTTGTCAGAGAGTGCAAAGAGGCTACCTAATAATTTTGCATTGTGTCACAAGCCTTCCAGTTTTTATTCTTATTTGTGGATCCCGGTGCACAATATCTAAGTGGAATTCTATATTTATCTGAGTCTCAGCTACTCCATTCATTTAAAAACTTCAGTGATAAACTGTCAGCACAATCCTTAAGTAAACTGATGCTAGCAAGACTGACTTATCTGCATCAAGAGGCAAGTATATCCCTGAATCTTAGTAACACAGCCAGCTTTTAAGAGAGAGCATAGTTATTTAAGACTTGTGGATTGCTGAAATAACAAAGATTGCCAACACGGTGCTTGCTGAAATGGAAATTTTGGTATCCCCTCCTGTCACTTCATTAATCAAAAACATCTCTAAGTGATTCTGGTATGCGGTTTCTGTGGGTGTTTGGTTAGCATAATGTCCTATCTAACTTAAAATATTTTTTCTAGCAGTCACATCATTCACTGAAGGCACAGAAATTATGATGTGGCTCAACCAGTGTGTTCTGCAATGGACAACTAGGTCTAGAGATTAACTGGGATTCATCAAACAGCAACCTAAATAACATTTATTTTTCAGAAAAACCAGCTTTACTTGGAGCTGTATGTTAAAATTTAGTGGATCAAAAATTAGTCTTTTTTATAAAACCTACTACATTTGAATTATACCTTACAATTTTATTTAGATTGATAAGCAGTGTGTGTATGTGTGTGTGTGCTTTGTAGGATGTACACAATGTACCATGTGCTCATTTCTACCCTTTCCATTCTTCTAGTCCCCAGTGAACTGATATTTTAAAAATTCTACTACCTGAAGTTCTAGCTTTAAATTCTTCTACATCACAACATATATTCTGGGTCACAAGAATAGAACTTGCAGACTGAGTTGAGTGGCCTGTGAGACAGGAATATATGCAAGAAAACCAAAAAAGGTCAGGTGTTGCATCAATGATTGTTTTAATACTTGACAAATGTGTGTGGAAACTATGGGCCTGATCCACTGCAATGGAAAGATTCATCCCACTGAGCTGGGCTCTGTATTCTAGATTTGTAGGGAGGGATTAAATTGTTGCAGCACCAGTTTATATTATTTGAAATACATTTAGTTTATATACTTAGCTGAGAAGTCTTGCTATGAAAGCTATTTGTTTTTCCTGTAAAACATGCACTACTTAAAAATTTAAATCCATTATAGAAGCACAATATAAGAATAATATTACAGTAAAAGTTCTGCTATCTGGCATTCATAGAGAATGGGGGGTGCCAGTTAATCAAATATGCCAGTTAATCAAATATGCCACGTCGGTACACCAGGGCTTTCACTCCCTGGCGTCAGTGTGCCAGGGGACAGGGAGAGGGCCCCATACAGGCTGATTTGCTCTGGGCTGTGGTCCACAAGGAAGAAGTGAGACTTGGCTCATGGTGGCGAAACCAGCAGTGGGACTTCCAGTTTCACTTTTGCTGCATCCCTTGGAAGGAAGCTCTGTATTGACAGTTGGTGGTTAGCAGAGCACTCCAGATGGTACAGTGCCGGATAACATGGCTTTTGCTGTATTCTGTCTACATTATGTGTAAAACATACTATAATATCTGATCTGATATAATATTAAGATATCATGAAAATAAAATGTGATCCTATACTCTGGGTGCATCTACACATGCTATTAGTCAGAGCAATATAAACTCTGGCACACGGTGCATAGGAGTTTATTGCTCCTAGGCACTGCGTTTGAACATGTGCCCAGGATACGGTATGTTGAGCAGGGTTGAGCAGCCTCAGCTGGCACAGGGTCCAGGGGCTCAGCCTGCCAGCCTGGGGCTGCTCCAACCCAGCTCAATGTGCTTTAGAGGGGCTGGATGGGGCACAAGGATATTCCCGTATGGGGCTAGCCAGCAGGCAGCCCCTGTATTGAAACACCCTTGTGCCCCAGCCAGCCCCATCAGCATATACATGTGCACTGCTGCACACTAAAGAACTCTGCTACAGGATAGTACTTGTGTTTACAAGTAGTACTCTGCTGCAGAGTTAATTACTTTCCTGTGGCTTAACAAGGTCACACGTGTAGACTTTAAGACTTTAATGGGGAGCTAATTAAGTAGTTTTGCACTAAACATCTCATGTAAATGCACCCTCTGCATATTAATCCTGTTATCTGAACACACTACCAACAAGCTTTAGACATCTGAAATGCAACATTAATGTTGTATTTTTGCTAGGATAATGATTCTGTAGTTCTGCTTAAAGTCCTATTCCTTATTGCTAAAGATGCATTTTAGTTAACTGTGTGACACATTTTGTTTCATCATCACCCAAAGCCCCTAGACCCATTTACTTTATGTATGCTGAGTGCATCTACACGTGGCCATATGGTGCCTTTGTTACCAAGCTGTCCTTTAGTACTTCCTTTTGAAAGTACTTTTGGAAGTACTAAAGATGGCATAGTAGCAGTCTACACTGCACTTTGCTGGCTGCATATTGTTATTTTTGGCTGCTATGCTGCCGTGGCAATGGACTATAATCAAGGAGTGTGCAGCTATGATGATGTAGTGGTGGCATCATGATTTTTGCCAACAGACACTAAAACGCCATAGCGTCTTGTGTAGATGTGCCCACTGTTCCTCAATCCTCATGAGATCTTGGAGCAAACTATGTGACTAGGTACTCTAATTAATTATCATTGTTACGTCATTCTTGAGGGACCATGTTCCCTATTCCTAATCTTTAGAGTAGTTAAACTAGGAGAAGGCAAAGGCTTCATGGGATAAAAATAGGTCCCTCTTGTGACTAACTGGCCTAATACCAAATTTTATGGTTAGCTGACTATAGGCAAAATGAAATTAATTGAAATTTAGAATTTCTATTTCAAAATTTTTAAAAAAATCTGATTCAAACAAAATGTAGTATTTTTTACTAAATTTACTTCAGAAAGTAAATTCTGAGGAAAAGGTAAATGTTTTAAACACTGGTTAACCAAATAAATGGTTATTTAAAATAAATAACCATTTATTTGGTTAACCAGTGTTTGTCTTTGGGGGGGGGAGGAAGAGGTTGAACAGTGAGCCAAAAAAAACATTTTCACGTCTCAGAAATAATTATTTACAGCAAGGTGCATACAAACTGGTTTCCTAGGGTCTCCTCCAAAATGTTCTCCATGCAACTCATGCTCCTTCCTTCAACCTCTATGTTGATGACAACATTTTTCCTTTTAGCATTTATTGGTGGTGGTGGGGTAGCTTTCAAAATAAATTTCTGACTTGCTGGCAGCTAGATGTTACCAATACATAATTCACCATAGGGACACAGCTTTTATTGTCAATCCGTTGTGACCTGTTAGACCTCATAGTCTTTCAAATATTATCATCTTTGAACCAGTCTCTCAATCCTAATTTGCATTATTACTTTGGTGGGGGATTTGTTTCCAACTTGGTATCCCCATTCTGCTAGATGCATCACATTTGTCACCTATGTTGCTCACAAACATTGTTTTTCTGACTCTCCTGAATCTGACTGGCTGCTAGTAAGGGTCTTTCTAAGCCCTCTAATTTTATTTCCATTGCTGTCCTGAATCTCTAGTTACCACATCTGACCTGTGTTCCATTGCAGCTTGAACTATTGCCTTTTGCTGTTTCTTTGTATAGCAGTTTGATGGTTGGACCCAGATATGCCCAACTGTTTGTAGTGGTTCCACGTGTTTGCTACCTGCTCATGTTGCTGTTCTGTAAACAGTTCTTGTGTCCTGTTTGTCATTTGGCCATGAGTGCCATGAAAGTTTATTCCTCAAGGGAAGCAGAGTCTTGGTTTTCCATCCCATCAATCCTTGACTGCCAAGAACAATTTAGTATCTTCCCCAGTCAAAGCTGTCCTCTGTTACTATATTGTCCCTCACAGATAGTATTATGAGTGTTCAGCATTGCCAGTTAATGTTCCTCTGGACATAAGGCTGTTGTCTATCTTCAGTACCAAGTCTGGTATAAATCACAAAGTGATTTATTTTACCCTGGAATAAACCTCTTTTGCTCATATTCCACTTTGGCATTGAATCACCTCAATTCTACTACAGTATACAATGGCCCATTCTCTCAGTGCAATATGCCAGGTGCACCAGAATACACTTTCGGTCTCCTGACTGCTGTTCTGGCCTTAATATCCTCTAGATAATTTTCTCTTCTAGAAACTGGAGTAGTAGTCTCCTGTGTCTACGTAGTTCCTATCAGAAACAGTGAATATGTCTACTCCAACTTCTTCTCAGTATTAGGTTGAATTTCCTGAAACTGTAGAGTCTCCTTCTTTTGTCAGGCACTGTCCTACATGCAAATTTTATACTGCTTTCTTTATGCTCTTCAAGAGGCATTCATGCCTGGCCAGTAGATTATCTTCAGCATGCCTCTATCCCCATGTGTAAAATGGGCATCACACCTGTCTCATGATACTGTGCAGATTGCATTGTAGGCGGTGACTCA
>JAGPOW010000290.1:23758734-23805183 GCA_030014935.1 Caiman crocodilus
AGGGAAATCAAAGCCTAGTGCGGAAAAAAGAAATTAGTTAGAGAGCGTTCGTTCTCGCCCTAGGAGTCTGTGGAAATTAAGGCTCTCAAGGTGCGACAGATACCAGCTCAGATCTTTTGTACTTATTGCTTTAACCAAAATCCTATCTTGTGCACATACAAACTATTTGTCTGTCTGGAATATTTCTTTCATTCCAATGATTTGTTGGCTTGTTTGGAACCCAGAATTAGCCACATAAAAGGTAATGTAACATGTTGATAGGCTCTATTTCCTGTTCCACAGAGCCATCTGTGTTGTACTCTACATAGGTATGTCAAGCTCAATGTATCTACTACCATTAATGACTTTCCTGGACAATATCTTATTCCAACTCCTCAGGGCACCATAGTCTAAACATGGGTTCTAGTCATCTAGGTGCACTCAGAAATAACTTCTTCATGATGATTTGTAATGCAGCACATCACACAGCACATCCACCTTGCTTCTGAAGGCAAACAAATGAAATTATTCCATTCCAAATAGCACAGCAGACGGCTCTTGTGTTCATCCTGTGCCTGTCAGGGCTATACTAGCAAAGGCTATTAGCTGCTGGCTCTGTGTATTTTGCTTCTTGGCTTCTTTCTGAAGCTTCACACTGTGGTTCTAACTGTTTAGCATGGTGCTGCCCTTCAGGACTGGTGCCTGGCTTATGATTTTCTTTACTTTTTCAAATGCTTGCCCTTAAGTTTCTACCTGTTGTCAAGTGTCTCAAGATTTAGTCTCTCTTGGCGCAGGGCATCTTTCAAAAAACATTGCCAGGTACCTAAATGACTAATCTATCTCAATATGCCAGAACCCATTCTTAATACTATACACAATGAACATTTTTGGCCTGGACAAATCAGATAGCATGGTTGTGATCATTGGTAGAAGTTAATGATATCTTTTCAGTGACATCTGAAGTGGTTTTGTAGATCTTCAGCTTGCCTGAAGACTTTCTCACCACTATCAAGATGTGTGTGAATGAAGGTAGCTGTGCATGAAGTTTCAAAGGGTATAATGAATCTTCTCATCTTCATCCCCTATAGCCAGCTCTGCATACAATTTGGTTTTTGTTTTTATTGTTTCCATGCTTCTGCATGGGTTTTACACTGTAAAAGCACTGGGGTCCCACATCCCTTCATGCTGTTTCTGGAGGTTGATTTGTTTTCCTGTTACTTGCACTCTCTTCCTTGTCCTGGGTCTTGCTAGACTGACCACTATGGCTAGGAACAGGGGTTGCATTTGTTTCTGGACAAACACAGCTGTGCCTCGACTTGGGACATGTGTCTAAACCTAGGGATTCCCCTGCTTACAGATACTCCCCCAGGTTGGGGCACAGTAGCTGGGGTTGTTGCCCTGAAGAATTGGGTCCCTGAAAGCCCGGTAGTGGCAGGGGCCCAACCTTGTGGGACAACAACCCCAGGTAACAGTGGAGATGCATAGGAAGTGCCTGAGAGTGCTGGGGCACCTCCTGACAGCCAGCATTTCCCGCTTAGGCAATAGGTGGAAGGGCAGGTGGGAGTGCTGGTGCCCTACCGAGAGTGCCTGGCCTGGCAGTGTAGGCACCAGGAGAAGCATTGCTAGCAGTTTTGGACACACCACTGGCACTTCCGGGCATGCCATTGGCACTTCTGTGTCAGTGCAGTTAGCCACGAGGGACTCCCCCCTGGTCAGCACATGGTGGGGTAAGTGACCTCCCTGGCTCAGAAGGCACCAGTCTCTCATACCAGGTAAGATCTGTAGATGAAAATGAAGCAAATAAGCTGTACTAGATTTTTCTCCGAAGACAGCATTTGTCAGCAGTGCAGGGATATAACAGAAAACAGAAGTGATGACTTCAGATTGCCACCCAGATCACA
Organism: Caiman crocodilus; assembly: GCA_030014935.1. Classification (NCBI taxonomy): domain Eukaryota; kingdom Metazoa; phylum Chordata; order Crocodylia; family Alligatoridae; genus Caiman; species Caiman crocodilus. The sequence continues at coordinate 23,760,615 of JAGPOW010000290.1, forward strand.
ATCATGTAGCTGTCAGCAGTGGACACTTTTTTTGCCCCCCCTCAAGTCATTGCCCAGGGAAGTTGCCCATAGCACCTCCCTACTTATGCAACTGACATCTTTTTATATCCCAAGTCTCTAAATTTTTAAATCAATTAGGAAATTTGGACTTTTTTCTTGCATGGGTCCCTTTGAAATGTAGGAATTATACAGAGTTCATGATAGGCCTTTTTGCCTGAGCATGTGATATAGCAGATTAATCACCAAAGCTAAGTAAAGACAGTCAAAAATCTCAAGGCTGAATTGCTTCAATCTTCACAGGTTAGTCTAAACTGCATTGATTGAACTTTTGATTTCAGAAATAGAGCCACATGCCTGGGCTGCCCTGTGGTCCTCTGTGCTGCCACTGCTGCCTTGCTGGGCAGCTCAGAGGTGATGGAGTGGAGCACAAGTGTGGGCCCTAAGTAATGTGGGTGATTAACATGATAAAAAAATGAAAGCAAGAACAGATTAGTGTGTCAATCATAAGCGTTAACTGCAATTAATTGACAGCCCTATTACCATTGTAAAAATAATTATCAGTTTGCTGCCCTTTTTTTTTTTTAAGTTTTCATCCACAGTAGGGAGCAATGCTTGGCTGTATAGTTTGTAACAAACCAGGTAGTTGTCACGGTGAAGGAAATATTCAGACAGTTGTAAATGCAAAATGCCAGTTGCCATTATGTTCAATTGTTTGGCTCTGTATTTAAAACGAGTATGTCTAAAGTAACTTTGGCATGATACTGCATCATGTTATCATAAAGACCTAGGTCCAGAGGCACCAAAGAGAGAAAGAGTGAGGCTATAATATACCCTATTCCAGGAACATCAATCCTGCAAGACTGCTAGCTCTGACAATGAAAAAAACATGGAAAAAGGGAAAAATAAATAGTATCACTTGGTGTAAAAGTGATGCTGTAGCCATGCTAGTCTAAAAATTATTCAAGATGCGAGGAAATCACTGAAAGATATCACCCCCAAAATCCTTGATTCTTGATGTAAAATAATTCCCTTTCTTCCTCCTCTTTTTAATAATACAATATCCTCTCCAGAGATTTGTCAAGATAACTGAAAATAGGAGAAGACAGTAAGCAAATTACAGAGAATTGTAAACATACAAACTAGCAAGGGTGTGCAGGCAGCAGATCGGAGCTCTGCCCTAGCTCTGGACCATGCTGTTACCATTGCAAGAAGCCAAGGCAGAGTCATGATCTGCTGCCTGCCACACCTCTGCCAGGAGCATTCAGGCTACAGATTGCAGCTCTGCCCTGGCTCTGGGCCATGCTGTCACCACTGCAAGATCTCAGCCTGGCTCTGGAGCAGCACCCTGCCAGTGCTGCTGGGGCCAGTCTTCATGGAAACCCCAGCCCCATGCTATCACAGCATGGCTGATGCTGAGGTCTCCATGTAGACAGGGGCTGCTGGGAAATGGAGTCCACTACTGCCATAGGCTGGACTTTGCCCACCCTGCACTAGCTGCACAGTAGTCAAATAATACTGTGCAGTAGCACATCACAGCACCAACAGTGCTAATAAACTACTGCACAGTATTGTTAAGCTATTGTGCAGTAATGTCACTAAAAAGGCATTCTCTGGCACTAGTGTGCAGTAACTCCAGTTACTGTACACTTATTTAATATTTGATTACACAAGTATTAAATAAATATGCAGTAGCCACTGTGCAGTTGCCTTTACTTTACACTGCCTGGAATCCAGGTGCCTTGCAGATTGGCTGGCTGGCTGGTCACTAGCACCTTGGCTGTATTCGTCTTCACAAGATGACTGCTAAAAAAACCCCAAACTGATAGATGCATCATCTTAAGTTTTTCCCTGACCCCCCTTCATTTTGAAGAACTCTTCTCAGTATCCAGTAGGGCTGTGGCAACTAGAAAAATGTGGTGGTAGCAATCTGCACATCTCCCCTCCCTCCCCTGTCCTGTACCTTGCTACAATAGTTGATGTCTCAGGCATCAAAAAAGAGAATAATAGAAATATAAGAAAATATTAATCATGACCAACATATATAAATATGACATGAATAGTGTTAATCTCTTTGTCTGGTCATTTTTTTATGATAGATCACATCCAGCATCCATGGATATGGCTTTTTCTTCTTTATTGTAAGTAAGCAGTATAGAGGCATTCTTTAATAATATGTTTAGGTCCAAGCATCATCTCTTACTAAACAGTATGTGAGCTTTTTCTCTCCATTGTACCCATTCTGTCTCTCTCATTCTAGTTGTATCTGGATTTTCACTTACAGAAAATCAAAGTCCCTCCTGACCTGGAGCACTCCTCTTGTTCCAGTTTGGAACAGACCATGCCTCGTGCTACACTGCTTGCCAGTTATTTGAGATAAACAAATATTCTGCATTGGTCTGCATTGGGGCAAATCAATTATCTCTTATGAGCTGAGATGTCTTTTGAACCCAGGTAATTAAAATGTTCTGTGTCTAGTCTCATCAAGCAATTTAACTGGAAATCTGTCTCCCTCACACTCTCTGTCAGATTTAACAGATCTCTTTGGATGCATTCAGAAATGATCTTTAACAGTTCCCACTTCCTTCTGACAAGCAGGTAAAAGACAGTGGCAAGGTCTGCTGAAGGGATGATCTTTCTACTTGTCTTTCCTGAGCCACCCTTTGTGCTATTAATGGCTAGAAAATGGTATTTAGAGGTTTGCTTTTGGAAACTGATATATAGGTAAAGTAGATATGCATTAGGACAGTGATCCAGGGCAATGGCAAGGGTTAATTGCTTTGTAAAAGCCTGTTTGTGATAGTTTCCTTCAAGGCCCGCTGTGTCTGACACAGGCAAACATCAAGCAGACACACAGGCTGGAAAATTAAAGACATGTACCACATTGTTCCATAACATAAAATAAAGAACTCTGCCATGCTGGCCAGGCCACAGTGCCCAGCTACAGAGCCCTTGGGATTTCCAGTTTTAAAAAACAGACCAAATTAAGATGTGTGCATGTGATGGGTAATGCCAGACCGTCTAGGTGATGCCAAATAGCTTTATAGGTATCAAGGAGAAGACTGATGACTTTGAAACTCATGCTAAGCTGGGGCCTACTCATAAAAGTTAAAATGCAAAATACTGATGCACGGCATAGTGCACTGCATAGTGCAAGAAGATGCAAGTTCACGGTTAGGGCTTCTAAGAAGAAATAATAAGCTATCATTTCCAGTTTATCTGACTGTACTGCATGTTTCTCCTGTAACTGTTATTCCCTATTAACCAGTGAGTTCTCTAACACTCTGGTATAAGATTGCAGCTGCAAATGATTTAGGGTCCATCAAAACCCCATCTGGAACCCATCACTGTTGTATAAATGCTAATCAAGTCTCTGGTATCAGTATTAGGGGAAGTTTCATATTTCCCTTTCCTCCTACTAAAGTGTGAATGGTTGGGCACCACTAGTAGTCGAAACAGACTTGTACTACTAGCCCCTTGGCTGCCTGGGCTGTAGGACATCCCTTCTCTACTGTAGGTTGCGAGGTAGTCAAGGCTTCAGCTCAGTCCCTTCTGCCAGCTCTTGCATCCAAATAAGAAATGAGCTCTCTTAATCTCTGCACTACCTTGTTTTTAAACTTAACAGTTGTCTGCAAAACTTTGAGAGCCATCCAACAGTGAGGATTTTTCAATTGCTGAATCTTTTTCTCTGCTTCCTTTTTCAACAACAACCTCTAACTCCTGGTTTTCAACCTCCATCTGTAACTAAAAAACCTCCTTAGGCAGAGCTTGACACTCTTGGAACATACACTGCAACTATGTATTTTTTTATCCTTTTTTCAACCTTGGGTTTAATTCTTATGGCAAGGACATGCCATTGTGAACACAGATTTTTCCATACTATAGAGCCAGTGACTTGTCAGTCTCCCAAGGACCTTTATCCAATTTCCCTTTTTGTATGAATTGTTTCATCACAGCCCCCATGAATGAATGAATTGGTGCTGCTATGGTTAAGGAAATGTTATCAGCTTCTGTTCTTCCTTCCACTGAGGGAATCAGAAATCGCCCCTGAGAGTAGGTTGCAACCCTTTCGTCTCAGGACTAATGCTTGGATGAAGGTATCTGGATGTGGGTCATGAGTCCACATACCCCAATATTGGCTCAAACAACAACAACAACAACAACAACAAAAAAGCAACAGCAACAACTTTTCCCGAGTGTTTCTGTTGTCAGTCCACTCATCTCAGCAGTTGCCTCCATTTGTTAGCAAATAAAACCATGGGGTCGTGAGCTAGTCTTAAAGGATCAACACAACACCTTGTTCAATAAATGACAAAAAGGCTTTATTAATTACTTAATTAAATTAAGAACTTAAGATTAAATGAGCCCAAACCAAAGCAAAGTCCACTTTTTAGCTATAAGGTGATTTTTCACCAAACGGGCAACAAGAGAGACGTTCTGTTTCTTCTAGCTTCTCAAGAAAGCTTGGGTGCAGCAGCAAGTCTTGTCAGAGACATCTTTCATTCTTGAAATGTGTGCTGTTAGCTGTTTCACTTCTTTCTTGTAGTTGTGTAAATCTAGAGAGAGTCCCAAGAAGTAATTGACAGGAAAATCCTGTTAATCAAACTGCTCATTATTGGTTATCAGAAAGTTCCAATTTGAATGAATTACCTTCCTCAGTGACAAGAGGTTATCCATGTTTACTAAATTTGAAATGTATCAAGAAACTGACTAACAACCAGGAAAAACACAAGGTTTTAGGGAGTATCCTTAAAGATCAAGGGAACCACAAGATAAAACAAAAGTAAATCAGGAGAAAAAAGCAAAACAGAAGTAAACCAGGAGAAAACATCTATCACATATGAAAAATGACTTTTCCTGCACATAACATGAGTTAATTGCAAAAGAAATATTTACCATAGTAATTAGATCAAGGATAGACATTTTGCATTGTTACGTAACCAACAAGTAGGAGACTGCTTAAAACCATCATAAATATAGTAAGATAAGTTGGATGTGACGCCTCATCATTTCTTCTCAGAAGGCCTAGCTATGAACTTGCATCCTCCTGCACTATGCAGTTAGCATCAGTATTTTGTATTTTAACTTTTGTGAGTAGGCCCCAGCTCAGCATGAGTTTCAGTCACCAGCTATACAACAGCTTTATATTAGCATAAGGCTGCTTTAGCCTATCATGGTACATAGGAATGATTCCATTAGTCTGTACCACTAAAGCATTTACTTACTGATGTCTCTTTCCTTTAAACTAGACTCAGTTTTCAGATTCTGCTTTTCTGACCCTGGGAAGGAGTTGTGGGTCAACTTAGTTCTATGTTGCCTCTTGTTTGTCAAGGAAAAGAAAAACTTTCCATATAATTGTTTTCAGGTGAAAAACATTTTGTTGCACACATGCTAACATTCTTCAGTCTAATATATTACTTATTAATTTAAGCAGTAATAAGAGATTTCTGAGGCTTTGGAGCAGAGATCCTGCCCAGCACACTGTGGACACTTGTTATCTGCATTAACCTTTATTTTCCTTTCTATGTTGCTGCTTTTGTAAACTCTGTTTTCAAAGTTGTTTCATTTGTTACACTGTATTCATACCTATTTTACAGTATTTATTTATACCAGTAGTAAAAGGAAGTTGTTTCTTCTCTCAGGCTAGGGACAGAAATTATACATAAACCAATATAAGTGATAGGAAACTGGTTCAAATCTATAACACAACAGAAGTTCATTGCACATAAACTACTTGCAAAATGACTGAAACTGATTTAATGTAAGCCTGAAAGGATGAAGCATCAGACTTAACTGATTTACCTTAGATCAGTTTATTGAACTTCTGTCTCAGGTCCCCTTCATATTCAAGTTAACTCACAGTCCCCAAGCATCACGGGATATTTTGCACCTCCCCTACAACCACCCCCTGCCCTCCTTGATGTCTGCTCCAGATGAGCAGGGAGGTATGCTCTAGAGCCCCTCCACCCCCTTCACACCCATCCAGCTTATGGCCTGGACCACTACAGGCATGTGGCTGTATTTCCGGAATCAAAAGTGAATGTCTGTTCATTTGCTTATCAGTTCCATCTATGCAGCTTAGACTAACCTGTAAAGATTGAATTGATTCAGTTTTGGACTTTTTGACTGTCTGTACTTCACTCCAAAGGCTCTCTCCCACAACACACAGGCCATTTAGCACAGTGTAAAACTTGTGATTTACCACTATGATAACATTTCAAACCTAAACAATTTTAAGAGTGAAGAGTAGGTATACCAGTGATTCTCAGCCAGGCTTCCAGGAGATCCTTTTAGGGTGCCACAGGATGCTAGGCAATGTTACCTATTTAAGTGTGCACATACCTACATGATTCACAAAATAAACTCAGATATTTCAAATACACTATGTAACAAGGCCATAGCCATGGGGTGTCTATGATGCCTCCTTGGACCCATGCAGCCTCTGCCTGGCTCAGCTTGGCTGTAGCCCCTTTCTGATCACTTGCCTGCATAGGCGATGAATGGGAAGGGGAACGGGAGGGTATGTGCCCTCCTCCCCTGAGATTGGCTCTCACCGGCCAGGGAGTGGGGATGCCAGTTTTGCCACCAGTGCTTCTGAGGTCAGCGATCAGCCGCTGCCCCCCCCATAGGTAATCAGCTGCTAGTGCCCCCCCAGACTCAGGAGGCACCAGTTGCCCATGCTTTTCTGCCATACCTGCTGTTATAAAAGGGAAGCTGCCTGTGGGCTCTGCATGAGCCTGAGCCTGTGTCAATCACCACTGGGCCTCTTCTGCATCCCCTCAGTCACACTCCTGTGCCACGCAAACTAGCAGGCCCTATCAGTCTGTCTGTACCCCCTGGGCACCTGTAACCTTAAGGGTTCCTTGAGTGACTGCATACCTCCTCTATACCATGCCCAAGCCTCATGGGTATTCTCTCTCTGTGATGTTGCTTAGTTATGCACTCAGCCTTCTTGGGTCTTCAGACTTCCCTTGTCCTTTACACAGTCCCTTCATGAACTCCTAGACCCCTGGCCCTGCACACTGCTTCTCCTCGAGGCTCCCAGACCCCTGGCCCTGCACATTGCCCCTCCTCAGGGCTCAGGGTCCCTCTGTCAGTTGAAAATAAAATGAAGGCCACTTGCCTGAAAAACTTTGACTTCCTCTGCCCAGGGACTTGCCTCTGCTCCCAGGCATACAGGGTCCTTTATACCAACACCAGTCCCTTCAGGAGCACTAATGCTAGGAGCTCTTTACCTTGTGGCCACCAGGAGGAGACTACCTGACCAGCTCCAGTTCTGGGCTGATATAGCTCCAGCCTGAGCCCTCTTTCAGTTAGGTGAATCTCTCATTAGGCCTCTGCACCACCTGCAAGCAACTTCGCCAGCTGATAGGTCCCTTAAAGGAGCAGGCACACCTCAGTGCCTTGCTATAATTGTCAAAAACATATTCTGGTCCTTCTGAGTTCTTTGCAGCAGAAAATTGAACTATTTTTTTCTGCAGTCAAAAAATGAGTGAAAGCTAAGAGCTGGTATTTTCCAAGAAGTGCCTTCAGTCTAAAGGGCCAGGGACAGACATTCAAAAAGCCTGAGCCTGAATTGATTCAACCTTTGCAGGTTAGCCTAACCTGGCTAGGCTGAACCAGTTTCCAATCATATAGACAATCCCTCTGGACTGAGGAAATTCAGGCACAGGCCTGCAGTGGCTCAAGCTGAAAGCTAAGGGGCACTAGAGCAGTGTTCCCTTCCCTTGCAGAGCTGAGCTGAGGGGGATGTGGCCAGGTCCCAGCAGGAGGCTCTGATTAGGGAGGAGTGTAAACCCCCAGCCTGCCTGCAATCCTAGGCTTTTCCCAGCTCGCTGCACAAAGGGCAGGAGCATTGCCTGCCCCCAACCCTCAGCTAGCACTGAGGCAAGGGGTGGCAGGGCATGCATCTCATACAGAGCATGATGATATGCATAATGATACAGAGCTTTTCAGTCTCCTTCCCTGCTTCTGTATACTGTCTGCAGAAAACTGACAGGCAAGCAAGCCAGGGACAATGGGGCAAATAACAGTGTTACCCCTATCTCCATGTTTATCACCCCATTAAGAAAACAGAGGGACATCACCAGCTACCTGTTGATTCTACCTTTTGATTCAGCAAGAACCCAGCATGTGGTAGCTAATACACAGATATCTTCTCCACAAGGCAGAGGGGAAGAGGAAACTCCTGCTTAGCAGGGAATGGTGAGGGGAAGGCAGGGAGCAAACAACTCTTAAACAGCTTTTCCAAAGAAGGACCTTAAGCTGCCTATTGAATAGCTCCAAAAACCTTGTCTACCTCTGTTGTGTCCCACCGCATGGACTGTAGCCAGTATGTGGTTTCCCAGCTAATGCTGAGGGTCTGGAAGGGAGGAGGGAATGCCTGCTTACCACAGAGTGGGGAGGGGAGGGAGAGACTGGCAAGCTCCAGCGAGGCAGCAGAGGAGAGTAGCCAGCCCTGCTGTGCAGTAGAAAGCCCCGCCCAACCAGGGAGCATGCTGGGAGGCTGGGGGACTCTGATTTATCTTAAACCAGCAAGGGGTCTGGGACAGATATTGCAGAAACCAGTTTGAGCCAAATCAGTTAAATCTGATACTGCATTCAACCAGATTTATCTCAAACCAGTTTCAGCCATTTTCAAACTGGTTTATGTGCACTGAACATCTGTTCTGTTACAGGTTTAAACCACTTAAACTTGATCATTTAATCTGATCACTTAAATTGGTTTATGTGTAATGTCTGTTCCTAGCCATGAGGGCTGGCTTGAGTCTATAAAGGTTGAGAACAATTGGCATAGACCATGAGTTGAACAGAAGCTAAAATGCACCCAACTTCAAACTCACCACTTCTCAGAGTTCACTAAGTATTATCTGACAGGGTTTTATATCAAATAGAAAAAAATCCATAGGCAAATATTTCTGCAAAATTACATACATATATACGTGTGTGTGTGTGTGTGTGTGTGTGTGTGTGTGTAGTCAGAGGGTTCAAACAAGAATTCACTACACCTGTCTCAAGATTAAGCAGCTTACTTCAAGCCACCTAAACCTAAACTAGAAATGGTGCATTCAGGTGTTTGCTACTGCCAGGAGTGGTATGGTCAGCCCTAGTTTAGTAACTCAGGGTGGGGTGAGAGATTGGCAAAATCAAGAGGTCTGGCAGGTCCAGTGTTGGTGGGTCCAAGTGGGGCTGGCAGGTCTATGAGGGATGGGGAGAGTTGGTAGGTCTGTGGGGAGATAGTTAGAGGGCTAAAAATAACCCAATCAGATTAGATTGATTGATCAAAATGTAACACTAAATGTAACACCTCTACATAGCCAAAGTTGCATCATTTGCATCCTTATCATCTATTATTTATTTCTTTTAATGGTCGCAATCAGCTAGAAAGATTCCCCACCCCCCCATCACCTGAAACTGGAGGTCTCCTAGCATCATCCCAGTTTAATTTGTTTACTAAAATCTGGTATAGAAACATTTACTCAGTTTTCAAATGCAAAAGATAAATAACAAATGATTTTTTTAATTCACAATTTTCTTTTTGTGTTTGGAAATATTTTGGTTTTTCCTTATGAAATCAGAAAATTTTCACAAGAAATTCTTAACAAAACCATTTACTTTTTATTTCTTTGGAAACTTTTCATGGGGAAAAGCTTATCAGCTTCTGTCTAGTGCTAGTGTTAATATTCTGAGTCAGAGTCTCTCACTGTGTACTGTGATCCTATCCCTGAGGATGTCTTTCATAATCTTTCTATAGCTGTTTTTGAAGACTTCGTATTCAAATCAGCTCATTTGTACTTTCTTTTGCCTCCCCTTGTTCAGCAGCGCGCTAGTTGCCTGTTCCCATTCTATTTGTAATTGCTGGTATCTCTGGGTTTTCATTTAGGCCTTTAATATGTTATATTTTGCTTAGATGAGCCTAAGCTGAAAAGTTATTTTTCAAACAGTGTGTAATTAAAGTGGAACGTGTTGCCATCAGATGTTGTAGAAGCTAACAGTTTGGTTAGATTCAAAAAGGGGTTGGACAAATTCTTGGAGGAAAGGAGCATCAGTAGCATTTGAGCACATGAGTTAGGGTACAGCCTCTGAATTAGAACTTCCTAGCCTTAAATGCTGTAGGCTGAAAGTGAGAGAGGAACAGTGGAAAAAAACTTGGTCATACCCAGTTCACTCGCCCTTTCAGCATCTGCTCTGCCACTGTGTGACATGGGATGCTGGGCTAGACGAACCTATGATCTGTCTCAGTAAATAGCAATTCTTATGTTCTTAAAACTGAAAGGTGTCATCTTCTCTGACACACAACTCATATGGTGGGCCCTGATTTTTTCTTCAGGGTACTCAAGACCTTGCAATATGGTACTTTGACTCTACAGTTTCTGTGATGTTCACATGGGCACTTTAAAGAAACTAATAACATTAAAACTAAATGTGAAATAGCCTAAATTTAAGGCCAAAACACCAGCAAGAAAATGAGACACAGTGGGCGCATCTATATGTTCACTAATGCACAGTATTTACTGTGCATTTAGTTTAGTACTTGCTTAATGAGCACTGGTACATGGCTTTATGTGACAGTTACTGTGCAGTAGCCTAATAACACTGCGCAATAGCTTATTAGCACGGTTTTTGACCGGCACACTACTGCACAGTGTTATTAGGCTACCGTGCAGTAAGCATCTCATATAGATGCACTCAGTAACAGTCCTCTTTACCACAGTATATTGTCATTTACCTAAAAGTGGTAAGTGATAATTGGCAACATTTACTTCAGCAGTAATTTTTTTTTCATCATAAGCTGTTTAGATTTCTCTTTCTCTTTTGATGGCAGGTTTGTCATATTTCTGTCCCTTGTCAAGCTCTGCAGAGAACCTAATTTTGGTTCCTGCTGCATAGTACAATGCTTCATTATGCGTACAATAAACTTTTCATGATGCCATTGAATTATATTGGGCGCATCTACATGTGCTATTAATGTGATGTAGGTTTACTGCACAGTAAAATACAGAGCAGTAAGCTGGATTCCCCAGGAGCATGTCTACACATGCACCGTTTTGGAAGCAAATCTGCTCCCAACAGGAGCAGTCTGGTACAGGGCTGCTCCTGCCCTGCTCTGCCCCACTGCAGCAGCTAGAGGGAGCTCCAGGCTCCCCCAGGGCTTTAGCTCAGGGTATGGCAGAGGGCATGGGGCAGTCCTAATGCACATGGGGCCAGGATAGCTCTGTAGTTGCACTGGTAGCTGTCTCCTGGCCCAGTGCATATGGGGAGGGGTCCGGATGTGCATGGGGCAATAAGACAGCTGCCATTGCAGCTGGCTGAGTCCCCCCAGCAACCCAATGCACAGCAGGGCTTCCCTGTCACAAACAGGACATCTCCTAGCAAGCCCCCAGCTGGGCAGGGAAGCCTAGCGCTCCAAAGTCCCAGTGCTGCTTGGCTCCCAGCTCCAGTGGGGAACCAGAAGCCAGGCAGTGCCAGGTGTGGGGGCAGAGAACAACCTCATCCCAGCACTGATCAGTTCATGGCTCCTGCGGAGGAGCTAAGCAGCACCAGGACTAGGGACAAAGAACTCCCCCATCCCTTGTAGCCCTCTGCTGGTGTGGCTAACTGGGAGCAGATTTGCTCCTGGTCAGGGTCTACACGACCGCTACTGCAGAGTAGCTGATGTGCAGTTAATCTACTACCTGTATTTACAAATAATAGAAGACAGCACACTAACTTAATTTACTGCACAATAGCTGCTGCACATGGTTACATGGGAACTAATACCTCACTGCTCAGTAGATTAGTCTACTGTGCAGTAAAGCATCTCATGTAGGTGCACCCACTGAGTACTCAATGTATAGTGTTAGCTAAGGAAACCTGGATTATTTAAGCAGTATGAACAAAATTTGCTTTTCAAATGAAAATGTCACATGGGGCTCACTCCTTCTCTGATTCTTTATCCTTACCTATCTACTTCTAGTGCCTGAACTCTCATTCTGGTTTTCATTGTCTGCATTTGGGTATTTTATTGTTTACTTCAGAAAAGCTCCCATTTCATTTTAAGCATGAATTCACACAGATTAATTGAAGAACTACAGGAGACCCTTGCTATTCACAGGGGACTCATTTTAGAGATCCCCGTGAATGGCAAAATCCGCGAATACTAATGGAGCTCCCCACCAGACCTCATGGACACCCCCTGTTCCCCCGCATTGTTCACGGGGCCATGGCTGCTCCAAGCGCCGCCACTGCCACCACCCTCACCATCCCTGGGCTCCCCTGCAGCACCTGAGGACTGATCCCTTCCCCCCTGAGTGCTGCTGCAGCTGCCGCCGGGGGAGAAGATGCCACCGCTGACTCCCACCACGTCCCTTGTGCTTGCTCTCCACCTGCCTCCTGGCTCTACACTCCCCTTTGAATATTTGAATTCACAAATCCAGAGTTCACAAATAGCAAGGGTTTCCTGTAATGTGATGAGATTATCTGAGAGTGGAGCATGAGCAGAGAAGGTGCTACAATGTCTTCCTAATAACTAGTTTTAAAGAGCATTTCTTCCTCATCTGTAGCAGAGGCAGTTGTCTGGTAACTTCAAGGGTTATAAAAGGCACACTGAGACTGGAAGGCTCCTAAGCAGCGCATTTGTTTGCCAGCCTCATTCCCATGGATTTTTCCCTTTTATTGATGTCTTTGGATTTTGACTATTTTATATTTTACATGGACTCTTTTTACCAATGCATGATAATAAAGAAAATAAAATTAGTATAAACCATAGTCACTTACTCACACTTTTTAGGTGCGGGACCATATAAAGACTTAGGGAAGAATGTTTTCATTGTATGCACCCAAGTGGCAGTTACCCAACCATGCAAGTGCCATTTAGTGATCCTATTCTACATGTAGAATGGATGTATAATCATCCACATGGCTACTGAATATGCATAGTTGCCTATCTACTGACCGGGAAGGTACAGGGTTCCATACAAGCACATGCTGGGGGAGTACAAGCCATGAAGTATACCCCACGAAAAACTATGACTAGAGGGTGCTAGATGTTGAAGGAGGAGGGCTCATGCATGTTTTAGCCCAATAGCCTAGTGATTAAGGCACTCAACCAGGAAGCAGATAACTCAGGTTCCTGGATCTCTCACTTAGGGTTGGAATGAAATCTCTTCATCTTCCATGCACAGTAGTCTAGCCATCTGCCTACAGGTTAAGCATCATGCAATCACTTCTCCAAACATGGGAGAGATCTCCTCCTGCTTTTTGTTGGGCCAGAATGTCAGGATTTATGTTCAGATATGCATGTATGCAGCTGTGTTCCTGCCCAACCATAGTACAGCCTATATTTGTATATGCTCAGTAGCTGTGTGGATGTTTGTGTGTCCAAACTGCATGTGAAGCATGACCAAAAACTGTACAGAAGTGCCAAAAATGGCACACGCATACCTGCGTAACTACCATTTGAGCAGGAAAAAGGTAATAGGATTCTGCCCTGAGTTTGTGGCAGCTCTGGCTGGGATGGCTAGTCACTGGTGATTCTGCCTTGAGTAGGGGACAGGACTAGATGATTTCATGGGCTATGGACAGAAATTACACATAAACCAGTATAAGCAATCAGAAAATGGTTTAAATCCATAACACAACAGAAGTTCAGTGCACATAAACTGTTTTCAAAATGGCTGAAACTGGTTTAAGATATACCTGAAAGGAAGTAGCATCAGACTTAACTGGTTTAAGTTAAATCTTGAATTAACCTTGGATCAGTTTATTGAATTTCTCTCCCAGATCCTATCCAGATTCAAGTTAACTCACTGTCTCCCAGCATCCCAGGATGCTTTTTACCACCCCTGCAACCCTGCCCCCAAGCATAGGTGGGCCAGCTTTGGCTGAACATGTCTGTTCCAAACAAGTAGGCATGCTCTAGTGGCCCCTGGCTTCTAGCCTGGGCTACTTCAGGCATGTGGCTGCAATTCCAGAATCAAATGTGAATGTCTGCTCACTTGCTTACAAGTTCAATCTATACAGCCCAGACTAACCTGTGAAGATTGAATTGATTCAGACTTAGAAGTTTAGACTGTCTGTACTTAGCCATGAGGTCCCTTCCAGATGTGCTTTCCTGTGATCCTATAATCCTTTAAACTAACTAACACACCTAGGATTTTTATCTCGAGTACTGGAGGCCTGTGAGTTTAGATCTAGCAGCTCCAAGTTAATTCCAAGGAGCATCATATTACTCTAACTTTGATCATATATGACTAAGTTCTCATAGCATTTACACAGCTGTTTAGGAGAATAAGGTATCTCATTGTCACAATTTTTCCTTCTCATACTTACTTAGATTTGATTCTGGATGCGTAGGGAGAGAACTGGTTATTCCTCAATTCTCTTCAATTCAATCTAATTGGTCATGGGTGAGTGAAGAGAGGCAGGAATTGAGAAGCGTATGCTCTACCCTACCACTTCTTCAGACTAGCCAGGATTCAAAGGACTATCTCATATGCCAAAAGTTGACCCTATGCATAAACATTTACAATGTCAGGGCTTAATTTAGGATACTGGAATGTTGTTATGTTCAATGATAAGGTATGGGAACCAAAAAGCACAAATTAACACTTTCAACTTACTTTACTGAGACTAAGACAGCGCTCTTGCATCCTATAATATGCTCCCAGAAGGGGAACAATTTTTTTTTCCTGTATTGATTTAGCATAAATTACAGAGTATTTAGTATTTGCAATACGCGCCCTTTGCAATGGGTGCGTATGCATGTTGCCCTATGGCAATGTAGTGATGTGCTATGTAACTATATGGTGCGCTACAGTGGCATAGCTATCACATGGGTCTACGTATGATCAGCAGCTATGTTGTTGTAGCGGACTGCCCCCCTGCTATACCATGCCACTACGGTGACATAGTTGTGAAATCTAACTGTGTGTGGCACATACGGAACAGTACAGGCACTTACTGCCCAAAAGGAAGTACTAAAGCATGGTGCCATTGCAATAGTGTTTTATGGTGATGTGTAGACACACCCAGTATGTATTCTGGCCAATGCTATAGAATATACCCTTAACGAAGAGTGAGAGGTTATTGTAATGGAGCATTATAAAAGATAATATAAAACTAACCAAGCAGATCATTAACATTTCACACTATTCTGAAAACTTCTAGCTAATGTGTGGAACAAAAAAAATGGTGCACATTTTCCATAGCTGATATATGTCTCTTCACACCTAAATCCAAAGCTTGCTGAAGTCAAAGGGTGCAAGTTACTGAGGTGACTTGCAGTTATAATAGTAGTCCTTATTCTGTTTCTAAAAACTGCTTGGTTATACACTGCCCTTTACTCAGGATGGACTGTAAAGTCAGTTCAGCCCTTTACAGTGTTAAGGAATGGGTTTGGATAACACAACACCCTGGAATATCTAACTTCCTGATTGAACTATTAGGTTGGAGGTCAGTCATCTTTCTTTGTTTGTTCCTTTGTTGATTTTAAAAATAGCTGTCAGAAAAAATAGCAATCAGCTTTAGTAAAACTGATGACAGAAGCAGTAAATGTATTATTTTTCTCATTAAATACCAGTTACTGTTAAAACCTGACTGCTCTATCTACGCCTTAAACAACAAACTGCTGAATTTCTAAACTGTCAAGGGAAAATAACCGAAGAGAATTTTTCTCTAGACTTCAGAAATAATTTTCATCATTTTCTGCCTCAGCATTTAGGAAGAATGCTGGAGCTGAGCCCAGGCAGTAGGCCTACTCATGTAAAAATAAGAGCTGTGGGGTCTGGTACTTAGATGGTTAGCAAAATTTCTAATGAATCACAGAATACTTCATTACTTGTCTCAGTCTGGATCAGGCTGATAGTATTTATAGTTCTGCAGTAAAGTGATTTGGTTTCCAAGCTAAGTCTTGGTGGGCAGGTGTCTATGTAAAGTAAATGACTACTGGAGAGTGTACTGGTTAGCAGTCTCAATGATGGCTTAAGACAAAAGCCAAGATAATGAATCATTATAAGGCATCTCTGGCAAGACTAATCAACAGGTCTAATCTCAGTGGTCATTTGCTTCCAGTCTCTTTTCCATGTCAGGAATGAAGTCTTCATCCTTTGTAATGCACAAAATGCCTGTTTGAAGCCAACATACAAACAACATAATATTGTACAAACAACATAATACAATTTGTACAATAATTGTACAATTGTAATAATTGTACAAACAACATAATATTGGGCTGATTGCCAGGGAACTGTCAGGAAACCTGTACTGCATTGCTTGTGCTATATAGGTTTTGAGGATATTATTCTGTCACCATTGTTTTCCAATCCAATAACTTTCATGAGCAACAAATTGATAACAACAAAAGGAGGAACGATTTGCAAATGAGAACATTCTTCTGTTAAATAATCATGTCTCAAGGAATAAAATGCTTGATGCCTGCTTTCCACTGATAAGTAGTTTTCTGTTCATATTTAAGAGAAAAATGATTTGCCAATGAAAAATAAAAACACAGCAAATGCCAAATATATTACTGTATAATTTCAGTGATGAGAGATAAAAACCTCCTGCATCCTTGGATAATAACTAAATATTGATTTACTAGTAAGTATTTATCTTCTACCAAATAATAATTTTTTGATGGAGGCAGTCAGGTCCCTGGCAAAAATATGCTTCATTATAATTTTTGCAAATTCTATGTAGAGGGTGTACATATATTAAACACTAAGTCATAGTTGTATTATTTTAGGATATAGTCTAATAAGTTTTAAAGCAAATACAAGTGACCTGGAGGTGTAAGCTAAATATGAGAGGAAAACAAATACAGAAATGAGTCATAGAAATTAACTGTACCCACAAAAACTAATGATATACTGGGATATGTTGGATGCATTAAGATGTTGAACTGCTTCGCTCACACTTCAACTGAAAAAAAATTCTTTATATAGTGTATACGTTAGAGATGCTAGCACAGAGATGTGTGATATTGTTAAAGCTAAAAGTGGAGGTTTAATGAAGTGTTAATGAAGTAAATATGTACACAGATAATCAAGTACTATGGAAGTTGGGGTTCCAACTATTCAACCACATAGCACAGAGTCAGAGCTGATTCTGAATCAGCCTGTGTACTATGGAAGCAGAAGTGCCACCACCATTGGCACCACAGTAGATGGCACTCCCACATAGGCAGCCAGTGTCCAGCGTCAGAAACTGTCCTGAGCCAGGGCCCAACAAGTAATGATTCCAGAAAGGCTCCTCACCCACTGCAACTGTTACAGGTAAGGTGTCCATACAGGCCTAAGAGACCCATCCAGCCTCTGTTGCCAACTGCATAAAACGGAGTGACATGGCTAGCAACATGTCCAGCTACCTTTGACACTCCTGAAATAATCAGGTCTCACACCTGGATCAGCTGGGGAAAGCTTGCAGCACTAGGCCAGATCAGTGCTAGAATTCATACCTCTGGACCCCATTGCAAGACAGTTTACTCACTGTCTGTCTCGATATCGTATGTGTGACAATAAGTAAATACAGAGGACAGCAAAGATCTGGCATGCAAAGAGATTTTATCTAGCTTGCCAAGCCTACCAAAAAGTGGTATTGTCGAAGAGGCAACCCCTGTTGATATTCCTCCACTACGTGCCATCTAGTGGAAGAACACCTAGCAACTGCCACCTCCCTTCCACCATAGGACTGAGATTTGTTATCTCAACCTACTGTTAGTGAAAGTTTGCTGACCCCCTCAGTTAACAGATTGATCGATAAGACACCAGTAGATGGAGCAAAAGAATGTGGCATAGTTCCTGGCATAGTAAAACTAGACACCCATTATCCCTACAAGAAGGAAATTACCGCATATACCTAGAAATACTTAAGCTTCTTCCTTTGCTCTTTATTATATTTTGCCATGTAGTAAACCCCTACAAATGTCTTGCTCTTGCTGGTTCTTATAGTTTGCACATTTTACTAAAGAAATCACAGCCGGCACTCTTGAACCTATAGGCTATGCTATTTATGCAAGATCTTAAAAATTCTGCTGGTGGTCACTTATGCTATTCCAGGTCCAAAAAATATGTTATCTTGTCACTGGAAATAGGTTAAGACACTAGTTTTGCAGGGGCCAGGGGGGTGGTTAACCATCTTACAAATGTTTGGCTAGCTGATATCTGGTCTCTGGGGACCACAATGGAGGAAAGTGGCAACTGCCAGCCACCATGTGACTTGTTAGAGCTTTGGTAAATTCCTCAGGGACATGTTTCCTCACTTTATCTATAAGGTCACGTGAGACTATATCAAAGCTCCATATAAGTCCAAGTATCAGTTTATTACGTCCACCTCATTCCCTTTATCTACTGAATTAGATACCTTATCAAGACAGAGAATCAGTTGGTTTGACATTTGCTACAAAATTATGATTCTGATGATCACATCTACCTTCAGGTGATTATAAACTGTTTTATAATTTGCTTTAGTAACTTCCAAGGTAATCAAGTCTCATTGACCCATCATTCTCCAGGTTCTGTTTCTCCTTTTTGAAAATGAGCACTACGTTAGCCATCTCCAATCACCTAGGAGTGCTCCTGGAATTGTTCCTGTCAACCATGTTTTGGCAAATACTGTTGCCAGTGGCTCCCAAGATTACTTCAGCCAGTTCCTTTTTATTTATTTTTTATTTGTATTCAATACATGCAGGAGAACATGGGGAATACAGCTGTTTTAAGTAGAGTCTCACTTCTCAGGTGACTGAAAGTTCTTAACCTTCATTTTTATGCTCTATAAGTTTGCTTAGGTGCACAAGGATCTATATTACAGTAGTTTATATCACTGGTCAAAGGACAGGTCTCTAAGGGAAAGGCCTGCCTATGCTGGGGTTTTATCTTGGTTTCGGCCATGAATGGGTAGTCATCAATATACAGTGCTGTAGTAAGCAGGGAAGAGCAGGACAACCACCCTGGGTGCCAAAGTGAAGAGGTGTGAAAAGGCGCTGTCCAGCTGGGGCAGGACGCAGGACGGAGCTGAGAGCTGCTTGTTTGTGGGGAGGGTTGCAGGGATGCGGGGAGGGCAGCTTCTGCCACTGTGTGCACTCCTGGGCAAGCATGCGGGAGGGTCAGGGGTGCCCTTCAGATCTATTTGTGGGACGAGGTCAGGCTGCCTTTGTGGGCTTTTCCCCAGGTGCCAAACTTCCTTGTCATGGCACTGTCAATATGGATCAGGGGAGTCAAACTCATCCTGGGTCCTGGGCTGGACCAAAGGGACTCCTAAGAGGCTGAATCCATGGAGCCAGCAGCAACTGCAATAGAGATCATAGAATCTTAGCATCAGAGAAAACGGGTTGGAAAGGACCTCAGGATGTCATCTAGTACAATCCCTTGCTCAAAGCAGGACCTTCCCCTGTTAGATCATCCCAGCCAAGGCTTTGTTTAGTCAGGTCTTAAAAATCTCCAAGGATAGATCTTGCACCACCTCTCTGGGTAACCTGTTCCAGTGTTTTATTACCCTCCTAATGAGAGAGTTTTTCCTAATATACAACCTAAGCTTCGCTTGCTGCAACTTGAGACCACTGCTTCTTGTTCTGTCATCTGTCACCCCTGAGAACTGCCCAATTCCATCCTCTTTTGAACCCGCCTTGAGGTAGTAGAAAGTTGCTATTAAATCCCCTCTCAGTCTTCTCTTCTCCGGACTAAATAAACCCAGTTCTCTCAGCACCCCCCTGTAAGTCATGTGCCCCAGCCACCTAACCATTTTCAATGCCCTCTGCTGGACTCTCTCCAACTTGACCACATTCTTTCTGTAGTGTGGGGCCCAAAACTGGGCACAGTACTCCAGATGTGGCTTCACCAGTGCCAAATAAGAGGAAGAATCATGTTCCTCAATCTGCTGGCAATGCTTCTAATAATGCAGCCCAGTATTCTGTTAGTGTTCTTGGCAACAAGGGCATACTGTTGGCTCATATTCAGCTCATTGTCCACTGTAACCCTCAGGTCCTTTTCTGCAGAGCTGCTGCTTAGTAGGGGTGCACTGATAGAGATTTTTAAGGAGCCATATTGGATGATACCAATCTGATTCCAATATGCAGCCCCACAGCATGGAGACCAGCATTGGGTTGGTAAATCTGGTAAGGGGGAAGAGGTGGCGGGGGAGGGAAGTGGTGTAGGGAGGGGCAGATAGAGGCCCTCGTGGTAAAGGAGGGAGTTCGGAAAGGGGCAGGTTCTGCTCAGCCAGAGTGGGGCAGGGTGCGGGACAGAGTCACGAGTGGCTCATCTGGGGGCATGGGGGGAGGCAGCTCCCACCACTGTACGCATCCCTGGAAGGGCACGGAAGGCATGTGCCCCTGGATCTGCACGTGAGGCGGGGTAGACTGCCACTGCAGGCTGGGGCCAGGGATGAGCCAGGCTCTTCTCAATGAGGAGGCTGGGCTGGGCTGCGCTCAGAGTAGGAAGCAGTGGCACTGGGAGAGGGCTATGGGGGGTGGGAATGGGGGTGGACTACAGCACTTATCAGCTACATTATTGGCCACATCAGGCAAAAAAACTCTGATCTCCGATATTGTCAATTTTCTCTATATCAGTGCTGATTCAATATGGGACCAATGCATCAGTGTACCTCTACTGCTTAGCCAGCTGGTCCCCAGCCTATATTGGTGCATGGGATTCTTTCATCCTATGTGCAGAATTTTGCACTTGTTGCAACAGCTTTGGGTTGCATTGGGGTGGTCACGCAGTTCTGGAGCCTGCTGCTCATGGCTATTCAGCCTGCCATACCCCCACAACTACTGGTAGCCAGCTAGACCACTGGCAGGCTCAACAGAACAGTTCTACACTCCAGTTCCAGCCCATGAGCTATATTTCTGATACTCCGAGTATAGATGATGGATCAATACAAACTCCTAATTGAGACAAGGCTTGAAAATGATCACTTTGTCTATAAAGGGATTGCTACAATATAGTTACACCTATACTAACTGCTGGTCAGGGCCAATCACCAGGATGAAACGGGCCTTAGAGGTGCTTGAATATTTTATAAACTATAGTGATGTAGCTCTCTGTGCAACTCACAAGTGGCCTGGGCTTGGGCTAAATTCACTTGCAAGTTTTTAAATTTGAAGTCATTATGCAAATAATCTTTATTTTTGTATATGTAACTGAATATTTGCACACATAAGTATTTATCTTACCTAACTTTGGTGACTGGTGACATATAACAAGCTTACATGGAGGAGTAATGGTTTCTGAAATCTGTCTGTTGACAGAGACTACTAGAATGCTATTAAAAACATTGAGACACAGTGATCTGATTTACAGCAGCTGAGACTCTAGAAACGATGTGAGAGAGATAATTTTCTCCATTCTGAAAAAAGTAAATCTATGCTTTTACGTGTTTTATAAAGTGATATACCTACAACCTTACCTCATTACATAAATTGATAAATAAATTAGAAGCATTCTACCTCTACTCTCTTGTTTAGGATTTTTCTCAGATACATTTAGATGTGTATGATTTTTCCACCCCATTTTCATCTCCTTTATTATTTTGTGGCTTCCAGAAAAAAATAGGCATCTCCTAACCAAGCTGATAGCCAAAGTGTGTTAAGGACAACTTCCAATCTTTTATATGATGAGCAAAGGTAACAAACAATAAGAAGCTATAAAGCTGAGTTTATATATTGTTCTTTCAGGAATATTTTGTGCGGTGCCATTTCACAGGCATGCAGCTTTTGTAACACTCGTGAAAGAGCTTCTGTCAAGAGTTACAATCCAGTGCTCACCTGAAGCATTCTGTATTGCATATTGCTCATCTGAACAAAATACTTGGCAAAGTACATTAGAATTAAAGTGCTCCTGAGTTGCTGGGTGCTACAATGCACAGAGCTGACTGAATTACCCACGTACTGAGCACTTCCAAGATCATAAAGTATCTGAACACATCTGTGCCTTTATAGACTAGCTGACCTTTTACCATTCCAGCAATCATTTGGTAACAATATATTATGGGATGCTGTCACTCTTAAACTGATCCGTGGAAAAAATGAATGTAATGACTCCCTAAACAATTGCAAATCAAATGAAATTTCCAAGATCTAAATAATCTATTCACCCTGTTTAGTTTTTTGTTCTCCTTTTAGGTTTGACAATTAAACTGTCAGTTTTTATTTCTAAATCTCCTGCCACTGGCTCCAGTTCTGTGATGTTTGAAACATCCTCAGCTCTCACTACAGGCAATAAGAGTGCTGCTCTGTCTGGGTTTATCCCATCATCAATGGCTGTTCATATATACCCATGTTCAATATTTTTTTAATCATTGAAAGTGCTTGCCTGCATGGCATTTGGATGAATTTTGAATTGATATACAGTCACAGAATAAGTACAATTTGATCAAAGAATTCCTTGGAGCTACACAGGATCTCAAGATCTAATTCTTCTGCACTGGCTGAGACCAGTGGAAAGGGTCCCATCTGATCCTTCACAGAAGCAATGGGATGGTAGACTGAGAGAGAAGAAAATGTATGTAAAGGACTAAAGATCCTTACAAAGAAATATTTAAAAGCAGGTAAGATATTTAAGAGGAGACATCCCATTAAAAGTCAGTGTTGAGTTTCCCAAATCCCTTGGATAATTTTGAAAATCTGCCTCTAGTTGTTCACAGAAGCCATGATTCATCCATCTAAGGATTTGTTTTATATAGCACTAATCACCACTATTTGGTTCAGCCAATGTTTTTGTATGCATATATTCATATGTATCTACAAAAATAAGGATTATTTTAACAATAAACATGGATACAATGTTTCCAAGTGCACCTTTAGTCAACGCTTTTTGAAGAATTTGTCCTAATGGCTTCCCCCTTAGCATCCTTTTGTCTCTAGCTAACTATGATTTTGGATCAGCCAGATTTCAGTAGACAAGACCAAGTGAGGTATCTAAACTGACCTTATCAATAGAAATACATTACAGATTGAAAAATGACTCTGCTATGACCTCTTTATTTTAATAGCCTTCTTTTTATGAGTCTGTTTTAAATGTACTTTAGACAGGAAACACTGCTGTGATAGAGCTGTAGGTCTATTTACACTGGTTGCTGTCTCCTGCTGTTTAAATGTCATCTGTTTCAGATTTGCAAAAATATAGTGCTCCAAAACAATTCAGTGACAACTGTCACTAGGAGACTTTAGGATTTTCATGGCAAGTTGGGATGAGGGATAGAGATGTTGGGAAGCAGAATCCACATTTTTCTCAGTCCCGCTATGGTACAATCACCATCAACAAGTATTTGAATGGCTAATAGTCTGTGCTGAGGACAACAGATCCTACAGCGTGATGAGCAGCTTTAAACCCCAAAAGGCAGTAATAAGAATCCATGAAGCAGGCTTTAATGAATAAATAAAAATATATGAACATGGCTTTTCTTAGACAAAATTCAGTATCTTTTCAGGGACATAACTGGAGGCAAGATTGA
This sequence comes from Caiman crocodilus, assembly GCA_030014935.1. Classification (NCBI taxonomy): domain Eukaryota; kingdom Metazoa; phylum Chordata; order Crocodylia; family Alligatoridae; genus Caiman; species Caiman crocodilus. The sequence goes on from JAGPOW010000290.1 coordinate 23,784,039, forward strand.
GTTCTCTCCTCCCTTTACAATGCTAGCACACATGCTCCTGTGTGTTCTTTGTTATGTAGCCGAGTCATTATTCTCTTGCATAGATTGCTATTTTAAACAATTGTTGGAGGGACTGGAGCCTGAGATAGGAATTCTCTTTATATTTAAATCACAATAAGTAGTCTTTAGCCATGCTGCTAAGGGCTGGGACCTCCTACATAACACCAGGGCAGCAGAAAAGAGATCCTGTATATCAAATTCCATAGAAATATAGAGAATAACTAGGAGCAGCCATTTCTATTTCAGAGAAGTAATAAACTAAGCAATAAAAATAAAAGATGGGTTTTATAGACTGTGAGTGCTATGTCCTACTATACAAGAATAAATAGAAAGAGCGGCCTGGATTGAGCTTTGGTTGTCATATGTACTCCTCCCAGAGACTATGAACAGGTGTTGCAGGCAGTCAAGAATAAGAGTGATGATAAATAAGAACTTGTGCAGTGGACATTACTTTCCCTGATCTTAGTTCTCTGCCTACCCAGAAGGGGAAACACTAGTTTATGTCACACAGCTGGTGACGCTGTTAACTAGCTAATTTGAAAGTTAAAATGTCTACCTGTTATGAAAGATTATATCACCACCCCTAAAAAATCTGCTTCAGAATTGTGAGGGGACCAGTTACGAATACAAATTATGGACCTGTGAAAATCCTTTTAGGCTGTTCTTCCAGCCTGCTTTTAGAAGAGGTCTGGCATTCTTTTTTAAAGTCAATTATACACATAGTTTGTGTAACAGCGTTCTCACCTTTCATTAGAACTAAACAAGTAAATAAAAATGAAATACTTGAATATAATAAGTTATTTTCCTCTCTTTTCACATCTTTTGATTCTAGGTGCACTAACCATGAAATTACAACCACAAAGAAATCAAACTCACTGGGTGTACTGAGCCTTGCTGTAATACAAACTAACACTTTTCTTCATCTGTAGTACTTGTTATTGTAATTATATCTTTTAAGATGACTCAGTTGGGATCTCAGTAAGGGGAGCCAAAAGCTATACTCCCCTGCTGGCTGATGCTCTACCAGTCAGCTAAGGAGAGGAGTTTTAATCAGTTAGGCATCTCTAGCCCTGCTTATCATGATAACCAGCATGGTCTTATGTATGTCCATGTGCTACTCGTGTCTACCTGTTGTATGAATCAGGTGGCTTGTACACTGGCATTTTAAGTTCTTTGGGAGCAAAAATCACTTTTCTTATGCATGTTTATAGTTCCTAACCCAATGGGCTGCTCCTTCAATGTAAGTTAATAATATTAATGAATCAGTCTGGCAGTGTAGAGAAGTAGGGCATAAGTATTCAGAGTCCTTAAAATGCCTGTTTGTTATTCCTTTTGGTCTCCTGTTAGATTGGCAAGCTATCTCAGAACATATATGTCTAGCTCTAGGTCTGCTGCTGGATTTCTGTGTGATCTTGAGCAGGCCACTGTACTTATTTGTTTTTTCATGTTCCCACTTGTAAAATGAGGAGTATAGTGCTCATCTACCTTCATAAAGAGCTTTGAGCTCTCTGAATGAAAATAATTATATAAGTTCAGAGCATTACTTGGTAGTAGTAGTAGTCAGGAAGCACTAGACAGGTGGCTTAGTGATATTTTCAAATTCTGTGATAAGCAATCCTTCGCTGGACCTGAAGCCTGAAGAAACAAGAGAATCATAAAATTTAAACATGCTGGTGTGAAGTGTGGCAAATACAACTAATTGCCAGTAATATATCATGAATATATATAGACATTTTGTATAGTTTTAGGATTCCAATTATTTTCTACAATATTATTACTCAACTTAAAATGACGTTTCTGCAAACACTGTCTCCATAAAATCTCTATTACTAAACATCTCATGCCTATGACATAGGAGAGGACTGCTGGTTTTAATAATTAATCCTGTAAAGCTATGCTTTTGTGCTGTGCATTACTGGAACAAAAAATCCTAACTAAATTGAAATCAGATAAAAGTAATTTGTGTTTTAATTCAAAAACAAAACTTCAAAGTGTTATTGAAAACTAATTCTGCTTTCATTATACAGCATCCCTTTAATCTTAGGTATGAAAACTTTTTTTTATCACCTCTTATATCTGATAAAATAATTATCTCTAATGGCATCCATATTGATGCTTTATTTTTATAACCCAGTTTTATGTTCTAATTTCCAAATACTCAACAGTGGCTGTGCTGTTCTAAATCTCAGCAAAATGAATGAATGCAAGAAAAGTCTTTGTACTACTGTACAAGCAATGGCAGATCCCCACATTGCTGAAATGACCCTCAATTTGTTCTGGGTCTTCTCAATTTCAAATGAACTCCCATTGAGTACCAGGAAATAATTAGCTCCTCTGCTTGAGATAACAATGATGAGATTGCCAAAATCTGCTTTCTTGTTTGTGGACAAGAGAAACTATCAAAAGATATTGCCAGGATTTATAAAGCAGGCAAACAGAGTGGAAACAAAAAGAGGTGAACAAAGGGGATAGGAGAACCTAACTGGATGCTCCAGTGACTGCATCTCATGGAAGCTTTGGGGTCCAGATTTTTCATATAAATGCCTTCTCAATGGGAAAAAAGTGAAGTGAAGCCAACTGAACCAACAACTGGAAAAAGCATGCCCTTTAGTGCCTTGACAACAGTACTAATAAATGGCAGAGGCAAGGAAGTTTAGGTTTCTTGCTCTCAGTCTCTGTCATGAATAACTCAGCCACTCTATTTCAGTAAAGCTGATCTCCCCTGTAAACAGAAAATGTACCTGACTTTGTGGCAGGAAGTTCTAGCAGAAGCCAACAGCTGCAATTGTCAAGCCAACCAGTGTGCAAGTACACCCATGCAGTTCTGGCTCCTCTTCTCGGCAGCTGTCCACGGACAGAGTGTGAAATTAATTCTGGTTAAGACACCAGCAGGTGAAGGTACATTAGTGTCTCCATGAGATTTCTGTCAACTGCCCGGTGGCAGCAGAAGTCTTACTCACCTCAGCTGAAGTAGAATAACTCTTTCAGGAGAGTAGATGCTTTTGTTGCCACAGAGTGTGAGGGAAGGATTGCAGAATAGACTATTCATGACAATCCATAGAGAAGTACAGTGAATTGGATGAGAAAGGACATAACTTCTATGTCAATGATACTAAAAATGTTGATAGCATAAACATTTTGCTTGCCGAATGAATGAAACATGTTGAGGGGAAAGCAGAGAGGTATGAAAAGCAAAGCCAAGACCTACAAAAAGGATGTTGAGAAGAATGTCTTCTTAAGCCCTGAGCACAGAGAGGTAGTTAGCTGTGTTACTCTGAAGTCAGTCAGAAGGTAGGGTAGAGATACACCTTTATAGACAAATGAATAAGATAGATATAGATATATCTTATTTCATTCATATAAGATATATCTCATTTCATTATATATATATATAAAGGCTTAGTCTGTCTGTCTCTGTATCTGTCTGTAATGCTCTTTGGAGGCATAGCTCCTGGAGGGGCATGGATCCAGCCAGTGCCATGTCAAAAATGCCTGTCAAGAACGAGGTGCAGGGCATGGCTCCAGCAGAATGGGCCAGGTGGACGCAGAGTGAGGCGGGAACAGGGGTGGGTGGCAAGGGGCCAGACATGGAGCAGGGGGTGGGGGGAGGTGGAGTGTAGTCAGATGTGGAGTGGTGGCAATGCAGGGCAGAGAGGGTTCAGGGGCACGAAGCTGGACATGGAGTGGGGGGTCAAGGAGGACAAGGCCAGACACAGAGCAGGGAGAGGGGTGGCATGGACCTTGAATAATCCAAAGACTACCAGCCTTGAGTAGTCCAGGATAGATATAGAAGTAGGTGGTTAGGATAGTTTTGCAGAACTGGATATGTGGAACTTCCCATTTTAATCTGGCTTTGCTCCTGACTCACCATGTAGATTTCCATAGCTTGTTTTACTCCCTGCCTCATTCCCAACTTTAAAAAAATAATACTTCTATTTACTTATTATTGTGCAAATGTAGTGGGAAAGATGAAAGTGTGAAGTCTACTGATGAGAATGTGGCTCACAATCCAGACTGGGGGCTCCCCTCAGCCTCCAGATTTGGAGACAGAACAAACATTTTAAAAGCTGACAGGCTGAAGTCAGCTTTGAATGACATACTAGCTTTGAATGACAGAACATCTTTACTCTTTCCAAGTGAGAAACAAAGACAAGAGAGGAATGAAGATAAAACAGAAGGAACAGATGCAACTGTCAAGAAGGAACAGATGCAACTGTCCTGCAATTAACCACATTTCAGTAGTGCATAATCCCAAAATGTTCTTTAACAGGGCCTCTGAAGTTGGATGCCTCAATTTCAAATGCCCAACTGTAAACAACCCAGTTGTCCCTGAGAAGGTGCCCAAAAACTGAGGATGTCTCTACCCTGCAGATCACTGTATAGTGTAAACACTTCTGCATTAGCCATAAAGAAAGTAGCCAAGTACCAGAAACAAACAAGTTGTAGCAGCACAGAACTCTGCACAGGTTTGATTCACCCTGCCACTTCTCAGGGGCATAGCTACACATGTGCTTTACTGCAGAGTTGACTAATTAGCTCTGCAGTAAAGTGTTACCATCCACACATGCACCAGAATTAGGGTACAGTACATTAATTTAGTCCATTATAGGATAGTACTGTCGGGGCCATATACTGTCTTACAGTCATGTAACCATGTATGATTAAATGCACGTGTAGACAGTGACTGTTGGGCACAATTTGCACCTGGTCAGCAAGGTCAGCCTTGCCAGCTGGGAGAAGGGAGCCTGTAGGGCATGGACCCAGAACCCCATGCCTCAGCCAGCCCCTCTGCTGCTCTCTGCTGCCACGTGGGGCTGACCCCTATGCCCCCTGCCAACCTGGAATCAACTGCTCAAACTGCTGCAGTCCCAGGCTGCCAGCAGGCTTGCAGGGGTCAACCCTGGGCTCTGGGTGGTAATAGAGGGCCTCAGAGGTGCTGACTGGGACATGAGAGTGCCAAAACTGTGGAGCCATATGGCTAACCCCCTGAGCTCCTTGCCAGCCCATAACTGCTCTGCTTCAATTCTAACCACTGCAGCCCTGGGCTGGCAGTAGGCTAGGGGGTCAGGCACGCAGCTCCATAGTTTCAGAACTCTTGTGTCCCACTTAGCCCCTCCATCAGCCTCCACCACCACCCAGAGCCTGGAGTCAACTTCCCACGCCTGCTGCCAGCCTGGAACTGCTCTGCCCCAGCTCTAACTGCTGCAGACCTGAGTGTACATGTAAACACTGCACCCAGGAGCTGTGCTCTCCAGCCTGAACTGCATGAGAGCTTGGAGTGTGTGTTTAAAGCTAAATTAACTGTCTCTACACTGCACTACACTCTGCTGTTTACATCTATCTGGAGGCATCCAAAATCAGTGACTATTTGACACGTAATGCCTTCAAGCATTGCCATGGTAGTAGTGCCTTCTCTCTTCATTCTTTCTACTGTATAGCTAATTGTAACAGCCAGAAATGACCCCATTGTGTGGATTCACACGGAAAAGACCTTATACAAGCATAGGAAGTGATAACGGTCCTGTGCTGTATGTCTTACAAGCAGGATTGACAAAAATATAAGTATTCTAAAATATTATGTTGCATACAGTGATTCCTCCTTTGAGACAGGCAGTTGTTGCCATGGATTATTTAGTTAACCTGTTCTCATTTTTGTCATGTAAATGTCTTAGGGTAAACACAAGCTGTGACACAGAACATGATATTTGGTACAGTACATCAAGCATCACAAAAGAGAATATATAGAAGGACCTGATTCTGGATCATTAACAGGACTCTATTACCTTATACTTTGCAGAGCATTTTTACCTATCAGAATGGGTGTGACATATCATGAAATTTGAAACTCTCAATGTTGATGTTGCTCTTGCTCAGGGGTACATGTTTGTACAAGCTTCAAGGCACTGAGAACTTGAAGCAATTTGTTCAAGCCTGCTCTTCAGGACCTTTTCAACAATGGTCAGTACTAACTCTTGAAAGGGTGTATCTTTTTCCATCTTCAGACCAGGGGCAGATTTAGAGGGGGCATCGTGGCATGGTTACACCGCTCTCTCAGACCATGATGCAGGAGCAACAGTGGGGACTTTAAATTGCCAGCTAGGGTAAGCTTTCCCTCTTCGCTTCCCCTCCATGTTCATTTGCACATCCCCTCCTGTCCACTCCTATTTCACCACTGTTGCTGATGGAAGGAAGTCAAGCTCAGCTGGTGACAGCAGCAGCAGCAGGCAGGGAAGGAGCAAATGGTAAGGGAGGGGAGAAGACATGCAACTGAGCATGGAGGGAAATGGAGGAGGCTCTGAGAGCAAGGGCAGGATTCTTACCTGACTTGAAGATTTAAAGTCCATGGCTGTTGCTCCTGTAGCATGGTCAGCCTGTCCTGGTTGCTGGGATGGAGAAGGAGGGAACTGAAACCTTCAGCTCCCTAGGGGTACCAGTCACTGCTCCTGCACCTGCCCTTTACAAAATCCTAAATCTGCCCATGGCACTAACCTTCAGAGAAAAGTTAGTGAGGAGCGGATATGGAACCATATATGCCAACTCTGGTACAATGAGACATACTAGCCATGCTAGCCAATTCATCATCACACCCTCCATTAAATTTAAGAGACTGGATCCAAAGCCCACTGCAGCCATTCATTTTGACCCAGTCCCCCAGAGTAAATTTACTTGTATTATGAGGAGGGGAGTACTAAATAGAAGTCTCCCAGAACTCTCTTCCTTCATACAGGTTTGCTGAAGTGACTATGTTTTGAACAATCATTACATCCTCTTTCATGTGTAAAGAGTAGACTCTTCTGTTGAAAGGGACAGTGCCTAGAAGAGACTCTGTACCATTCTTTGTTTATTGTGTACCTGAGAGTTGCTCAGTTTACAAATAAGAAACAGCTTATTGTAACCTCCAGTCTTGTAAATGCAACTTCAGCACTAACAGCTAAGTCAGGTCCATGCTTCTTAGGTCACAGCATCAGTAATAATAATCCTTCAAATCAAATTATGCCCTCATTTGCAGTAGTGCAATCTCATAGTCTCCAAACTATACCCTCAAGTATACTGTAAAAGTACTTAATGATCTTGAAAAGGCAGTGTAGTCTGAGAAGGGGAAGGTTTTTGCTTACACACCATTTTTTCTAAAAGTAGTGTATCAGCTGCATGTGTGCAGTATCCATTCCAAGTACTTACTGAAATTAATAACACATAAGCTGCTTCAGATGCATTGCCAAATAACAAGTTGTCTATGTATGCTGAATTCTGGATGGAATGGAGGGTTGGAAATTTACAAAGATGAACTGTACTTTATTTCACTATGACTGAATCAGTCACTGGATTTTTTTTCCCAAGCACTTAGGGCAGGATTTTCCTTTCTGCATGGAGTTTGTCTGTACCTTAATTTTTACCTTAATTCTTCTTGATCCATTTTGAATTGGGTTTATTTGACTCACCAGCTATACTTAATGAAGAGGAAAATTCCCTGAGTCAAGCTAAAATAGCTATGTCATCCCTTTCTTGCTTATCCCTATGTGTAGTGCCCTCTTTTTTCCCTTTTAGGAGCAACTATTCCTATCTCCACCTGCTCTTTCATTTCCCAGAGATGTGTCAGTGGTTTTCCAGACAGTAGCTCCATTAACTACTTGCCCTTTATGCCATCCATTTCATTTTCCCTTTGTATAAAACTCTGTTTAAAATCATTTTAAAAAGAGGGTGGAATGTCACAGAATCATAGAAAATTAGGGTTGGAAGGGACCACAGGAGGTAATCTAGTCCAAAGCCCTGCTTAAAGTAGGATCATCCCCAACTAGATCATCCCAGCCAAGGCTCTGTCTAGCTGGGTCTTAAAAACCTCCAAGGGTAGAGATTCTACTACCTCTCTGGGTAACCTGTTTCAGTGTTTTACTACCCTCCTAGTGAGAAAGTTTTTTCTTAATAGCTAACCTAAACATCCCACACTGCAACTTGAGACCATTGGTCCTTGCTCTGTTGTCTGCCATCACTGAGAACAGTCTAGCTCCATCCTCTTTGGAACCACCCTTCAGGTAGTTGAAGGCTGCATCACTATTTACTATACATATACATGCGAATACTTAAAAGCATGACTCCTGTCTTCAACAGTTCTGTGCCTGCATGAGTTTTAATGCATCTGTCTCCTAGCTTCCTGAGGAAAGGAATCTGTCGTTTGTTTGGCACAAAACAGTCCTCTTATTGTTCAGTGTCATTTACATCTACAACACCATGTAAATATCTCAGGAATCCATCCCTTGGTGACATTACCTGGATTTATATGGCAAAAGTAATGAAATTTTGGACTGTAATGCAATGAATGGATTATATAAACCCCTAAATTCAGTAGTTCTTTTTCAGGTCTGACAGTTACAATGTAGATACTATATTTTTTTATTTACTAATCTAATTATAATCTAACGCGCATCGCTTCATTGTATTTTTGTGCTAGAGATATCATAGGATCATAGGAAAATAATGGCAGAAGGGACCTCATGAGGTCATTTCATCCAGCCCCTTGCTCAAGGCAAAATCATCCCTGACTAAACCATCCCAGCCTAATGTCTGTCTAACCTGGTCTTGAAAATTTACAAGGCTGGAAACTGACTGCCTCTGGTCTTGACCATCTTCTCCTTCTCTAGTTCTTCCTTAAACAAGGAGTGAGATGGTCACCTACATACGGTAAAAGCTTTGTTATGCAATATGAGAGGGGTAAGGAGGGTAACGGTTATCTAAAAATTCCAGTTATCTGAGTTGGGGGTTTTGGTCAGACATAGGTGGGGAGAAAGGATAACTTAGATGAGGATTTCTGGATTCTGAAAGCCTCGATCTAACAAAGGTGCCTAACTCAGGGGGAATGGAATTGCAGAAATCTGGGAAAAAGATGGGATTTCAGATGAATTTCTCTTTTCAGCGTGTCCTGTTGGATGGATTTGGCATTTCTCTATATTGTATGTGACGAACCAAGGCATAGGGCAATGGTGAATCGGTGCCAATATGCTAGTACTTATACAGCCCTGTAATTTTTGTAAAACTTTATAGTGTAACAATGACCTGTCTGAAAAAGGAAAATCTGAAAAAGGAAAATCCTCTTTCTGCATTTAGTAAGAATGAAACATACATATAAACACAACATGAACTTCATAAGCTTAGACAGGCATACAGGATAAACAATTATCATATTTGGCAGATACAGCTGGATCTACACGCACAGAACTACCAGAACCAACAAAAACAGGTAACTTTGATCTTGCCGTCCGCACAGACTTAAAATGACATAGGTGGGAGTTTCAGGCTCACAAGGTGTAATGAACTGGACTTATGATGTAAACTGTTCTTGCCCATGGCAAACAGATCATTGTTCTTTGGATTCTTATTTACACAAAGGCCACTTTAAACTTCTTTGGCAATGGCAAAGATAAAATTGACTAATACATTATTTATAGTTAATTTAAAGCATCTTTGTATTGCCAGGTTGATGTAAAGCAGCCTTAGTGAGAAGAAAAAACAGGTCTACAATTTTAGCTTTAACACAACACAGTTACAGGTACTTTAGAATTGATCTGTCTAAATACCACACTACAGCCAAGTGGACCAGGCACTGTGTCTTCAAACGTGCTGAGCTATTCTGCTTTGGCTGCCTCCTAAAGCAGAAACTGTCAATAGTAGCAAGGAGCTGAACCAGAGGGCTGGGCACATGTGGCAACATTGGTTCCAGTTCAGCAGGCAGCTGATCACAGCATAGCAGGCAGGGCTGTCCAACTTCTAAGCGGCCAGGGGCTGCACGTCCCATGGACTACATCAACAGGCCCATACACCCAACAGGCAGCACTAAGGTAAACCACAGGCATGCAGGCTGCACACTGCATAGACACCTTCCTCCACTGCAGAACTGTCCAGGTGCCCCTTCCTGCAGCATCACGTGCCTATGTGAGCACACCCACACCCCACACCCCACCCTGTACTGTAGGCCTACATATCCCTAGCCTCATTCTCAGCTCTACACACTGCCCTGAAGTGCTCTGAGGTACAGAAAGCAGAAGCCAGCAGAGGGATACTGAAGTAAGGTGGGGAGTGCTGGCCAGGAGGAAACCAGGGGGGCTGCAACTTATCCCCTTGTGGATCACATACTTGCAGAAAGAGCAAACCTTTCCAGTATTTAAGAACTGAAGCAGAGACCTTAACAACTTGAGCAAATTAAAGACAATGCTCAGGACTGGATTGGTTAACAACAAAAGATCCCCACTTATGCACTTGATGGTACAAGTAGATTGCATTGGGTAGAAAGAAGGCTATTAAAAAAATAAGGATAAACATTTCAATGTACTTTTGATGAAGGGTTCACATACCAAATGAATCGAACTGATACCCCATATAGCATAACCTTGAAACTTCAGTAAGCTCTCCCAGCAAATTGTCTTGAATTATTTTCTCTTTCACATTGCTTCCTATTGTAATTGAGACAAAATTTCACTTATGGACATGAAGTCACATAGTAATGAATTAATCTACCTTAATTTTCAAAGATACTCGTCTTTGAGTAAACAGCAATTAATGTTCTCTTTCTTCCCTCCTGCTTCTCTCAGTGAAGCTAGAAGTCTTAACAATTTAATGGCATGAGAAGAGATGACAACAGCATACCTTCTTTCTTTCTAATATTGCATGATATTATACATACAGAAACTGCTCTCCATTTGGTAAGGGTCAGTTTTGTAATGGCAATCTAACACTAGAACAGTTTTTTTCTGTAAGAAAAAACACTAACAATTTAAGAGAAACTGAAAGATAGGGTAATTAACATTTATCTACAAAAAATATGCATGAGAAGTGAAAACTATCACAGACATTTTTTACAGCAAGTTAAAAAGGCAGCTTGGAAAAAAATAGTGGTTAAAATTATCTTGATTTCTTTAACTTTAATGAGTTCAAAGAAGCTAAACAAAGACACAGAAGAGTTGCACGTTGCTGTGTACAATACAGTTTGAAGTTTTATACCTGAGCAAAAGAAATGTAACTATTAACTACAACATGCAGTTAGTTGGTTAATATATGCAAACTGAGGATACTGGTACTAGATTACACTTCGTTTCTAATCTTAGAGTGTGAAAATGAAAAAAGCTTCACAACAAAACATGCAAGACAAAACCACAAACACTGAAAAGCATATTATCATAGCAGCCTTCCTAAACTTTTAAATTCTCTCCTACTTTATTATTGTGGAATAAAGCAGGAACAATCCAAAGTCTGTAGAGGTAATAATACTTTAGAAGCTTCAGCAGTACCTGAAAGACCAAACACGAACAGCTCCCTCAATTTAAAAAGTGTTCGTGGATGACCCAAGCCTGCATTCACTACATGCCCAAAATTGCAACCTGAAAGCATTGGTCTATTTAGCTATTTCTAATGCAGAATGAAATGTCTGTGTGCACTATGAATACAGGATCAGGCAGGGCCAGCCTTATGGGTGGGCTATGTGGGTAGTACATGTACAAACACACACACACACACACACACACACACACACCACACATGCACACACACTCATGAGCAGCCAACGCTTATAGCAACACTCTTCCCCCATCATGGCCAATCCCCACCCCAGGCAGGAGGAATGGTGCCCAGCCCAGCCTACCCCCCACCTCCAGCCACTGCGCAGAAGAAGCCAAGCCAGGGACATGCGAGCAGGGTGCTCCCTGCTCCAGTCCACTTGCCTTGCTCCTGCACAGCAGCAGCAGTGCCTGCCCACTCATCTGCCTGGTAATCCATGCTGCTCCATCTCCCCACTGGACTACACCCTGCATCCCTGCCCACCTGCCTCTGCATGCAGCAGTCCCGCTGACTTGGGGGGGGACAAAATACAAGTTTGCCCAGGAGGCCATTTTCCCTAGGGCCAGCCCTGAAATCAGGTCCCAGATTTAAAATTTTCTCTTCATCTTACCCTTAGTTAGTTATAAGGAAGTATGTATTATGCCATGTGATTTAGAAGAAACCAGATTATAATTTAGGTAGAAACTTCACCTTTCTCAATTTAAACTCCATTTTTAAGCTCCCTCTAGAAATTCCTTATTTAAATTACTTAAATACAAGTAAAAAATAGCAGTATGTTCTCTCTTTAAGATAACCCTCCTTTTTGCAGAGCAGTTGAAATGGAGAAGAGACAGAAAGAATGAGCTTCAACAGCAATTCCCAGGCTTCCTCTTAAAGTGTGCCATGGTCTTCTAAAGGACTCCCTTTTCTCTCTTTCCCAGGCTTATAATTTCTACTCAGCCACCTTCCAGTTTTGACACTCCCTAGAAAGAAACTGCTTCCTTAAGGCAAGAATAACACACACCTTCTCTGCCTTTCTCATGACTGACTTTGAACAAAAGGAAAAATTCCTTTAATCGCAACACAGACAGTCATGGACAACATCTCTCTTCTTTCTTTGGAGTTGTGTTATTTTATATGGTTGACGGCAAACCAACTCCATGGGAATCATACAACAGATGCTTTATGTTAGTTGCCAGTTTTCTTCCACCTTATATGATTACAAACTACACATTAACAATGCATCTGGCAGAATGAATTTATCTCTATGTCCATAGTGTATTCATTTCTTCTTTTAAACCTGACTTCTTAGACATTGGTAGGTTGTGTGAAAGGGCCACCAGTGCAATGACTCTTTTTTACTTCTAGGTTCTTCTTGACTTTGATTGCTGTTGATACTTCAGGATGAATGGAGTCCAGCCGCTGCTCACACTGGAATGCTGTGAGAAAGGCCGTCCTGTAGTTGTTATTCATCCAGCCATAGAGAAGGGGGTTAGCAAAAGTCGAGCACATGGCAATGACATGAAACACTGTATAGATCAGTTTGTATTCTTTTAGATTTAACACCTTGCTATCAATATCACTGACCAGCTGGAAAGTGTGAAAGGGAAGCCAGCTTACAGCAAATACCACCACCACACACACCAGCATCTTGGTGGTTTTTCGCCGCCGTTGGTGATACTGGTCATTCCCAGCCGCAGGGCTTACATGATTCTTTAGTTTGGTCCAAATGCGTATGTAGGCATAAGAAATGATTGCCAAAGGCAAAACATATTGTATAAGGAGCATGGAGACACTGTAGATGGTGCCATAGTTCAGCTGCCCTTCATCAGGCCACTTTTCAGAGCAGACCACAATTTCAAAACCAGGAATGAGCTCAATCAGAAAATACTCACGAAAGATGGCCAGGGGACTGGCTAAGAGGGCACTGACAGCCCAAGTGACCCCAATGATCAGGAAGCTGATCCGCTTAGAGATTTTGCTCTCTAAATGATAGACTATACAGCGATGCCGATCCAAGGCAATCACAGTCAAAGTGACAGTAGACACATGTACTGCAAGACCTTGGGCATAAGGCACCAGGTGGCACAGTTGTGGTCCCAGTTTCCATTCTCCTAATAGTGTGTAAACTAAGGTAAAGGGCAGGCACAGTGTATTCACCAGCAGATCAGCTACTGCCAGATTGGCAATGAAGAAGTTAGTCACAGTCCGCATGCTTTTGAACTTGATAACCACATGGATCACCAGGGAGTTGCCGATCACCCCCAGTAGGATGATAGAGCAATAAGCAAAGATGAGTATGATTTGCACTTCAACCAACATGGTGCTGTCTTTCAGTTCTGGTTTGGGGTCAGGTGCCAGCTCACTTAGGGGTGTGGTGAGTCTTGGCACATATAGCCTCGTGAAGAACTCCATTTTTACTTCATCTGTCTGGTTTTCTTCACCCAGCGTCCCCATTGGTCCCATCCTTGCAGCAAGCTGCACTAAACAGTACAGTTGTTTCTGAAAAAATCAAGAATGTATAGGAAAGAAGAGTAAACTGAAGGTTGTACATACAAAATTTATTGGAACTGTACAGATGAAAATACTTAGAATTAGCTATCAGATTTTGTAGTTGCTAACATAATCTAGTTTAAAATAATACAATAGCTAGTTTAGGAGGAAAAAAGGCCATTACTTCTCATTCTTTATTCTACAAATATCATTAGAGAGAAGAATTAAGGAAGGTATTTTCCCAAGATTATAGCACTGCTCAATTAGATGAACTGTTTAGAGGTTATGCCCTTCTCTGAATCTGCATATATTTGCCACTATTAGAGACAAGATATGAGACCACAATAGATGAGTCAGTGATCTATTCCAAGAGAGCAAATGCTATTTCCTTATACCTAAAGTTATAATTATGCTCTCCTTTATCCTAGAATGTTTCAGAATTAAAATAAGATCTTTTGCCATATGTTCAAACTTTCTCAGTCCTATGAATATGAAATCTTTATCTGAAAAAAATGGGACAGGTTTCAAATACATTTTAAGAACAGTGGCGCCTTAAAAACTGCAACAAGTTTAAGATCCAACTAGGCAATGCATTCTTTGTTAAAAATAAGTGCCTAAAATTTCTAGTGACTTCTGCACAAAACTTTCATTAATACCCACAAGAATTCTACATGTGGATAAATGATACTCTACAGCTGAATAGCAGCACAGCGAGTTTCTACACTCCCACTAACAGAAAGAATGACAAGTGTTTCCGAAAAGTATTTCTGAAATGCAGCTTTTAGTTGTATATTATTATATTTCATCATATATTATCATACCTCTATGCTAATCTATCCTAGCTGGACTAACTCCAGAAGCTTTTGTTCAAGAAAGCTAGTGTCACAACTGCACACTATAATAAAAAAGCCAAGAAAGTGGAAAGAACAGTAATTATCTGGATTAGTTACACCAACAGAGCTCAGCCTCTTAGAGCAGCAGGCCAGGGGATTAAGAACAGGTCTCACTGTGGGCCACCACTCCCCTCTGGTGGTTGTAGGAGAGGAAGAGACAGGGAATGTAGGTGGCTGCCAGTGTCAGAGGAAGAGAAGAGGGGAGGGAGAGGAAAAGACCTTAACCTCTGGTAGCACTGTTTGCCTACCGAAGGGAAGGGAGGGAGAGAGTAAACAGCGCCTGCTGCAGGGGAGGGGAAAGGAAGAGAGAAGGGAGGGTTGTGAAGTGGAATCAGCAGAATTATGAAGGGTAGAGAAGGACATGTACTGATGCTCCATGCCATGTGCCAGATCCAGTCACCTTGGGGGCCAGAGCACCACTAAACTATATAATCCATTAACACTGAAATGAAATCAAGAAACAATTAAAACTGAAATATAATTAATACATATTGGAGAATGTCTGCAAAATCTCAGTGTTTCTTTCCATGGAAGTTACCACCCAGGGGCTCTTTTCTGATCACAATGAAAGAGAATAGTCAGTCAGACCCTGCTCCTATTAAGCACTGATATTCCACTGACATCAGAATCATACTTCGGTTCCTTCCCTGTACATACTAACCAAAACTATGTTCAATCACAGCTATGCAGTTGTATAGCCTCAATGGACTTACAACTAAGCATAAGTTGGAGCACTATATTTCAAGAATGTAACTGGTAACTTGTAACTTGGAGTAACAGAAGCATAGACAGCAAGCAATTTCAGTGCCCAGAGGAGAGGTAAGTGGAGAGGAAATTATGCTGACCACTGGAGAACAGGTAGGGAAGCAGAGGGGAGGGGAAGGGAGGGAAGGAGAGTTTTACTTGCCCCGGCTCTCCTCAACTTGGGCAGCAGCTACTACTGCTGCTGCTGTATCATTGTGGATTCAAGCTGCTCCTACTGTGAGACGGGAAACAATGCAGACTAGCCCGTGGTTACTCCTGATACCCCATTTGCTCCCCCTCCCCCCTCCCCAGGATGCAGAACTATGCCCCCAGAGGCAAAGTCTCTATCGGCGGCATCATTCTAAACATGGTCAACTGGTACCCCCAGATACACATGGGGTTGTGTCTGCCTGGCTCCTATAGTCAAGCTGCACAGGACTGTGCCTACCATGGCAGACTCCTTGTTGAAAAGGACTATACTGGTACCCCTTCTAAGCCAGCACCCAGATGAGATGACTAGACCTTAGTTGGAAGAGTAAGCAGGCACTGTGCACCTGCTTTCAGAGTCTTCCAGGAACAATGAGTAAGAAATGGCCAGTTTTGGTTCTAACCTGCAACACACTGAGCAGCACAACTGAAGTATCATTCAGTGTCATCACTTGTTACTGGTAGAAGTGCGGGTATCACTATTTGTTTCCATGACAGACAAGCCCTGTAGAAGCCAACTCTTCCCGCCTCCAAATACAAACCTTCCAAAGCAATGGGGAAGCAGGAAGAGAACTGTGCTTCCTTGCTTCCAGCAGTTACACCAGCGGCCTTGAGCATAGGTCTGCCTAATGACACAATCTATCCTTTAATGCCTGTGATTTTATACAGATTTTCTTTAGTGGATTCACTATAGCATACACTTTTCCCCCTTCCTTTGCATATAAAAGTACATCTTAGATGTGATTTACTATATTAGCTAGATTGTCTTTATATGTGTTGCTGCATCTTGTGGCTGGTCAAACAGATGTTCAGCTAGTGTTCCCTACCATCCTTTGCCCAACAGATGACTTAGCCCTGCACTAAGCATGTATGCCACTTAGTATCACAGACAGAATTTAAATGCAGACCCTTGTGGTTCAAAAGCAGTTCTTGACTACATGAGCTGAAAAGTAACTTCCCTCTAGCTAAGCCAGTAGGAACTGTGCTATGCTTTTTATTTAGCCTAAATTTACTGTACAACAGAAGTAGGTTTAAGCCTGATATATGTGACACTGTTCAGACAGCTGTTCATAGGGGTTCATCCTCAAATCCTTTTTAATGGGATCAGTTCCACAACTTCAGAGGAACTACTTGTCTGAACAACCATGGCAGGATTCAGATTCTAATTAGCATATTAGTCAAATGTAAATGATATATTGTATAATTTACAAAGATAAGGCTGTGTAAAACTTCAGAACTCTGCTGTATCTGCCTTTTCCTTCCAAGAATATCCCTATAGCTGAGAACTATTTGTGGATGCTATTAGACTGGAGATTTGATAGAAATCCAATACTCTCAGTCTCCAAAAAATCTCAGGGTTTTACACTGGGGAACAGGGGTAGATACAGTATATATCACAGAAGGACATTCCTATGGGGGAGGGGGAAAGGGGTGGGAGTTGCAGGATTTCTGCTCTTTGCTTAATAAGGAATTGGCCAGACTTTGAGGGGAGGCTGGTGGGACTCATCAGTCTCAAATCACTGCATCATAGAGTCACAGAGAAGTAGGGCTGGAAGGTACCTCCAGAGGTCATCTAGTCCAACCCCCTACCTAAAGCAGGGTCATCCCTATCCAAGCCATCTCAAATAAACCATGATCTAAACAAGAGGTGGGCAATTATTTAGGATGGAAGGCCACTTTAGTAAGTTTGGGTGAGCAGTCACAGGCCAGACAAGCACCCACCCCCATGCCTTGTGTGCCAGGCCAAGTCAGCACCCCTTTTACCCCAGGCCCCCAAATGCTCTCCAAAACTCCTTCACTGGCTCTGCCCCACACTAAGCTGGGCAGATGGGATGGGACCATGGGCAGGCAGGGAACAACATCCAGGAGCAGAACAGGTGGGAAGGGCCAGGGCTAGGGCCAAGGCTGGGACTGGGATCACCGGGGCCATGACAGCACAGGGCCGGAGCTTGAGACAGAGGCATGATCTGCTGCCTGAACGCCCCTGCAGGCACTAGTTCAAGTGGCCTGCAGGGAACAGATCACAGCTCTACCCCAGGCCCCACCACCAAACTGACACACTCAGTGATCCCAGAGTCTCCATAGAGATTGGCCTGAGACCTGCGCAGACAGATTATGCTTTGTAAGGCAGACAGGTTGGGGCTGCAGGTGGGTGGGGAGCAGCCTCTGGGAGTGGCATAGATGGGAAAGCCTGCGGCTGGAATCAGGATTTCGAAGCTGTGACAATGCAGGGCCAGGATCTGGGGCAGTGTCATGATCCACTCCTCTCATGCCCTGGCCCCTGGAACTAGCACCTGTCACGTGGACATGTAGGGAGTGAATCAAGGTTCTGTCTTGGACCCTGGCCCCATGTTGACATCACCCTGCAATCCCAATCTCAGCCCCTGCCCTGCCTACCTGTCACACTCCTGGATGCTGTTCCCCAGCCACCTGCAGCCCCATCCTATCTGCCTGGCCAAGTGTGCTCTGCCCATGCAGGTCCCAGGCTGGTATCCATTGAGACCCTGCTTGTCTGCTCCATCCAGAGCCCTCAGTGGTGGGTGCAGGACAGACAGGTTGGGGTTCCTGGGCAATAGTGCCAGCAGTGGACACAGGCAGCAGCAGCCAGGAGCGGCTACTGCCAGGATCTCCGTCCAGCTGCTGTGCTTCCCCAGCCCTGCTTTGTGCACGGAGGCAGCAGAACCTGCCATAGCCTGAACTGCTCCTTGCACTGGGAAGGGCTATGGAAACCACCATAGGCCTCCACAGGCCCTATTTTGCCCACCACTTATCTAAGCTTTACATAAGACTACCGTCAACCCTAACACAACAGAGACTGACACCCTAATCTGCCACAGCTAAAGCAGAGGAACCATGGCTGCCAATGTCTTGCTTCTATAAAATGCTGTCAATATACACTCAAAAGGTCCTGGGTAGAGCATACCCCTGCTACAAAAGGTGGCAAAACCCCCAACAGTCTGTACCAATCTGACCACAGGTAAAATTCCTTCCTGACCCTCGAGTCAAATAATTTGTTGTCCTTTCTTGCTCTGCCCCTATTTCTTTCTTTCTTTTCCCCACCATTCCCCCCACCCCCACACACACCATTTCAAGTAACCTGAAATGTGCCATACCTGCCTTCATCCATTTCTTTCCCCCTTCACCACTGTTTTGAGTTTGCTTCTTTCAAGCAAATGCAGGCAGGTTTTAAAGCCCTGCAACTCAAGCAGGGAAGAGAGTCTGCTAGGATAATGAAGGAGATCAACCGGACAGGTTCTAGGTGTGCGTCTGCACATGCACTTTAACAGTGGCAACACGCAGGGGGTGCACCCTGAGAGCACCAGTGCATCCCCTGACAGCCAGCGTTTCCCGGTTAGGCAATGGGCAGGGGGGCAGGAGGGAGTGCTGGTGCCCCCCTGAGAGCACCGGCCAGGGAGTGGGGGCTCCAGCACAAGCACTGCTGGCACTTACAGACTGGCACAATTGGCTGCGCCCCTGGTTGCTGACTGGCCACCACTGGGACAAGTACCCCCCTCCACCACTCAAGAGGCACCAGTAGCCCATGAACTTGAATATGGTTTGTCTACTTTAACACACATTAAAGCCTCACAAAAAACCCTGCTATTTATCTAAGGTGCTTTAAAGCAGGCAGATGCGCCTTTTCCTAATACCTCACAATAGTGGTACTAAATGTAACGCCCGTTAATGAACGTGTAGATGCGGCTAGGCTGTTAAGCGGGCAGGGGGGAACTGGTGATGAAGCAGGCTCTCCCCAGGTGCTACAGAAAGCGCCTACCTCTTGGTCTGATCCGAGGCGGGTACCACGGAGCACCTCGCCTGAGCCCGTGAGGTGGGCTCCCTGCCCTGCCCGCTTCCTGCCCCTGGGCTGCTCGGAGGGGAGGCAAAGCGGAGAGACTCCCGCAGCCCCGGCTCCCACTCGGCAGCGGCTGGAGGAGAGGAGCCGGGCGCGCCAGCCACCTCCCCGCGCTGCACAGGCACGGAGGGACCATCCCGCGCCCGCCCGCGGCTCCGGACTTACCCGCGGCTTCTGCTCCCGCGCGGAGGCTGCCGCGCTCTGGCCGAGCCCTGGGCAGCTCGCAAACTTCGCGGCCCCGCCCGCGCCGGGGGGCAGAGCCGGGCGGGGCCGCCCCTTCCCCGCGCGCTGTGGGCGGGGAGAGCGCGGGGCGCCGCAGGCAGCCGCCGGCCCTTGCGCTCCGCTCTGCTGCGGGAGGCGGGGGGTCGGCCTGGGGCAGCGACTGCCCTGCCCCCACCGCCCCGCACCCGCGCTGCCTTGTGAGGGGCGCCCACCTGCCGCCCGCCCGGCTACAAGGGGGCACAGCCCTGGCCAGCCGGGCCCAGGCGAAGCGGAGTAGAGTGCAGGGTGGGCACAGGCACCACTGCAAGATGAGATAGATAGATACTGTCTGTCTGTCTATCTATCCATCTATCTATCTCAGGGGTTGTCAACAGCAGGTACACATATTCCCTGGGGTACTTGAGAAGGGCCTAGGAGGTCCATGTGGGCAGGGACAGAGCGCCACCATGCACCATCCCTGGCACTGCCCATCCTGCCACTCGAACAACTCGTGTCCGTGGCGGTGGTGAGCAGGCAATGGCAGTGGCAGCAGCCGCCATCAAGGATTGCAGACTGATACAGCAGGGTGGCAAGAGGCAACTACCCACAGGCAACGCTGACACTGTCGGCGTCTTTTGTAGGGGTGCACTGCCACGCTTGGGTTCATGTGCACCTGTATGCACCCCCTACGTGTCACCCCTGTTGCCACTGCTCCACAGTCAGCCACACACTGCACCCCACTGCTCTGCATCTGGCTGCCAGGGGTACACTGATCTGAAAAGGTTGAAAACCCCATAAAATTTCAAACTCCATTAGAGTCAGGGCTAGAACCTTCATCTTTACATTATATACGGGCATAAGTAGATACATAGCTAGATAGATGACTCGCAGGAGTGGACGGACAGGAACAGGATGGGATTTAACGTGGACAAGTGCAGGGTGATACAGCTGGGGAGAGGCAACCCCCAGCACACATACTGCCTGGGAAGCTCCCCTCTTGCTAGCACGGTGCAGGAACAGGATCTTGGCGTCATTGTTGATGCCAGGATGAACATGAGCCGCCAATGTCAGACGGTGGTTGGGAAGGCCAGCCGAACCCTAGCGTGCATTCAATGATGTATTTCGAGTCGGTCCAAGGCGGTGATCCTCCCCCTTTATGCGGCGTTAGTCAGGCCGCAGATGGAGTACTGTGTCCAGTTCTGGGTGCCGCACTTCAAGAGGGATGTGGACGGCCTCGAGAGGGGCCAGAGGAGGGCCACTAGATTGATATGTGGGCAGCAGGAGAGGCTTTATGAGAAGCGTCTGAAGGACCTTAATCTGTTCAGCCTCAGTAAACGGAGGCTGAGAGGGGACCTGGTGGCTGCCTATAAGCTGCTGAGGGGTGATCAGCAGGAAATAGGGCAGGCTCTTTTTT
>JAGPOW010000290.1:23805283-23833776 GCA_030014935.1 Caiman crocodilus
GGGTCCTGTGACCCTGGCACTTGTTCCTGCCATTGGCGGGGGGTCAGACTAGATGGCCTGCTCTAGGCCCCTTCTGACCCTAGATACTATGATACTATAGATAGATATACATGTGTTTGTGTATATACACATATTCTTTGGCTTTTAGATAGATATATACATATAGGTAGGTGTGCGCAGAAATGACCAGAGCAGGGCCCAGGCCCTGAGACAAATCAGCCTGTGCAGGGCCCCACCCCTGGACACAAGGGAGCCAGTGGCGGATTCAGTGGTAGACAGGGGTGACAAGTGGCCAGATGTGAAGCCAGCAGCAGCACAGAGTCACTGCGGCCACTCCACCCAGCTCTGCAGGGCCCCCCACAGCACAGGTCCTGGGGCAGCTGGCCGGATTCATGCCCCACCCCCCAGGGACAGCCCTGGGTGTGTGTATATAGATAGATATACACGTATTGCATAGATATATACATATAGACATGTGGGTAAGTCTGTGTGTCTATACAGATGCTTATACACACACGCCCCTGTATGTTTTTATCTACTTTGGTTAGTTTATAAGGGGCAAATCTACCATTTCTCCCTCCCTCTCTGTATCTGCTTTGGTTAGTCCATCTACCCTGCCTTCTATTTGACTTCAGACTAACACAGCTAACCACATCTCTCTGCTCATTATTAGTGTTAGCCAGTGCTTTTCTATCCCTTCTGCAACTCTGGGTTTGACCTAACCAGCTATATATTATAGATATGTAACAAGTTTGGCTGGGTTGAAACTCATTTCATCAGACTCTAGGAAAGGACATTCACAAAACTTCAGTCCATGACCGCTTGTGCTACATTAAGGTGCAAAGCTTCCTTGCCTTCTACTTGAAAATGAAACACAGCCTCAGCCCAAGTCAAGACTCTAATTAGAGTGGCCTCAAACTGCCAAGCTGGGATCTTCCTCTTCAGTTACTCAGGGCTTTATAGGGCTTTCTTGCCCACAGGTACAGCCAAGAGAGTGCAATTCTTGAGCTTGGTGGGAGGGGTTGTGACAGACCTGCCCTGCCAGAGTTCACAAAGAAACCTGAAGTGCTTGGGAGCTTTAGAGGGAAAGAATATGCACTGATGTTAACAAAGAATTGTGTACATGACAAAAACATGGGAGAAGGAGCAAGTCTATTTCCTGTCTGTGAAATTATAGAAAATGGAAGAACACGAGAGAGTTTAAAGGAAGGGATGCGTGGATTTAGAACCTTTCCCCCTATACTAACTATTCTCCCACCAATGCAGAGATGAAGGTACTGTTCAATGGATACTGTAAACTTATAAATATAGAATATCCTCAAATATGTTTTTTTAGTCAAGGAACATCCAATAACATGGTCAGAAGAAACAGACACTGGATAAAACAACTTAGTAATTGACCTGTTTCATGCTACTCAAGAATGAGAAATAATTGAGAAACACAGACCACTGAACAGAGTCCATGGTGTTCTTCACTGTCAATGATTGTTTTAGAATAAGACATTCCCTTGTGTGTACGATAGATACATGTTCATGTATGCAATAGGCCTATTGCCATTCCCACATTGCTTCAGTGACTTTCTCAATCAACTCAAGCTGATTGTTCCTATCATTGTATTCCTCTGATAAAGAGAAGTAGCTGTTTTCAGGAGCAACTCATGCACATAGAAAGGTTTTCCTTCAAACAACAGAACTTATTGTTGACTACTAGGTTGCTGCAGTGGTAGGCTCCACAAAGCCCACCACTTGGCCATAAACACATCATAACCTTAGCGCTGATGGCAGAGAGCATTAATATTGCATAAGACTACTGTTATTGACCATGAAATATGCTGACAAAACTCTGGATACCAAATGATACTGAACACTTTTCTTCCTGAGTCCCTGGGTTTACATCCTATAAATATTGCAGGTCTTGATCTAGATCACAATTGAACATGAGTCATCTCCATACATTCAATAAATGAGCTGTCTGAACCTTACAAATGAGGGTCTTGCACTGAAAGCAAACTAAAACAATGAACTGTAGCTATGAACACATTGGGTAAGGCAGCAACCGTGAAGAGTTCTAGGATGAAAGTTTGGTAGATGTGGCTCACTTAAGTATTTCTCCCAAATCAAGCAATAGTATTTTGTAAAATTTACCAAAGAGTTCTGCCTACCTGGAGACTATGGCAAGTTGCTACTTTGCCACTAAAGGCACCTGTCAGTTCACAGTTTTTAGGCATCTAGGAAATTCTGCTCCACTGCATGTAATGATTTGAAGCTCACTGTTTTCTGTGTGTCTATACTTCTGCTCTACATGACTGTGCTCTGTTCATGCTAGGAAGAAATTCATTGTGGCTCTAAGATGTCCAACTCCATGTATGCCCCATAACAATTCAATTTGGCTGTGAAAGTGCTGTGTAAACCCACAGAAATTACAGTCGACAGAAAACCACTGGTACTAAGTGTTTGATGTGGTGGGGTGATGCTGCAATAGCTTTGTTTGTTAGGCAGGTGCTTAGGACATGAAGGACTTTGGTTTACCGTTCCCAAGGGGATTTCAAATCTCTCACCTCATAGGACAGTATCCTAATCATGAGACCACAGGCAAGGAATAAGTGACAGCACCTTCCCATTGAAGCCAGACTACTAGGCAGCTAAGATAGAAAGATTCATTGGACCAGAAGGAGAACAAGCAAGAAGAAACCTGACTCTGTCAAGTAGACAGATAGTGCTTGGGAAGGAAACATCTGCTTCCAAAACTGTTCGAAATTTTGCATTACAGACTCTGATTGGGGAAAACTGTGTGAATAGCATTGGAAGAAAGCAAGCAAGCTAGTGCTTTGCATAGTGTTCCACCCATTTGAAACTTTCTCCTACTACAGCTGGAATAGATGCCTAAGCTGCACTAGAGGGAAAATCTAGTGGCAGTCCTCATTACAGTATTTTTCATGTAGGGAAGGGTCATGGAAAATATAACCCAGAATCCTTAACAGCTAGGAATGCCTGGCTATGTTAGGAGAGAGGAAAATAAAGCCATATGCAGATGTGGCTCCAGGGTGTCTGTATTGGTGCAGTTGCATCCCCTGTTTGGTTTCTAGTTTACCCAAAGTTTAAAACCAACTGCCGAGCAGTAGCAGGAACATTTCTACTCAAGCAGTGGTGAGGGAATCACTTGACTCCTGACTCATTATCATGTACATGATTCCTACTAAACTCTTCATTCCACAGGTGTAAACAACCTTCTCTCCTTTTTAATGGTCTTAATGTTTCCCTAAACAAGCTATTCTTCTTCAGTTCTTCTGTCTGTTAGCTGCTTCTGGTAAGGTAGCTCCTATTTTACAGCCCTACAGCCTGTTTTTAACTCTAGCTAAAAACATTAACTCCAGTGTGGAAATATTCACTCAGATGTGGAAATAAATTTCAGTGAAGCATTGGAGGCACTGGCAAGATCCTCAACAAGGCTTGATTTTGTTTTAAGAATCTGAGACAGATATACATTTAATTCTAATGACTAAGCACTAGAAAAACAATACCTTTTTAATATTTTTTGCCTAGTCTTTTGTGGTTTTTAATACAGAATATATGATATAGCAAATTAATGCACATTCCAATAAAGTGATAGTTTTTTATTTGACTGTAAATTGAAAAATATATCCATAGCCCCTTATGTATAATATATCCATAATCCTCAGCCTATTAATGGAAAGGAAAGGAAAGGAAAGGAAAGGAAAGGAAAGGAAAGGAAAGGAAAGGAAAGGAAAAAAGAAACTTCTGGTTTCTTTTTAGTGGAAGAAAAAATGTGTTGTGTTAACTGTGATAATGTACCACACCATCTGCATTCTTCTTTTCAAAATCCAAGACACCCATGGCCTGGTGGACTATTACTCATAATCCTCTCTAAAGTCTCTTTCTTTCCTTTCAGAAAAAGAAAGCCCATGGGTATACAATGTTCAGAGTTCTCCAGTCCTCAGTCACTAGCCCTCCCAACCTTATGGGACACAAGCCTACTGACTCCTGTGTCAACACTCTCCTATAATTACACTTTGCTTGTGACAGGTCATCACACATTCAATTTACAAAGAAAGTTGGGGTAGGCATACTAATGACACATGATCCATTTGCTTTCAGATCATCCTGTGTCCTGTAAAGTCCCCTCTCACTTTCACCAATCCAGCTCAACCAGCCCAAACCCAAAATCGGTTATTAATGTGTAATCTAGAATAGTACCATTATTTACAATGGTTTTACTCCAGATTTACATCAGCATGTATTTGGCTAAAGCAAATATAGTTAACAGGTAAAATGTGTAAACAGCCTTGAAAAGAGGCCAGATTCTGCAAAAGCAGTGCCTTCGTCCCTTTCCTTCTGGCCCCATGACTCTTTCCATCAGGCTGCCCAGTGTAGCTGAGACCTATTCACACCCAGGCCTGCCCCTAGTTTAGGGCTTAGGACACTCTGCTGTACAAATAAATGTTTTTACAAGTTTTACATAAAATCTTTCCAATTATATTATGCATTTATTGATTTTTTTTTGTTTTGAGAGATTTCACTGACTTTTATACTAATTGAAAAGGAATGAGTAATATTTTTTTAAATAGTTAAGGTTTGAGTGTTAATGGGAAGCAAAAAAGATGGAACAAAGCAATTTAAAAGTGTGTTTTAAATACAAATGATTCATAAGGTTTATAGGAACAAAGCGAGAGGTAATTTAATGAGGAATTCAGAGCACAACAAAGTGTGTATTTCCAACTGATTATTTGAAACATTACTTCAAATATCAAAGCATGTTCAGTTGTTAATTTAAGCATTCACCAGTTACAAAAAGCACATACTATTAGTATATAATTATGCAACTAACTTATGGCTAACTCACATACTAAAACTCACAACTAATAGACATGTGAATATCAGGTTCAAAATACTAATAGCAAGTAACACTATTGCCCATTCTCAGTACCCATTCTTATTGCATGGCTAAATAGAAAACCTCATGTTTCAGGGCTTGTGGTTTATGAAAATCAATGGGCGTCCCTTTTGCATTAAATTCAGTTCCACAGGATTATTACCAAATGAATTTGGTAGCTTACCATTACTGGTTTCTTTGTATACACAACAGATCATATTCAATACTGGTGCAGTTTCACAAAAATGAATAGAGTTACTGCAGAGATAAATTTGTTTGAATCACTAAACCATCACACAGCTGTCAGTCTTTGTCCATAATCAGATCTTCAAGACTGTAGGATCAGACTTACGATTCATGTCTAATCACTTACATTTATGATACGTAGCCATTTCAGAGTACATTTATAACGATCATTCTTTCTTGTCTTGCTCCCTCTTGTATTAAATTCAGTACAAGTTCGCTCTCTCTCTCAATATATACGTATATATTATATATATATGTAAATGTCAAAATAGGAAATAACTTGTGTTGTATATGCATGCAAGTGCAATATACCTGCCTTGGAAGGCTATAGAGATACTGCAATGAGGTAGCAAAAGGCATAACTGTTAGACATGTATATGTATCATTTCAAAATTGCTAATAGCAACTCTAACAGACTTTCAAGACCAGGGGTGGCAAAAATGTGGCCTGGACACAGCCTGCCAGGCCATTCTATCTGGCCCACAGGGCCCCTAAAAACTTAGAAAATTAATATTTATCTGCCCCTGGCTACCTACCATGCAGCCCTCCATGGCTTGCCAAAACTCAGTAAGTGGCCCTCCACCCAAAATAATTGCTCACCCCTGTTCTAGATAATACCTGTCACCAACCCACCTGCTGAGAAAACATGTAGCTCACTAAAGGGTTGATTCCAGAGCTGGCCTTATGGAAAATGGTGCTCTGGGCAAACTTGTATATTGGCACCCCCACCTCCACATCCCAAGCCAGTGGAACTGCTGCAGGCATAGGCAGAGGTAGGCAGGCAGGGGCATGGTGCATAGTCCAGTGAGGAGGCAGAGTGGTATGGTGTACCAGGCAGGCATGGAGTTACCACTGCTCCTATGAGAGAGTAAGGTGGGCAGACTAGAGCAGGCACCACCCTGCCCAGCTACCCCTGAGCAGTGGCTGGAGATGGGGGGAAAGCTGGGCTGGGGTGAGGATCAGCCAAGGGAGGGCAAGGCAGGGCGGGAGGAGAGAGCTGCTGTGAGCATGGGCTGCTTACCCATGTGTGTGCATGAGTGTTTGGTGCCCCCCTGACTATGCATCCTGTGTGGTCACCCACATCACCCACCCCTAAGACCTGATCTGGTTGAATCTATTGCCTGTTTGTCCACTGAGTGAGTGCATCTACACATACACTTTACTGTGGAACTGAGTAATTAGCTCCACAGAAAAATGTCATTATCCACACATGCAACTGTATTAGGGTGCAGTATATTAATTAACTGTGCTGTAGGATAGTACTGTCCAGGATGAGAACTATCCTGCACTGGAGTAGTTACATTTACCAAAATGCATGTGTAGACAGTGACTGGAGCTGGTTAGGAAACAAGGGTGCTACAGTGTAGGGGCTGCCTGCCAGCTAGCCCTGCACTGTAGTACCCTCAGGACCCAGCCAGTCCCTCCACAGCATGTTGAGCCAGTATGGAGTAGGCCCGGACTGACAGGCTGCTCCACCCTGGTCCAACATGCTGTGGTCCCGGATCCACATGTAAATACTGTGCCCGGGAGCAATAAACTTGAGTGCAAACTGCACCAAAGCTTATTAGTATATGCTAATTGTACTTGTAGGTGCACCCAGTATGATTAAATTCAACTGAAGTTCCACACACAGAGAAGCTGAAGAAGTAAATGCTTTGTTTTCAGATCTGCTTCTCTCACAGAAGAATCTTTAACATATAAAAATACCATAACATATAACATATAAAACAAATAACATATAAAAATATATAATAAATATCAAAGCACATTAAGGCTGTAAGGTCAGACACTCAAAGATTAGGAAATGTCAGAATTAAGGTTTCCTGTGTAATTTAATTCAAACCCCTTTGTACAGGAACATGGTGATACAGACTTCATTAACAGTCGCATACTATTTTTCCACAAGAAGCCAGTGGATCCAGCTAGGGACAGAAATTACACATAAACTGGTATATGTGATCAGAAACCGGTTCAAATCTGTAACACAACAGAAGTTCAGTGCACATAAACTGCTTTCAAAATGCTTGAAATGGGTTTAAGATAAACCTGGATGGATGTAGTATCAGACTTAGTTGATTTAGATTAATTTGGTTTATTAAACTTCTTTCCCAGATCCTCTCCATATTCACGTTAACTGACAGTCCCCTGGCATCCCAGGATGCTTTGCACCTCCCCCGCAAACCCCTCTGTAACAGAGAGACACTGCCTCTGTTATGGGAATGTTTGGGAAGAGCACCCATTTTGTTGAGAACTTTCTGTCCATCTTGTGGAACTGGGTGACATATTGACTGCCCATCCAAGATGCTAAATACCTACTATGGACTTGGGTGAATTGTCCATTACTTGCTGACAGTGATGAGGTGCTCAATCAGATTGAGATAACAAAAGGCTTAACTGCTAATTACATCTTCCTGGCTGGCTGTGGACAACCAGAGTTTGACAACAGCTGGGTGGAAACATTGTATAAAGGACTGTCGGTGTGATCAGCATTTCCCTGGAAGGGGAAGAGGAGCTGAGGCTTTAGACGCCAGACACAGCAAATAGCCTGAGTGGAGGCACAGGCGATGAGAGAGAGCTTCGCCAAGGATTTCCTGTTGAAGCAGCGAGCGTCAGGCATCCGACCTGTTGGAAGATGAATTGCTGATTCAGCCAGACGATTGCAGCTCCCTCCAGATCCATGACAAGGACTTTGTTGCTGTGAATTGATAAGCATGGTGGTCTTGCAAATGCCTACCTGTTGAGCGTTCATTGCAGGACTGATAAGGAATTGGGAACTTGTAGGGAGAGCCAACTGAGGGACCTACAGCTGGCGGCTAGCTGAGTTACGCTTCTTGTGGTGGGCATTGCTGATGCTCATCATTAAAACTAACTGAGCACTCCTCTTGTGTGGTGTCCTCCTTTTATTTACTCCCATCAAAGTCATGGCAGACGAGATTGACACTGAAACAAGGAAAAACAAAGCTATAACATCTTGTTGTGTGCCCTAGAAGAAGAACACACTCACACACCCCTTACAGGGTGGGCAGGCTAGCCTTGGCCCAACGTGTCTGTTCCAGCAGAGCAGGGAGCCATGCTCTAGTACCCATCCAGCTTCTGGCCTGAGCCACTGCAGAAATGTGACTGCATTTCTAGACTCAAAAGTCAATGTCTGTTCACTTGTGCATCGGTTTAATCTATGCAGTTTAGAATAACCTGAGAAGATTAAATCAATTCAGCCTTGGGCTTTTTGACTCTCTGTACTTAGCCTCAGTGTTCAGGGTGGATGTCCTCAGTGAATGGTTAACTTTTCAGTATTTCAGTACTGAATTCCTTCTTCAGTACCAAATTAGTACTGGCCAAACTGTGGACAGAATACAGAATTATAGATATCCTCATGAACTTTTTATGGTGTTTTTATCCCAGGATCTCCCAGTATCCTTAAAGATATTTTTGCTCCTAGATCCCATTCATTTCAGTTGCCTAAATAGCTTTGAGAAGCTGAGCCTTTGTGTCTAACAAACATTAACAAATTTAAACACACCTGTGAGGTGAGGTAATATCCCTTGATAGTTGGGAAAATTAACTGAAATAGCTATGGCAGAAAAGCTTCCTGTATGGACATGCTATTTCTGAATATATGCAACTTTTTTCTAAAATACTTTGTCTGTTTTCAGACTAATTATTTCAAAATAAAAGTGATTTTTATTCTGGAACAGTGTCCAGATGGAGGGGAGTTATTCTACTCTGTTTCCTCAGGCAGACAAACTTTGAGGGACAGATATTAAAGGCAAAACTGACAAATGTGCCCAATAATTTTGGGTGGCTATTTTGAAAAGTAAGGGGCCTGATTTTTCAAAGTACTTAGCATTATGTAGTCTTGTATGTCTTGAGAGAGAAGCTTCCATTGACCTCCATTACAGTCCTTTGTACTCAGCATTTCTGCAAATTAAATTCAATAAGCCTCTTGCAGGAGACTCAGGAGTGAGAGACATGTAGAATCCAACTGTGAAAATTGGTTTCTATGACTTGTTCACCAATGCACGAGTTCCCCCTTGCAGTAGATTTATGTGGCCTTCCCCAAAAAAACCCTTCTTCCTCTTTCTGCAATTCTAAAGTACTGTCCATCTTGTGTATTACACAGGCAAATTCTGTTATTTTCTATCGTTTGAATGCCTGACTACAATTTTACTGTTTTCATATTATTGTTTAATATAATCACAGGATCATAGAAAGGAGGGCTAGAAGGGTCATCTAGTCCAGCCCCCTGCTCAAGGCAGGATCATCCCTGACTAAGCCAAGTGCCTGTCTAACCTGCTTTGCATAGTTTCCAAAGATGGAGAGTCCCCAACTTCTCTAGGTAGCCTGTTTCAACGCCTGACCATCCTCATAGTCAGAAAGTTCCTAGTCCTGTCCCCTACAGCCACAGAAAAAGCCTAGTTCCATCTTCTCTATAATCAGTATTTGAATTCTGTTATCACATACCCCTCAGTCTTCTCTTCTCCAGGCTACATAACCTTAATTCTTTCAGACTTTCCTCATAAATCTTGTCTTCTAGGCCCCTGATCATTTTTGTTGCTCTGTGCTGGATTCTTTCCAAACTGTCCAGGTCCCTGAAGTATGGAGCCCAAAACTGGACACAGTATGCCACGTGAGGCCTCACCAATGCTGAATGGAGTGGAAGAATCATTTCCCTTGATTTGCAAGTGATCCTCCTGTTAATACAACCCAGGATGCTGTTGGTGTTTTTTGCACCAAGAGCACATTCTTGGCTCATATTCAGTTTGTGACACACCATAACTCCCATGTCCTTCTGTTCAGTGCTGCAGCCTAGCCAGTCATTCTCCATATGTCATAAGGGTTTTAAAATAAAGCCTGAACAATCTAAACATTGAAAGAACTATCAGTTCAATGCATGGACCTTTTTTGGAGCCCCAAACTGATGATTAATATGACTGGGATCTTAATTTTCACAACACAGGCCACTACCATTTGAACTAATGGACTTACTGGTAGCAGTAGAACCCTGCTAGTCATTTTGTTAACTTTCCTGTACAGAGAGGATAGGAAGACACACAAAGTTTACCAAAAATGGATTCAACTAGGATCTGTGCAAGGATTTTTGCTACCCCAGATGGGCAAAACATTGCTGCCCTCCCTTGTAACATACTTGGGATCTGGCAAGAGCGGACACCAGACAGGGCCCCAGGGCAGCAGCTAAGCACTGCTGTGGCTGCCCTGTTCACTTCATGTGCAAGGTGTGTGCACACTGTCTTTCACACTCCCTCCAATTCTGTATCCCAGGTGGCCACCTTTGCTCCATGGCTAGTTGCATCAGCCCTGATTCCAACTTCAGTAGGAAAGCATATCTACTGCTTTTGATTCTCTGCACCCAATCATAACCCTGGCCCATCCTGCAGCTATTTCTCTGAATTGCCTTCCTCTCAAGTTCTGTCAGTGCACCCATATCACTCCTGCCTCTTCTCTCTTGTTCTTATTAAACCCCATATCATTTGCCACCCCCTGATCCAGCCATTGCCTTCCCTTCTGGGCATTTGCCTGGGACCTTTCTTCTCAAACGATTCCTATCAAACCTCTCTCAGAATTCAAAATACGTCATGCTCAGTGATAGAACAGAAGTGATGAAGGTGAGTGGGTATGAGTTTCTGCCTATGTCCTATCACTGTATTCCAGGGAAGACTTTGCCTCACTGTTCCCTTATAACCTCATTTTGTCAAACTAACCACCAGGACTCTGTTTTATCGGTCATATTCTACACAGTGCAAATATCTTCGTTTCTTTTTAGTGGAAGAGCAATTAATATTGGTTACAGAAATTTGGACTGTTTCTTTTATAATTTTGCTGGCTTGCTACCACCTCAAAACTTTATAATGAGATTGTATGTCATGTGAAAAATCAATTCACTAATTGAATTTACTTGTCAGAGGAAATAAAACAGTGATATCAAATGGATGCACTATGTAATGATTATTTCTTCTTCTACAAAATCCAAGCATATTTTATTGTATATTGTGCTGTTAAATATTGTCTTTTATGCGTACTTTATGGAGAATGATTGCTATATCCAAACCTACAAGATGCGGTTTTGTAAAATGCATGAAGAAATATGTGGCCCACCACTTACTGAAATCTAACAAAAGATGGGTATCTGGATTTTTTAGCTTTCTTTAAAAAATCCCTGTCACAAAGTTTTAGATCCATTAAAGTATTTTCAAAGTGTACACATGACAGTTTCTCAAATAAGTATTATTTCTGACTATTCAGCAAGTAACATCCATGTCAAGGAGTGAGTCAGAAATACCAGTGAATACTACATATCAAAGGGTTTAATTCATTACCAAAATACTTGCTTCAGTAAGTTATATCATTTCCTTAGATCTTATAAATACATGTCAAGGTGTAATGTATGTAGGGCATCTGATACATATACAGAAATAATCCATCTAAGGAATTCTTGTTAGCTTAAAAATCATAAACATGATTGTGCCTGAGCTCCATACTTTGTAGAAGTGGGTGAGGGGTCTGAACAAAGATGACTATACCACTTCTCAGGAACAATGCGTAGGGGCTTTCTGCTCACCACCCTGGTGTCAACACTACCATCAGAATTTGTGGGTGGTCCATGATTGCTGCTGGCCGCAGACCCCTGGTCGGCATTTGCCACTCCTATCCCCCACTGCCAACAGTGCCGGCAGCATCTGTGGGAACTCTTGCTTAATGCCACCATGCTCCTGCTGCCACGCTTCTGCTACTGCCATGCCCCCCCAGCCACCATGGGCACACATTATTCATGCCACTTCTGTGCTGTATTTTCAGGCCAAGGCACTGAACATTGTAAAACTTCAGAGAAAACATGAACTAAGGCACATTTATTATAAAACATATCTGTGGGGTTTTTGAGTAAACTGATATTGTGAATGCCATAGTTCTGAAGTCATGATAGTTCCTTGAAGTGCCAAGTGTTAGTCAACAACATCAGCTCCCAATGAAAGATATGGGAGTAAAAGGCCACATCCTGCTCCCACTGAAATCAAAGGGCAAAGCTGCCACTGATTTCAATAGAGGAAGATTAGATCATTAAAGTGTAAGGTCTGTTGATCCTAGAATTGTGCTCAAGAAATATTTCAGGTTTTATATACTTCTCTACATAAAATACTTACTATAGTGGTGCCTATCAAACAATCTATGTGTTGATACACTGTAGGTACACCTATTGTTATCCTCTGGATATATTATTATGCCTTTGCGAAAATAGAGCAAATGCTGGTACCTGGTAGGAAATTTGCTAGTTTCTTTTGGAGTTAAAATTGGTAATACAAGGTGTGTCTACATGTGAGTTTATGTGCGCTTAAATTTAATGCACCTTAGTCTAAGGTGCATTAAGGCAATTTAGGTGTGCATCAAGATGTGGACTCCTTAAAGGGCCTTAATGCAGTTTAATGGGCAGCTTGCCCTGTTCAGCACCCTTGACAGCCTCTGGAAACGCATGGCAGCATAGCTGGGTGGTGCAACCCAGTGCTGGCTGAGGGGTAAGAGCCTCCAGCCCCCACAGATGCAGTCAGCCTGGCCCTGGCTCCAGCTCCAACTCTGGCTTTAACCCCCTGCCTGTGTTTCTGCCTCCCCAGTGTTGGATGTCAGTGGGTCAGAACCAAGTCCACAGGGCCCCATGCTGCTGCTGGGTGCCACCAAGAAGAAAACACATTGGGTGATGTTCTGCAAGTCAAACTAGAGTTGTAGCAGCAGCTCCAGCAGTAGCGGTCCCTGTCAGTGTGCAGCAAATTGGCAGAAGATGTGGGATCCTGTCAAAGCACAAGAAAAAGGCCCCCCACTCAATTCCCTGCAGAAAGGGGGCAGCTCAGCGTGGGCAGGGCCTTTGCTAGCAGCTCCCCTGCACCTCTCCCTCAAGGCAGGTTTGCTGGCCAGGTAATGCAGTCCTGCAGGGGCAGGGTACCTTGCTGCCAGCCTGGGATTCAGACATCCTTAGAAGCCCATGCTGAGGCTGTCCAAAATGAGCTCCTCTCCCAACCGCAGTGTCCGGTTCTTGCCCAGGGCAGAGGAGGGTGAAGCAGGGAAAGTTGTGCTGGGCGCTGGGGGCTATACTTTCACCCTACATGACTGTGACCACCTATTGTCCCAGGTGGGAGCCCCAGCATGGGCTTCTAAGGTCCCCTGAATCCCAGGTGGGCAGGAAGGCATCCAGCCCCTGCAGGGCTGCATTACCCAGCCAGAGCAAACCCACCCCAAGGGAGAGGCACATACAAGCCAGTAGCAAAGGCCCTGCCTGCTCTGTGCTGCCTACTTCCCCTGTATGGGATTGTGAAGGGGCCTTTCCCTTGTGCTTTGACAGGAGCTCCTGCCCCCTCTGCCAACTTACTGCACACTGACAGGGACCACTGCTGCCAGAACCACTGCTAGAGCTCTAGTGTCTGCGCCTTGTAAAGCAGTACCCACCATGTCTTCTTCTTGGTGCCTAGTGGCCATGCAGGCCCCACAAGCTCAGCTCTGGCCCATTCAGTCACATAGCATTAAGGTGCCTTAAGGTGCCCACATGTGGGTTAACCTGCCTTAACTAATTGTGCCTAAATTTGATACCTGCCTTATATGACTAATGTGCCTTACCACACCATGTGTAGATGTGCCCACAGAGTCAGGAGTGCTTCATTTGCATAATCTATTTGGGTGTGGACAGACAATCACAATATATTAAACTAAAAGCAGGATTTACAGTGCATTAGCTGCTCCATATCTACTATTTCAAATGTCTGTTTCTGTTCTGTGGTAAACAACAGCTTAAACAGGAGTCATTTGCCTCTTAATGTGGAGATTACATACATACACACACACATATTAACGAACAGATACCTAATATATAATAAAGCTAATTAATGCGCATTCCAATAAAGTTATATTTGATTTTGCTTTGACTGTAAACTGAATAATATAACCATAGCCTGCTATATATATACATTATCCACAATTTGGCTTCCATTTCCTGTGAGATGGAGCAGATACATAAAACAGTTATCATGATCATGGAGCAGCTGGTGCCTGGTAAATTCCTCTCTACTCACTGATTTAACTCAATGTACCTGAATTAACATACACAAGTCCCAATTCTTCAAACAGAGATGGTTACGAACTGTACATAGCAATTCCCTGTCAAACTCCCAGGTAAGGCACCACTAGCCTCTCTAAGCAGCAGCTGTTTCAGGCTGCTGCTTTCAGAAGTTTCTGAAATCTCCCAGCTTAAATTTACTCTTCCACGCTCTTCCAACCCCTACACCTTTGTAGTTAATTAGGTTTGACTATATTTTTAGTATTTGGGACCAGGATGATATTGCTCTTGCTGACTATGCTATTTTTCAGCTTGTACAAAACATATCAGAAAGCAAAGCTCACCAGCTACACACAAAGAGAAAGTCATCTGTTTAATACAGGTGACACATTTAGAAGTGTTTCATTCCATGCTCTTTTCCTATGGAACTCAGCAGAACTGGTGCATTAATGCTACATTACACATGCAAAACCCTCTCCAGCCCTCCTCTTGAAGCTGAGCTAGCCATTGGGTAAAAAGGGCTGCTATTGTTTGTTATAGCCATTGGATAAAATGGGCAGAAAGCAGTGGGGAAGTTTCTGCCCCACTGGGAACAAAGGTCCAGCCTAAATTTGGTCTCTTCCAGAACAGCAGTCATCTCATTGACTCACAGACATGCTAGTTCACTAGCTTCCTCCGAGCTCCTTATAGCTCTATGTCTTGTCTGACCAGATAGATCAACTTCACAAGGAGGGCTAGATAAGGCAGTGGATAATGCCTAACCTGTGCTGGTTAAAGCACTGTGTTAGGAAGTCAGAGAAACACAACCTCAAACTATCTAGATGCAGGAGTCCTAGAACCCAGCTGTTCTCCTGCTTCCTGGGCTACTCACTCATTTACTACTCTAATCACTCAGATACTGGGACTAAAGCATGGGATGAAGCTCTTACCCATCCCGTCAGGGACTTCTACAATGTTGTGTCTTGCATACATACACTTGCTCTGTATACATAGCTTACCATCTGTCCAGTGCATAACCTACTGAGCATGCTCAGCATACATATATTTGCTTATGAGTCTACAGTACCCAGACAGTAACATCACAAATTGTGCTAATGTTCCAAAAGACCTCTTATGCCCCTGAAAAACTGTCATTTAGATGCACAAAGGGTAACCAAATTATATGGTTCTGCTGAGATATGCAAGAAGCCAGGGACATCCATTCAAAATTTTTCTGATGTTCTGTACCTCTAACACCTGGTTTCTGGAGAATATTTGAGCTGTCAAGACTTACTGAACTGGCAGCTGGCTCTGGAGACCAGGATAAAGATTTCCGCAAACAAAGTTGTCAGGCCATACAACACAAGCTTGGGATCTTTGGCCATTTAAACCTCCTGGGGATTTCCCCCAGTGTTTGTGATGCTTGTTTTATGTCATCCCACCACCCTGTCTGCTCCTGCCCTGTGTCCCTTGCCCCAGCCACTAATAAATGACTGTACAGGACTTATAACATAGCAGGTGAAGGTGATGCTATACACCACTTCTTTATGAAATAGGGCTGATCTTACAAAACAGGTGTGATTCCCTATGTTAATACCAATCTAAAATGGCTACAGAGATCCTATGCTTAGAATAACACAGAGCCAGCTGAGCAGATTTTCTATGCATTTTTAGGTACTGGTTTCAGGTAAGTAGTGGCTTTCAGGACGCTAGTAGTTAATTATGCTTTTCCAAAATAGAAACGTTTAACTATGACACACCCTGTTCAAAAGCTTTGCCCTCTGCCTGTGATGATGGTAGGATATAGTTTATGAATTTGCATAGCCTTTTATAGCCTGGAAAATAAGTTTTCCCTCTCCTTTCTTAAAGCTTAAAGTAGTCACTTGGGAGTAATTTAATTCTGACTGCATCTCAGCAGGCAGTAAACAATGAAGGATATTTTTAACTAGATGAACTCAGCTGTAATTATCGATGACAGGTTTTGGTTTTGTTTGTTTTGATAGTGTCATTTTTTTCCAATGGAGTTAGGAAAAATATGAGTCTCAGAAAACTAAAAAAAAGCTTTGAGTATACCACCTTAAATAGCTTTCAATGTTTTCTTTAACTACTCACAATTATAGCGTGAAGTGAAGAAAAACAAATGAGAGACATGCTGGTTGGAAGGGATGGGATCAACAAGGTAGCACCATGGACGAGTTTTATTTACAGCTGACTGACTTTTATGGGCCACATGCTGATATTTTCACTCAGAGAGGGCCAGATCATGACCTGGCTCCTACAGCTGCATAAGAAAAAATTAGGATATAAGGTGCCTCCTTTCCTCCCCTTTGCAGAGCAGCCACCATTGGAGATATTACATGGTCACCCCCCACAGTCCTCTTCACCTATGGATCAGCATGTAGAGTAAGGGGCAGGCAGTGGGCAGTGCTACACCAGCCTCAAGAAGTTTCACACAAGTGTGCTTGGAGACATCTGCTGCACTAGGCCGAGGTTTAGCATAACGTCAAGCCTCTTTCCCACAACAACATATTATCCATGACAGAACTTAATTATGGTAAATACCAATTATTAAGCTCAATATTACACCATAAGGGACTCTTCAGATACTCTTCAATGTAAGGGGTTCAGAATTTGACCCTATGTGAACCCCAAGACACCAAAGGGCACATTCTGATGGCCCTACACACCTTGAGTTATGCTTTAGTTGCTGGGTATATCATTAATTTCAAAGAGCAGGTTTGTACTCACAGTAAAGTTTTATGCAAGGATTTGAACAATTGAAAATAATAGGAAAAAAATGACGGTTTGAGTGTAGCATGCTGTTGCTGTTGTGGTCCAAGGATATCTGAGATTCAGAATTGGTAGGGTGAGGTCATATTCTTATTGGATCAAAAGTTGGTCTACACAACTCTCCTCTAACAGTCTGAATGGGCATTAAGACTGCATTACCCCTAAACTAGAGGTAGTCTTTGGTTTACCCCTACACC
Source organism: Caiman crocodilus (assembly GCA_030014935.1). NCBI lineage: Eukaryota > Metazoa > Chordata > Crocodylia > Alligatoridae > Caiman > Caiman crocodilus. Next base: position 23,822,439 of record JAGPOW010000290.1, read on the forward strand.
AAGGGGATTTGAAATTTGATCTCTCACCTCATATGGCAGCATCCTAATATAGGCAAGGAATAAGTGACAGCACCTTCCCATTGAAGCCAGACTACTAGGCAGCTAAGATGGAAAGATTCATTGGACCAGAAGGAGAACAAGCAAGAAGAAACCTGACTCTGTCAAGTAGACAGATAGTGCTTGGGAAGGAAACTAACTCTGTTTCCAAAGCTGTTTGAAAATTTTGCATTATAAAGTCTGATCGGGGAAAACTGCATGAATAGTGTTGGAAGAAAGAAAGCAGGCTAGTGCTTCGCATAGTGTTCCTCCCATTTGAAATTTTCTCCTACTGCAGCTGGAATAGACGCCCAAGATGCATGACTGGAAAATCTACTGGCGGTTCTCATTACAGTATTTTTCAGGAAAGGGAGGGTCTTGAAAGACATTACCTAGAATCCTTAACAGGAAGAAATGTCTGGCTATGTTTGGAGAAAGGATAATAAACCCTTAAGGCTCCAAGAGGGGCTATATCGGTGCAGTTGCACCCTGTTTAATTTCTGGTCTACCCAAAGTTTAAAACCAACTGCCGAGCAGTAGTAGCAGCATTTCTACTCAGGCAATGGTGAGGGAAACACTTGACTTATGGCTCATTATCATGTTTTTGTACATGATTCCTGCTAAACTCTTCATTCTTCAGGCATAAAGGGCCTCTGCTTTTTTAATGGTCTTAATGTTTCACTAAACAAACTATTCTTCTTCAATTCTGCTGTCTGTTCACTGCTTCCATTAATGTAGCTCCTATTTCACAACCCTACAGACTGTTTTTAACTCTAGCTACAAGATTAACTCTGATGTAGAAACATTTACTTCAGTGTGGAAATAAATTTCAGTGAAACATTGGATGCACAACAAGGCCTGATTTTCTTTTAAGAATCTGAGAGAGATACACGTTTAATTCTAATGACTACAGGACTAGCGAAATGACATATTTTGAGTATTTTTCCCTAGTGGTTTTTAATACCTATTATATGATATAGCAAATTAATGCACATTCTGATACAGTTCTAATTGTTTTTGCTTTGACTGTAAACTGAATAATATATCGAGAGCCCCTTAGCTTATTAATGGAAAGGAATAGAAAGGAAAGGTGAGGTAATATTTTTATTGAATCAAAAGTTGGTCCACACAACTGTTCACTTAGTCTGAATAGGCACCAAGACTGCAGAGGTAGTCCTTCCAAAAAAGGTACAGGTTTTAGTGTTTACATCAGCACACATCTTTGACCAGGGCCAGAGAAGATAGATCACTCTCTTGCTAGCACTTTGTGGATGTGTCTACATGTGAAATTAAGGTGATGCAGTAAACTCTGATGCATATCATGGCATAGATTATTGCTCCTGGGTGCCATGTTTACAAATGTGCCCAGGACCACAGCCTGGGGTTGCTCTGACACAGCTCACCATGTTGCAGAAGGGCTGGCTAGAGCATGAGGGTGCTCCAGTACAGTGCTAGCCAGCAGGCATCTCCTACATTGAAGCAGTCTCATGCCCCAGCCAACCCCATCAGCATCTACACATTTGTTGCTGTGCGCTAAAGAATACCAGCATAGGGCAGTACTTGTGTTTACAAGTCCTAGCCTATGGCAGAGTTAGTTTACTGTGGCCTAATAGGCCTACATGTGTAGATGCCAAGACTTTAATGCAGAGCTAATGAGGTTACTCCACTGTAAATGTCTCATGTAGATACACCCTGTGTTTTTTACCTTCATTATACAACTTTTTTCAAACATGACCCATCAGATAGATGCAGCTGAGCATGACTATAGCTAATGCGGTTCAAGCTGTAGAGAGACCTTTAGTTTCTTGGGGCAGCCATCACCAGCAAGAACTCAGTATCAATATAAAGTTTCTGCAGTGCTTTACTTTGGTTAGGATTACTTTCCTTTTGGGGGATTGTACTCTTTTATATGTATTTTTGGTTTGTTTTCTTTCCAAGTGCTTTGAAAGGTGTTTACAGCCATTTATATTCATCAGGTATCAGACCATAACCAGACAATTATCAGGCTTCAATTTTAATATCCATTTGTTGTGTCACAGTACAAGGGAGAAGCGTGTCAAATCATGTTGTTTGGAAATGTGTTACATTGCAGTAAAAGGTTGATGCACAGAAGCAATTTTTTTTTCATGCTGGAGATTAGGAAAAGCAAATATTTAATAAAAAAAAAAGCCTTCTGACAGACTGGTTCTCTGTGAAAAGCTGGGATCTGAATTAATGCATGGCAATTTTCTTTGCAGATAATTTAACATGTGTATGTCCCTATATATAATAGCAATATTAAAAATCCAAGTCAGTAATTTTCTTTCTGCTGTTAGATATAGTTTTCTTTTGCTTGAATCAAGCCTGACTTACCTGAGTCTATAGAATCAAATCATAGAACTGTAGAGAAGTCGGGCTGGGAGGGACCTCCAGAGGACATCTACTTCAAACCCCTGCATGAGGTAGGACCATCCTATCCAAACCACCCAATATAAACCCATACTCTAACCTCTTAGTGAAACTACCATCAACCCTGATACAACACAAGACATAATAACCTAATCTGCCACAGGGTTGTGTGAAAGATTAATATAGAGTCAAGAGAGCTCAGGTAGAGGGCCATGCCCCTACTATAGAGAAAGGCAAAAGCTCCCACCATCCATACCAATCTGATCATGAGGTAAAATTCCTTCCCAATCCCAAATATGGCAATTGGACCTTGAGTGAAGAGGCAAGACCTTCTAGCCAGGAAGGTCTAGGTTTTAATCACAGCAGGGGCATTAGCACACCCCAGTCAAAATCCTCAGCCTTGGCTCAGCCAACATCCAATGCATCTGAAGAAGACTTAAAAAAACCCTGAAACATACAGAATGAAGGTGGAATTCCCTCCCAGCCCCAACAAAGCCTGGATACCTGGAAAAAACCCATAGTATTCCCCACCTATGCCTAGGTTATTTCTGAGCAGTGGCTGTCCAACCTCCTTTTGAATAACTCCAGTGATTAAAAGTCCACAACTTCTCTAGGTAGTCTATTACACTGCCTTACTGTTCTGTCAGAGAAGATTATTTTTCCTGATATCCAATCTAAACCTCTTTGGCTGCAATTTCAAACCATTGGGACATGTCCTACCTTCTGCAGCAAGAGAGAACAGGTGTTTTCCCACTTCTTTATTGCAGCCCTTTAAGTATTTGAAGACCACATTTATGTCCCCTCTTAGGTGCCTTCTCTAAAAGCTGAACATGCCTAACTCCTTCAATCTCTCTTTCTATTACATATCTTCCAACCCCTTTATCATTTTTTTCACTTGACTCTGGAGCCTCTCTAACTTCTCCATGTCTTTTTTAAAACGTAGAGTCTAAAATTGCACTAATTCTCTAGACGAGGCTTAACCAGTATCTTGCACCTAATGCTTCCATTAATGCATCCCAAAATCATATTTGCCTTTTGTGCAGTTGCATCATACTGAAGATTCATATTGAGTCTGTGAAGTACCAGGACTCCCAGATTCTTCTCCACGATGCCAGGCGTCACCCATCTTCTATCTGTGTTTTTAATTATACTTCTGGAGGCGTACAACCTTGCATTTGTCAGCAATCAGCTTCATCCTGGCAGCTCCAGCTCAGCTTTTCAATCTATCAGGATCCTTCTGAATTGTGCTCCCATCCTCCAACGTGTTCACAATCCTTCCCAGTTTCATATCACCTGCATATTTGCTCAAGAAGCTTTCTATGTCAGCATCCAAATCATTAATAGATATGTTGTACAGCACTGGGGCCGAAACAGACCCCTGTGGGACTCTGTGCAAAACCTCCTACCATTCTGACATGTATCCATTTATAGTTACCTGTTGCTTGTAGCTGTTGAGCCTGTTGTCTATCCACCTTACAGATGTATAGTTAGGCTTTGTCTAACTCAAATTTCTCCAGTTTGCTTATAGGAAGGTCATAAGGGAGTTTGTCAGAAGCCTGTGTGAAGTCCAGATACAACATATGCACTGCATTTCTCTCATCAACCCAAGTATTTAGTTTGGCAGACAGAAATTAAGTTTCCTTGTCACAACTTGCTCTTGCTTTTAGTACATCCATGCTTACTGCTTGTGATGAGCCTTTCCTCCTCCAGATGCTTGCAAATGGATCTCCTAAGGACATGCTCTAGTAATTGTCCAGTTATTGAAGTGAAGCTAACCATTCTGTGGTTCCCCAGATCCTTTTGCTTTTTTTTTTTTCTGACTGTCTCTTTTGTTATCTCATCCCTCAGCTTGTCCCCTTCCTTATCTAAATAACCCTTTTTAGATGCCTGCAAGCAGCTTATTTTTTGTGAAGACTGAGGCAAAGTACTGCTGAGTAGCTCCACTTTCTTTGCACGTTCTGTTAAAAGTTCCCCCTGGCTTTTTAACAGCGGACCCACAGCTTCTTTGTTCCTTCTTTTCTGACCAACATACTTATAAAACCACTTCTTGCTGTCTTTAACTTCCTTGTCAGGTGCAGCTCATTCTTTATCTTTCCCTTCTTGATTTTGCCCCTGCAGATTCTTGCTATTTCTTGGTACACTTGCTTGGTGACCTGTTCATTCTTCCATTGCCTGTATACTTTCTTGTTACATTTGAAGCATTTTAGAAGATCCTTGTGCAGTCCCATTGGTCTTTTTCCTTATGCTTCCATATTGCCAGAAGAGTTTATTGTTGGGCTTCCAATACTGTGCCCTTTAGAGGCTGCCAGCCCTCCTGGACACCTTTATTCTTCAGTCTGTCTTCCCATAGCACCATGCCTATTCATTCCTTGAATCAGTTGAAATCCACCTTTTTGGAATCCAGCATCTAGTTTTGCTGTTCATGCTTTCCCCATCTGTTGATCTAGACTATTACAATTGCTTCCTCCCAAGTTCTTCATCACTTCGCATCCTCTGACAGTTCTTCCCTATTAATCAGGTGAAAATCTAACAAAAATGATTCCTTAACTGTATCCTTAATCTTCTGGAACAGCAAGTCATCCTCCATACAAGTTAGGACTCCATTTGATTTGTATGTTTGGCTGAACTGTCCTTTTAGCAGATGTCTGGAAAACTGAAGTCTCTCATCAGTACCATCCCACAACTTTTGGATAAATATGTCACCTCCCTATTATAGTAGCAGTTCTGCTATAGTTCAGGTTGAGAACCATGACTGTTCAAAAGTGCTATAAAAATCATTTGGATTGCCATGACATAGTGGGCACCCAAGGGTGAAAAATAGGGCTATTTTCCCAAATTTGGGGTCATTTGAGTCAAGCATTCCCAAAAGACAACCCTGAGGAAAAACACTTTTACTAATGTAGATGAATTCCAAACCATGGTTTGGAACCATGAATTTAAACCATGGTTCTGCTCAGGCCCCAAATCATCTCAGCAGCTTGACATTTACTGAAGCTGGTACATAATGCACACTACCAACTGGGTAAGACATATTAAAAGCAGGTGGCACTACATGGCTGTGAGCCTAAATCACTAACAAAATAGACTAACATAGTACATATGCAAACAGAATAGATAAAAGTCTTTCTTGCCTGGTTGTTTCTATAAAGCTGAAGGGTTATGGGTCTATGTAGTTGATCTCAACAGGGAGAGTGTTAGTTTAAATCTGTTTCTTAATGGCACTTTGTAACAAATTGCCTATTTTGAACAGGTATTTTATTTAGGTGAAATGTAATAAAAATACAAAAGATGTCAAATTTTTAAAAAATAGTTATGCATAGGAATGCTGGATAGATCAGTTAAATAATGGATAGAGGAATGTGTAAGCTGGGGCAGATGCGTTTGGAGCAATTGTGTGGGAAAGGGATTATGGGAACAGTGTTAGCAGAATGGAGATACACCTCCAGGTATATCTTAGTTGCCTCTCCCTGTTCCCAGCATGAGTCAGGTTATGGAGGGGTTTGAAGGCAACCTAATTTAATCTTCTGAAAACCATGGTATAAAAACAAGGTATACCCCGCCTCTGAGTATGCCGGGGAAACTAGCTGGAGAGGTTCAGCTGGGATGAGACCCAACTAGGTGAGTCATGGACCTGACTTGGCTAGTCCTCGTTGAAGTAGATGGGTAAACCCAGCTATGTGGGTGGCACAGTGGAGGTGTGATTCTTGATTTGGTGTACAGCTGGGACTACTTAACCAAATAATAATTGCGCAATCCCCTAAGCTCCTGACTGATATACATACTCAACAGTAGGAGACCAAATACTTAGATCCAAGTTTTTATACACTAATGGATTCTAATATGTCAATGGCTTGATGAGGTCGGATGGGAATAATAGCAGGTAAGTTCTGTTGCAGCAAATGGTAGAGGATGGAGAATGAGCGAAAAACAAAAATCTTTCATGTGCTGAGAGTTACTGTGGCCACCAAATAAAAACACTGGTATGATTTTAGGAAACAGATTGAATCTGTGATTCCTCTCACAGGGTGCTCTCACCAACCACACACTCCAAATATTTCAAAGCACAAGCACAATTCCTTAAAAAATTTACAAAAGGTGGAGCAGCACTTGGACAACCCTTTACTTGGCTACAGAGTCTTCTAAACTAAAGCCTTTCCTGGAAACAGGGAATCACAGAATCATACAATCATAGAAAATTAGGGTCGGAAGGGACCTCAGGATGTCACCTAATTTTACCCCCTGCTTAAAGCAGAACCATCCCCCAGTAGATCATCCCAGCCGAAGCTTTGTCTAGTCAGGTCTTAAAAACCTCCAAGGATGGAGCTTCCACTACCTCTCTGGGTACCCTGTTCCAATGTTTTACTACCTTCCTAGTGAGAACATTCTTCCTTATATCTAACCTAAACTTTCCTTGCTGCAACTTGAGACCATTGCTCCTTGTTCTGTTATCTGCCATCACTCAGAACAATCTAGCTCCATCCTCTTTCAAACCCCTTTTCAGGTACTGGAAGGCTGCTATTAAATCCCCTCTTAGTCTTCCCTTCTCTAGACTACATAAGCCCAGTTCCCTCAGCCTCTTAAGTCATGTGCCCCAGCCCCCTCACCATTTGTGTTGCCCTCTGCTGGACTCTCTCCAATTTGTCCACACCATTCTGTAGTGGGGGCGCAAAACTGAGCACAGTACTCCAGATGTGACCTCACCAGTGTAGAATAGAGGGGAATAATCACTTCCCTTGACCTACTGGCGATACACCTACGAAGGCAGACCAGTATGCTATTAGCCTTCTTGGCAACAAGAACACACTGCTGGCTCATATTCAGCTTCTTGTCCACTGTAAGCCCAGGTCCTTTTCTGAAGAGCTGCTACCCAGCTAAGCAGCCCCAAGCCTGAACTGGTGCATGGGATTGTTTTGTCCTAAGTGCAGGACTTTGCACTTGTCCTTGTTGAACCTCAGGAGATTTATTTTGGCCCAATCTTCCAATTTGTCTAGGTCATGCTGAATCCTAGCCCTACCCTCCAGTGATCTACTACTCCCCTCAGCTTGGTGTCATCTGCAAACTTGCTGAGGGTGCACTCTATACCATCTTCCAGGTCTTTGATGAAGACATTGAACAAAACCAGGCCTAGGACTGACCCCTGGGGCACTCCACTTGATACTGGCTGCCAACTAGAAATCGAGCCATTGATTACTGTTCTCTGAGCCTGATGCTCCAGCTGGCTTGCTATCCACCTTAGAGTCCATTAATATAGTCCATACTTCTTTAGCTTGCCTGTGAGAGTGTTCTGGGAAGCTATATCAAAAGCCTTGCTAAAATTGAAGTATACTACATCCACTGGTCCCCCCCATGTCCACAGAGCCAGTCATCTCATCGTAGAAGGCAATTAGGTTGGTCAGGCATGACTTGCCCTGGGTGAATCCATGCTGACTGCTCCTAGACACCTTCTTCTCCTCCAAGTGCTTCGAAATGGATCCCTTGAGGATCTGCTCCATGATTTTTCTGGGGACTGAGGTAAGATTGACTGGTCTGTAGTTCCCTGGATCCTCCTTTTTCCCCTTCCTAAATATGGAGACTATGTTTTTCCTTTTCCAATCATCTGGGACCTCTCCTGATCACCATGAGTTTTCAAAGATGATGGCCAGTGGCTCTGCAATCACATCAGCCAACTCCCTCAGCACCCTTTAGTGTATCCGAACTGGCTCCACGGACTTTTATATATCCAACTTTTCTAAATAGTCCTTAACCTGTTTTTTCACAGTTGGATGCTCACATCCTCCCCAAACTGTGCTGCCCAGTGCAGTAGTTTGGGAGCTGAACTTGCCTGTAAAGGGTGAGGAGAAGAAGGCAATGAACACTTCAGCCTTTTCTGCATCCTCTGTCACAAGGTTGCCTCCCCCATTCAGAAAGGGATTTACACTTTCCCTGATCCTCCTCTTGCTACTGACATACTTGTAGAAACCCTTCTTGTTACCCTTGATATCCCTTGCTAGCTGCAACTCCAATTGTACTTTGGCCTTCCCCACGTCATCCCTGCATGCCCAATCAATGCTCTTATGCCCCTCCCTAGTTTTTGTGCAAGTTTCACTTCTTTTAAGCTTCCTTTGTAACACATCCATGTAACACTTCATGTGGACTAACTAGCAGGGAGGCAGTTTAATTGGCATTGTCACTCAGTAGTACTAGTTGGCCTACTTAAATGCTTCAGGGATGCAGCTACTCCATTTCCAGTCTAGAAGGCAGCCCTAAGGAACAGTGCAGTGTGTGTGAGGAGGCTGCTGCCAGATAGTAAGTTTACCATATAGGCATGACCTACCATATACCTCTGTACTCTCCTGCCCAGGCACCCAAGGCCATAACTTACCTCAATGTGACAACTAACACTTGTATTTTGAAAAGTAATAAATAAAAATGTATTATAACAATACACTGCAAAGCTGCAATATGAGAAAAAATGATCTATCCATGTTGTTTTCTTTTGTGCACTTTCATATCAAAGAGTTGTCATACTCCCAGTTTTTACCATTTAAAAAAGTTGAAATATATCAATGCTTTTGAAGAATGCATATTCAGTGCTGCCAGTCTTCATAACTTAATCAGAAATCTCTCAATCTGTAATGTTTCTTTGTGCTAAAGCACTGAATTGTTAGTATTGTGAGGTTACAGGTGAAATCTAACTTTAATATTTCAAATAGGTCTCAAGCCTTCATGTTGTCAGAGAAAAGCTAAAAATGTGCCCCAAGTGTGACTTGAAAGCTAAAAAACTAGGTATCAAATTAAAAAATATTATGTATGGTATTACTAATCTTAAGATCTTTGAAGACAATCATCTGGCTTATCTAGCCTGGTTGTGGTGGGGGCAGGCCCAGAATTTCAAACACCAAATGTCTTCATTCAGGGTAGCTGTTTAAAATTTACTGGTGTTATTCCAAGTAGGAATGGGCCTATGCATTGCATTTAAGCTCTTTTTTTGAATTGGGACATTTATGTTGCCAGGACAGGCAGATTGTGGGGGGGAAGTGGGAGGTTGGGGAGGGGATTGGATTTAAGATTGTATGAGAAGTACAAAACCGGGCCCCAAAAGGAAGTTATTTAGCTTTAAAAATTATACTCAGTTCCATAAACAAAATTTCATTCTAATGCTAAGACTTTATCTGCCAAATGTTATCCTAAAACAGATTTTTATAGATGAATTAGTGATGCCTGAAGATGCAATCTATAACAAAAATATTAAGCTAACATGAATAATATCTGCAAATCCATAATACAGCTATTGATCTTTCTTAATAATCTTTAATTGATCTTTATAATAACTTTATTGTGGTATTCATCTCCAGAAGAAATAATTATTATTTTACTCAACTAATAAGGCACCATTACTAGAGTGCAAAAAAAACCGTAAGAGGAATTCAATTTAAAGTATGCCAGTACAATTTTTTTTGCAAGCCATCTGTAAACTTATCAGTGATTGAAAATGGCATCTGTAACCATCAGCCTAAATTATCACAAAGTACAGCTTTCATAGTGAATTACACAGATTATACTTTGGACTGTACAAATGTATTCTGCAATGCCTTACAAAAAGACTGAAGAAGGAGTTTGATATGGGTTGTCAGACAGGTCCACTGTATTTATGCTAGGCCAGAATAATAAGAGACTCCAGCTCTTTTGTAAAGAAGTGTCTCAGTAGAAGTGTCCAGAGGAGCTGCCAATCAAGCACCATTGCCAGCAGCCTTCCCTTCCTATGCATTCTGTGTTCACTGTGAGAGGATATTAAAAATTCAGTTGAGCTGTTTCCCAGGTATGTTTTCTACCTCAAGATGCCTGGAGAGCTATCTATAAAATAAAGTTCTGTAGCTGCTACTAAACTATCAGTCTTCTTTTGAACACTGGTGGCTGGAAGCTTACTCCTTATGCTGCTTTCAATGGTTTTTTTGCCTTTTTATTGTTTGGTTAATTTTGGAAGCTGGTCACTTCAAAGTGTGGTGTCAAAATAATACCTCCAGCTTGATCCTGCAAATTTTTCCTTATGTAAGCCATTCTTATTCTTGCAGCTAGTCCTACTGAAAATAAATGGGTGACATTCACACAAGCAAGTGCTTGCAGTATAAGGCTTTGTTTGTAGTTCTTTTTTCAATGATTATAATAGATACTACTTCATGTTCTCCCAATGCAGCTATTCCAAATGGAAGTGTAGTCCACTGTACAGAGCAAAAAAAGGTCTATGAACATATTACACATGCTTGGACTACAGGCTAAGTCCTGTTTCACTTATGCACTTAAATGGCCATATAGTTGCAGTTTCTGGCACTTCACAGTTTCAGTTTCTTTCCCTGTCCAGCCCTCCTCCACTGCAAGTCATGGGCTTTTATCCAACTACAATTTCTGGATTTAATCAGGAAAGTAGGAAGCACATGAAAACTATTGCACTTCATGATGGCCCAGCAAAAAAATGAGAAAAATCAAAAGCCAAATAAACCATGACAGAGTCAAGATGGTTTTACCCATTTCTTCACAAGGAAAAAAAAAGATCCCAGTCATTGACACAGCATGCTAGTGCTTTGTCTAACAGTCTTTACTGAGGTAAAACACTGATTTGATGACACAACATTAGCCAGTATACGATTCACATAGATTCATAGATGTTAGGGTTGGAAGGGACCTCAATAGATCATCGAGTCCAACCCCCTGCATAGGCAGGAAAGAGTGCTGGGTCTAGATGACCTCAGCTAGATGCCTATCTAACCTCCTCTTGAAGACCCCGCAGGGTAGGGGGGAGTACCACCTCCCTTGGGAGCCCATTTCTTCACTCTAACCATGAAGAAGTTCTTCCTAATGTCCAGTCTAAATCTGCTCTCTGCTAGCTTGTGGCCATTATTTCTTGTAACCCCCGGGGGCGCCTTGGTGAATAAAACCT
>JAGPOW010000290.1:23833876-23859351 GCA_030014935.1 Caiman crocodilus
ATGCATCTGCTGATGCACAATAAAGTGCCATTGGCTTTTCTGATGGCTTCGTCACACTGCCGACTCATGTTCATCTTGGAGTCCACTAGGACTCCAAGACATCTTTTGCCCCAGTCAAACAATTCTTTAAAGTAACTTCTAAAGGACTTAGCAAAATCACATAGCAGGTCACTCACAGAAATATATTAGAAAAAACAGGGAAGGTTACTGAATTTCAAGCAAAAAAAGCAATACTTGTTGATATCACAAGAGTTTGTACCTACAAATATTCACTGTAAACAGTATATAAGTTTTCATAAACTTAAAATTCAAACTATGTATTAAACATAACACCACATTGGAGTTTTGTTTTTTGTTTATTTTAATCCATGGAGATGAAAAGCCCTACATAAATAGAAAACACTATAATTGTCATTTGAATACCATAGTCCAGTATAGTTAGGCTTGGGGTTATTATTTGTTTTAAAGAGATTCTGTCTGAACATCTGACAAGCTGTTATTCAAATCAGCAAATCATTTGCTATAAGGCAAACCTCAGTGCACTGAAGCATTTGGTCCCTTTCCTGAATTGGTAGTTAGCTGCTATAAGATGTCTGCTATCTATATCTCACTGGTTTTAATAGGTTGATCATGTGGAAGATCATCCTATTAGAGCAGGATCTAGAAGTCCTTGAAGCTTATGGAAATCTTTCCACAATGAGTTGAAGTCAACAGATCAGGTCCTTAAAACAGATTGAACTAACAGTAAAGTCACATAGGAATAATTTAATGTGATTGCTTAAGACAGCACTTGCTGTAAGTATTATTACCATAGTACAGCAATTCATTGCCACCTTACTGCTTCTTTGGCTTCCACTATGTATCTAGTATCTTGCTGTAAAAGGTAGAACAAAAGAGATAATTGCTTAAAGGGACACTGAGCCTTGCCTTCAGAGGACCTACAAGCACCATTACAGCAATTTAAACTACCTCATATAACACCACAGTAGGCCTTTTCACAGCAGTTCTATAAAACTGCACATGGGAAAGTTTTACTAATTAATACTAAAAATAGTATGTGGGGAAACTAAAATGCAATTACATTGCATGGAAAAAAAATCATTTTTGCCCTGAAAAAAAAAAACCCAACAACTCCAAATTAAAATTCCAGATCCCAACTGAAATTAGGCTACTGCACCAGTGATATCTAACCAGTTACATCCTGAGGCCCATCCTGCTAAGATGAATAGGTATACTCAGAGAGCAGCACTGAACCACTAGCTTTCTCTCTCATGATGCAAGCTTGGGAGAATGAGAACTGCTGGGTGGTGGGCAGGCAAAAACTCTGCCCAGCATATGCCATGTGGCACTGAGCAGCTGGTTATGAAGGGTACTATGTTCTGTAAATTTTCTGGCACACTAATGGCTGGTCCTGATGATTGCTCACTATCAGATTTTTCTAACTGCAGCTTTTAAACATACTTTAGTAAGCTAGAGTTCCAATGGCTTGATTCTCTCTTGGAAGTGATGACTGACTTGAGCAGATTACAAAAGAAAAAAATCCCCCAAAACAAAAAACAAGCAAACAAAAAGCCTCACAGCCCTGCTATGTGTGTAGGAAGACATCATTTATTCTAGGGCATCCAGGGTTAGAATTACAGGGGAGATTGGTTATGGGGAAGGTTGAGTGCCCCCCCATAAGGGACAAGACCCCCCTCCCGTAAGATTTGAAAATCATAACCTGAGGGGTCTCCAATGTTATTAGGCCAGCGTAATGGGCAACCCATTTTTTTTTTTGCAAACCCCCAAAGAACATCTGCATTTAAGTCACCCTCCTGCAACATGCTGAGTGCTGTTTAAGGAGTGCAAAAAGCCCGAGTGCTAACACTGAGCACTTAAGGCAAAACCCAGAGAGGCAACTCAAGGCAGAGTGCCGCAGTATCAACCTATTAAGCACCCTGCCTCCTTGTGGGATCCACAGTCCTAACTTGGGCAGCCAGGCTTTCTGCATGGGGAAGAGTAAGTAAGCAGAAATGAAGCAGGCAGATTGCACAGTGAGCTGCCTAATGTAGTAAGGCACCCAGCTCCAAAGCTAAATTTGAACCTGGATTCTCTCATTCCCCCAAAACAGCATGTTCAGCAGTGGCCTATTAGAAGCCAGAGGCCCATCTCCTCCTCCATCTGAAACAGCAGGACTGGTTCGAAACTGATCACTGCATTCACCAGAGAAGCCTGAGATGATTTCAAGTCCTCATCTCAGATCAGAGGTTTGAATCTGAGTCTTGGCCATCCCAAGAGAACAGACTGACTACCAGGCCAGCTGCACTTCTGAAGTACCTTTTCTGCCAGTTACACATGCCCTGTGAATGCCTACCATAAGGTTGGGCATATATACAAAGTGATGCCCAGTTTTTGAAAGCTGCTGGAGCTGTTTCCAAATCCCACCAGTTCCTATCTGCATTGCTAATAAATGCAAAACTCTAGAACTCTTGGTTCAGAGATCATACCTTTTATTAGACCCACTAAGAAATCACAATTAAAACATCTTTTTCTGCAAGCTTTTGAGTGCACTCACCCTTCCTCAGGCTCAGGGAAAATTAAAGATGGTAAAAAGTCCCCATAGGTAGAAAGTATACTTCATTTTTACACATCCCTATCTGCATTGTTAGTCACTTTAATACTTCAGAAAGGCTGGTCTTAGAGTATCTTCTGAAGCCTATCAAACTGGGAGTTCTTTCATTCTAATATTATAAAAGTCTAAATCTGTCTGTCTGTCCATAATGCTTTTTTCATGCTCTGATTGGGTGTCTTGCCAGCCAATCAGAGTGCCCTACACAGACAGAGATAGACAGTGGAGTACTGCCATGTCAGTGGGGAATGAGAGGCCAGAGGGGAGGGGGTGGAGCTGGCCTCACCCCCCTCCCCTGCTCCTCGGAGGCAGAGGGGGACAACAGGGACTGGAGCACCACCATAACGGAGGGGATGGAGTCGGTGGGCAAGGCTGGCCTCGTCCCCCCCCGGTCTGCTCCTTGGAGCCAGGGGCCAGTGCCCCCCACAACAACAGCTGGCAGGGAGGGGAGGCAGCGAGGAACAGGGGAGGGAGGGAAGGGAAGGGAACAGAAAGAGGAGGGAGGGTTACCAGTGGCTATGCCTCACTGAAGCTGTGACCACCATTGCCGCAACTGCTGAAGTGGCAGGGGGGAGGCAGGGAGTGGCCCTGGCCCTGGCCTGAAGCAGCAGGGGGAGGGGGGGAATGGTGCCCAAAGTGGTGGGGGGAGGCGGGGAGCAGCCCTGGCCCCAGCCCTGACCTAAGTGGGGGGGAAACGAGATTCAGATCTCTGTCCCCACCCATTCCTCCCCCCCAATCATTCATGACGAGCAATTTGCTAGTAGACATCAGAAGATTTCAAGTCACGTTCCTGGCATTTACTCCACACTTATGCAGGCAGGCTTTTGTGTAGAATGAAGAACTATGCACAGTACTGAAGGCTACACTCTGTTTCAGAAAGACAGAGTTGGGAGAAAAGGCGGTGACATTGCCTTGCATGTCAGAAATACATAGTCTTTTTCCCCGATTCAGGAAGAGGAAGGTAGCAGATCAGAAGGTATTTGGGTGAAGATAAAAGGTGAAATACACAGTACCAATATAATTGTGGGTATTTATTATAAGCCACCAATTCAAGAAGTGGATGAAGCACTCTTCAAAGAGATGTCAGAAGTATCCAAGACTTATGAGATGGTACTGATGAATGACTTCAATTTATCTGACATCTGCTGGAAAAAATAATACAGCGAAACATAAGCTGTTGAACCAGCTCCTAACCTGTAGGAAGGATACCTTTCTGTTCCAGAAAGCTGAGGATACAACAAGGGGCCATCTATCTTGAATCTGGATCCAGGAAGAATTATCGAAATATATGATGGGCAGCTTGGGAGGAAGCGATCACAGAATGACAGAAGTCATGATTCCAAGTTGAGGAAAGCATGAGATCAGTGTAGCAGGACAGGCCCTAGGAATAGCCTTGATGCACCCTAGTGGTTCTCTTTATCCTGCTTTACTCGCCTACTCTGGCCTCTCGGGGTCTCACACCCCCACCTTGCCTACCATGCCTTTATGGTAACAATAGAGTGGAGGCTGCCCACAGATGGTGGTGAAATCTGGCTGCTCTCCCTAATTCTCTGCTTCCCCTTGGGCCCAACTTGGCATACCTGATCTGGGGCTTTGACCTGACTGTACACAGTCTCTTGGTGTGGGACCCTGATTCCTCTAACCCTAATTGCATTAAGGGCTGAATTCATGGCCTCCATCCTTCCCTATAGCCAGGCCTATGCCTCACAGGTACAAATTCAGAGGGGGCCCTTGGCACCAGTGCAGCACTTAACCCCTCAGACCTCAAACCTCTGTCTGGGCTTTGGTCTCCTGCCCTTGACTCTACACTCCACTGCCCCAGACCTTGGCTCCTGAGTACAGCCTGGGCTTGTCCTCTGGGACCCTCGTCCCATCTCACACACTTATCCCAGCCTCCTTGGCATCCCTAACCCAGACAAGGGGCTCTTAGCTTGTGACAGCTCCTGGCCCTTTAACTAGGACTCTGGTCCTTTTACTCTGCAGGGCTGCTATCTCCAATTTCTAAACTGTTTGGTTTTAGCCCAACATACCCCACCAGGTCCTGGACCCTGGAAAGGCTCTATCTGGGCTTTAGCTTCTCTTACTGCAGGGTGCTTTTCAGGCAGTCTGCCTGTGGCTTCCATACTGCCCCTATCAGGCACAAATAGTCCTCTGGTCCTTTGCTGGTCACTACCAAACCTCTCTCTCTTGGTCTCAGCAAACTTTTGTCTTGCAGCTGCTGGCTCTTGCAGCTGTCCCAGGTATCTGTATTCTCCCTGTTGCAGCCCAGGCCAGTAGGAGTTCTACTCTTAGTGGGAGTCAAGACCAAGCTGCTTTCTGCTTGAGGGGCCAGGCTTTTAGTTTGATAGGCTCCACCTTTTTAGTCACATGGGCTTCTTCTTGGGTACTGATTTCTGATTAGCCCGATACTCAGCCTGCCTTCAGGCACTGTGGCTTAAAACAGTGAGCTGCAGCCCTTCCCCTCTCCCCTTCTGCACTTTAACTCCCCATAATTTTCTCTGGCTACTTGTGGCTCTGCACTGGCCCTTGTCTGCTTGCCTGTGTAACTGCAGCCCTGTAATGCTGGTTTCCTCCTTTCTAAGTGGCAGGAGTTAGAGCTTCCTACTCCAGTCAGCAGAACTAAATTGCTAGATTCCAAAAGGACAGATTTCAACTGACTCAAGGAGTTAATAGGCATGGTGCCATGGGAAGACAGACTGAAAGATAAAGACCGCATGAACTTACTAAGAACAGATCAAACCAAACACACTTGATTTTCTTCAACAAAGAAAAGGTTTGGACTGATGAAAGAAATCCAGTGGATATGTGTATCTGGACTTTACCAACGCTTTTAACAAGATCCTATATGATATTATAAAAAAAATTGAAGAAATTTGGGCTACACAAAACTACTGTAAGATGGATAGACAACTGACTCAATAGCTGCAAGTGAAGGATATCTATAATTGGGTCTGTGGCAGAATAGCAGGATGTTTTGAGTGGAGTCCCACAGGCATCTGTCTTGGGCCTACTGCTGTTCAACATGTTTATTAACAATTAGGATGCTGAAATAGACAACTGCTTGAGCAAATCTGCAGATGACACTAAACTGGCAAGGACTGCAAACAGTGGAGCACAGGGGTATAAATAAGAAGGATCCTGACAGTTTGAATAGCTGGCCTGAAGCTAACAGGATGAAAATCAAGGCTGACAAGTGCAAGGTGTTACACCTCAGGAAGTATAATCAAAATCAAAAAAGCAAAATGGGTGACACCTGGCTGGATGGCAGCAATATGAAGAAGGGTATGGGAATCTTGGTGGATCACAGACTCAATATGAGTCTGCTGTGTAACATACCTGCACAAAAGGTGAATGCAGTTTTGGGCTGCATCAGTAAAAGTGAAACATGGGAGGTGATAGTGCCTCATTACTCAGTACTGATTAAACCTCATCTAGGGTAGTGTGTGTAGTTTTAGGCTCCACATTTTAAAAAGGACATGGAGAAATTAGAGAGGGTCCAGAGGCAGGTGATAAAAGTGATAAAGGGCTTGGAAGGCAAGTCATACAAGGAGAGCTTAAAGGAGTTATGTATATTCAACTTGCAGAAAAGGCACCTAAGAGGGGATATGATAGCAGTCTTCATACACTTGACAGGCTGCCACATAAAAGAAGGAAAACACCGGTTGTCTCTTGCTGCAGAAAGTAGGACATGGCCTAATATCTTCAAGTTACAGCAAAGTAGGTTTAGACTGGATATCCGGAAAAAAACATCTTTCCTGTTAGAACAGTGTTAAACAATGAAATAGGTTCCTGAGGGAAGTTATAGACTCTCTATCATTGGTGGTGTGCATTAAGAGGTTGGACAAACATTGGTCAGGAATGATCTCAGAGTAGATATGTATGTGTCCTACTATAGATATTCTTCATGCTTCTGAGGTTTGCAGATTGCCACATGGGGCCAGGAAGAAATCCCACCCCCTCCCACCACCTCTGTTGCTACACACGTCTAGGAGGGTTGGTTCATCTTGCCTGGAAGTATTGTATGTTGGCTGCATCCGAGGCTGAGGCTTTTGACTGCTTCTGTTGAGACTTAAACCTGGAGGTTCCTGGCTAGGTGGTCTTGGCCTCGCCACTCAGAGCCAGATCAATTCTCATATCTGGAATCAGGAAGGTATTTTATCCCATGGTCAGATTGATACAGACTATGTGGGGGGTGGGGAAGTTGTTTTCCTCTATAAAGGGGTTTGTGACCCTCTTCCTTGGATCTCTCAAG
This sequence comes from Caiman crocodilus, assembly GCA_030014935.1. NCBI lineage: Eukaryota > Metazoa > Chordata > Crocodylia > Alligatoridae > Caiman > Caiman crocodilus. The sequence continues at coordinate 23,840,737 of JAGPOW010000290.1, forward strand.
CATATTTTAATAACCCTCACAGACGAAGGATGGACATCGGCCACTGTTGTCCTCCTGCCTTATTTGTGGCAAGTTAGAGTGTTATGGTTGTGTCAGGATTGACTGTTTAATTTTACCAATAGCTAAAACAATAGATTTATTTAGGATAGTTTCCATAGGGATGATCCTGCATCTGGCAGGGGGGCTGGACTAAATGATTTCTGGAGGTACCTTCCAGCCCTACTTTTCTATGATTCTATGAAAAGCCCTTTTCTCTCCACTGAACTGAGCATCACTGAGCAGGAAGTTTGTTGACTGTACACAGACAATTAACTTCAATTCATTGAATGAGGACATTTACAGAGGACATATAAAGGATTTATAGTTCTACTGTCACACCTGGGACCCTCTTGTGCTGGAATAACTCCTGTTGACTTCAATCAGCATTAAATAACCTCTAAACTATGCAATCCTTGCTCTCAGCTATGAGTACTTTTCTCACAAGAAACATTTCTTTGAAGTCAGTGAGGCAACTCCTGGGCATAAGTGCTCACTACTGTGATAGAAGGTCACATAATCAGGCCTTCAGGTTTTTTTACTTACATTTCCTATTTTTCTTCCAGAAGCATGCAGGCCCTTAAAAGTACATCCTTAAAAGTAGGTGCCAAGAAAGCTCATGATTTCCTGAACCAGTCAGTCTCTAAGATGCCACCCTGCCATACCAAGTGCCTTTAAGGGATCTGGTGCCCTGGATAACTGAGCCTTAAATTAAACTGTTAGTCTGTGAAGATGGATGTATTATTACCGCTTTTTAAGTCATGTCATTGTCTCTCTCCTAGTGACAGAAGAAGACTGAACATTCTCTGAAACTCAGAGTACAAATCTAATACTTGGCTTCTTCTGTATCTGGCCATTGTGATGCTGTCTTCTTTCCACTGCAGGCTAAACTCTGATAAAGAAAGAGTGGTCTCCAGTAATTGGGTTAACTATTCCTTCAAAATTTAGGAAAGTTCTTCACAATTAACCTTTTTTCAGAATACCATCATGATTAAAGAAGCATACTTGTAAATTGCAGATAAGAATTCTCAATTTTAGAAATTATTAATAAGCATCTTACCCTAACAAATGCTTGTTCTCCTTCAAAGGATTTTAGCTTTATGAACTACAGCAATATCTAACTGCTTCTCTCTTCTCCTCCCCCATCTTTTCTATTGTCCTTCACTTCTTTTAAGGCAGTGGAATAGGTTGCTGATTAGAAAGAATCCTTTTCCAGCTACTTTAAAAAGATAGTTTTGAGCTGAATAAGACACAGCATGATTGCTACCCAAGTACAAATGAATACGTAGCATACAGTGTGTGCTAATGGTGCAGAAAAAAATAGGAATAGCACAGAAACTAGGTTAGGAGAAATGGAGTCAATAAAGGTGGGGGATAGAAGGGAAAACAGAAATAAAGGTTTTATTTTTAAAAGCAGAAATAAAAGTTTTGATGCTAAACTGTGTTGTGATAGGCTAACTAGAAATGTGCAAACAGATTCAGTTCTTGAACTGTTAAATCCACTTCTGATGAGAAATGGTAACTGCATAAGATTTGTGGCACTTCCATCTACCCTTTGCTGAAGAAGTGCAAGTAACCATGACTTCTGAAACAGCTTCAGCTCATGGTATGACAGCTATAATAGAGGGAGGGTGTGCCATAAGTTCAGCTCATAGTGGAAATGCCTCATGGAAGCTTAAAAGATTTCCTAAATTCTAAAAGGATAATTATTATGGATCCTTGTGTTATTGGTCTCCTAGCTATTTTTATTTGAACTATGAACTTGAGCTTTGAACGATGTCTGCTTTTATTGCAGCGGTGCCATCTCTGTTGCTCCTCCTGAGTTTCAGAGAAATGGTTCAGGAAATCAGCACCACTCTTCTCCATGGCTGACAGAAGAATAAAAAAAAGTGAGAATAATATAGGCGTGGCTGAACGGTTCTTTTTGGCACTTTTCTGATGATGCTGAAAATATTTAACAGGAACCATTTTCAGTGAAATCAATTAAGAATGACTGGATACTGGGGATATTAAAAAGGAACTTAGAGCCACTCAGCTTTGATTTCAGCAGGTAGTTAATGAAACTTGGTACCATAACAACAGCAGTGCCCTGATCTGTGTGAAACATGTAGATGGATTGAAGCCACCAATCTGATAAGTCCTCACAAGAAAAACTCCTAGCACAAACTGGCAGTCTTATTAAAGAGAGCTGTTATGAAGACAGAGGACTTTGGTGTCCAGAGATATCAATCCAGTATCTACCAGAAATATCCTTAGACATAAGCTTGCTCTAGAGGTCTTGCATATGTTCGCTTATGAACAAAACTCTTGATTCTGTGTTTACAAATCTGATCAATTTTGTTGTGGGGGAAACAAAGGCATGAAGAACAGCAGTTGTGTTGGGAAAGTAATGCCGTAAGAAATAAAAATCAAAAGCAATTACAGTAATGAACAGTGTTATGTAAAATCCATTAATTAATAGGCAGGAAATTGAAGGGATTATAACTCTGAAATAAATTTAAGGCCTGGAAAAAAGTAATGAAGTTGATAGCTATATTTCATATTCATTTACTAGCCATGTCCTATGTGGTGGCAGCATCCTTAATGCATAATAGTCCACCTTACATTGTTTATGAAGCATATTATATGAGGGAACTAGATACATGATTGTTTTTGGTTAAATAAAAGGGGGATCATAATGGTAATAGTACCTTATAATAGGTTTTTGTTTTCTACAGAATCCCAGCCAGCCATTAATCCTAGTAGAACTGCTATATAGCTTGACTGTGTATTGCCAAAAAAATGATGCAAGGTAACATGGAAGCACAAAACAACACAGAGTAGGAAAGAAAAGGTAGAAATGGAAGAGAGAGAAAAATGTCTTTTTTTTGTTTGTTTGAACCATTACAAGGAAGCACATTTCTGACAGATGATTCAACATATAATCAATATACAATAAGTATGCCTGATAAGGCAATAGATTCATAATTAGTTGTTTATAACCTGGTTCATGACACCTGATCATATATTTATTTTTAATGAGAAGTGGCCTGCATTTAAAATAATAGAAACATGTTTATGTGTACTTTGGATTTTCAAACTTTTTCAGTTTTTAATAAAAAGTGAAAAATTTGGGAAGCTTTAGTTTTGAAACTGAAAAGGCTTCAGTTTTTAGGATGTTTTTACCTTGGTCTCACATTTCTTTCTTTCAGTAAAATGGAAGTGGGAGGTATGAAAAAACAAAAATTGAAAAGAAATCAATTTAGTTGGATAACCATTCAATGACATAACAGTCTAATCAAGACCCCTAGGAACAAAAGTAAGGTAGTTCATATAAAAAGATAAATGATCCAGTTAACAAAAACTTTCAGTCAATATATGTTTACCAATATTTTCTATGTGTTGCAAAATAACTACCAATTTTTTTTAACTCAGCTTGACTTTTGTTATCTCAGACTCACTCTTTTATTTCCTCAGCTTATAATAAGGCAATATAGCCCCATGTATCTAGAAACAATGTTAAATTCATGTTAACTGTCTTAAAGTAAAAATATGGCAACACCTTCTCCAGTGATATTTAAATTTGTTTTCTTGCCAAATTTGAAGCTGGTTCTTTTCTGAAGAAATACAGTCAGTAATGTCAGAACATAAACCAACAAAAGGTCTTGACATTTCTTTTAATACCCAGGGTTTGTTTTGGTCAAATATAGAAAAACTGAACTCTAACTGTGTAAGACTTTTCCTATGTTTTGAGAACACAGGGTTTTGGACAGAAAGACAAAACAGATCTGTACCAGTATCAAAAAACCACCAAGTCCCTATTTAACATACAATCTACTTTTGAAGAAATAGGAAAAGAGGAGAGAAAATGTCCGGTTCCTTATTTTAATGTTGGTAAACATCAGAATGATTCACAGTGTAATACAGGTCCCTAATTTTTGTTCAAACAATTAATCTAATATCTCTAAATTCAGAACATGCACATATCACAAATTTGATGGTGCACTTGTCTAAGCTAGCCAAAACATGAAGGTGTTATTGGTGTAATGGAAGAGCATATGGCATCTGCAATAAATAAAATTAATGCAGCTATATTTTCAGATCACTATTTGAAAATATAGCTGTTAAGTATGTAGAAAAAGGCCAAAAATGAGATTTTCTTATTTTTTTCATTATAATCTATAATCCAAATAACATCAAACAAAATTTTCACTTGATTTTAATATTAGAATAGCTGTGTGATTTCTGTTTCAAAGTATTAAGACACATGCCTTTTGTCTGACATTGAAAACTGATGAGCCACTGGGAAAATTTTAAACACAATTTTTTTTCAAAATTCAAGCGTTTGAAAACAACAGTTAATGACTTGACTGTATTTTTTACATGAATCACTTCTCTGTTATTAAACAACTTCTCTCTGACCTCAGATTTGCTCCCAACAGGGTGCACGTGTTATCTTTTAGATCTTAGCTATATCCCTATTATCCTACATTTACATGATTGAGTGCATAGCTTATTTTTTTGCATAGGAAGATAAAGCCAACTTATTTTTGAGACTATTAAAGTTCTCACAAGACTCTAAGCAACAGCAATGCCTGTTTCTGTGAAAAAGTGAACATCTTCAGTATTCATTAAGATGTGTGGAGAGCCAGGATGTTATAAGGTGAAAAGCTACTTGGTTTTGGTTCTGCAACTAACATATTTGCCAGAGAAGTAAAGAACAGCAACACCTATTAGAAATAAAATAAGAAGGAAACCAATGACCATCATATATGGTACTGTAACTCAAAATGTAATTAAATAAGTTTAAAACACTGAAAAAAATACCTCTGATCATAGAGGTATCTTCTGAAATGAGCCAATATCACCATAGAAAATCATTTGTTTTAGCTGAAGGTCATTCTGCTTTTCATTGCTACACAATATTGATTTTCACTAGTTGGATCGACTTTGGATGACCTTATTTATTAATGAAGCTGTCAGAGTCAGAGCGGTGTAATTACCTACAAGCAAAGGAAATCTCTGTAGTAAGCCCAGATATTAATTTCAGTGTATTGATATGAATTGTGATGTAATAGAATGTTACTAATTCACACTAATGACTGAATGACTCATGATGACTCATGATTGGTTTTGTGAATCAATGAATATACAAAGAAACAATTAGAAAAGCACATTTAATGCACCAAAATGTATTAAATTTAGTTCATAAGTGCATTAAAAAATTATTTTATAGAAATCTTAGACCTTATACAAGGTCTCAGTCATCTGAGACCTTTTTATTAACTCATTATTGAAAGGTGGGCAGATACTTTTATTTTTACAATTTGCATAAAAATGTAGCTAAATGCTAAATAGCAACTTTCTACCATACGTTGCTATAATTGTTTATAGGGGCAGATCCAGAGGAGGTGTATGGTTGTATGGCTGCACTTCCTCCCCTTCCCCTCGCCCCACTTTCAAACTGGACCATGTGGTGGGAACCTCTGGGGATTTTTTCAAGTCCTAAAAGTGCATAAGAATCTTGCTGCTTCCTACTCCAGCCAGGCTGAGTGGGGGTAGTGCTTGGCTGGGAACAGCGGCAGCAGCAATGGTTGGGTGGTAGGTTTTTTTGCCTTGCTCAGTCCCTTGGAAGCAGGTACATGGCGGGGTAACTCATCTGCCCAGCATCATTGCTACCACTGTCACTGTCCCTGCCTGAGTACAGTCCCCATGCAGCTTGGCTTGAATGGGCAGGAGCAGATCTGAATCTATCCCACCTCCATGACAGTGAGGGAAGCAGAAGTGGCTGGCAGGAGAGTGGGAGAAGAGGAGGAGACAGGACATGCATTTAAGCACAGGGGAGAAGGACAAGGAATTCTTATGTGCTTTTGGGACTTTCCAAAAGTTTCCAGAGGCTCCTGTGGCACAGTCTGCTCACACCAGTGGGTAGCAGGAGAAGAGGCTGGGAGTAGGAGGTGCAGCCACCTCTGCAGAATGGGTGGCTGCTCCTGCACCCCACTTTTCCAAATAATGAATCCACCCCTTATTGCTTACCATATTCATCTTCATAGCACCTAGGAATCCAAAGAGTCTAGGATTCCATCATGATAAGTGTACATTCTTACACTAAGATGCCATTCCTGCCACATAGCTTGTGTAATCTAAAGAGACAAGACAAACAAAAGGAGGAAGAGGATTATATCACATAACAGTATGTAAACCTGGTCTACTATTCAGGGCTCCAGACTTCTCAGCCAGCATCCTAGTCACTGATCCAAACTGGTTTTGGTTCTTGGTCAAAAGTACCTAATATAGCGAAAAAATAATCTTATAGGATTTAAATCAAGAAAGAAGGAAGGTTAGAAGCATATGCAAATGGATGGAGGACCTAATATTTCTTTGACAAAGAACTATGCTATACCAAAAAATGCACATTAGCAAATTATCCCCAGTTGACCAGCTATTTATGCAGCTCCACCAGTGCAAATGCCAATACAGGCAAGGAAAGTGATTAGTTCAGCTGCTGGAGTGACCCCATTCCAAGCAGAGACAAGTTCCTCTGTGCAGGCTTCCCTTGTTCAGACATGAACCACAAGAACTGGCCCTCAAAAGCTGAAATCAGCATAAATAACCAGTGTAGAAAGGGTGATTTGTGAATTAGGTTCTCACACCTATATTGGCCTTTGTATGCCAGAGAGAAAGATCAGAACAGGCTGAAGGAGCTCTAAGCTTCCTTGATCCAGTGTGAAAGAATCTTGAACGTGCAGGAAGACAGGAAGGTTTACTACCCCCAAACTAAGGCATATAGAGCATGCCAGAAGAGGGCATGGGTATGGCAAGTTGAGCTGTGGTACATAGCTCTGCCGAGATTCTCGACTTTGTTGCTGTTTATAGAAATGTAAAGATAGGCTGTCTTAATTTAGGCATCCCTCTAGGCATGAAGTTACACCACACTACTCTCCAATCCATGGGGTTGTGACTTTCATTCAAGAATCAGAAAGCTTAGCCACATTAAATTCACTGATCTAGACTACTCTGTTTACCAGTGCAACACTGAATCTCACTGTGAATGTCGTGCTGCTAACCTTGGTGTTGTGGTCACTCTCCGGATTGTAGTCACGTTATCCTTCTGTACTTGCTGGAAAATAGATAGAAGTAGCCTTGATGGAAAATGGAAATAGAAGGAAAACAGATTGGGAAGTGATCGTCCCAATATGTATCCAGGTCATGGCTGTGGATGTTTTCAGAGGGCTCCTCCAACCCTACACCTTGTCCTCACCACACCTGCAATGTTCTGGGCATACATGCCCCTCAGGACTCTCTGTCTCCCTCTGCCTCAGGTTGGTCCCACTACCAGCTATCCCTTTAACTAGCTAGCCACTGCCGCCTAGAACTGATTTGTACTTCTCAGTGGGCTCTTCTCTTCAGGAGAGCCATTACTGGCTGGCCCATGCCTCTTCAGGGTCCCAGGATCTGCCAGTCTGTCTTGTCATGAAGATATGCCAGATCCCTTAAACCATCTTATGGAGCCTAGTCTTTCTGGGCTTCTTTGGCAGCAGAGGGGAATCATCACTTCTTTCCCTGCCCTGCAAACTGGGTCCTTCTGTCTTTTCTTCAGGCAGGAGGTACCCTGTGATGAGTCTTCACTCACCCAGGCAGCCACACTCTTTCTTACTAAGCATGGCTCCACTGCCTCCTGGTCCCCCAGTGAATATCTGTGTTCTTTGAGCTGTGCTGGTGTTCTGGACATCTGCTGTTTTATGGCTTACTCCACTGGTCCACATGGCCTTTTCTGCTCCACCAGTCCACTTCCCAAGGGTTTCCTTTCAGACCCCTGCCCCATTTTTTCTTCTGGCTCCTCCCCTTGGAGCCACTCCACCAAGCCTGAATTTCACATGTTTTTTCACAGGGGCCTGGGTAGAGCTTCAGTGGGGACACCTGGGCTCCCAGTGCTCCATACTGCCCCACTTTTCCCACCGTGGCTCTGGCACAGATAAGTTTTCTTCCTTCTAGTAAAAGACACCACATTAGGTGCCCTGTTACACTCACATCATGTACTTAAGTATTGTGGGCCTAATCTAAAGCCCACAGAAGTATTTGGGAGTACAGCCAATTCCTTCAGATGGCTCTGGATCACACTTTAACTGTTGTTCCTTTTCATGTTACAAAAATAATATTTATAATATTTTTCTCTGCACTTATGAAGTAACCAGTGACTCACTTTTATAATCTTTCACTGTAACTCATTTACTTATATGTAAGGATGTGTTTTCTTGCCTGAGCTCTATCTGTTTTGATAAATGACTGACAGTATTTAAAATGGCTTATTCCTTGTTTGGGAAAGTCCAACTGAATATTATAGTGGCTCTGAAATACTGCTACCTGATGTTCTCTTTCTTTGGCCTATAAAGTGTAATTGACCTACAGAATATTATAAATTGTGACAAAAAATTAGACCTAATTTAACTTAAAAAGGACCAAATAATTAAGTCGAGTATATTTAATTTTGGAATAATTTGAAAATGTGAAAACATGAGTTTGCTTTCTATAAATATGTAGCTCTATTTGGCATCAGGAAATTCTATTAAAGTTTGCTAATAAAGTATATAAATTGTCTCTTCCAATTAGTAGTGTTTCTGAATGTTCCTGATCACTGTAGCTAAAATCACTTTACTGATTTTAATTTGCCATTCAGATAACCCAGATGCACTACAAGAAGCCAGAAACAGATAAGCACAAGCGTTTGCTGTATAGTAGACATTGTGGCAGTGGCAGAGTGATCTGGACATCCATTTTAAGACATGAATTAAAATGAGCTTTTGATAAAAATAAAAAATATTGTAAAATTTTTTATATCTATTCTTTTTGGAATTACACCTAACATTTTCTGGAGACAAAAAAAATCATTCCAAGTAGATAGGCAAAGACATGATATCAAGCTTAAATGGCCAATTTACTTCTGAAGAAACAAGTAGTTTTGCTATGAGTAAAACCAATCTTATGAGTACATCTGCCATAATGTGAAAGTGAGACAAGTGTTACACTGTTTTGGAAAACAAATGGAAAACTGGGTATGAAAACTAACTGGATAATCCTGCCATAATGTTTCTGTGAGCTGAATAGTTTTGGCTCTTTCTGTGCCTGTATTATTTATTTCTTTTTCGCTTCTTTCTGTCATCCTATGGTAGATAGCATATAAACATTGACATTAACCTCGGCATTGGCAGTTTTGGTTTCCTGGTAACCACTTCAGATATCAAACACCTGATCCATGATTTTGATACAAAAATGACTGGGTTGCCTGATTTTCATTAATATTTCTGCAGTAACCATACATACATGAATGCCTCATTTTAAATACTGTTACATTCTTGAATAGATTTTAAAGGTACAGTTTATCTACAATAAAGAGGAATTGAGGATAATAAAAAAGATCTAGCTCTTTTCATTGCAGTCAGTTATCTACTTCTGTTGGTAGATACTTGTGTAATATGTACACAAAGAATGAAATTCTGAAGGAGCTTTGATTTTTCTCATTCAAATTTAATATATTTTCTGTCGCAGATTGCCACCATGAGACTTGGTTACAGGCATATATACAAATACAGACAAGCAACATACAGAATACATTAGCTTTACATCTCACCCATAACAATTTCTGATATAACTTTTATCTCTGTATGTATCAATGATTTTGTGGGGTTTTATTCTCTGTGTGTAATGTACCACTGTTTATAATATTGTCAGATTGGAAACTTGGAATAGGAAAGTCTTGCTTTTACTTGATAGAGTCGTAATATGGTTTTATGTATTTTTAAGCAGATTTAATCATTTTCTGCTTTTACATTTCATTTTTCTCTATTTCCCTGCTATTTCCCTGCTTTGATACATTTGCTAAGGATTAAGGAGGAAAATACATAGTAAGGGTAATAGTGTGTTTAACACTGCTAACCACTTGTGTGTCAATGAGCTCTCCTTAGTTTTCTCCTCCCTTCTAAGGAAGCTGAAAAGATACAGGGGACAAAGAAGCTAAATGATGATACATAGGGATAGATTTTGTGAAGAGGGCACTGACAGAAGTGATATTTTGTGCCTTGAAAGTACCCTACAGCCATACCCAGACAGAAGTAAAGAGTGCTTTAAAAGGACCTGATCACTAGGACTGTGTGAAGCTTCGGTCCCCGATTCAATTTGGCAGAGATTCGAGCCAATTTAGTGGCTGAATCTGCAAATCCAAATTGAATCAGGAGACCCTTTAATCTCTTCAAATCGAATAGGAACTCTCTGAATTGATTTGGAGAGATTAAAAAAGATTTGGCAATTTGGATATAGACACAGCTTTAAATATTTTTTCTATATACTTGAAGGTACCAAGCAGCTCATGAATGCTGCAATGGTGGGGCAGATGGAACAACCCACAGGATCATGGAGGGCTCCCCAGCAACACTAAGCAGCAGACCTGGAAGTGGATCAGAAGTACTTCTGGTCCACTTCAGGGTCTGCCAGAAAGCACACAGGGGGACCCCCCCCCCCGTGCCCCTCTGGCTTAGCGACTGGTGCCTCCTAGGTCTGGGGTGGGGGTACCTGGGGTGTCCCTGGGCAGACTGCCAAGCTAGGGGGGGTGCAAGCAGGCTCCCTGGTGTGCTCCCTGGAGTACTTCTGGTCCACTTATGGGTTTGCTGCTGAGCACACAGGGGGCCCCCCACACTCTTGTGGCATGCTCTATCTGCCCCAGCACTGCAGCATTCATGAGCCACACCTGATATCTCAAGGTATGTAGGAAAAACATTTAAAGCTGTGTCTATAGCTGAATTGCTGACTTTCCAAATCAGCATCTAACCTTCAGATTCAGCCAAATCAAATTGGGGACAGTGATCCAAATCAATTAATTGAATCACTGTTCTTGATTTGGGCCAAATCTGAATTGAATACAGCCCATTTCGCACTCCCCTACTGGTCAAATGATAAATTAATCCTTATATAATGAGGGCTTAGATGAAGGTACTTTGAAGTGAAGCACCTTCATTAACTTCTTCATACCCCTGTGTGTGAGAGGGGCTGGACTGATTCAGCCTAGCCTCACCCTGCCCTCCTCCCAGTGCAGACTGCAGGATGGGAGGAGGAGAGAGGAAGGAGAGGGAACTGCTGGCTAGGGTTGGCCCAGCCTGCATTAACGTGGGGAGGAGAGTGGATTGGAACCACCCTGAGGCTCAAACTACACTGGAGTTGGGGGCGGGGTGTGAAATGAAGATAGGGGAGAGAGCTTGGAGACAGGAGGCTCCTCCTGGATTGGCTCCAAAGTGGAGCTCAATACCCCAAGTTCCCTGTCTGTTGGGTTGGGGTGGGGAGAGGGGGTTACTGTAACTCCTGGTGCTTTTTGTGAACCATCACAAGTTTCAGCAGCTAACTGTGAGTCTGTTAGCACCCTCAGTTGTGTGGTTTAAATCTGGAAAAAAGAGTTTGTCAAGATTTGCAGTTGCATAACTGAGACCAGAATTTGTATCTAAGTATGGGAGGCATGCAAAAACACCTGCAGGCTGCATATATATGAGCATCTAATACTTCGTTCAGTTTCCTAAATGCAATTGCAGCAGATCAAGTTTACTAAAGAAATTACTGGTAGTTGCCTTAATGGATAATTCTGTTTCTTTTGACATGCACCCACAAAATAGAATCTAGACATGTAAAAGATCTATTAGGATATGATGGGGAAAAGACTGTACTTCTGTGATGCAAAATTAGATGTCATTAAATGTTTGGAGATAAACGTGGCCACTAAATAGGTGTGGGATTTGAGTATTGGGAGAAATGTCAGGAACAGAAGTCAACAGTTTTCATCTTAATAAATGCTATAGCTCTCATGTAGACACAGGGACAATTCAACTCAAGAATCTATGGCAACAATATCATTTCGTAGATTTTATTTTCATCACCATCACAGTAATATAAATCTTAATTTTTTTCTTTCTTGCCATTTTCCCTGAAGGCTTGTAGTTTCCTTGTCTAAAAGCTTAGTATAGCATATATATTTTAAACATAATAAGAGTAAAAAATACAACATAGGTATCATGCTAGCAGCACTTAAATATGACTTTCTAGTGGCCACAGACACAAGCAAGATTTCTACATGCAAACTGATGAACCTTTGTACAAGTATTATGAAATAGCTGGTTTAGAAAGGGCAAAGCACTATAAAACACCAGAAATCAGAGAGCAGCAGTGAGGCACTGCTGGCTGGGAAATAATGCTATATTTTTGCGAGGGACTTTGCTTTTTTGGGACAAAGACAAAAATGTAATGTACTGAGGGAAGGGACTTTTAGGAAAAAACTCTGGGAATATTGCAAACAATAGGACGTGCAGCATCGTAGTGCCTGCTAGAGGGCCCTTGCCAATTTTACTTTCTCTGAGTAAAATGGAAAATCCACAACCTAAAGAAAAAAGAAACCAGACTACACAGAGACATTTTCTTCCTAAACTTGTTCAAGAAAGATAACATAATTCCCAGGGAAGTCATCATCTGCAAACCTCTAGCTAACACACAAACTCCAAATAAGCTACACAACTACACAGGAAAACATCAAAAAAAAAAGAGAAGCCATCTTCTACAAGAATCCTACTCCAACAGGGATCAGCTTAAATAAAACACACTTAGATATACTATTAACCTTTTTGAGACATTAACTTGGAGATGCACCTTGATACTACACAACAGACCCAAATGCATTGCCGTCACATTGCCTCAGGGACTAGGGACAGACATTCAAAAAGCTGGAGCCTGAATTGATTCAACCTTTGCAGTTTAGCCTAACCTGCCTAGGTTGAACCAGTTTGTAACAGGACAAACATTTTCTCAGGACTGAGGAAATGCAGGCACACGCCTGCAGTTCCTCTGGTCAGATGCCTGGGGGTGGGGACCAGCTAAAGCACACCCTCAGCTGCAGGGAAGCTACCCTGGGGGAGTGGCTTGTTTGGGCTGAACTGGCTAGAGAGAGGTTTATTCCCCCTCTCTCTATCCCAGCATCAGGCGGGAGCCAGGTCCTGTTGCAGCAGTGGGACATAATGACCCCTGAGGCAGACAGGGGCAGGGAGGAGAGTGTCTGGCCTCTACCCCCACTGGCAGCTGGGTATTCCCACTGTTGCCACCATGCTCACTCCCTGCATTGGAATAGGTCCCCTGTTGTCCCCTCTGCTGGATGCCGAAGGGAAGGGGAACAACCCACACCCCCGAGGGGCCCTGTTTGACTATGCCCCCACCCCACTGCTCTAACGGGAGGGTGCAGGGCCCTTTTTGGGGGCAGCAGTCCCCATCATAATGGCAGGGAGCATAAGCCCCTTCCTTGTGGGGGCACTGTGCTGTGGGGCTTGCAGAGCTGCAGCAGACTGTTTGCAGCAGCACTAGCATTCAGAGTGGATCAGAGATCTGCAAACCTCCCACAGCACCGTTGCTCCTTGCAGCAGCTGTGCTGGCCCTGCTGTGCAGCCCCTACCAGGAAGAGGCTAATCCTTGGGTAAATAGAGATGGGGTCTGCTTCCCCCAGCATGGTAGCCCCCCCACTACCACTCCAGCGGCCAGGTAGGGACAAGGCCAGATGCCATAAGTAGGGCCCCTGTAGGGGCAGGGAACAGGGTTTCCTGTTCAGCCCCTGGGGCACTATAGACAAGTCTGCCCTGCCTTGCCCTTCCCTGCCCTGCCCAGCCACAGCTGCCACTCAGTCTGCACTTGGGGCAGCATCCAGTGGAATAAACTTCTTCCTGCAGGGAAGGGGCTGGCCCTGAATGCAGATTGAGTGGCAGCTGCAGACCGACCAGCAGGCAGACAACAACAATAACCTCTCTCTCGGGGAGAAAAGCCATACACAGTTGATAAAGCCAATAAGAATAATTAACCCAGCAGACAGCCACCAAGATCATATCAATGAATCCAACTCTCTGATACCAAATGCTATAAAGAACTTGAGAAAAAGCCCACACAGTATTTGCTCTAGAACTGGAAAATATTCTCAAATGCTTTCCATACCAGTTTCAGGAAAAACTATTTCCACTAATCCTCTACTCTCCTACCCCAGGAACTTTCAATACTCTCCCAAAAGATTCACAAACAAGGTAACTGTCAGACTAACATATCCAAATACAGCACCATCACAGAGGAGCTATCAGGATTCATAAAACCATACTAAAACCAACTGTCATTCAGAGAGGGAGCTTTCTACAAGACGCAGACTACCTCAACAAGAACAGACCTTGAGTGAAATATTCCCACTCTCCCTGCTCCGGGTTTTCAACAAATGCCTAACCTTGCCCAATTGATCCCCAGAAGTACAATCCTTGCTATTCAATTGACAGCAACTGGTACACAGCCTTGCCTTAACAATACATACAAAACATGTCTGCATATCTCTACTTGTACAATAATCAGTACCCTCCAAAGTGAGCCCATCAGAATCCATGAATCTTACACATGCTTGTTCCCAAAATGCAGACAAGATTCTTTGGGTAGATGTGATATCTTTTATTAGACCAACTAAATAGCTAGGAAAATTGTTCTTTGCAAGCCTGTAGGTACAAACACCCTTCTTCAGGCGGAGGGAGAGTCTACAACCAAAACACCTGTCCCAAAAAGCAGCGTCTCTGATCTAGTGCACCAATGCTTTCATGTAAATTGTGAATGAAACTAGGGTAAAACTGTACACTAGAATGAATGATCACAGGAAAAAGATTAATGACAGAGACAAACAAACAAACAGAGGAGTACACTTTTCACAGAGCAACCACTTTGACTTAACTAAATTTACAAAACATCTTCAAAATGCAAGCCTGGGAACAAAAAATGCACCAGCTGGCTGGACACTAAGAATCAAGGACTGAACAAAGATACTGATTTCATGGCATAGTATAATCTCCCTGATTATCTTTCTTCACCCTACAGATGATAACAACTTTCTTTTTGAAAAGTTTTGATCTTCCACTAATCACATTGTCCTTTTTTCTGTGATTTGCTTACTTCCTCCAAGGGCAATTCACAAGCCTCTAGGCAGGCTACCAGAGGCAAACTGCTCCACCTGTTAGGAACTGGACTATGGATGGTCTTGCCTAGTAGTTAGGCACCTGAAACACATGTGCAGTCCAGGTTGGTTTCCCGAGACCTGGGGTATGGAGGGCTGGGAACTAGAACTAGGAACTGTTGCCAAACTCAAGACAGACCAGGATCAAAAGTTGAAGGCTGAGATGAAGCAAGCTGAGGATTAACCAATATTAGAAACCTAAAGCCAGATCTGGGAGTTGAACCATAAACAAGGGCAGAAAGCCAAAATCATGGAAGTCCAAGGGTCCAATCAGAACCAGAAGCTGGAGTCTCATCCAGGAGCCCAAACTGGAAAACCAGAGCATAGAGGGTCAGAAACAAAAACTTCTTGTGTTGCTCAGACAATGATACTGCTCTGTGGGTCTAGATGTTAAGGGCTGGAGTGAGTTGGCCTCTTTCCTTCAGCTTCATGGGACTGGTTGAACGGAGTGCCTCACTCAGCCCAGCTGGGACCAGGACATTGCTCTGGGCTTACTGCAGGTGGTGCTTGTTCAGGGGATGAATTGCCCTGATCTTCTGACTGGGACAAGCTGGGTCCAGGGTTCAGATCTAGCCTCTTTAAACCAACTAGCTTTCTACACCCATAGTTGTTAGAGCTGTAGGAGAGATGTGGAAGCTGGATATCTTGGTGTTTTGCCCTCTGTATGTGGGCTGGGAAGGAAATGGGGTGGCTGAGAGTCAGTGAAGCAGAAAGTCAAAAGCTTTGTTCTCGAGCAGCCCTGGAAGGAAGTGGAATTGACAACTTCACAGGCAGGCAGCAAGGTATTGGTCAGGTCAGCATTCCCAAAAGAAAATTAACATTTTTCATTAAAACTGGAAATTATCTGCAGAAAGTTCCTATTTTGCAAAAAAGACATTTTGAGTGGGAAGATCCTTCCTACCAAGAATTCTCAACCAGGTCTAGTCATAGGTATTTTCTCTTCCTCTCCAAAGGCTCTCACCTGCAGGGTCCCTCAAGAATCCAGACTCTGCCCACTTCTCTTGGATACCTGTACAAAATCAGTAGGAGAAAAAGGGAGATGCCATGGCTTGGTGACCAATATTACCCTAATAATGCCTTTTATTATACATATCTCATTCTGAATTCATGCAATGACTGCCACTATTAAAATGTCAGAAAGTTCACAAGAAGAGTAGCTGGCTCAAACTGAAGCCTGACAAAAAGCAATGCTGATGAGAAAGGGGAAAAGTTTCAAATGACTGGCCAAGCTGCTGTTCCTCAGGACAACAGAAATTAAAAAGCTTGGGGGAATCATGCAAGAAGAAGGGAACCACTGAGTGGCTCCGGCTGTGGAGCAATCTTCTAGAGGAGATCAGGTGAATCCAGAGTTTGATAATCTTTAGGTAATATTGTAAAAACTTCTTCCTCCCTGTTAAGTTCTTTCACCATGAGGGACACTACCAATTCAAACACTTCTTATATTCTTATTCTGTTTTCCTATTGCTCTCAAAACAACCCCTAGCAAACAAAGAGTTTTGGCTCCATAAAGAGATAAAGAGAAGTGCCAAAGACTCTGCTTTGGCCACTGGGGACTTTGCTATTGCTATTAACTATGCTGTAGAGGACTACTGCCATGCTGTTTACACAGGAGGTGCCCAGATATTGTGGTAATATGTGATAATATAATATAAAACAAAGCATTGTGCTGTTGAGATACCTGAGCAAGCTTTCAAGTAGCTAGGTTGGATTCCAGTATCAGTCTAACCAGAGCAGCATGGAGTTCAGCGAGAGCTAATTTACCCCGCTTTACTTCTCTGACTGCTATGTAGACATGCCCTCTGAGAAGAAGAAAGAAAGAGAATATTAACAGATAAGATGATTCTCAAAAAATCTTATAAATATTAAGATACTATATGTTGCGGCATAGTTGTACCACAAGTACAGCATTTGAGGCACAAAGAGTATAACTGAGTTGTTCCAGATCAAACTGAAAAACTGGCAAAGCCGCAGATCTCTTGATTCCTTGTCCTCCCCTCTTTTGGTAGATGGTTTGGCAAACCTGAATGCTAATTCAGCAGTACTGTGGTGACCCACTGATTTCTATAATCCACATCCACCCCCTCTAGAGCTGTCTTTCTAGGAAGGAATTCCTTCCTACATGAGAAATTGTGAGCATGAAGATTAAATGGTGGATAGCTATGCTTTTTTATAAATGATTTCAGTTTTACTTTAACCTACCACAAATTTTCCTATCATCTGAGCCACATTGCTTGAATTACTGGAAAGTGTAAAAAGGAAAAAGAGACTCCTCTTTCCAAGTCTATATAGCCAGCTCACTCAAATGACTCTAGAGAGATAATCTATAATCTGCAGGCATGACTCAAACTGCACCCTCTGAAATGGAAAAACAGTGAAATTAGATGAGGAGAAAAACAAAGCAGTGAGAAATATTTATTTTCATACAGTCAATGGAATAGCGGCTATATATACAAACAACATGCAGTAAATGAAGTCCCCTTTCTGTCATTCCTTAATGACTCATTTTGTTGAACACAGCTTGTTAGTCAGTGGTACTAATTCTATAAAATCTATATGGTATTGCCTTCCTGCTAAGCTCTGAATCTCTGCCTCAGAATCTTTCTGTGATCCCAAATGTTTGCCCAGTCTACAGTGTCTGAGAGGCATTAACCCTCAAGCCATAGATTTCCAGTTGAAAATGCTGTGAACTAGCTTGAACCCCTCCACCCTAGATATAGGGCAAGAAATCTCATAAAGCTTGGCATTTATGTGAAACTGGCAGAGTTTAGTTCAGAAATACCTCTAGAATAGCTGCTGTCATAATATTTTAGCAATAATTGCCTGCTGCCCTTATAGAAATGTGGTAGTGCCAAAAACTGGCATGATCACCAGTTAAACCATGCTAACAGCATGCATTTCAGCCTTAGAATTGGTTTAGGTTCTGATAAAGGTTGAGTCAGTTCTTATTTTAATGAAGGAGTTTATCCATTTCTGATATGAAATACATGCCAATAAAGAATATGTTTTCAGTTTTTCACGTTTAGATGCATTCTGAGAACCAAGAAAGGTTCAAAGAACTAGGACTCATCAAAATTAAATGCTTGCAACATAAGGGGTGCATCTACACCCTCAGAACTCCCTGCCAGCTGTGCCTGCACCCCTACCTCAAAATGCTGCACTCATATGTGGCGCAAACTGCACTGGAGTTTATTGCGTCACATTAATATTCACACATAGATGCACCCAAGAATACCTACAGTTTTAATAGTAAATTTAGTAACAAAATACAGAAGAAATATTTAGAAAATTATTAAACATTAAAGATAAGGCATATCAAGAAACTGATTAAAATTTATAAATGCCGCGGACCGGAGCCTAATTTCCGGCAGGCCCCGGACGTGAATTGGATTGGACTCTAGCTTATTCCATGCTAGCTTCTGGTTTCCCCTTATTTGGCTGCTAGACTGATCAGATTTCGCGAGATCTCTGGAAATGAGGGTACTTACACAGCTTGACGCAGGTTGTTGTTAGTGGTTGTTTATTGAAGATCGCATTACAGCAAACGGTTAATCACC
>JAGPOW010000290.1:23859451-23912844 GCA_030014935.1 Caiman crocodilus
GGAGGGGAAGGATTCCGGGGGTCTCGGGCTCTGCTGCAGCTTCTCACTATGGCTTTAGAAAGCAAGCTTTAACAGGCACCTGTATCCGGCCTCTACAAATGACCACCGTCCGCGGGCCGTGAGAGGGGGAGCTCCACTTGAGCTGACTACGGGGGTGGGTTTTATAGCTGGCTTTATCCTATGGGGATCTAGTTTCTCGTTCCATTCCTTTTTTGGCATAGAGCTGGCTTGGGACACTACGAGGGGTTTAGTTTGTTAGGTGGTGTCATGGGTCACTGCTTGCAACATGGCTTGCACAATAAAATGCACATTTATCTGAAGACACAACAGTCTTATTGTTGTTGAAAGGAATTTTAATCTTAAAATTGCTAAATCCCAAAGCCTCAAAAAGACTCTAATGAGTAGCCAGATGGTTAGAGAAAGGACCTTCTTACCTGAATTTCAAAAACTAAATTGCTAAACAGTGTTAACTAGGTAGCCTTGTAAGTGGGCAATTCAGCAAGAATTATAGTTCAAAACTGACGAGCAAAAATTCCAAAGTGGGCCCAGTTTTTATTCTCTATTGCTTGGCTGATATATCAGAAAGCTTACTGAACAAGGTAAAAAAATAAAAATAAAACCATTCCTAATAGATGCTTCTCTAATTAATATGTATATCTCTATTCTTATTCCCTAAATAAGCTGTGTCTTATCTAAAATCAACATAAAACCATTAAATGTACTCTAGGAGACCTTGCAAACTTTACCCAAATTTCTCAATCCATCTTTCCTAAGCTTTCTAAAATGGTTCGCACCTTGTGACATTTTCTTGCCTATTCTTCTCTTAGCCAAAATCTAGTCAAGCAAATACAAGTAACTCTATACTATTTTATTCTATCATCAAACAGCTACTATAGACTGAACAACATAAAGGTAACCTGCAGATCAGCTGTAGCATATGTATTTTTAGGTGCTAAATGTTCCCACAATACTTTTCCACAAAGTCATTCCAGTTGTCCAGGCCTACTAGCAACAGAGCAAACTTTCTGGCCTGGTGGGCAGGGTGAATGGCACAAGGTTGGGCTACAGGCAAGAACCCACACAGGTTCAGCACATGGAGTCAGTCAATGGGCCCAATCCCACATGCCCAGATCCAACCACATGCCAAAATATGGCTACACACTGGCCCGAATCCACAGGCCGAAATCTGACTGCATACAGGCCCAATCCCATAAGCCAGGATCTGGCAGCACACTGGCCTGATCCCACAGGCCTGGATCTGGCTGGTCATTGGCCCAGTCTGGCATTCAAGGCCACATTATTCAGCCTACAGGGTTCCCCATGGGTCTGGAAATTTGGCAGCGTGGGAGCAGCAATCAACATTGTGACTGCTCACCCACTAACAAATCTGTGGAGCCTTGGGGAGCCCCACAAGCGGGATGACACTGTTCTGTGAGATGGATCTGGCCCAGAGGCAGGGGATAGAGCCCTCTTGTACTAAAGAGATTAGGTAGCCTATGCAGAAGGGGTTTTCATTTATTATTATTAATAAGAGTAATAATAATACTTGTTATTTAGAAAAAGTAATTATGATTAATTTTTCTACCTGGCATCATCCATGCAGACTATCTATTTTAAAAGCAGATTCATGAATTTATGGAACCAAAAATACAAGATTCAGGACATAAGTTTTGTTAAAGTGATATTTATCCTTATAGGAGTTCATGCAAATATTTCCTTTGGTTTCTATCTTGATTTGCATTCCTCTCAAACAGAAAGAAACACAAAATCTCAAAATAAAACTCAGTCAAACCCACCAGCTTCACCTGCTTTCATGTCAAAAGCAGAGAAATTAAATGCAAATGGGCCATAAATTCAATGCACAGAGCAAAAATCAGTTTCTCTTGCGGATTAGTTTCTCTTGAAAGCCGGCCAGATTTGAGAACCGTTTCAAACAAGGTCTGTATTTCAAGACTGGACTAAAATCAAGTGATTTTTTTTCCAGGCTCCATGATGTTTATATTTACACTGTTCTTTTTAGTATCTGTAATCAAAATTAGCTTGTGGGAAATATATAGTCACTTCTATGCAAGAAATCAAAAAATCCTCTATGAATGAAGAGTAGGCGTTGTGGGGTTGGGGCGGGGAGGCTCAGCTAACAAAATCTCCAAACTGTAAATCAGAAATCTAAATCTAAATCCAGACTTCAGATTGTGTTTGGATCCACAGAACTGATTTTAGCTCATTTGTAATTTCCAATACATTGAACTGCCAATCATGCAATCAAGCTTTTTTAACTTAAATTTGCACATGCAAATTACAAAATGAAAGATAAAATAAGCAAATACTATACCAAAATATGTAACACTCAATTCCTGCAGATCTCAAGTTGAAACAAGGAAAACAAAGAAGATAATAGCATTTCATTATAAATTCAAATAACTTTGTGGTTGATACATTTACTAGCAGACAATGTGAGCAAAGCACCTGGTACTATTTTTTCAATTCCTAGTTGGGTCACAGCTTGTAGCTCAGAAGAATAAACACACGCAGAAGGTACAAAGAAACCACATAGAAAGTTTTTTCCAGCCTCAGGCTGGAAGGTATGTTGCTGGGCAATGGTATATATGAGAGTTGCCCTTTACTATCTTCGCCACTTGCTCAGGGGCCTGATCCTGCGTCCTTTACTGATGCAAGCAGTCCCATTGATTCTGACTGGACTACTCGTCTGAGTAAAAACTATTTCCTTGATCAAGGGTTGGGGGTAAAAGACCTTCAGTCTCTCTTGTATCCCTTCCGATAGCTATTTAAAAGCATAGTCAAGAGTTGGGCTACAGAATATCTAGATGATGCACTCAGACTACATTGAGCACTCCTGTATTTGGGCTCTGTTTGTTTAAGCAAGTGAAAAAACCCAACCCCTTAAGCATCCCTCACCACAAAAACTGCCTCTTCTACCCTGATACCACGGTGCTTAGCATTTGCCAAACAAAATGACAATGGAAATTTTCCAGGGACTGACAGTCACTATAGCAATAATAAAAAAAAAATATGAAAACTGGATGTTATGTAACAACTTGTTCTAATTCCAGAAGGTGAAACTAAATGATCTACAAACACTTTCTAAGGTTTTGTTTTGGGTTTTTTTGGGGGGGGGTGGAAAGTGGAGAAGGGGGAGGAAGGAACAGACTTTCTAAGGTTGCTTTCTGTTGGTGGGAGAGGAAAGTAAATATTTATATAAAATGCAATCTAAATCTTTATATACCATATATTGAGCAAGGGACATTTTTACTCTCATTGCTTGCATGTTTGCTCATTCCCCAAATGCATCATGTATGATCTACCATATATATGTGTTGGTATGTGAAACTGTAAGGAATTAAGCCCTGGAAAGAATTAGCTTTTTTACTATTCCCTGTTACACCAAAGCACTTCAAGGATCTGCTTCTGAGCAGATAAAAAGAAGTTTGGAACGCAGTGAAGTAAATCAGGTCAGGCTATGCTAAAAAGAACTGTCTCTAGAGGATATCAACACATCACAATTTCTACATCTGAAAATGTAGGGTGCATAGTAAAAGCTTGACTTGGTCACTAAGTAGGGATTTATTTTGCAGCTTGCACTTTGTAGCTTTTTAAATGTTGTAAAATAATTAATCCTGATCTTAGAACAGCTACAAATAGTATGTGTTCATCTCTTAGTAACAGAACGCTGTTGCCTGGCAGACTAGTCTCACTGCATCTCATGTATCAACCTCAAACATTTTTTAACCCAATTTAAAAAAACTATGGATGTATGATCACCAAATGAATGTAAGGTGAAGATTCCCTGTCTACTAGTTAAGAAATTATAATAAACTTTGGGAAGAGTCTTTATATTTTCTGCAGGTTTCATTCCTTTATTTTATTAGATTTAACAGTAACTGGACAAGCACACTCCATGTTCAGAAAAGCATCCGCTCTCTGGAGGTCTTTGTCTCACCTGAGATAGTGATCCCTCCCCTTTCAAGAACATTGCTTCTTATGGATGCTCCCAAACAACCAATTGATAAGATGTGCATGTTTCAATTATCCTTCTCTTCCTATTAGCCATCACTTATTTCCCAGTAGCCAGCACTTGCTGTTTTTTTAATAGACTAGCATTCAGTTATAATATAAAAATGCTGTCAAAAGAATGTTGTTTAGTGTGGATCTACTGATTTTTTCAATGGATGTTAGGCTCTTACCTTGCTATTTGCACTTCTGAAAATTTTCCCTTTGAATGCAAGCTCTTCAGAACAGTCTCCGGATTTGTTTTTTTTGGTTTGTTTTTTTTCTGTGCAGCCCCAAACATACTGTTGATCCTTAAATAATAAATGGATCTGTCCAGAATGAATTTTTGCCTTTGGGTTAGCTGCATCATTAATTGCTCTTTCTTACTAGAACATTAACTCACATTTACTATTAAACAGGAGCTCAGGTTTTTTTGCTTTTGCTGTGTTCAAACAAAAAATGACTAAGGAAGAAAGAGAGAATATCTTTCTTTATTCTGATTTCTCTCATTAGTAACTTCTTTAGAAAACATTAGCACCAGAGCAGTGTAAAACCAAGAGATGTAGCATCTAAATCATTCACTAACCCAGTACACAGTCGTTGTCATGGGTGACTCCTTAGATTGACTGTTTCTGTCACTGCCACTACAGTTCATTTAAGCTCTGGAGAATTGTAAGCATTTAAATTTGAAAGTACCTGACCTGACTTGCAATGTCCTAAAAGCTCCCTGCCTTCGTGACTTCCCAGGCTCATAACCAGCCAAACTTCTCATTTGTACTAGCATTATCTCACATCATCATCATAATATGGTTAAGAGATTTAAACATAAGAAATGAAAAGTAAACTCTCTAATCTAAGAGACACAGTCAGAGCCATCCATTTGCAGCTGCCTTCAGGTTTCCAAATCAAGTCTGCATAAAACAGCAAAGAAAAAAAAAGACTGGGCCAAGTCAGTAAAGCTGCAATTAATCTAGCCCCATAATTCACATCAAAGCTTTATTTTAAAAGCAAACTGAGCCTCAGTAAACTGGCTTCCTAGGCTAGAGACAGAAATTACACATAAACCAATATAAGTGATTGGAAAGTAGTCTAAACTTGTAACAGAGCAGAGGTTCAGTGCACATAGACTGGTTTCAAAATGGCCAAACCTAGTTTAAGATAGACGTGGATGGATATAGTATCAGACTGAGTCATGTTGGGTTACACTGGTCTATGGAACATCAATCCCAAATTCCTTCCACAGGCCCCCAGCATCCCAAGATGCTATGCAGGCCCCAGTTATCCCCACTTACAGGGCAGCCTATTGGAACATGGCTCACACTGCTGCTGCAGCCAGTGCCTAGCTGACCCCACCCCAGGGCTGGCGCACAGTGGAGGCAGTAAAGCCTCTGTCTATGCCCCTCAGCCTACATCCTGCCTGCACCTGTCAGCCCTGCAGGTCAGCTAAGGTGGAAGGCAAGGGAAAAGAGCCCCCAGCCCCAGCCTAGGGGTCCTTCAAGCCCTGGTCTGTGTTTCAGCAGGAGCAGAGGGAGATTGCCCCCCTACACCCTCCCCCATGCAGTCAGGCCATGGCTCAGCCCCACCCTCACAGGTGAGAGGGGAGCAGAGCCCCTGGCTGATGCCAGCCCCCCTCCCAAACCAGTAATATGCCCACAGAGGGGGAACACCACGCCACTAGGCTTTTCCCCAACCCTGGCCTGGGGTCACTGAGCCCTGGTCTTCCTGACCTCATGGAGAAGGGAGAGAGTGAATCCCTCTCTGCTCTTGTGGCAGGGCAGACTAGGGCTCAGGAGACCCCTGAGGTGTGGGGCTCCCTGCACTTTGGCAGACACTTGGCTGCAGGGGTTGTCACCTGGCTGGGGCAGGGGGAGGCTTCCCCACTATGGAGGTGACAGCAGAGGTTGGGGACATGTGTTGAGTAGCCAATCAGGCATGGTCCCCACTGGGCTCAGCAATGGCTGATAGGCTAGAAATTGTGTTGTAGCACCTCCTGGCTTCTCACCTAGACCAGAGTAGTCATAGGTGACTGGTGCCTCCCAAGTTTGGGGGGGTACCAGAGGGGCATGACTAGGGGAGAGGGCTCCCCAAGAGGAACCAGAGTGGTCCCCCAGCAGCCAATCAGTGACTGGGTGGGGGAGGCCCCCAGCGGCAGGTTGCCAAACAGCCAGTTGCACTTTCACATGAGACACTTCCGCCACCAACATGCTGCCGGCAGAGCCAATTCCAAGGGAGGCACTAACACTCTCCATGCCCCCTACCAGTCAGAGCACTCACTGTCAGGGGGGGCACATGACCCCCTGTGCCCCTCCTATGATTTGCCTATAAGTGTAGGTATCTGGCTGCCTTTCCCAACTGAGAAGTGAATGTGAATTCAGTTTGTTATGCATCCAAACTACGCTGCTTAGAGAAAACTGTGAAAATTGAATTGATTCCACCTCCAGCTTTCTGGCTGTCTGTACTTAGCCCTAGACTGTCACACTTATTCCAATCTCTGTATTTGTCTTCACTGCTACTTGTTTTATGGCATTAAAGGAATGTTTAGAAAAATGCATAACAAACCTGCACAATACGTACATTATATATAATGATATTTTCATCATCTGGACTGAACACCTGGACTTGCTTATTGGTTTCCACCACAGATTCAACAACCACCCTTTGGTGATCAAATGGCTCAAATTCTTCCAGAATACTATTATACTAATATCAACTTTCTAGAAACCATGATCCACATTCAGGATTGTACCCTATGAACACTTGTATCCAAATAACCAATAGATGGCCATAGTTAGGTCTATAAAACTGGAAATTATCCCAAGAACACCAAGAAGCTATACTTTATGCTCAGGTAACACTGTGTCTTCTCGAAGGAGAATATGCATAATCTATATTCAGGCCCTAAAATACCACTGCATCTGCTTTGAGATGTATACTTGTAACATGCACCTCACCAACCTGAAAACTGCCTTTATGCTGCAAGGATACTCCAGCAGAGAAGATACAGTACCTGTACAGTACCTACAGTAAAAATATGCCTGTATCTTTGAAAGAGGCACCCAAATACCCACAGTAAAATACTACAATTCCAAAAGTAAACCACCTGGTTAACACATAGCACTCTACATTGAAGCTGATAAGAAAGTTAATTAAACAATTACAACTTACACTCTAATAGATCTGAGCTTGAGGTAAATATTCCCATTCCTCTTCCTCCCCCTACTCTAACTTCTGGCTTTCAAACAACCTCTAAATCTCACTCAACTCATAATCAGAGGCAAACTCCCCCCTGATCAACAGAAACCTAATGAGAGACAACCATACCTTAATAAGAAATCCAAAACTTGTCAATTCAGCTCCACTCCTACCACAATTAACATTTCCTACAATGAAGCCATCGAAATTTTCATCTTACACATGTCTATCCCAGAATATGGGATATCTCAATCCAGTTTACCAGATTCTGTGTTGGAAACTATGTACTGACAGATGGAAATGGGCTGTGGGAGGGCAGGCCAAGAGACTAGCAGAAGGGATGAGAGGTGTCCACCATCTTGACTACTGGCTGCTCTTTGTGAAGCTCTGCCCCCCCATCCCCTTGGCACTAATTGGCAGAGAGGCTCCAGTGGAGGGAAGAGGGATGAGGGGGCAGCCACTATGTCATCTGCTGTGCTTCATGCTGCTCCACCAGTCAACATCTTCCCCTCCTGGCAGTGAGGACCAGTGGCTCTCACTGGGGAGCCAGCGTTTTAATTTTATTAGGATTTTTTTTGTTGATTTCATGGATTTCATGGACAATCCCAGATTTTGCCATTTCTACATATCTACAAAACTGCAAAATAAACAGGCCCCTAGCCATGAGCTCTCCTAGGCGACATTCTATTGTTTGAGTGCACTTTGTGCCCAAACATTGTCTAAACTCTCTCCCAAATGTGCAGTTACTCCAATAAAAGATATTCTCCACCCCCCCCCACACCCAAAAAAACCCTTGCCCCTCACATTAGAGAAAACAACATTTTTTTGCAAGTGCCATTTCAAGGAGAGTAGCTCAGGGGTGGTGAGGGAAAACTTGAATGTGATTCCAATAGTGCATTCAACTGCTAAAATAATGTATGAAGGGAGTGTCACTAGCCAAGTACTCACAGATAACAAACATTTTATCCACCACAGATTTTGGCAGTGTTGAATGGAACCATGCATATTATTTATTCAATGGATCAGCTTGCATACTTGACATAAAAGTGCTCAGGAAAGGAAGCCATCTAGTTTGGTCATACTGATTTTCCTGAGAGTTAGAAACCTAATGGATGTTTATTTTTGTTTCTGTTTTTTATGACTTCTTCTCAGATTGCAAATACGTAATCAAAGATTAAGAAGAAGGTGTTTTTGAAAAGCAATATGGGAAGTTTGCCTAGCACTTACATGTACTTATGTATCAGGCTCAGGCAATATGGGCTTACTCCTTTAGTGCTATGAATACGTATTTCACTTCAAGGTTTAAAAAAAAAATCATTAAAGCTTTGCTAAGTTGAGGCAGATAATGGTCTGCTGCACCACTTCCACCAGAACAGAACAACTAGGCATAGCACTATATAGAAAAGGCCTTCTAATGCAGTGGCAATAGAAATAAATACTATAGTACCTGCAATCAGAAACAAATTTGGACAATGGAAATAATGTACAAAGAACATTATACAAATGGAAATATGTACATATGTAATACATTATGGAAATAATGTACAAAGAACAAAGTAAATCACCACTGAATTGAGGACAACTGGCCATAGGTTTTAAAACACAGTATAGACATCAACCAAACATTAAGCTAAAAGTGGTACCAATAGAGGAAGCCCCATTTCTGGGAAGGGATGCAAGGCCTATTTCTTGATTTTCTTTGGTCATTAGAAATTCTTCTGTCTGACTCTTTTTAAATAAAGAGCTTTCAGAAAGTGTCAATAGAAATTCTCTGGCACTTTCTTAGAACTGATTTCCCCGGACAAATTTCAGTTGGGATAATTAGCTTCTGCCTGAATTCCTCCTCCACTTTCCATTTGCTATGGATAGTCTCGCTCCACCTCTTACCCTGCAGACAGTAATGTTGGCTCAGTGGTGAAATGCAATGTTACAGTGAGAGAAGGGCTCTTTAAACTGTTTTTCACTTAATTGACCAACTACGTAGAGCCAGTCACATCTGATATTTCACTGACGTTATCAAAAACTGGTTTTGGTTAATGATTCTTTGAGTCATATTTTTAATTATGCTGTATTTGATAAGTGTTTACGGGATTATAACATTTTCTAAGTCTAAAGTCCAGGGTTTTCTTAACAAGATGCCAATGCTCTAAAAAATGTATAGCTACAGTATCGCTAAGGAGGCAGCCCTTTTCAATACAATGTGCCATTAAAAACTACAAAGAAGGGACTGTGACATTTACTGTGTGTGAAGTTTGTGAACATTTGGGGCTCATTTTTAGTGACATAAAAATAACTTGATCAGTGCTGATGACAAATAGTTCTTTTGTTGTAGGAAAGTTCAGAATGTTCTGACAGAAATTAATTGGTCATGTACTATATCACTGGCCACCAATGTAATAATGATCCTTCTGAGACTGCAAAATATTACAGATATACATGAAAACATGAACAGTCTGCTGACAAATTTGAACGTAAAGTTATTACGTTCCCACTGGGAAAAAATAGTTGAAACCTTCATTCCCACTGCTAAATGATTCACTTTAGGCTGAAGATTAAAAATGCTGAAGCCATTCACACAGACACACACAAAGGAGAGATTAAAATATTTAGCTTATTGATTGATCTCATGGCCTGGGTTGCTCCCTCAGATTCTTTTTACCACTTAAGCAATTTAGTTGTGAGTTTAATAAGTGTTTAGAATAGCAGAACTCCAGGCAACTTTGCAGTAGCAAGGATATGGGAAGAATGCAGCTAGAAACCAAAACTCATCTAACATGAGGGTGGATTTGGATTTTATGAAAACTCATAAACAGTTTTCTTTAGTCCATAAAGGTTCACAAACCTGAGCTGATAGCAAACTTCTAATACACCCACTCTCTTGCCTTAGCTTCTTGTTTTTCCTTATATCATCCTCTTGGGGGCCCCTTGAATATTGTCTTTGGGGCCTTTGAGAAGGCAGGTGTTACACAACAGGAACACAGGCAATCTAGCCTAGTGGTTGGTGTGGGGAGACAGAAGCAACCAAAACCCAGGTTTCGGAGCTAGGAGACTGGGTGGGATCCATGGACATAAACCAACAGGCAGAAACCAACATTGGAACCAGGAGTCAACAGCCAAGCATCAGGCTTCAAAAGACAAGTCAGGAATTAGGAATCACTTTGATTTTGAGGTTTGCTCCATTGACCAGAAAGCCAGTTGAAGGTGTTTGGCCACCATTTTGGTGATATTAGTTGCGGTCCCAGGAATTCAAAAATTCAGAAATTGAAGAAATCAAGAGATGACTTAACAGGATGAACCACAAGAAGGCTGTCACCATCCACCATTCATCACTCACCCACTTTGAGGTCAACATCCTGGAGTGACACTCACTTTCCAGCAAGCCATTGGTCTAGTGGGGGAATTTGGGATGAAAACTGTGATCTTAGCTCTTGCTCCTAAAGCAAAAAGAAAGAAATAAAGAAAGACTTTGACTTTTAAGAGCCATTTATTCCAGTGAGGGTGAGAAATACGGGGCAGTAGAAGACATGTACAGGTTGGCCTGAAGATCTGGGCCTCAAGGACAAGGCCTGGGCTCATGGCCTGCAAGGCCCACCTGTACACTCTAGACAAAAAAACAAAAAACCCACAAAGAACAAAAAGTATTTACATATATATAGTTCTTGCCAGCAGGGATGCCTGGGGGGACTCAAGACATCAGGGATCGGCCCACATGAACAAAGCCTGAGGTCTTGGCTTGCTGGATGTACCTCTTCACCTTGAGCAGCTGGTGGTCTCCCAGAACAAGGAGCAGGCATCCCACCTTGATTCGGCACAGTGCCCCCTCAAAGGCCTAGTGTTCCTCAAAGGTGGACACTGTCTGCTGGAGGACTGCATGCTCAAAATCAAGCAAGAGGCGGGCCTGCACCAGCAGGTGGAAGAACTGCAGGGCATCGTCCATCCCGGTCCCGGTGAGCCAGTTTCTTTACGGTGGCCATCTTGGCCTGGCCCACCAGGAAGTTGGCCAGGCTGACTGCAGCCCACTCGGCCACCCAGTACAGGAGGGAGTAGATGTAGGAGTCCTCTGAGACATCCCGGCCCAGTGCCCAAAGCAGTGCTCCGAGGGCAGCAAAGAGTGGCTGCGGCCGGGGGCAGTTGAGGAAGGCATGGAAAACATCCTCATCCAGCACCCCCAGGCAGAAGGGGCAGGCTGCCGAGGCCACCAGGTCCAGGTGGCACACAAAGATGCCAGTGGCCAAGATGCCATGTACCAATCTCCACTGGAGGTTGCCGGTCTTCTTGGAGGTGGGTGCCTTGTATGGCGTGTGCCACGCTGGGGTTCCAGGCCATGCCAGGTGCCACCACCACATGATGTCAGGGTGGCTGGCCAAACCTGGGCATGCCGGGTGCACACCACCCACACGTAGCCCCTTCCAGGGCAGTGTGCCAAAGGGGCAGCCCGTATTGCTGCTGAGGGGCACAGCCTTCTAGGGTGGTCACTACTTCCATCAGGAGGGTGGCCTTAATGGCCTGTAGAAGCCAGCCTGCAGTGCAGATGGAGTGCAGTGCCAGCCGGGCAGCCAAGGCTTTGGCTGACAGCCAGCCTAACTGAGCATGGTCCAGGAGGTGCCACAGGTGGGTGGTGTGTACCTTGATGAGAGCAGCCATGGGGCCGGTGGAGACCAAACTCAGCACAACATGCTGCAGGGCCGGGTTGTGGACCAGGGACTCCTGAAGCAGTTGTGGGAAATGCAGGCGCCTGGCTTGGGGACAGAGATGGAAGGCAGCCTGCCAGGCCCACACCGTGCAGTGGTAGAAAAGGGGAAGGACTACCCCATTCAGGAAGGTGAGGTCCAGCATAAACAGCTCCTGGTCAAAGCCAAAGCCCTCCACTTGCTGCAAGAACCGGCATGCCAGCTGTCACCATGGGAAGTGGCCCTCAGCTTACAGGAGCCACTGGAGAGCTTGCAGCCGATAGGCAGCCACCCTGCTGGCCAGGTTGATCAGGCCCTGGGCCCCCTCACTGGTGGGCAGGTAAAGAGCAGCTTGCAGGAGCCAGTGGTGTCTGTCCCAGAGGAAGTCCACTAGGAGCCACTGCAGTCTCTTGAGTAGCTCTGGCAGAGGGTCCAGCACAGTGCAGCGGTGTCACAGGGTCGCCGCCACCAGTTGTTGGTGATGAAGGCCGGCTGCGGAAGAAGAGGGTGGGCAAATGCCAACACCAGCACTGCAGGTGGGCCTCCACTCCTGCCAGGTCCTCCCAGTTGTGGGCTGCAAAGACTGGCAGCCCCAGGAACACTCCCAGGGCTTTAAGGCCTTCCCGGTGCCAGGTGAGGCCTCCCCAGCAGGTCCAGAGGTGATTTGCTAGCCAACATCCCAAGCAGGAGTTTGTCACTCTTGCCCAGTTCATGTGGGCTGATGTGGCAAGCTCATAGGTGTGTTGGCAGTGCACCAGGGCCCACACATCCTCCTGGCTACCCAGGAAGACCATTACATCATCCATGTATGCCGTCAGCCAGATCAGGGGGCCCGTGGTCAGGCCCAGTGCCAGTGGCAGGGCTAAGCCAGTCAAGCGACGTTGCAGAGCATGCAGCAGTGGTTCAATGGCCAGGGCGTACAGCATGCCCGAGAGGGGGCAGCCCTGGCATATGCCCTGGGGAGCACAGCACGCCATTCACCTTGAGTAGGTGAGAGGTGTCGTGGTACAGGACCCAGAGCACTGTGATGAAAAGAGTCCCGATGCCAAAAGCCTCAAGGGTGCCGAGCAGGTACCAGTGGTCAACGCAATCAAAGACCTTCTCCTGGTCCAGGGAGACCAAGCCGATGTCCCAGCCAAAAAGCTCCGCAGCCATGAGCAAGTCACACAGCATAAACAAGTTGTCCTGTATGGTCCTGCCCAGCATACAGTAGCTCTGCTCAGGCCCGATGATGGAGGCCATGATGAGATGGAGATGCCAGCACCTTTACCAAGATCTTATAGTCAGTGCACAGTAGGGAGACGGGCCGCCAGTTCTTAAGACAGCCAAAGTCCCCCTTCTTGGGCAGCAAGGTGAGCACTGCCTGGTAGCAGCTGGTTGGCACAGTCCCATCAGTGAGGCTCTCCTGCAAGACACAGAGGAGGCTGGGCCCAAGGAGGGTCCAGAAAGCTTTGTAAAATTCAATGGACAGTCCATCAAGGTCCAGGGCCCTGCCCAAGGCAAGCCCCCCACAGCAGTCTCGAGCTCTGCCAGGGAGAGTTCACACTCCAGGTCCTCGACCTGCAAAGCGCTAAGGTGTGGCAGGTCTTTGTGTAGCTGCTGGGTGGCCTCCGGACAAATGGGGTCACCTCCAAATGAGTACTGATAGAAGGCAACAGCATGCCTCTGCACTTCGCCTGGGTCCATGAGCAGCTATTCCTCCAGGGTCTTGACATGGTCCAATGTCTTTGCCACAGCCCGCCACCTCTCCAGGCTGAAGAAGAAGCTGGTTGGGGCGTCGACCTCTGTCAGCTCCTGGCAGCAGGCATGTACCCATGCACCAAGAGCTGCACCCTCTGCCAGCTCCTGCAGGTATTTGTTGTGGGATCAGAGGCTCTCGAGGAGCGTCATGTCGTTGCCTGCGTGGAGCAGGGCTGCCCCAAGCTCTGCCATGTCCTCTTCCAGCTCTTGGGTGTGGCGGCGAATCTCGCTTGCTGCCAGCTCAGAATACTGCTGACAGAATGCCCGAATCTGGATCTTCCCCATGTCTCACTACAGCCTGCAAGAGGGGTAGTCTGTTCGTGCAACCTCCTCTAGAGGTGGGCAAAGCATTTCCTGAAGTGGGTGTCCTGTAGCAGACTGATGTTGAGGCACCAGTAAGGGGCCTGTATGCGTGCTCTGCCAGGCAAGCTCAGTTCACAGCAGACAAGGGTGTCATCTGAGAGGCCTGTTGGGATGATGCAGCTGCTGCACAGTAACAGCAGATGGTGCTGGGTGATGTAGAGATGGTCAAGGCGGTCCATGGCAATCCCACTGGCACTCATCTTTGTCCAGGTATATTGGCACATGCTGGCATGGAGGACCTGCCAAGCATCAATGAGATCTGCCACCTCCAGCATGGTCTTCAGCTTGCAGGCCGAAGGCAGGTGTGACTCTGGCCCTGTCTGGTCTAGCAGCACATCAATGGTGCAGTTGAAATCCCCACCCATGACAAGCAGGTCATTGCTCGCACTGACATCACACAGTAGGTTACCCAGGGTCTCTAAGAAGGCTACTCTCTCCCTCCCCTCAGTGGGCATGTAAACATTTATGAGAAGCAGGCTCTGGTGTGCCAGGGTGATGTGGATGGTCAGCAGGCAGCTGGGGATGACCTCTCATGGCACCACCGAGTCATACTGCAGCTGTGGTGAGAGGAGAGTCGCAACCCGTGCACTGAGGTTGGTGCCATGGCTAAGAAACAAGCAACCTCTCCAAGCAGCATGCCAGTCAGCTTGATCATGCATGTCACTGTGCATCTCCTGGAGGAAGGCGATCAAACCAGCCGCTTCTCCTGCAAACCCTCCAGGACAGCTATCCACTTTACCAGGTCCCTGCAGCCATTGGTGTTCAGTGAGGCAATTGTAGTAACAGCCATGAGCAGGAGAATAGAGAGGAAGGATAGGCAGGGTATAGGCAGGAGAGCAGGTGATAAAGCAGGGCAAAACCAGAGACAGGGGAAGGTCTATCCTTCCCCTACTTTGTTACATGGACCCGTCCCAGCCCCACACTTCCCTCACCCAGGTTTCCAGCTTCTCAAGGCAGAAGGCATGTTGGCACATGCCCAGATCCCAGCATATGAGTCTTGCCGCATCACTGTTGGCGCGGGCAAGCTGCGCAGGGTCCAGGCACCACTGCAGGATAGTCTCTGCCACATTCCTCTGGTCCTTGGTCTGCTCTAAGACATTGAGGAGGCCTCCATAAATGGGGGCCACCCAGGAGGGGTTCTCCAGCAGGAGCTAGATGTTCCTGATTGAGAACTGGTAGGGCCCCACTGGGAGGGGACCTACCAGTGAGGCTAGTGAATGTGCCCTTGATGGCTAGGCTCTCTAGCAGGCCCTCCTCAGTATCCAGATTTAGGACAGTCTCTGGGAGATTGATTCCCATCCACTTCAGGGACAAATGTCATCCCGCTCCTGGGGCTGCTTGTGGCGCGCGGAAGGCAGGCACTCCATCTCCTCATTGTCGGCCTCGGTGGGCAGAGGAGTGGCTGGGGGGAGGAGGCCCTCTGCCATTTCCTGCACCCAATGCCGGAGAGGTAGGCACTCTATCTCCTTCCCACCACCAACAAATCCCACAGGCTGGGATAGAGGCAAGGGGTTGCCAGACCCCCCGTGCTCCTCCAGCATCCTCAATTGTGGTCTGAGGTGGTGGGGTTGCTGGGGGGGCAGGCAGGGTGGGGTCAGGCTCCCTGGCTGCATTCTCCCTGGCACTGGAAGTGGCAGGCCCCAAAGGGGCTGGGGCTCCTTTGGAAGCTCCCTTCTGCCTCTTGTTCTTTGCTTTCTTTTGGGGAGGTGCTACCTACCCCTACTCCAAAGGGGTGGGCCAGGTTGCTTGTGGCTTATCACCTCTGGCACCGCCACCTCAACTGAGGCAGGGGTGGAAGAAGATGGAGAGGGGATCTTGGTTGTTCCACCTGTCAAGATCTCAGTGCTAGAGGTGCTAGCCACCCCAGATGGAACTGGGACAGGAGGGACTAGAAGGGCATCCCAGCCCCTCCACCAGATGAGACCGCTGCACTGGGGTGGGACAGCCCTGCCAGACAGGTGGAGGATGGAGAAAGGCTGAGAGGAGGCCATGGTCGGCACACCTGGTGGGGCGTCAGCACCTGAGGCACCAGCCGCCCCAGAGGGGACTGGGGCAGGAGAGGGCTGGGAGTACTCCCCAGCCCCATCCACTGGGTGGGGCATCAGCCCCAACAGGGGCAGGAGGAGCCTGGGAGGATGTCCCAGGCTCCCCCTAGGGTGGCATGCTCATGCCAGAGGTGCCAATCTCAACAGATGGAGCAGGGGTGGAGGGGGGCTGGGAGGAGCCCCAACCCCACACTTTGATGAGGCTCACATGCCAGAGGAGGACACACCATCCCCCTGCATGGGTTCATCAGCTGGTGCCCTGGGAGACTGCCCCAGCGGGCACTGGGTAGCCAGGTGGGAGCTGCTGCCACAGTGGCAGCATGTGGTCCCGCCTTGGGAGAAGTAGACCATATATGGCCTCCCATTTCTCCAGCCTGTAGGTATGCTGCTGGTTCTTTCTTCCTAGGTGTAGTATCTTCCAATTGTCAGTACTGAATCCCATCCTATTCTCATCCACCCACCCCTGTAACCTGTGCAGATCTAGTTGTAGCCTGTCCCTCCCTTCTAGTGTGCCCACCTCTCCCCACATCTAAGTGTCATCCACAAATTTGAACAAGATGCTTTTCACCCATTGTCCAAGTTGTTGATGAAGATGTTAAACAGTGCAGGCCCAAGCACTGAGCCCTGAGGGACCCCACTGCCCACATTCCTCTGGGTCGAAAATGACTCATCCACCACCACTCTCAAAGTACAGCCCTCCAGCCAATTTGCAACCCATCAGATTATGTAGGCATTGACGCCACAGTTGCCTAATTTTTTAATGAGAATGGGGTATGAGATGGTGTTGAAGGCCTTCCTAAAGTCCAGAAAGATTATATTTGCGGCGACACCTACATCTAAGGACTTTGTGACCAGGTTGTAGAAGGCCACCAGGTTGGTTTGACAGGACCTGCCCCAATGAACCCATGTTGGTTGCTCCTATGCATAATCTCCTCTGCTGGTCCCTTGCAGATGTGGTCCTGGATAATATTCTCAACGAGCTTCACCAGGACTGAGGTAAGACTAACAGGCCTATAGTTTCCCTCCTCTTTTTGAAAATGGGAAACACATTGGCCCTTTTTCAGTCCTCTGGCACCTGGCCAAAGCACCACAAGTGCTTGTAAAGCTGTGCCAGGGGTCCTGCAATGACCTCTGCAAATTCCCTCAGCACTCTAGGGTACTGAGAGCATCACACCTATGGGAGATTAATTCTCAGGTCCTATAGGCATGAACTTTTCTGGGTGGGTATGAGGACCCCATCAGTCTTTCCTGCCCAGAGTAGGGGGGAGGGGGGTTGAACCTGATGCTCTCACAGGGTCCCTTCCAGCCTTAAATGTCTGTGAATCTGTGAAGTAGAGATTAACATACTTTACAGATTCCCATGACTGTTCTCCTACCTCAAATCCCTCTCAGTCCACCAGACAATAAAGTTTTCCCCAAATCCATCTCAAGTCTAAGATCTGTCTGAATATGTTTCCTCATCGTCTTAGATAATTACAGGGTGTTATGAGGTATACATGGAACATAGGATACACCTTCAGAGTTCCTGGAGTTCATGGAGGTGGAATCTGAACCCCACTGAATTTTACTTGCTCAGTGATCTGAAAGAGCACCCTGCATTGACAGCACATAGTCTCATTGTCTTGATGGTCCCCAAGGAAAGCCAGATGTTGTCTCCAACATCAGGGTGGGGAAGAGATTGATGTCTGCAATCTGCCTAGTGTTTGTACTATGCCAATGCCTGGGGAATGTATTGGAACAGGGTAATGAGATTTGCTGCATCAGACACTCAAGGGAGCCTGGATAATGAAGGATGGCTATAACAGTGGAAATCATAGCTGGCAAAAACAGCTGAGGAATTGATGATTTTTACATCATTGTAAAAAGTAACAAGGTAACCAGATTGTAGTTCAGAAATCAGTAGTGACTCATGTTTTCTGTCTACCTTTTTGTTTGAGGATGATATCTGGATGAAATGAAAGATTCCATGATCACAATCTACTCATTTCTAGAACTCGGATAGAAACTGGGGGCCCCTTCCAAGACAACACAAAATGAAAAACCATGAAACCAGAAAATGTTCTCTGAACATTTAGGTAAAAAGTTTCTTAGGTCATCAGGAGGGAGCAGAGCAGGAGAAAGTGGGCCAGCTTGCTACATAGGTCAGTTATCCCCAGAATACCACATTATAAAGAGGATGTGTCTACACATGACTTTAAGCAGGCTAAACTGAATGCACATTATAGTAATGTGAATTAAGGGGTTTTGGCAGGTGTCTATATGTGGTGGGTCTTGGGACTAACTTTAGTTCCAGGTCATTTCAGCCCTGCTATGTGTCCCTGTGGCCATCAGAAGTGCTTCAGCCTCTGGACACATGGGTGCCATACCAAAGTCACAGCCAGCTTCTGCATTTGGCAGCCATTTTGGAAATAGTCCCCTGCCCTGTGTTCCCTCTCCAGCCCCTTACCTGCCCAGGAGCTGCATACCCAGAACAGGGGCAGCACACAGCAGCTCCTTCCTTGCCCACCCCAACTCCCTGCTTGCAGCTGTCCCTGCCTCTGCCAGGGATGCCCAGTACCCCCCCTGCTCCAGCATGGCCCCTGACAGTGATGACGAGTACCTTATGCTGGCCATGGTGCTTAACCTGCTGGCCCCAGCAGGCACCCCTTGACCAAGGCCCCAGGAGAGCTGCACACCTGCCAGTGGGGTCCAGGGCTCCAACTATGCTGTTGGCTTAGAAACAGTATTTAAAGACCTGTTTTGGGGGAACTGGCTTATAGGTATAGATATACGCATTTTAAGGAGTCAAGATGGGCAGCAGGGGTTAAAATAAATTTCTAATGAGCTTGGGAGACACAAACACAGTTTCTCATGGCCCTGGAAGTAATTGGGCTGTCTAATATAATAAGGCCAACAGATGGAAACAGCCTGAGACTTGAAAGAGGATAACATAACACAAAATCACAGCCTTCAAGGCCAACAAAGACACAGTTTAGGAAATAGCCTGGAAACCAAAGGAAGTTCATACCATACAGTCCCATAATACAAAATAATTGATACCAGCAGTAAGGCCTCAGAGAGCGGGGGGCCTAAGTCCCAATTTTGGGGGAACTGACCAAATTAGAAGGCCTGAAGTCTATGTGAATGTGTGACCAGAGAGACAACCAACCAGAAATACCCACAAATGAAAACTCATCAGAAGTCATCAAGGGGGAAGGAGAATACAAAAGCAGAGACTTGAGATTAACAAAGGGTCCTTCCCTTTGTCTTGTCTGTCCCTCCTGTCCCCCCCTGTACCATCCCATCTTTCCCTGTCCCTTCCCATTTTGCCCCCTGAGAGGGGTTCCCATCCCCATCCCTGTCCCCTGAACAGGGTCCCCAAGGCCACCATGGACCAAATGCATACTGGAGCCCATCTCATGCACGCCACTGGAGGGGGGCTGTGAGCCTTGGCATCCCACCTCCAGACTGCTGACACCTAAGAAAGATCCTTAAAGCAGAGCCTGCATCCTGACCAGATGTACTTTGACTAATGACAGCCCTAGGATTGGTAAATATAGAATTATTTAATTGTTTATATTTTTGCTTTTTTGTTCTTGCTCTGTATCAATAAATTCACCTATTATCGACTGGCAGGTGTTGTGGTAAGTCTAAGGGTTGTGCCTGCCTGGAACAAAAGTATATGTGCTGGGTTCAATTCCAGTGTCAACAATGGGAGGCCCTAGCTGATCCTTTCCTCCTACACTCTCTGCTCCAACCTGCTTGCACCACTGCCCACACAACCCTTACCCCCTGCTCACCCCTAGCAGCACTGTCAGGACCCTGTGCTCTATTACTATCAGGGGCCTGAGTGGCAGCCAGGCAGCCCACAGCTGCCTGTTGTGTCAATTAAGCAGAGTTGCCTGATTGGAGAACAGGGCCCAGCTGGAGTATATAAGGGTTGTATCCCTCAACTTCAGGGCAGCAGTTTGCTGCTACCAGATGAGGAAGTAACATCCAGCTAAGCTGTTTCTTGGAACATCTCAGGGGTAAGGGCTGGGTCTATGGGGAAGGAGGTGGCCCTAGATTCCTGGGCATGACCTGAAACTGCACCTTGCCAGAGAAGGGTGGCACAATATAGCTACCTGTGGTGGGGTAGGTCCCCAGAAATGCCAGGCCAGTTATCTCCCAGGTGAAAAATGGGTAAGGGCACCTGAAAACCCCAGCTCCCACATCCCTGGCACTACAAGCACTGAAGCATGGCCCAGGCCAGGTGGAGGGACCTGTGGCAGTGCCCAGTTTTGCAGAAGATCCTGGGTGCATTAGAGAGCTGGCAATTAGGCTTCAGGGGGGTGGGGCCCTGAGCCTTGGGGAGCAATTAGGGAAGCTCCCAGGGTGAAGGCATATGGGTTAAATAGCTTAGATAGAAAGTAGTGGGATGGGGCTTGGAGCCCTAATCCATATTTGTGAGGGGCTTGAAGCCCGTAGTGAGAGGCTCTCGGGTCCAGAGATAGTGGTTAGGTGCCCAGGGATGGGGATTGTAGCCCAAGGAGAGGGCAGGCTTGTAGCCCAGGGAAGGGGCTTGGAGCCTGGAGCCTAAGGATGGGGATTGTAGGCCCAGAAATAAGGCTGGGAGCCCAGCATGTGCAGAGTATATGATAAGGCTGAATGTGAGGTCATGATAAAGAACTCAGTGTGAGGGAGCTGGGATCCTGAGCTGTGGTGGGGAGTGAGAGTCCCACGTGAGACTCCAAAACTTGGATTCCAGTGCTATCTAGCTAAAGGAAGCATCTATAAGGCATGGGACAAGTCAAGCATGTACAAAGGCCTTTCTCACCATGGCAGGTAAAGGGCAGCCTCTTGCCTTGTTAACATCTTACAATCAGAACATCATAGTATGGCAAGAGAGACGGGCAGGTGGCTAGCCAAGAAACAAGTGGGCAGGCTTATATAAAGATCGCCTCCAGGACGCCCGCTTGTTACACTCTCACAACACCCACCCCCATCCTTCCCCCCTCAACAAATTGTGCCCCTCTGTCACCTTCCTCACTCAACAATAAAAAACCCACTTACAAATGGCAAACTATATGGAGAGAAGCCCAGCCCTGGGGGAGGAGAGGTACCCAGCCAGAAGCCCTAGGGCTAGGCTCCATCTGGCTCTCTAGTGGCTGGACAGACTCAAGCCTAAATTCTCTGCATTAATGTGGAGTAACATGTCTCCACACATGTTAATCTGCATTAACTAATCCCATTTAAATGTGATGCTTGGTTTGGATGGGTATCAAATTTAGGCTCACATAGCCTAAAATTGCCATTTTTAAGCAGCATTAAGGGCACACCTGTTAGGTATGTGCTCCTAATGCAGCTTAAATTGGGCTAATCCACATTAAATGACCATGTGTAGACATGCCCAGAAGGAGGTCTACAATGAACATACTTGAGCTTGGGTTGGGAGGAAGTGGGTAGAGACTAGAGAAGGCTGAGAGATTTTGTTCAAAGCTTCTTGGTCTGGGAACACAAGATGCGAGAGCAGATGATCTGAGAGTCTAGTGCAGAGTTGTACAACTTTTAAGTGGCTGGGGGCCATAATCCTCAGGCCACACCAGCAGGGTCTGCATCGGTGGGGGCTGTATGCTCCCTACTACACCACAGATCTGGGTGTCCTCTCCTGCATCCCCCCCCCACTGCTACTCCTCATGCCCCCCTTCTGCACCATATGCCCCTCCCCATGCTTCTGTACTGCACTGAATGCCCAGACACCCTGACTTACCCTTAGTTCTCTGGAGGAGAGTGTCCACACTGCACCATGCCACCCTTCCCCCCAGGGCAGGGGCAGGGGCAGGGGCAGGAAGGGAAAGATGGAGGGAGAGGGAGACTGGCGCCCCTGACTGCTTCATGTAGAGCAATGGTAGGAACAGCAGTGAGGTGGGAGCCTGGGGACTACAAGTTAACTTCTTGCAGGCTGCAGCCCACATGCCACGAGATAGGCAGCCCTGATCTAGAGCATATTCAGCCACTAAAACTGATGTGAAACTAAGGCCCAGATCTTGGAACAGCTAAAGTGCCCGTCAAGGCAATCTTAGAAGAAAAAAGAGTACATCATGCAGCTGAAAACTGGCTTAGCTGTCTGGCAAATGGTCACTGAGAAAGGGACTCTACACAGAAGGGAACCATAACTCCATCTAGTGCCCTAATTAAACTGCTTCAGTTATGATGGCAAAAGAAGGCAGAGGACTGAACCCTGAATATTCACAAGGGTGCATCCACCTTCTGACCCTTACTACGTGTCCAATGGGTGATTCAAAGCAGGGGAAAAAAAAAAGACTAGCAAACGTCTCATGGACTTAATTCCAGTTTCTGGAAACATTCCAAATTTATGTCAACTGGAAAGACCTGAACCAGAAAGGGACACCTTCTGGAAAGTGCCAGCATTCTTCAAAAGCTATCTGGATGATGAAAAATTCTCCATCCCAAATATCATAGTTCTTCTCCACTGGTGCTAATGCCTAAGAAGGTGTATGGATATAATGGCTCTGATGATTCATCTACTTGAGATAAAATGGATCTGATAGCTCGTTGTGTTAGTTTCTAGGCCTGTATGAATAGGGAAGTATTTGATTTGGATTCAGCTGATTCAGAGGACAGTGATTCAATTCAGTGATTCAAGTAATTGTCCCCATTTGATTTGGCCAAATCAGAATTGGAGTTTCGATGCCAATTTGGAGATTCAGATCCACCAGGGAGAGGCAGGAACAGTTGGGCAGCTGCAGGTTCTCCCAAAGCTCCTCTAGCTGTGCCTGCCTCTCCCCAGGCAGGGAGCTGAGGGAGAAGCCCCCATAGCTGCCCTGCCCAACCCCAACCTCAGCCTCAGCCGCAGCCTCAGCCCCAGCCCTCACCTGGTTCCATCCTCCCAGCACTTTAAAAAAAAAAAAAAAAGCCCCGCACTCACTGATTGTAGCAGCAGTGAACAGGGCCTCTGAGGGCTCGTTGCAGAGCCCTCCCATGCACCATGGGGCAGTGGGGGGTAGCAGGGATCACCCCCTACCTGGCATACACATGGCAGCTGCCCCATGGCATACGTGCACCATGGCTCGGGAGGGTGCTGCGTGCTGTCTGGGACCTGGGGCCACTAGGGCTGAATAGTGTCGGGCTCTGGCTGACAGGTGCAGTCACCCCAGCTTCCAAACAGCACACGGTGCCCTGCCGACTCACACTGCACCCACATAATGCAACAGCCACCACGCCGGAGCTAAGCGGGGTGGGGGGGTGATCCCCTCTGACCCCCACCGCCTCATGCTGCATGGGGGGGGCTATGGCATGAGCCCTCAAAGGCCCTGATCTCTGCTACTTCATCCAGT
This sequence comes from Caiman crocodilus, assembly GCA_030014935.1. Lineage (NCBI taxonomy): Eukaryota > Metazoa > Chordata > Crocodylia > Alligatoridae > Caiman > Caiman crocodilus. The sequence goes on from JAGPOW010000290.1 coordinate 23,882,786, forward strand.
GAGTGTGAGGCTTTTTTTTAAAGTACCAGGAGGCTGGGGCTGGGTGGGGGATGGAGCCAGATAGGGCAGCCATGGGGGCTTCTCCTGTAGTTCCCCACACTGGGGAGATGCAGACACAGTTGGAGGAGCCACAGGAGAACCTGGAGGTGCCCAGCTGTGCCTGCCTCTCCCCTGCAAATCCAAATCTCCCCAAATCTTTTCCAAAATGATTTGGAGGCTTTGGATTCAATTCAGACCTTCTAATGGGTCTCCTGCTTCAATTCAGATTCGGAGATTCAGCCTCCAAATTGGGCCAAATCTCCTCCAAATCAAATCTGTGACTGAAGCTTTGCATAGTCCTATCAGTTTCAACTCGGAATATCTTGATTTGTGTGCTGAGGTAAATGCCTTTGTAAGCTTCTCTAAAACTGATTGGGTTTCCTCAGACTATTTAAAACAAGCCCCTTGAGCTGTGAGTGGGACTACCAGCTGCAAGTAACCTTTGATGAAACGCATACAAAAACTAAGGCTTGCAATTCTAGCAAATGTTGAGTTCCACATGCATAAAATCAGAGAAAAGGAGTGCAAGGGCCCTTGGGAGGTCATTTACTTCAACCTCCTAATCAAGGCACGATCATCCTTATTCAAACCATCCCATACAAATTCTTGTCTAATCTATTCCTAAAACTACACAATAATCCTGTCCTGGCTCTAGTGCAAGACATGTGGATGGAAGCCTGCTGCACCCCCGTGAGCCTAGGGACCCCAGGAGAGACTCCCAGGACCCCCAATGAACCCCAGTCTGCTTCAGGTAAGCAGGGACCTGTGGAGGGAGGGACCTAGTCAGCTGGAAGTGGGCTGAGGGGGCCAAGGAGGGTCACGCCTCCCCCAGCTCCTACTTTGCCCAGTCCCCCAGGGAGCCACATGACTGGAGCATCACAAACAGGCTGCACAAACAGGTATGCTCCTGGGTCCAGTGTGTGAGTTAGCGAGGGAGTTTGTGCAGGAGGGTGAGCGGAAGTCCCCCAGGGTAGACAATCCCAGCTGCAGTCGGCCTACTAGTGCCATCCTGGGTCCCCTTGGGGTCTGTGGCCTCCCCCCCTGGCTCCTCAGAGGCCTCCACCCAGATGGAGCCCATGGTTCTGGACTCCATGCAGATGAAGCCCCTGGCTCTTGGCTGTGGGGGCTGCCTGTCACTTTTTCAGGCTCTGGGGTCTGGGAGCATGGCCACCTCCCCTTGTGAGATCTGTTCCCACCTTGGGGTATCTGATGCACCAGCTGGAGGAAATCCAGGCTGCAGTTCAGAGACTGCATGCCATTAGGGACTGTGAGCAGGAGATCAATTCCTAGTGCCAGGCCTTTCTCCCTGGGAGATGGAGGGTAAACTACGGTCTCCCTCCAGGACAAGGGAGGACTCGGGGACCTTCCCTTCTGTCCAGTCATGGGGTTGGACCAAGGTGATCAAGGGCCCCAAGGCCTGCCACACAAAGGTTCCCGCCCTGCTGGAGCTTTGCAACAGGTATGAACCTCTTGCAGCCCCAGCAGAGCTTGCTAAGTTGCCAGCTCCTGCAAGCAGCACAGACTCAACTGTAGCTACCGTCCTCACTCTCCCCAAGACAAAATGCAGTGTTTGTTGTGGCAGACTCCATCCTGAGGGGTTCTGAGGGGACAATCTGACCCATTATTCCAGGAAGTCTGCTGCTTCCCAGGTGCCTATATCAGAGACATTGTAAAGAAAATCCCTGAACTCCTCCAGCCCACTGACCACTACCCTATGCTCCTTATCCATGTGGGCACAAATGACATGGCTCAGAGCACTCCAAGATGGGTCATGAAGCACTACAGGGATTTGAGAGCGGGGCTTAAGGGATTCGGGTGCAGGTAGTTTTCTCCTTGATCTTCCCAGTCTCAGGATATGGGTCAAGGAGGGAGAGGAGGATCTAGATAGTGAACCAAAGACTGCAGTGCTGGTGTTATCAGGAAGGCTTTGGCTTCCATGACCACAGTCCGCTCTTTGGTGAGGGAGGCAGTGAGCTGCTGGGAAGGGACAGCCTCCACTTCTCTCCTCTGGGGAGGAAGCTCTTTTCAGCCAGACTGGTTGACCTGCTCCACCGGGCTTTAAACTAAAAGCCCGCCAGGGGATGGGGGGACTACTGCCACTGCTGGCCTGCTGAGCAACCTTTGCAAAGCCAGCAGGCAAAGGCACTCAAGGGATCCCACCCCTGCCGCAGCCCTGGAACAAACTGTAGGCAAGGCAAGGGCTCCCAAAGGGACACTTGCGTGCCTATACACAAATGCCACGAGCTTGGGGAATAAGCAGGATGAATTTGTCCTCCTGCTAAACTCAAATAATTATAATGTGATAGGGATAATGGAGACTTAGTGGGACTCCTCCCATGACTGGACCATGGGTATAAACAGCTATACCCTGTACAGGAGAGACAGAGTGGACAAAAGGCCAATGTGGTGCCTATCTTCAAGAAAGGGAGGAAAGTGGATCTGGCAAACTACAAGCCTATCAGCCCGACCTCTATCCCGAGGACAGTCTTGGAAAAAATGATCAAAGAGGACATCCTTAACAGACTGACTGACAGCAACTTCCTGAGGGATAGCCAGCATGGGTTTGTTGTGGGTAGGTCTTACCTGACCGATCTTATTTCCTTTTACAACCTGGTGACCTTTCACCTGGACAAGGGAGAAGAGATTGATGTCATATATCTTGACTTTAAAAAAAAGCCTTCGAACTGGTATCCCATGATCACCTATTGGCAAAACTGGCCAACTACTACCTCGGCCTCACCACAATCTGCTGGCTGACGAACTGGCTCCGCAGTAGGACCCAGAGGGTGGGAGTTGATGTAAGTCAATTGTCATGGTGCCTGTGACCAGTGGGGTACCTCAAGGCTCTGTCCTAGGGCCTATATTGTTTAACATCTTCATTAATGCTGTAGACATTGGTTTCAGAAGCAGACTGGCCAAGTTCACCACTAACACCAAACTCTGGGGTAAAGCATCCACTCTTGATGACAGAAGGGTGATTCAGGCAGGCTTTGACAGACTCAGGAATTGGCAGATGAGAACCTGATAGTGTTTAACACCGGAAAATGCAAGGTTCTCCACCTTGGGAGGAAAAACCTGCAGCATGCTTATAGGCTCGGCAGTGCTACGCTGGTTAGCACTATGGATGAAAGGGACTTGGGGGTCATGATTGACCACAAGATGAACATGAGCCTTCAATGTGATGCTGCAGCTAGTAAGGCAAGCAAAATGCTGGCCTGCATCCATAGATGCTTCTCAAGTAAATCCCAGGATTTCATTTTCCCATTGTACTCAGCCTTGGTGACGCCACAGCTGGAGTACTGCATCCAGTTTGGGCTCCACAGTTCAGAAAGGATGTAGAGAAGCTTGAGAGAGTGCAGAGAGAGTTCATGATCAGAGGTCAGGAATACAGACCTTATGATGAGAGGCTAAGAGCCATGGGACTCTTCAGCCTGGAAAAGCGCAGGCTCAGGAGTGATCTGGTAGCCGCCTATAAGTTTATCAGGGTGTTCACCAGGATCTGAGGGAATGTCTGTTCACCAGAGCACCCCAAGGGATGACAAGTTCGAATGGTCACAAACTCCTCCGCAACTGATTCAGGCTGGACATAAGGAAGAACTTCTTTACTGTCCAAGCCCCCAAGGTTTGGAATAGACTGCCGCTGGAGGTAGTACAAGCGCCTACCTTGAACGCCTTCAAGAGACATTTGGATATTTATCTTGCTGGGATCCTATGACCCCTGCTGACGTCCTGCCCCTAGGGCAGGGGGCTGGACTCGATGATCTTCAGAGGTCCCTTCCAGCCCTAGCATCCATGAATCCTGTTGCACTATATTACAAAGCACATTTCCCCAAAATGCCAAGAGCACTGTAATCCACCACAGATAAAGCAGACGGGCAAGAGCAGTATCAAAGTCCTGTTTCTGTTAGGGTTGTTAAAATACACTCTACAAATCCAAGGGAAAGGACCATGCCCTTCACTACAGAGGAAGGCAAAATCCCCCGCAGTCTATGCTGATCTGACCCAATGTGGCAACTGATCTGACCCCAAGTGGAGGGACAAGATCATTTCACCAAGAACCTCTGAGTTTTAGTTCTAGAAGGAGCATCAGCACATCCAATTCAAAATCCCAACTTCAGCCTTACCCAACACTCGATGCTTCTGAATAAGGTGGAAAAAAAATCCTTCCACCTGAAGCAACAGAAATGGGAAAAAAAATTTCCCAGCAGGAAGCTCAGAAGCTTGGAAAAACCAAGCACCCTCCACTGTGCTACGCAACCTGAATACAGCAAAAAGCTCCACCTATAGTCCATAACCAGAGAGACAAAATGTCCCTTTCTGTGATCCTCTCCCCTGTGGGTGGCCCTTTTTGTGGACATCGCTATTTTGCAAGAGTCCCTAGCCAACACCCCTCTCTAGAATGCAACATACATGTCATGTATGGGGAACTGGTTCTCAGAAAAAGTAAAATACCTAGATAACAACAAACCGATATATCATAAAAAATCCCATTAATAAAATGTTGTAATAGTCTAGACAGTTACAGAATCCAAGGAACATTTCTAGAGTTTCAAAGTCACAATATCAGCTCAGAAAGCTGTTTTTTATTCATCTCCCTCTTGAATCCAATCCGGGTTGTAGGCTCCTCACAGGTAAAGTTTAGTGAGTACTGTAACCAAATAAAGCCTATTAAAGGACTCCTTCGTCAGTGGCAAGATGCACTGGTGGCATATGGCCACTTGGTTCGGAACACAGGTATCCACAAGAAGGTCTAGGGCTCCATCCTTCTTTGGGGATAAAAAAATGTTGAGGCCCATGACTTGACTGACAGATGAATCCAGTTTTCTAGGATTTCCTGAAGGTGTACAACTCAGGCACAAAGAAAGCATAAATGCTCTCAAAGGAAATCTCTACCCCAAGCTGGAGGTGGCTGGGTAGTCATAATTCTTTGAGGTGGCAGGGGATCCGTTTTCTTTTTTTACTAAAAGTATCAGCAAAATCTTGATATTTATTGGGGAAAGCAGCGGTTTTCTGAGACTGTACAGCTATTGTATTGCTCAGTGGCTAGGCTGCCACAGGATAGGTAGAGGGTGTTCTCAGCCCTCCCCAGTCCATAACCTGGTGGTTTAGAGTACATTCCTGGGAAATGAAGGAGTGTGTTCAAACCTCCTCTGACTGCAGGGGCTACAGCCTAGCTCTCCCACTTACTGAGCAAAGAAATAGGCAGAGCCTTCTCAACCTCTGTCATTAAATTTACTCTGAATATGCCTTAATAGATCAGGGCTCTCAGAGGATTTGGGTGAAGGGATGACTAGTTAGTGAATTTAAAATGGCATTAGAAAGGATTCAGATGCTGGCATGTATGTTTCATTTAAAATGGTAGACCTACCAAGCATACACAATAGCTATTTTTCTTCAGCACTGTTTTGGCCTAAGTACTGGAATGTATCTGATACATGCTGAAACAGGACTTCATTAGTGCATAAACATTTAGGATGCTATGTTCTATCTCAAAGGTAAATGCTTTTCAGCTGTGAAGAAAATTCCTCCTACATGTAGTCTTCACGCACTGTAAAACTCTATAGGATTCTTTGAGATGTTAAGGTCAGCATTCACTCCAGAGGACAAGCAGGATAAAAAGGATTACTGCTATTAATTAATATGCATTACAAATTTAAAAAAAAAAAACCTGCATAGAGCCAATTTCATTCATTATATTGGGATTTAATTTGATTTCCAGAGCCAAATTTTCAAACCCTAGGCTCATAAATAGGACATCAAAGCCCCACATTTGAATTCCTAAATCTGTTCAGAGAAGATTTTACAGAGAATAAGGACGTTGTATGTAAACAAATCCTGCTTCTGGAGGCTAAAAGCAACATTCATGAGCCAAATGCCTAACAGCCACTTTGCATGTTCAAGTTCAGGACTGAAATAGTTCTATCTAGACAGGCACATTTAAAAATTGGCCTTCACACATCATAAATGTGATGGATTTGTGACTGCCTGGAAATGTTTTAGCTTGGGACCTACAAGACCCGGTTCATAGAATAATTTGTAGTATCTTCCATGACTGCATAATCTGTTTCAGGAGCTGGGGAGATTTTGTAAAGTAACATGCATAAGCAATTCTGTTAGTGTAGCTGATGACATGTCTACACTGCACTGGATTATGCCAGGTAGAGCCTCCCTGGAAACATACCCTGCCCACATGCTTTTGTTCTGTGTGCACTGTGCACCAAGAGTCACGTGGCCACCTTTTTGTGTGCACATAGGATACACTTGGTGCCATTTGCAGGCTCATAAGAGCAACTACCTGCCATTTTTTTGGCATGCATCACACCAAAAGCAAACAGGTGGGATGTGTTTTCTAGCACCAACTCAGAGATTTGTTGAAATCTGACAGGGCCATACTGTGAGCACTTTTGCTATGGCCTTGAACTTGCAATGTCTAGACTATCGATGATGTGACATAATACCTACACCACCCCAGCCCCCACAGACAGATAGACATGCAGGCAGGCAATTTAGAGTGGAGGGCCACTTAAGTTTTGGTGAGTTGTCAAGGGCTGCACACACAAAATCTTTCAGACAAAATCATTTTTACAAATTATAGATAAAAACCAAATCATATACAAAGAATCAGACATCTACTATAACATATTTTAATTTTATTTCAAAAAATAATTTTCATCCTGATCTGTGTGTTTTTTGCTAGTGTATATAGAGCCAACTGCATAATAGCTCAAAATAGTCCTACACTTGTAAATTGTATGTGTAAGGGTGTGTGCTGGGGCAAATGTATGCACTGTCCAGGGCTGGGGTGGTGCCAGTGGCAGGCACAGGGCAGGTGCACACGAGAGCACAGCACAAGCTGCCCCTGGTGAGACCAGGCAGGGCTTGGCTCCATGCAGAGCACTGTGGGGGCAGCCAAAGGCCAAATACAATCAACTGGCAGGCTGGATCAGACCCAGGGACCACATTTTGTCCACCCCTCCTCTACCCTTTGTACATCCACTAAATGAGGAGAACACTGCCAGAAACAGTTCCTTATGTCTCAGGCTGTAGATCACTAACTAATGCAGAAACGAGTCTGAATAAATTCCAGTGACAGTATGTATGAAGGGAGATTCTCAAAAGCATCAGAGAACTGAAGGTAAACTGGCATATATAGTCACATGCAATTATAGTGACTGCAAGGAAAGGCAGGACAATATCTGAGGTTCTAGTTGCAGATTGGTCTCAAGACCAAATTGTTCCAGCGTGTTTTCCTAGGGACTTTATACAAAGCTAACAGGCAGAAAGTTCATTGTTCCCCAGAGCCAGATAATGTAAACAGCAGAAAGAAAAATCTGGTATATTGGAAGGGTACAAAAGCCAAAAAGGGCTTTATCTCTATCTTGTTTCTTTAGGCTTTGGGCTCCTGGAATTCTTTTCTTTTTCCACATGAACTCTGAGCTGCAGAGAATTCAGTCCTTTCACTTTTAGCTCCTGGTTTGGTGAAAGTCTTACAGTTTTGGCCTCAGTTTCAGAAACCCTCCTTCTTTCAGAAATTGCCTGGAGGAGACTAAATCCTCTGGTGCCCTTAGCACTTTTCAGGGTCAGATAAAATGGTTCCTCCACAAAACATCAAAACCTACTCCTCTTGTATTTGCTACATGCCAAAAATCTTTCTCCCCACCCTAATCACCACATTTGTTAAAGAGTTATTTTTGGTTCAGTCAAGTAAAACAAAATAATAAGAAATGTGCAAGAAATGAAGTATAATAATGATTTCTTTATTGACAAATAACTGTGCCCATTTGTACTGGGATACTGGGTCTAATTCCCAAAACTTTCCTCACATGGGTATCAAGCTAGATTGTTTTTAGGCATTAGTGCTCATCAGCAGGGATCTGGGTTTCCCTTTTCCCATGGAAAAATGGAGAAAACCACAGATTTTACCTTTTACTGGAGGCAAATGCAGATTTCTCCTTTTACCAGAGAAACCCACGGATTTTGAAGTTTTGCAACAAGCTCTCTCTGGGCTGGCAGAGATCCCACCTGCAAGGGGCTGGGAGGGAGAAAGAGGAGGGTACCCAGGCAGGGGGCACCATGTGCATGTACACAGGCAGCATGGAGAGCAGCTCCCACAAGTAAGTGGGGAAGGGGGGGGGATTGATGCCCTATAGAAAGGAAGGGAGGGAGCTGGGCAGGGCTGGCGCTGGGGATGCTGCCCAGCTGGGGAGTGCCTGGGGATTGGGGCCTGGGGATGCAATGTGCAGCTGCATGGCTCTGGTGGGGGGTGGGACAGGGAAATAGGTGGCTCATCCAAGTGGTAGAGGGGGTGAGGCTGGCTCCCTGCTGCTTCACACACTCCCAGAGGGGGCAGAGGAAACCTGCCCCCTCAGATGTGTGTGCAGGTCAGGGGTGGAGCAGACTGCTCACTGTGAGCTTGGGCAGGAAGGAATGCTCCCCGCTGCTGTATGCAATCCCAGACTGTCCTCTGCACAGATCTGTGCAGAGATGATTTGAGCAGAGTGCAGGGCTCCATTCCTACTCAAATCCCACAGGCTCCAGACCCAAAGAAGCTGCTGCTGCCATCAGCAGTGGCGGCATTGGTGGCCGGAGGGTGGGGGTGTAGCAAGGAGCTGGATGCGGAGCCACAGCTCCGCCTGCTTCCACGTCACCTCTGCTCCACGTGGACCCATAAAATGCAGAGCCTGGGGTGGTTGCCACGATTCACTCCCCTCTAGGGATGGCCCTGGATCTGTGCTTCAGGCTTGGGCTCCCACCTTGCTGCCCTCCCCCGGGGTCTCCGCAACCCAGCATGTGCAACCTGGTGCTGCAAAGAAGAGTGAGGCCACGCAGAAAAGCTACTTGCCACTTCAAGCTCTGCGCTGCTCTGGCAATGCATCCCCTGCATCCAACCCCATACTGCCACTCCCACTGAAGCCATGCATGCAGAGAATGCATTGCTTTCCTGCGTGGCTCTGCTGTTCTTCCCAGCACTGGGATGCACAGCTTCTGTCCCATGCACAGATCTGAGAGGCATGGGTCCTCCTGCCCACCCCCAGGAGTGCATGCCCTGGTGGGGATCTAGACCATCCCCCCTCGTCCAAGCCTACAGCAGGCAGGGGAGCTGTGCTCCACTCCACAGCAGCAGCTGCCACCTCCTGCTGGGCCAGAGGGGCTGTAAATGGGGAGTGAGGGGCACCAGCAAGGCCACAGAGCTGTGGGTGGGAAGTAAGGGGAACCAGCAGGGCTGTGGGGACCCAGGTGGAGTGAGGGGCACCAAAAGAACCAGACAGACTGTGGGAGAGCTTTCATTTTAATCACGGAGTTTAGTGGGGTTTAATCAAAGAATTTGCAGGTTTTTTATCAGGAAAAACCAGAATCCCTGCTCATCAGGGTAGGTGCAACACAATTTATACCAATGAGTCTCAGCCAGGGTACCACAGAACCCACAGTGCCTTTAGATCCTTTCAAGGGTACCACAGGTGCCATACAAAATTAGCACTGCTTGGTATGATTCACAAGGTAAACCTAGAGATCTCAAATAGGAATTCATGATATTAAAAACATTCTGAGTTGTTGTGGTCTGAGTTCTTAGTAAAAACTTTGTGCTAGCATTTTCCAAGGGGTGCCTCAAATCCACCATGGAGTGCCTTAAGTCCAACAAGGGGCATTAAGTCTAAAACGGTTGAGAACCACTGACTTATACACATGTTGTAAAATCAATGCTTCCTCTTCCCCTCCCCCAGCTACTCCTGCACTTTTGCATGATGACAGACTTTGGCCTTAGGCAAACCTAAAGGCAAGTCAGTACCTAGAGCTACAGTGATTTATTGTAGAATAAGGCCATCTATATACATGCAAAATTAGGAAAATAATCCATCCCTTGTTCTAAGTGTTTGACAATCTAACATTATCTGATTAGAGTTCACAATGGATTTGTACGGAATCCTGATTAAAAAATCAATTAAAACTTTGTCATCAGCTGAGAAGGATTTCACCCAGATTATACAGACTTCTGTTTGAATTGATACTCTTGATTTACTATATTTATTTTCAAATAGTATGCTTTCCTGATGGATTTATTCAGTAGAATGATAGATCATATGATATATCATAAATCATCATATGATGCTAATGTGTATGGGGAGGAACAGTGGAAGAAATCAGGCCAAGTAAACTACTACACCACACTTTTTTCAATACAGGCTTATGACTTGAGCATAAAATATAAGGTTTTCACATGAAACTACAAATACAACACCCAATGAAGCTTTCTCTTGAATCACATGACACCTAATGATTTATATGCAGCCCCGCAAAAATATATTTAATATATTTCTAGATTATTCAGTTGAAGAGAAAAAATACAATACATACACTGATTTCACATTTTGTTACTGCATAGTCCTGGAGATTTATCATGTGGTTATCTTTTAGAGATCTGTTTCTTTCTTTTAAAATCAGATTGTAATTTTTATGCTTGTTTATATATTCAACTTCCAGAATGTCCTTTCTCATCATCTATAAAACCTATAAAATCTATAACTAAAGAGTTACACATTGGGAATGGGTTGGTTGAAGAGAGCTAACTGTATTAAATTTTATGTTTGCTGTCAGACACAAAATGGTAAGTGCAGCTGCAAGAACGACACAGACCTGTCATCTACTGCCTTGTAAATCCTGGCACATCCCTTACTGATATCACTGAACTTTTCTTGTTAGCTATAAAGCACATGGCTCACAAGTGGAAACTTGCAATTCCATAAGACATTACTCAAGTTCTGGTACATGAAAGTGAAATGCTGTATCTTGTCAATGCAATGGAGGCACAAATGTAATATACCTTCTGGGGTTCCAAATAGCAATGAATCGTAAGGGTAAGAACCACAATTTGACAGTAAAAATACTTGCTACACAATGTTCCCATGGATTTTTTTTTCCATATTATGGTATATGCATATTAAATGAATCAATCTGAAATTATTGTTTCAAGCTCTTGGTGGTGGTGCCTGCAATACATTTCTCTGACTGTTTACAATAATAACATATACTGATGGCTACTTACTTCAGTGGCTAATTATTTATTTATGTATTTATTTAGGCTAGATTCCTTTTTAGTAACTGGCATGATCACTACTTATTTTTTTAATAAAACTCTCAAAAACATGCTAGGCAATTCCCAAACAGAAATACCCGATTTCCCCAGACCTAGTGAGTAAACTCATCAAGGGACCTGAGCATTGAAATATGCAGCATTTCAATGTCTAAATTTTATCTATCCTGCCACCCAGTGGAATTTTCATCTTTGGGTAAAATTTGCCATCCTTGAGTAAAATTCTGTGAATCAGCAGGATTCACAGAAACAAACAAGCAGAGCAAGGAGCTTCTTAAGGAAGGCAGGGCCTAAGCCTCACCCATTCCAGATAGCTATATGGGTAACTATGGGCTAAAACAGTGGTGCTGAAACTTTTTGTGCTGCAGGCCAAATGGGAGGTGCCTGCTCCATTCATGAGCCAGATGAATCTGGCAGGCCTGATCCCACAGCATGAAGGGGAGATGGTGCAGCCCAGCCCAGGCCCAGCTGCACAGGCCTTGGGAATTTGGCAATGGTGGGTGGATGGCAGTACTAATTGCTACCATTCCCATACTGCCAAATTTCCCCACCTCTGGGGAGCCCTGCAGGCTGGATGTCCTAACTCTGTGGGCCAGATTTGGCCCATGAGACAGTGGTTGAGCACCTCTGGGCTATAAGGATGTGCCTGACCCACTGGGGATTCCTATCCATGAACCCTAGTCTGGAATTAGGAGCCTAACCTATGTCAAACATTTTCTTACAACACAGTGAGAGAAACTCACCCCTTTACAGCAATGAGCCAAGTATCAGGGGGCTGACCTGGAATGTGGTAGACCTGTTTTTAAATCCTCAGTCCCACTGATTTGGAGCAGAAACTTGAACCAAGGGACCTAAGCATCTCCCATACACCAGATTTCCCATATACCAGTCAACTGCCCTAACCATCAGGCTTTTTAGCAGCATGGGATAATTATTGCTCAAACTCTCCTCATGGAGTTGGTTTCTTTGAATAAATACTTAAATATGTGTTGGAGCAGGAACTTGACATGACTATTCCACATCCTGGGCTCTGAAGTCAATCTCTTGCTTACACACATTCATACAATAGATATCTAATTCTGTATGCAATGTTGAAGAACTCGAAGGCTCTTCATAGACCAAAGAAGCTGTTATTGCTGCTTTTGATATAATAAGAGACTTAGGCAAATCTCCCTCAACAAAATCCACATGGGCAGCCCCTTCTGAGTTCAGCAGAATTCAATGCAAGTATAAGAAATCTTTAAAACTCTGGTTGCAGAATTGGTGCCCTGCCTGTTATGTTTCTTTTCACTATTAGGAGTGTTGAGAACTTCTCAGTCTGGAAATATTTCATTTTCTCAGTGCAAAGCATAAAAATGTTACTGCCCAGTAACTTAACGACACTAGACTGTCTTTTCTAACTAAGCATGTATTACCTTGCTCTGTTTTAATTGGTGCTGTTGCTCTGAAGTTTCCTCTTGAAAAGAGACCCAGAGTGCTTGGCTAGTATTCAAATTAACCAGACTATCTTCCCGGGGTGCTCTGGAAGCACAGAGCAATACCAATAGCTAGACCTTTGTGGGGTTTGGCTTTATTACTTTCTCTGTAAATGAACTGACAGATTGAAAGTTTAAACCAATTTCCTGTTTCTAACAAAATCCTGTGCAAAGAGACTGAAAGACATGTGTGCTAGTGCTGCTGCTTATTAGAGATGAATGAACAAGGAAAAGAAAGATTAAGCAGTTCATCACATAGATTATTTGGTGAGCAGTTCTAGCAGAGAGTGACAGAGCTGTGTGGAAGTTTCCTAGTTAAAAACCTGGAACTTGCAAAGGTTCACTGAAAGTTTAGCAAGGTTAACAAATCATTTACTGAATGTAAGTGGTTCCCAGCGTGGTTGGGAATTTGGCTAAGTAGAACCTGTTCTTCACAGGCTGCCTCCTACCATCTCTATCACATTAGATTCTATTTTCACTTCTGGATGTCCCCTTTAGAGAACAACCAGATGGACCCTTTATTCCTTCGAATTAGCATCTTCTGGGTAAGTGAGTGGCCGTCCCTTTACATCTTGAAGCAGCAAGTTCTAAAATGGCTCCTAGTTTTAGCATTGGACCTCTGGTACTGAGGCATCCCAGAACATTCTGCGATATTGGAAAATACCTCTTACTTTGTGAGAATGAGGACTCCCCCAAATCCCTATGTTTGCTAATGCATCTAATTTCCAGAATGTTAAAGATCCATTAGCAGCAGCAAGATTGCGAGGGGAAGCAGGGAGTTTCTCAGTCTCAGTCCAGGGACAAGCCTAAGGAGGATGAGTACGGGGGGAGGTCAGCAAGATTCTGCGTGATTATGTTGGAGGAGATCTGCTATGTTTCCTGCCCATTAGCACAGCAATAACAGAATTAGGAAATTACATGGATACTCTAGGTCCCAAAGGTTATATTTACTAAATGTGTACAATATACAGGCCTTAGTGTGTGTATGTATCTATATCTAGAGAGAGAGAGAGAGAGAGAGAGGTTTCTGTTCGGTCTGCCTTCTAAATTTATAAAACACAGTGAGTGTCAATAAAGAAATACTGCTCACTTCCTATACATTAGGAAAGTGGAGCTAAAAGGCCACAGGCAATTCCATCCCAAGAAGAGCGGTGCTGAGGAGAGAAACAAATGAAAGCTCCTAGTTAAAAATTCCAGCTTCATATGAACTAAAATATTCTGGGAGATTTATCACAGCCTCTGTGACTATAAGCTAATAGGTCACATTTATTTAGCTAGGACATCCAGATAGAGGGAAACGGTAAACAAGTTCCAATGATGAAGATATGTGTATGTGAGGTTTGCAGTTACCTAGGTTATGGGATATCAATACAAATGCTGTTTCTAAATCTATGGCAAAGATTTTGAGACAAACACATGATGCAGCAGAAGCAAATGAGAGCTATCAATAATGTCAGATATTTATATTTTTTTAAATTTCAGCTAAATTCAGATACTGACTATTTCTTTAGGACCAAAGAAGAAGAAAGTTCATACTTAAAAAGTGCAGATCACAGCTTGATATTTTTATGCCATCCAATAATGGGTTACTGCTGGCTATTGTCATTTTTCAGTATTCTTTGATGGACATTGATTCTGTACTAATACTGTCTCGTATTGTACTGCCCACAACAGCACCCCCCTTGTACCCACATACTCTTCCCCCCTGCACTTTTTTCTCCCAAATAGCTAGTGCTATTAACTGCTGTTACTAGTGTTGCAAAACAGCCAAAGTTAAGGTAAGTCTGATGCAAAATTCACTAATTTCTATTCCAGATAAATTAGATACCTTGTAAAGCAGCTCATAAATTCAAAGAATAATATAATGCCTTTCCAATGGTACTGTGGTGTAGCACATTAAATGATCCTTAAATTGGAGGTTTGTTTGAACTCCACACATTTACCAATAGAAAAGGGAAAAGAGTCATGCAACCTTGTATGGATTTAGAAGAGAGAACTCATTTTTTCACCCACGTCATTCCAAAAGGTAATTGTCCTTATCAAAATCGTGCAGCATTGGATAAGTGTTATCCTTCATGAAAGTGCACAGCCTGCAACATTTTACCAAGAAAAGTCCAGTTCTGTACAAAAGTATAATCTGTCTATATAAAAAGACATTTTCTTGGTAGACATTCAAGTAGTTAGGGACATTGATTGAGCATGAGGGGAAAAAAAAGATTGTCTTTTTAAGTAAGCTCCCATTTTTATAGCTGGCATAGCTTGCTACAACAGCTTGCTATGGCTGTTAGCTCCATTTCTTCAGTTTGTTTTCAGCTCAAAATCAGAGAATGTCCATTAATGTTGGTTTAATTAATACAGGATGACAGATGTAAAAGCTAGGTTTCAGTTCTGACTATTAATACAATAGGGCAAAACAGGCATTTAATACAAACATACTGAATATATTTCAGAAAGAGGTTCACCCCATCAACAGTTCTGGAAAAACAGGACAGGTCAGAGCCTTAGCTGAGCTGCTCTCACAATCCAACCCATCACAGATTCCTGACGGCACTGAACACCTTTTCATGCACCAAGACGAACAGCTAGCTAGTCAGAGAAACAGTGCAAAAAAGGAAGGGGGAATCCAATATATTTAGTTACATTTTTTTTTCTGTAAACTTTCTCTAGATACCAATGAATTATAAAAAGCTTTAAGGGCAATAATTAACCACCCAAAAATGAGAATCTGATGAACAAAAGTGAAATGCTACTTTGCTATCTCACTTTGTTAGTTTCCTTTCCTTCTTAGAGTAAACTACATATGCTTATATACTGCCCATAGCAACGTGGCACGTGTGGAACGTTTTAAAGAAACAATACTTCACATCTGACAATAAATAACATTTTGGCAAGAAAATGCCATGAATATAAAGTGAGATACCGATTCTCTGTATCAGACAGACTGATGTCTTGAGGGGTTTGCTTAAAATCAGTTTTAGTCCTTTAAACCGAGTAAATAGCTGTCATATTTTATACACGTAAGTCTTTGGCTCCTTGCAATATCAAAATATCAGAAGCTATAGAAACTACTTAAGAATGTTTCTTTGCCAACTAACACAATATGAGACATAAAATTACTCATTATTCCCTGCCATGATGTTCTTCTGCTGATTAGAAATAGCTCCCAGAAAATCACTGGGCCACAGAAGTAACTTTTCATCATCTAGGGGGAGACAGAAATATCACCTCCTCTAAAACAGGTCATTTGGCATTAGAGCTTTGTGAAAAGCAGCTAACAGTTGTGGGTGATGAAACTAAGTGTTTTGATTTTGGAGAAACCTGTTTTATCTTTTAAAACAAACCAGTTTTGCCTCCAAGCAGATCAGCTAATTTCCCCCTCCCAGTCTGAAATGCCCTTTGTTTTTCTAATGGTCTTTCTTTATATTCCCCAATTCAAATGTATAAGAAGCAGCTGCAGTAGAGTTCTTACATGCTGCCTGACCCTCATCATGTGCAAATCAGTATAGCTATGGTGAAAATGCCCAGGCATGACCTTCAGTACAGACTATACCCAGGACCCTGGGCAATGGAGAATCTGGAGACCTCTCATTTTACTCATATATTATATAAACACTGTTGGAAAATTTTCTGTGAAGAAATCTCCCAATGCAGTTCCTTGCTGAGACTGCCCCCATTATCCTATCCTGTGATCTTAGCACTACTTCAACTAAAGCACTGTGAGCTTAGTCTGGCTTAGGGATAAATAAGTATGTTTATATAGGTAATGTATTACCAGTTAACATTTAGCATGGGGCACAGTATGGCAGGGAAGGAACATGCCACAGCTGGTAAGAGGGAGGGAAGGAGTGGGGGAGGGGAGGGCCAAGGAGGAACTAATACTTGTAGTCTATGAGGTTAAAGAGGAAAGCAGTTTATGGCCTGATGACTTGTCAATTAAGTAATTAGCTGCTCCTTCACAGGTGATCCCTCTCTACCAGTGCACCAGCCACTTCAGTGGTCTGGGAAAACCCCTCACCTGCTGCTGCTGCCAGCAGCTTTACATGGGCTGTGTTGTCTGGCAGGCCTTGCTACTGCCTCCACCCATCAAAGGACCTAGGGAGCATCTCCCAGCAGCAGCCTTGTCTGAACTGCTGTATTATCGGTTAATGGTTTAACCAATATAATTAGACGACGTTAAACAGATAGTTTTTCAAACAATGTTTTCATCTCTCCTCTGAATGGGATTCCTAATGCTGTCTCTTTGCCTTGACATTAGTGTTTAGCTACCAAGGTCTTTCAAATGGCTACAGCAGCTCTCAAAGATCCTGGGAATCAGGGAAGCAAAGGTAGGAATATAGATGCTTATATAGTTATGTAGTGTTAATTATAGCCTTTGCCTGTAATAATTTCTGTGGGGCAGGAGGTGAGGGTCACATGCATGTTTTCAGGCTCCAGTCCAAACATTCCCTCCTCAATATGCTCCAATAGCTTCAATAGACTATCAAGGTGAAAAATCTTCTCATGAGATACCTTCAGTGTCTCTTCCATTCAAACAGTAGTGAAAGATCTGAGTTTCCCTTCAAACCCAGATCAGTAGAGGACATGGGGGACAAGGAGGACATGGTCTGGATCAATACATAATAACCCCAAAGTTGTTCTTTCACTAAAGAAAAATATGGGAAAGAACAAACAAATTACTGTTAAATCTACTGCAAAGATCTGAATTTTAAATGACTAAAATGAGCAGGTTCTAAAAATTCTGATTTGCAACACAGAATTCCACCCATTTTACTTTAGAGAGCTAAATCTAATTTGATTTTGAAAGATACCTCTTGCAACTCATTAGCTGCATTTTGTCTGTATTCCAAGTCAAAAGAAATTTTTTTTAAAAAAAGAAGTTGTACATAATAAATGGAGGTTCCATGAGCAATTCAATTATTATAGTATAATTTCATTAAGGGCACAAACAGGAACATTTAGCTCTGGCAATGAATAGGAATTGGCTACTTCAAATTCATTATCAAAACACAGACAAGGAAATTATGTTAAAATAAAAATTAATTAAGCTCACAGATAAAATTAAAATTAAGAACCAAAGTCAATGAGTAAAGGCCAGATCCTCCAAAACTGTAAATCATCCTGGAACATCTGATGATGTGCATTTCAGTCCATGAAAGCTTGTGGTATACATATATACATACATACATATGTATATGTGTGTGTACACGCACACGTATTCTATAAATAAGCATGCATAAATATATACACACACATAAACATACTCAGACCTATATATATAATAAGGGTGTGCGCATGTGGGCACATGTGGATTTTATATATATGCATCTATATATATATACAGGCATCCTGCATCTTACATGCATTTAACTTAAGCAAACTAAACTATATGTGGGATGGGAGGAGGGGCAGGGTTAGAGTCTGCACACAGAGCAGCTGCTTACCTGGAGGCTCAGCCACCACCATGCTGCCAGCGGTGACTGCCTCTGCCTCCAAAACCTTCCGCCGCTGTCATGGAGCCATGCCCGGAGCTGTGTGGCCACCACCAGACGTGGTGGTGGCCAGGCAACACGTAGCCTTCCCCACCACTACCCTGTGCTGTGCTGCTGCCGCTGGCCACACAGCTCTAAGCATGGCTCCACAGTGGTGGCAGGAGGTTTTGGAGGCAGAGGCAGTCACCGCTGGCATGGTAATATGCGACTTCATTATATGCGATTTTTGCCTTTACACGCTGTCTTTAGAACGTAACCCCCGCGTAAGATGCGGGATGCCTATATATGCATACACAACGCCGCCCATATACATATATATGTAGACATGCACACACACATACATTTACACACAGTGCGTGTGTATATAAAATTGCCTTACAGCAATTAGCTTGTTAAAGCATGGACTGTTGGCAGAAGGGCTCACTCCGGGATCCCTGGGCAGCCTCCTTTTTCCAAGTTAAGTATTTACAGTAAGTCAGGTCATGGGGAAAGATGGGGAGGGGACCCTGGGTGAAATCTGCATGACCATGAGGAGACATCACAGCCATCCCTGGGGTGTGGCACATGTTACACTACATGTATAACTAATACACACACACACACACACACTCTAATATAAGGGACTCCAAGGACTCCTCCTGCCACATCCACTCATACCC
Organism: Caiman crocodilus; assembly: GCA_030014935.1. Taxonomy (NCBI): domain Eukaryota; kingdom Metazoa; phylum Chordata; order Crocodylia; family Alligatoridae; genus Caiman; species Caiman crocodilus. The sequence goes on from JAGPOW010000290.1 coordinate 23,901,537, forward strand.
TTCCATACCCACACACACTCGCACCCTCCCATAGCCCCCATACACACTCCCACACCTGCCACTATACCCACAACCCCCACCCCAATCACACACCCCAGATCAATACCTACCACACCCATACATACACCCTCCCCATCACACACATCCAACTCCCACTATTCCCCACATATTTCCGCACTCTCCCTGCCACACATATACCCACCCTCACCCACATACACCCACTCACCATAGCCACACTCCACACACACATACCTTTTGCACCCTGCCACACATACCGCATGCCCCAACCATACATTCTCCCAACCACACCCTCCATACATCCCCTGCATGCACCCCCTTACACACAATGCACCAGGGTAAGACTGTATTTTGAGCTATTATGCATTTATGCTATTCTAGATATACTATGCAAACACACATACATCAAAACAAGTTTGTTTTTTTTTAATTAAATTAAAATATGTTATAGTAGATGTTTGATTATTTTAGTTTGTTTTTTTTCCTTTTCCAAGACAGCACCCCCACCCAATTCCAAAAGGAAGTCCTTCCAGGGTAAGGGGAGGGATATCGGCTGGCAAAGGCCAGGGGTTAGGGGTGGGACTTCCAATCCCAAAATGGCAACAGTGGGGTGGGGTGCCTATTAAGGGGCAGTGCTACCCTTGTGGCCCTCAACAGCTCAACAAAACTTATTAAGTAGCCCTCCAGCCAAAATAATTACTCCCTCCTGCCTTAAGGTCTAGTTTCCTGCCATCTGATATCCCCTGTAGCCACACCCATGCCTCACAGATGTCACCATAAATCATCCACTGGGCCTGAAAGCCCGTCTGTCACTCAAATAATTTTCTTAGCCTACTGGGCCCCAGTCCAGGTAAGGTCATCTTCTCCCTGGGTCCCTAGCCCTTGTCTGGTTTCTGCTTTCCTTAGGCTTCAACTCCTCTCCCAGTTTTAGTGCCCCCCCTGCCCCCCTTGGCTTAAGCCTGATTGGCTGCAGCTTCCCTGCAGCAGCCTAAGCTTTCTGCACTCTGGGCCCCTGGCCCTGTCTCTACCCTGCCTGGACTAGACTTCACTCTCTCTCTCTCCCTAAGTTTCAACTTCCTTCCCGGTCTCTGCCTGATAACCCCTTCCCCAGCCCCTGGCAGGGCTCAAAGCAGTCGAATACTCCTTGGGCATTGCTGACACCTTATGCTCCACAACAGTCCCTACCCAAACCACTAGTGTAAAACTGCAAACTGTAAGCAAGCACCCTGGCTATTGTTACCCAAGTACACCCAAAGGTGTGCTCTATTCTCAGTTGGATGGAATGGGTAGACAGGAGGAGGTGCTGTGAGAGGGATGCCAGAATTTCAAGCAGATCCCTCTTTCCTCTATAGAGTTAGCACAAGCCCAAAGTTCTTAACTACATACAGTTTTGAATTATAATATACATAATAAAAAAACTAAATATCATATACATATATGTACACAATGAACATTAACCAATAACCAAGGTCAAACCTTAAATAGCACTATTTACCCATCACAATAAAACAATCGCAGCAGCATCAACACAATACAACATTTAAATTACAAAACATAAGGCACAATCAGGAACAATCTTAATAATATCTATTCCTTAATATAGTCTTTGACCCAAGGGGAGAGAGAGTCCTCCTTCCAATGGGGTCCCTTGGGAGTGTCCAAGAAGCACCAGGATCTTGACTAAGCAGGGGTCCACCTAGCCCCTTCTCTTGGTTTGCCTGCCCTAAACGTCTATCTCCTGTGGGACTCAAGGACCAAATGACTCATGCTCCCTCAAGTGGTGGTGGTCAGGGTGCAGCTTGATGGGGTCTCCTCTGCTGGAGTGCATCTCCAGTACCGCTGGGCTCCTCCCCACCTTGTGCCCCACTTTGGGCACTGGGGGCTCAGTTCTTCTCTTCTCAGCTGCTGCACCACTACTGCTGGCTCCTGGGTACTGGGCCTCATGCTGCAGCACTATTTCCCCAGCCCTGGCTCAGCACTGAGGGGCACAGGCCATCCATCCTTACAACAGGTGGCTAATGCAAACACCCTCCACTGCTCCCTGGCCCTGCTCCCTCATGAGCGGCTTGTGCACCTCCCTGCCTGACCACCTGTCGGAATTACTCACAGTGATGCCTGAGCTGCCCTGCCATGACTCCCAAGGCTCAGGCCCACATGCTGCCTTGTGCACTCTGTGGCTTGCTGGCCCTCCGGGGTTGCAGGCTCAAGCCGCTGCTTGCAGTTCCCAAACCATGGGCTCCATGCACTGAACCACAAACCGTGGTGGGTCCAAGCAGTCTCACACCACTCCCAGGGCCAGGTCTCTGTACACCATCTCTGTGCCATCAACAGCCTGAGCAGTCTCACACTGCTCCCAAGGCTGCTCCTCCAGTGGCAGCTTCAGGAGCCTTGGACCTATTGCCCACTGAGGGACAGCTCCCCAGCTTTTCTTGGCTCTGCTCTTCCTGAGTCCCTTGACACATCTGCCCCTCATGTTGGGCACGCAGCTCCCTTTATACACTCCAGGCCTCCGCCCCGAAGTCTTCCAGACCTGACAGTTCACAGTCTTCAGTCAGGTCCATGGGAATTCTTCTACCCCTCCCCTCAGGAAAGGGGCGTGACTTTATTTCTCTTGCTGCCTCCTGATTGGTGGATGGGATCCACCAATCAAAACAGCAGGATCTCAAGCCCGGGACTCAACCCAAGCTCTGAAAGGTGAGCCTGCTATACTATAACTGAAAGTCTCCAAGTCTATTGGAGACAAGCTTCTACTCTGCTCTGTCTCATATTCACTGGCAACCCTTCAGCACCTTGAGTGTACCACCCTGACAACTCAGGGGTCAGTTGGGTACTCCCCTGCCACCTTTCAGACCAGAAGCTCCTTCCTTTTCGGCTTGCAGTGCCAGACTGATTGTTTGGGCTCAGGCACTGGTTTTATGTGCTTCCTCAGTCCCACCCAATCTGGTCATGCAACTCTGCATGCACCCACAGATGTTACCCCTGCTGCCCTGTCCACTCTCTGTGCTAGGGCTTAGCTCCACTCTCTGCATCCCTTTGCTTCCAGCTGCCTCCCTGTTTGGCTTGGCACAGTTTGCTGCCCTGTCTCCACTCCGTGGGTGAGTTACCCTCCCAAGACTGACCTCCACCTGCAGCTAGTAGTCTGTCTGTGGGCAGCCAGCTCATTAGCTGTTAGCCAGCTTCCTAGCTGCCAGCCCTCCTTGATCCAGTACAATCTGCTACACTTTCCTCTTAAAGTAATAAGAGCCTACTGGCTTCCCTATTACATATATCTTGGTATATATGTAACTTGGTACCTATGTATATATAGCTTGGTATATACACAGGTATCTTGTTTGACAAGCCGCTGCTCTGCCATTGTTAATAATTCAAAACTTCCACCTGATGTTATTAAAATTAGCATGAAAACCTTGAGGAACCTGTAAGTAAAGAATAAACTGAAAAGAGTGACTGGGAAAGGTATCGCATTGTTTTAAAGTAATATTGTCAGATACAGGCAACCCCTGCTTAGCACTATTTCACTATAGTGCTCATTTCACTTTGATACCTAGTTTCACTATAATGCTCCTGGGTATCAAGCAGAGACCATCAGCAGCATGCAGCCTCATCGTTATCTTGCTTCATAAAAATCTTTTGTGCTCTGTGCTATTTCGTACTCTTTTGTGCTGTGCTTGTGTCACCGTCTTGCTTCGTTTTTGAGTTGAAATCAATCACCATGAATCAGAAATGTGCAACTGACTCTGAGACTGCAAGTGCTGAGAAAAAAAACAGTGCAAAAGCGTAACACTGGATCTTAAATTGAATGTCCTGAAGCCAACTGAAGTGGGGGGAATACCAGAATGAGGTGTGTAGATTGTTGAATTTGGCTGGGCCAACCTTTAGGACCATACTGAAAAATAAAGGCAGGCTCAAAAATGGTAGCCCCCGGGTAGCCCATGCCATAGATTCAGCTGCAGCCAGTGTGTAGGAGGTCCATCTCACAGCTGCAGCAACCTGGGCCCACACTGCTGCACACAGTGACCCCGTGCCATAGAAGCTCAGACTCTACACCCATCCACCACCCCCTTCAGCCCTCAAACACAAACATGCAAAAGGTTGGCAAGCCAGTCAATTGACAAGTCAAATGATATCAACTGACTGCTTATTTTTTTACCACATTAAAAAATTGTCAACAATTTCATAAAGCCGAGAATGCCTTTATGCAGGTGGTGACCTACTTTTTTATTACATCATAGTGTCATCTGTTAGCAATGGCAGAGAGTGAGGGCTCCTTGCCCTTCAGGGTTGCAGGAGGCAAGATATGCATACACTCTATTTAGAAGTAAGTACCCTTTGCCCTGCTCCTCTCTCCTGAGCTCTTCCAGCCTCCTGTCCCTCCCCTCCATTAAGCCATGTGGAGTTGCAGGTGCTATTGTGTGCTGAGGGTGAACCAAAACCAGCAGCATGGAAAAGCTTCTCCTACCAGCCATCTGCTGTGACTCCAGGCATCTCCAAATGCAAACAGGCAAATGCTTGAATAGTTGGCCTGTTGCCTACTTAGCAGTTTTAAAAGATGACTTTTGGCTTTTATCATTGCAATGGGTATTTTATTCTTTTTGGTAACTGTTCAGCTGACTGTGGGGTTTCAAATAAAAGCTAAGAAAACTATGAAAAGAAGAACTGTTCAGTCTTGTATATCACTCCAATTTACACTCATCTAATATTGATAGTTTAAAAAATATTCTATAAAATATTTTAGAGTATAATTCAATTGTTTCACACTAACAGTTAACTACCATTTTTTTCTTGGGGTTAGCATAAGCATCTAGCTTATTGAAGATTAAAGTCTCCCTATCCACTGTTCTAATAAATTCATGCTTAAAATATTTGACCATTAGTTGACAATATTTGACCTGTTAATGGACCAAGTGTTTTTTTGATCAAATGCCCAACCTTAACACACACACACTCTCTGCCCATGGTGCTGAAATATGCCATTATTTGTCCTGATGGCTACCCAAAGGCAATGGAAAGATCCCAACTGATCTCAGTATGTTTTCAAATTCTGTTGGCATCTGTAGAACTTGTTTCAGAGGATGGGGCTGAGCATGATTTTCCCTTTTACAGAATTGATTTGATTTCCAAGATTTTAACCTGTCCTTAAGGAAAGCAAGGCAAAAACAAATTGAAATCAGGTAGGGTAGTAGATTTGCACCACACACACACACACTTTGGTTAGTCTACAGCACCAGCTTTCATGGTGGTGAGCTGGTGATGCTGTGAGTTTCTGATGAAGTGAGCTTCAGCTAATTCAGGCTCAAACTATACATATATCAACATTGTTTAGCCTATAAAGTGAAACTGTACTCTATCTTCTGCTTGACTTCAGACTAACATGGCTAACTATGTCTCTCTGCTCATGAAAAATGCAAGCCAAGAGATGTTTAGCAGGCACTGCAAACTTGCTGAATCAAGGCCCTGTTCCAAATGAGATAGTGTGTGCTGCTGGCTACCATCTAATTTTTTTAAATCTTGAAAATCCACTCCCACAGGTAGAGTAGAGAGATCAGTTTAACTCATTCTATAGACAAATAAATGTAAGGCTGAAATTACAGCATATAAATCAATACACAGTAAAAGTTTATTACACATCAATTAAATAATCAGGAAAACACTTCTTTCGTCATGTTACCTATAGCAAAACTACAATGAAATTACCCATCACTTTTCACCGCAATCTTTTACCAAAAATGAAATCTCACATTTGAAAACAGAGTCCCCATCTGCACAAGTAAATATGCCTCCAGCTGTTACTGATTATGGGAGCTTTCAGGTGTAAAGATAAAACTATTGAATACTTTCATTTGTCGTCTTTGAGATGACAAAGATTGGAATGAAACTTGTATCACCAAGAGTGCCTCTAGTCTGTCAGTAAACAATGCTAAAGTTTGTAAAGGTGCTAATTACAGTCTGTTATAACTTGACTGATCTACAACGACATGCTAATGCCAGTCAGAACTTGATCAATCCTTGCAGGATGGAAGTTTCTACTCCTCCTTTGCACATTTGATTTTGAGGCCCAAATTCTATTACTCTTTTTGGCATAGATCACAATGCTTTTGAGGGGAAGCTGTCTATCAGGACCTTTTAGGAAGCAGCCTTGTTTGGTCTCCCTTTTCTGGATTACCCCCTTGAAGCCAGCCCTGGTGGGCCTTCACAGTGGGCAAGCCCTGACTCCTCTTTGCCCCTAACTTTCCCAGTTATCAGTAGTACCCCCACCTTAAAAAGCTCCTTTTTCAATCAACTGCTGAGAAGAGGACATGTTTTCCTTTTCAAAGAAGGGAGGCAAGGGGGAGGGGGTCCAAGTGCTGACGTCCCAAACCATACAGCAGACAACTCTGCTCCAAACAATCTTTATTGTGCCATTGTAGTTCTCTTTTTTCTTCCTCAGACTTAAATTGTCCTCCCTGGAACTATTCCTTTCTCTCTCTGTCTTGCCTGAGACTTTTTCTTGTCCTCTCTAAAACTAGACCTTCACTACCCAGCTCTCTTAAAACATCACTCTTCCTCCTCAGCCATCCCCCCTTGGAACAAAACTGTTACAAGACTATAACATTAAGATGGAGACAACATTTACCCAGTAAAATGAAATGAAGTCATGAGGGGCCAATCAGGGGATCCATGGTACCCTTTATGCACCTATATTTCACTTACCCAGCTGTGTAAATGGCATTTTTGGCACCTGCACAATGTTTCTGATTTTCTTACCTTCTATTATCTGTGCAGCCCATAGTGTTTATGCATCCATACCGCTACTGTGTGCCCACATTAGGCCAGGCAGGTACGGTTACAGATGTAATTACACTGGGCACATGTAAGTTACAACATTGTAGCTGGACAACAACCCACAACTTGCAGATGCTAGGCCCTGAAGGAGGAGAACCTTCCCATGTTTAAGGCCCAATAGCTGAGTGGTCAAGGAACTCACCCAAATAGCCTGACCACAGGTTAAGCATTGTCCAGCCCCCTTTCTAATGCTTTTTTTTAAGCTGGCCCCTTTGGCAACCAAGAGATGGAGATAATGTAGGGCCAGGAGAAAGCAATTAAGATAGAGGGCATGTAGCTCTCAGGTTTTTAGCCTGACAGGACAAATGGGGCAGAAATTTTCCTACTAGTCTCCTTCCATTTTGTCCAAGGACTTTTAAATGTAAGGTACGGTGGTTCAGCTTCAAAAGTAGCACTGGAGAAGGGGCTGGAAAACACCTAATCGACTGTGTAGTCATTAGAATACAATGCTGAGAAATCAGAGACACACATTCAAATCCTCTCTAAAGATGGGGTGCAAGGCCCCAAAACTTGCACCCCTGCTTTCCAGTACCTTAATTGTTCACTTCTTGGGGCTAAAACAAGCTAAGGGGCCTTCCCCCTGCCTGTGTGTGTGTAGCTACTTGGCCAGTGGGTAGCATACTGAATATAGTAGCCATGTGGAGGCAAGATAAGCCTGAATTTAAGATGAACCTTCAATAATTAGATTCTATACATGGAAAATTTATACATTTGTTAAAATTTTCCACATACAGAATCTAATTATGGAAGAGTCATCTTTAGTTCATCCCTCCCCCAGCCCTGGACTGCAGGGGTGCAGGCAGTGGGGAGGCAGGTGGTGTGGGAAGGTCAAGCAACTTGTCCCCTGGCTGTGCCTATCCCCTGTCACCTCTGCTCCCTCCTCTCCCACAGCCTCTCCTTCCCCATTATCCCCAGCCTCTGCTCTGTGCTGGTAGGCTCCATCCCCATTCTTGCCTGGGACACTGAGCACAGCCCCAGCCTGGCCCCATAGCAGCCATATGGGTTATGCACTGCTGCTATGGAGCCAGGATGAGACCATGCTCAGTACCACAGGTTACAGCATGCACAGAACCTGCCAGTGTGAAGCAAGGGTAAGGGGAGAAGAAGAAGGTCAGGCAGAGGAAGCAGAGGCTGCATGGCAGGAGGGAAGATGGGGAGAACAGAAGTGAGGGAGAAGAGATGGCAGGATGCAGAGGCAGTGAGGGGCAGGGGGAGCAAGCAGCATCTGAGGCTACTGCTGTACCCCAGGTAAAGGTTGAAGCTTTCAACCACAAAAGATCCACAGTAAAGGATCCACAGAAGCCACCTGCTCCTTCCCCACCCCCCACTGCCCTCATATATGATTCTAAGATGAGGGACTTCCCCCCACCCCACTGTTAAATGTGGGGGTACCTCATCTTAGAATTGAGTAAATATGGTAACAAAATTGCAAACTGTGTGTAGATGCTAAAATTGCTGCATATGTGGCTGGACATCATTTAGATCCATAAACTGTAATAACATTCCACCCTTATGGACCTGCATATTGTAACCTGTCTTACATAATGTTAAATTGGGAAGTGGTTTTGCAGAGCTGACTCACACCACAGATCACCCACCATTGCTCCAGCTCTCAAGAACAGGTTCCTTGTAGCTAAGTGGCTGATCTCTGCCCTCCTTTGCAGAGGTGCACGTACATTGGCCCATTTATTTTGCTTCCATAACTAAGTGAAATTCCATCATATTTAATAGGCTGGTCCCATTGTCTTTGAGTTTTAGCAGTGTGATTTAAGGCACAGTTCAGACCAATAGAATCACAACTGAATCTGAATGAATACTGAAATTTCTTTAACTTCTCAAAAAAATTAAGTAGTCAAAATACACATATTAATTTGCCTGATTTTTCACCTTGTTCTGTACACTGATATCTGGTGGAGGTCTTATTGTTTTACTGAATGTTATTTTTTTCCTGAAGCTTTAGAGCTGTTGTCAGCAGTATATAGCTTTGTACCTATACATTCAGCAAATGATTTATTAGTGTACATGCTATACCTTATTTCTTCTCATTCATAGATTCATAGATGCTAGGGTCAGAAGGGACCTCAACAGATCATCAAGTCCGACCCCCGGCATAGGCAGGAAAGAGTGCTGGGTTCAGATGACCCCAGCTAGATACCTATTTAACCTCCTCTTGAAGACCCTGAGGTAGGGGAGAGCACCACCTTCCTTGGGAGCCCATTCCAGATGCATGTGTGTCACATCCACAACTCTTAATAATAGATTCATAGGTTAATAGATTCATGGATTGTTAGAGGCTACAAGGGACCTTGTAGATCATCGGGTCCAGTCCCCCTGCACTAGGCAGGAAAAGACAACTGGGATCAAGTGACTCCAGTGAAGTGACTGTCCAGTCTCCTTTTGAAGATGTCCAGGGTAGGTGACTGCACCACCACTGGAGAGAATTTATTCCACAGTCTGGACATCTTCCCTGACTGTGAAGGAGCTTTTCTTAGAATTGAGCCTTAAGTGGCCTTCCAGAATTGTGTATCTATTGCTCCTGGTCTTCCCCAGGGGTGCCCTGAACAGCTGTTCACCAGGTTCTTGATATACTCCCCTGATGCAGCAGTAAGTTGCTACCAAGACCCTTCTCAGCCTTCTCTTCTGTAGGCTGAAAAGGCCCAAGTCCCTCAGCCTTTCCTCATATGGCTTGTTTGCAAGTGCCCGACCAGAGAGGTGGCTCTTCTCTGGATGCTCTCAAGTTTTTCCATGTCCTTGTTGAAATGCAGCATCCAGAACTGGATGCAGTACTCCAGCTGTGATCTCAACAATGTGGAGTGCAGTGAGAGTATCACTTCCTTAGTTTTACATTAACAGTTGCATCTCATGCATGCTAACGTGTTGTTTGCCCTGTTGGCAACAGCATCACACTGCCAGCTCATGTTCATGCAATCGTCGATCACTACCCCTAGGTCCCTTTCAGCCATGGTGCAAGTTAAATTGTCACCACCAAGCCTGTAGGTATATTGGGGATTGTTTGCCCCAAGATGGAGCACCTTACACTTCTGAGTGCTGAACGTCATCCGGATCCAGTCCACTCAGCTCTCCAGTCTGTCCAGGTCCACCTGTATCTGCAACCTATCTTCTGGCATGGTCACACTCCCCCATAACTTGGTCTCATCTGTAAACTTGGCCAGAGAGATTTTTACCCCCACATCCAAATCACTGATAAAGATGTTAAAAAGCACCAGTCCAAGCATGGACCTCTGAGCAACACCTCTGGCCACTTCTCTCCAGGATGGCACAGATCTGTTCATGAGAGCTCTCTGAGTCTTACCATGCATCCAGTTTTCCACCCACTGAACTGTTGAGCAGTTAAACCTAAAATCTTCCAATTTTTCCACAAGGATATGGTGAGATAATAGATCAAAAGCTTTTTGGAAGTCTAGGTATATAATGTCAACCCTCTCGCCTGTGTCCAGGTGACAAGAGACCCGCTTGTAGAAGGAGGTGAGATTGATAAGACAAGACCTACCTGCAATGAACCCATGCTGGCTATCATTCGGAATCTTACCCTCAATTAGTGTATCACACATAGATTCTTTAATGAGTTTTTCCAGGACTTTCCCTGGGATGGAGTTAGGCCAATTGGGCTATAGATGCCCAGGTCTTCCCTCTTCCCCTTCTTGAAGATGGGCACAATGTTGACCCTCTTCCAATCCTCAGGAATCTCACCTGTGCGCCATGAATTCTGAAAGAGATTTGGCAGGGGTTCCGTAATGACCTTAGCCAGCTTCTTCAGCACTCTCAGGAGAAGTCCATCTGGTCCTGCTGACTTATAAAAGTCTAGCTTTTCTAATTGATTTTCCATCAGATCAACAGCCACAATGGAAATAAGTAAACCATAAAGCTTGAGCCACAATCTCATATCCTCTAGCAGAAACAAACAGAAGCGAAGAAGTGGGAAGGAGAGAAGTGTTCATATGGGAGAGTAGTATCCATGCAGATGGCTTCCAGTCCTGTCCCACTTTCTGTGGTCATCTACACCCACAAAAAATTATAACCACATGAAGTGCAACAGAAAGAACATGCTCTGGGGAGGGTTGAGAGTATGGACAGTCTCTTATATTATCTGTAGACTTCATCTGAGAGGTGCAACTGCAGCAGTAGTAGGCATACCCAAACTAGCTTTAATTTAGCCAGTATGGGTAATAATGGCTGTGTGGAGATGATACATTGGGCATGTGTGCATGACACATTAAAGCAGACTAAATGCTTTTGCACCACTTTAATGGTGTTGGTGTTGGAACACATTGGCAGCGTATTGTGTATTAATTAGAGCCACTGTAGCAAATTCAGCAGCGCAATGCACCTTAAACAACTTATTGGCTGGCGGGGCACTCCCAGAGAGTGGTGGTGGATGGGTCGTACTCGACCTGGAGAGATGTGAGCAGTGGGGTCCCCCAGGGCTCGGTCCTTGGGCCCGCGCTGT
>JAGPOW010000290.1:23912944-23967115 GCA_030014935.1 Caiman crocodilus
CAGCACTTGTTTCCTGCCATTGTCAGGGGGTCAGACTAGATGGCCTGCTCTAGGCCCCTTCTGACCCTAGTTACTATGAAACTATGAAACTATGAAACTTGGGGCACAGCAAACTAAAACTCCTTTGAGGAGTTTCAGTTTGCTGCCCTACCAGCTGTGGAATGAAGCGCCAAGCTCCATGCAGTGCAGGGGCTCTGCAGGAAGCCCTGCAGGCAGCCTTGGCAGCAGCTCAGAAAGGCAGGCTCTGCCCAAGAGAGGAAAAAAATTAAGTGGCAAGCCTGATCCCACCGCCCCCTCCCCTGCCCCAGCTGCCTGCCTGGCTGAGCTGCACGGGGGCCCGGTGTTTCCCTCTGTGGCTGCAGTGCCCCCCAGGAGCGATATAACCGGGCACCTGTGGGTGGGTGTTACCTGGGGGGAGGGTGCCTCTGCTGCAGATGGAAGCACTACCCCCCACTGCAGCCCAGTGACCACTCCACCCGCCGACAGCTTGGCCTCCTGTCTCCGACAGAGGCAGGTAAGTCAGGTGTGTGCATGACATGGGGGTTTAATTGGCCCTAAATTGAAGCAGTGTTTTAAAAACCTACCAGTTGAATATATGGCCCTCATTTAGTCTATACATGCTCAATAGCAGTAAAGACACTGCAGCATGGACTCAACATGGGGTCAACAACCCACCCAGTAGGTTATGCTGTCATGTTCTCATTGTTACCCATGATGGTTACATTAAAACTATCTGGGATATAGCTAAACATGCTGCAAAAATACTTACAGTTACAAAATAGATGTGGTTTCTGCCCTGGACACTAGTGCTACACAGTTCCAAAGGGAAATAATAGTATTGGGTTCCAGAAATCATTTCCTTGCAAGGGCTTTTGTATGCTGAAATTCTCCATGTGGCAATCAATGAGAACATGACTTCCAAGTCATATTCCAGACTGCCACTGACTATAGTTGGGTACTGAAGAGAAATGTGAAAATTCGAAGCCATATTACCATTGTCCCTTATATATGTGTGATTCCCTTTAGATATCAAGAAATTTGTGACACAGGTGGGTTGCTTTCTTTTTATCTCACAGGCTGGAGCTGATGGTGAAGCAAAGCACATCTCTGGCCTCAGACAGGAATGACAAAGAACAAATCCAGTGTGACAAAATATACTGAACTCCCTGGGCCCTAGCCTAGGTTGAAAGATTAGTCCTTTGAGGGGGATGTAGTCTGTTATGTGCTTTTTCTGCACTCCTAATGCAGACAAAAGTCCAATCAACTTCACTAGGAGTCACATTTGTCTGAGTAGAGGCTGCAGAAGTTCTCAATTACCCTACTTGTATTTATTCCTTAGTTTCCAACTATTGATCATATCTCAGTAGCCAGCTACATTTGTAATTTATTTTTCTAATGACTCACCATGCATCCCTAAATTACAAAGTGCTTTTCTCCATTTGCTAAGGAATGGTTAGACAAAAGAGACCACAAATAAACTGCAAAAGATATTGATTTTTTTCCAGTTACCATGAAACATTAGCCTATATATTTGCAAGGCAATGTGTATGGATTCACTACATGACAACAACAAGCTGCAGTATACTTCAGTGCCCAAACCTTGCCAAGGGTTCTCAAAATTTACAGGAAAATATTACATATTTTTACATGCTAGTTTTAGAACCTGTGAACTGTTAGAAATTGCAAATACACAAAAGGCTTAAATTAAGAAATTGCTTTGTTTACTTGATGGGAAAACTTGATGATAAAAGACTTCCCAACATCTCCCTTGCCATCAGGAATAGCTAGGACTCAGAGAGACATATTACAACCAAGGATATAATTAGCTGACAGTTCTTATTTGTTAATCACAGCCTCATAGATCGTATCTATAAAAGAGTGACAGTCCCATAATGAAATTATCCTTTGAAAGTGACACCAAAAGTTAATGATGAAAGTATATATATGTTATTTATTAGGTATATCCCAAAGGCTTTAAGACTATGTTGAATTAAAGTGTTTCTCATCTGTAGTTCAAACATCCTCTCCCACTGTCTATTCCAGGGAATTCAGTCCAAAGGAGTTCATTAAAAAGTTGCTACATTATACTGCTAAAAGTTTTAAAGTGTAAGGTGGGAGGAGATGTTTTTGTGTTTATTTGAAGTTTGAAGTCTTCTCTTTGGTTATTCTTTCCAGGGTAGAAAGGGAATAGTTTCTTCCTACAATCTCTGTTGTATTATTTATTATTTTCTACTCAGATTATGATCTAATACCCGCAGCTAGCAGCAGGTGGTGGACAACAGTGGGTGTGTCTACACATGCATTTATGCCAATTTAAATTTACTGCACAGTAATTTACTGTGCAGTAAGTGGGAATAGGCTGGCATCTACACACGCAGGATTAAAGCGCATTAACACTGTGTGCAGACTCATTTGGAACTAAAGTTAATCCCAAATCAGTCCACACACTGTGTTACCATGCAGTAAGGCATCTACTTGTGTTTTACTGCACAGTAACTAATCGGGCATAAATTTGATACCTGAATGATGCAGGTATTGGAGCTATGCTCAAGCTGGCATAAGTCTTCATATTTACTGTGCAGTACAGGCATGCACATGTACACATACCTGTACGGCACAATAATTTTGGATACTGCGCAGTAAAATGTGTATGTGTACATGCATCCAGTGTTTGGTGCTGCACAAATAACCCTTGTCCCACACATAAGAATTTGAAAGACAAAGACAGCATCTGGAGACTTCACAGAAGAAGTGAATCTTTGCACGGGAGTCAAGAGATGAGGAGCATTGAGTTAGGGATGTCTAGCCATTTCATTTGCTGAAAACCCCAGATTACTTAGGGAAAGTAGGGAGATACAGACAGTTTTCATATTGGGTAGGATGACCAGATCTGTTATAAATGCTTTGAAAGTTAAACTCATAGCTATGAAAGTAGCCAGATTTATTATGATTAAGTCATTTGCCCACCTAAGAACAATGGAATATTATCACTGAGAAAGTCTTTGAAGATTTCCAAGCATATCTTCCAGCTTTCCAAGCAGCTGTGTAGAGAGTAGTGCCACAGAGAGATCATACCACTTCTGAAGCAATTCATTTACTGTTTCAAATTGAAGGAAAATTTAGTTTGCTCTCATTTTTGGTATTGTTATTCTGAGCTGTTTATCAAAATTCAAACCAGACTGATCTTCTTTCTCCAGCAATCGCTTTTATTCTTGCTAATCTGCACCCCTCTGCAATTTTCAGTGAAGCAAGACAGGTGAAATTAGCATGCCCTATTCATTAAAAGTTCTGCTGCCAGAACAGGTTCCAGTTCTTTTAATCACTTTAGATAACACTAACAGCACCAGCAACAGACGTATGGGTAATAATTCATTAACCATCTTCCAGGGGGTTTAGTGCTGTTAGTCTGAGATACAAAGTTATTTTTGCAGATGAAAGGATAACAACTGAAGTGATGCAGTAGCTTTAAAACAAAACAAAACAAAACAAAACAAACCACCAATCATTATTTATGTGTGTAAACACTATGGCCTTATCCAGACAAGCAGGGATGTGCACTTCTAGTGGCACATATACTAGTGGCACAAAGTGGTGTCACTTTGTGCACCAGAGCACACCGCTACATGTGCCCTCTGTTGCAGGCCGTGCCCAGCTTCCAGCTGATCTCCATGTGCTGTGGGCAGGGGGTGGCTGGGGCACAGGGTGCTTTAGCTTAGGGCTAGCCAGCAGGCAGCTCCCGCACTAAGGCACCTTGTACCCCAGCCAGCAGGGGATCAGCACGCTAAGGCATGCAGAGACAGGGGATGAGCCAGCCTAGGGCTGCCTGCTCCCCTCTCTTGAGGCACATAGCCGCCCAGCCAGGTGCGTGTACCTCAGCTCAAGGGCATCACAGCAGGTGGAGACAGGGAAGCAGGCAGCCCTGCTTCTTCAGCTCCCCCATCTTTGCATTTGTCCCAGTGAAAGCTATATTCATGTGCTTTGCATCACATTTTTTCCTGGGGGGTTTTACAGGGTGGGGGTTGCTGAGGGAAATCCCTGTAGCAAATGTTTCCCTTGCATTACAAATTAGTGCCATGCATGGTAACATGCAATGCACATGGTTTGTGGCACCACAAAGAGGTTTATGGCACCACAAACTGCATGTGCCTACATGCATGGATGCACCCTATAACCACATCCACACATGGTGTGGACATTTGGTTCCCTGGGGACAATTAGCAGTGGTGCACCTTTCCCCACCACTACCTGTCCCCAGGGAATGCCTGTGCCACACGTGCTTTGGTGCATGGTAAGTTAACCTGGGTGGGATAGGGGAGGCTTGGACCAGCACTGGGTTGGCCCCAGCAGCTTTCTTTGGGGTCTTGGGGACCTCCTGGGGCTGCAGCAGCAGTGATTCTGCCACACAGAGCCTGGCTGACAGCCACAGTGCTGCTCCAGGAGGTCCAGCTCCACTTTTGAGTGGTGTGTCCTGCCCATGCATGTGCTGCCCAACTTCTTTTTCCATGGGTTTTTTGACTTCTGAATTATCATGGGGTCAAAAAGCCCCATGAGAAAAAAAATTCAGAGCAGTGCATACATGGGCAGGGCACCCTTGTAGTGGGAATCTGCATCTGAATATGCAGTATGTGGCACCACATATCATGCAGCTGTGCTCATCTGGACATGGCCTGTAGGTTAAAATTTTGTCCCTCTTCAAATATTCAACACATCTTATCTGATGTAACTGAAATAAATTTTCACCTAATGAATGCTACATAACCTATATAGTCTCATGACTTTCAGCATAAATAAGAAAGAATTACTTTTACATGCACAGAGCAAGATGCAAAAGCATGTATTAAATGATTGGTATTTATCCCCTAAAATGGGTATTATTTCTTCTAAACTGGAAAGCATCAATTAAAGTATTGTCTGGATTCCTCGGTGTTATCAGTGTATATAATATAAGCTTCCTTGGTGTATATAATATAAGCTTGGAAAACAGGATTGATAGATAAATATAATGCTTGATGGGTAATAAAATCCACTGTTTGCATAAGTGAAATGGTTTCAGACCAGTTAATCTCTTCTAATTTATTGTTTTGGATGCGTATCTGAAAAAGTTTTCTGAAAACATCAAAAAAATTAGTCATATTGCCCGAAAGGGATCCTTCACAAAACATTTTCATGGCATGCAGTCAGACTACTACAAGGAGAGCTAAACAGCTCTTCCTTTATTTCCAGTGACTCCCCTCTCATGGTTACATGTGTTTTATATTTATATATTTATACTGGATCCTGAGTATTCCTAGAATGTTAACAGTTTACCGTTTCCCTCATCCACGTATATATAATCAATTGACTAGACAAAATGGTTTTGCCTCTTTGTGATTACAAACAATTCTAAAACGTTCAACAAGTCTGACTACCTGTTTTGATGTTTTCACACAGTTTAATGCTAAAGGCACAGACCTAATATCTGAAGACGATTCAGGTCTCTTGCAACAATAAATTATTTTTCCTTAGGAAGTGCTGGGGTGATGTAGCCACAATGATTCAGGACAAATGCAAGAGGCAATAAAATGGTCCAATAAAATATAATCACACACAAAAGTCCTGATCTCACATTTTTATTTTGGCTAAGTTTCTTTATTTGTTGATTTCTTATATTTCACTCACTGAATAAGTGCTAAATCTTGCTGGATAAGATTAACTTTTCTAAAATTCTTTTCTTGGAAAGTAACAGTGGTAATCCTGCATCTCTTGCTCTCTCTTTTTCTCTATCCCCACTTAGAGCAAATATATTGATCAATCAATCTGTCTATAGCCTAGTCTGTGCATGTCCTTTCTCAGCAATTGCTGAGGTGAGTGCTTTCTCATAAAACCTTATGCATATCTGATTCAGTGGGTATGTCTATGCAAGATGCTAACTGTGCAGTAACCTAAAAATACTATGCAGTAGCATCACAGCACAAATAGTACTAATACACTGCTGCATAGTATTATTAGGCTACTGCGCAGTAGCATCGCTAAAAAGGTGTTTGGCAGTGCTACTCCGCAGTAACTCTGGTTACTAAGCATTTATTTAGTGCTTTATTATACAAGTACTAAATTAAATGAGCAGTAACCATTGTACATTAATGAATGTGTACAGGCATTCAGGCACTCTATAAGGTGCATCTCTATCCTGCCTTCTTCCTGGTCAAAAATGAAGTATTATAAAGAACAGGCTTGATATAAGAGAAGGTGATGTTTATAGTGAATTGAGCTTGTTGCAGCTAAGGCAACAACCACCTTAAGATAAAGTTGCATTTATTCATACATTTGGAGGGGCATCATGCAGAACAATAAGTATCTAAGGAACTATGTTTGAGATGTCAAGGATAAAGAGGGTGAAATCCTGGCCCCACTGAAATTAATAGACATTTTACCATTGATTTCAAAGGAGCCAAGATTTCACCCAAGGAAGAGAAAACAGAGAAACCAAACAAACAAATAAAAAGGTTTAGCCTAGAAAAATCAGAGAGAAAAGGTTTAAGAAAATGACCCTCATAGAGACTGGACCTTGAAGTCAAACACTTTGTCCCAAACAAAACATTTAAGCATGTGCCTAACTGTAGGCACATATTCTAGCCCTAAAATTTGAACAATGATGCATTCTCGAAATTTCTATAACCCCCCCCCCTCAAAAAACCATTGTTCCAAGTATTTTCCCAAAACACCTACATAGTTTCATAGTTGGTAGGGTCAGAAGGGACCTGAGCAGATCATCAAGTCCAACCCCCTGTCATGGCAGGAAAGAATGCTGGGGTCAAATGACCTTAGCTAGGTGATTATCTAGCCTCCTTCTGAACACCCCCCAGGGTAGAAGCAACTTCCCATGGAAGTTTTTCCAAATCCTAGCCACCCTGTGAAGTGAAGTAGTGCCTCCTGATGTCCAGCCTGAGCCTACTCTCAAATAACTTATGGCTTGTTACTTCCAGTAGTGCTCAGGGGAACAGGGACTCTCCCATTGGCCAGTTTATAGATGGCCACCAGATCCCCTCTCAGTCTTCTCTTCTGGAGGCTGAAGAGGTTCAGGTCTCATAGCATGACTTTGGTATTTCTTGCCTTTAAAACTTTTTAATTACACATTTTAGTAATGAAAATCTCAAAACATCATATCAAAGGCAAAAGAAGTATTTAAGTTATTTACAAAGTTTACATCTGCTTCTCTTGTCATATCATTATAACTTTTAGGTAATCTGAACTAAAGAAAAAGAATACAAACTATAATTTAAAAAAAAATACAAATTATAACTGTTACTACAGGAAATACCATTCTCTCCTACTGGGGTGCTTTACTGTAACATAGCATTAGATAACTACATGAAGAAATTGTGGAATCTCCCTCTTCGGAAGTTTTCAAGAGCAGGTTAGACAGACACTTGGCTGAGAGGATTTCTTCACAGATTATCCTGCCTTGAACAGCGGGATGGACTAAATGACCTCATGAGATCCCTTTCAGTCCTGCTTTCCTATGATCCTATGATATGCAATACAATTCAGTAAAACAGCCATTTAAAATATTAATTTCCACCTATGATCATTATTCTGATATTATACATACATATGACTTTTGTTTTCTGCATTTTTTAAATTCTTAAACACCTGTCTGCTAAGTAGGCAACACTCCAGGTATAAGCCTATTTACATGTGGGGGGTCTTGTATTGTAGAAGAAACCTCTATTATTGCAGGTGCAATTTTGTTTTCAATTAACTTCAACTTGCAATTGCTAATTTCTTATATCTCACCTGACTGTGCCCACACATGAGTCACTTATAAGTTTATGTAACAGAATGTAAATCTGTAGTTTATTCAGTGGGGGGGTGGAGACAGAGAAAACGGACTCTCGTTTGCAAGTGGAAAATAGCACCTATAGAAAGGCAAGGTTGGGAGCCTTTCTTAAAATTCCCTTGTAAGTTTAAAGGAAAACTGTATTGCTCAGTGGCCAGTCCTGAAAATGTATCCAGTAAGATGAACATTGTCAGAAAAATGTTCTATGAAATATATTTCAGCATGATTTAAGTCCTGTTAATCATGGTTATTCTATTCCTTGTGATAAATGATGCAGCAAAAAAAGTGACAGCATGTGTGACTCTATCAGAAAGAAAGTCAGGTGACCTTTGGACAGTTGTTATATCTGAAATTCTTGAGACCTGGATCTGTAAAATGTCTGAAGGAAAAAATATAATGTGCATTCCTCACATAAGTTGTTCCCTGTTAAAAAATAAATAAGAGTAAATTATTTTCCTAAGACATCATGAAGCATCTATTCTTCTTCCATTCATTTTTTCATTTTCAAAAGAATTTTAAGGAATAAATATCCAGTAGTTTGTTTTATGAAAAGAAGTCCTATGATAATTGAGGATGAGACTTCATGTATACTGGGCAGCTGGTGTCACACATTAACAGCAGACCTGATCTAATCCTATCAAAATCAATGAGAATGGGTCTCATAGATTTTGTCGGGAGTTAAACAAGAGCTTTCATCTCCACTTCACCCATTAGGAGAAGACTGATTATGAATTGTATTTAATATATTATTTACTAAACAAGCTGTCTGAAGATATGTGATTACATTCATGGTTTGTACCATGCCAAGGCATAATGAAGGGGGATGAAGAAAATGAAAACAAATCCCAACCTTTCAAATAAATGGCAAAAAGTGGCTAATGTTATCCATCTTCTCTTCTTCACCAACTTTAATATCTCCATACTGAGACCGAGAGAGGAGGACAATTTTCAAAAAGTTAAACAAGGTGGGTTCTAATCCTGGTTGGCACTCCTGGGAGTGCTACAAAGATTATTTAGCAGTAAAGCACCTGGGGAAGTGCAGTTGAATGTCAAAGCTCCTAAGCACATGAGTGTATAAGTAATTAATCATGCTGAAGCAACCACTTCTTGCCTACAGAGGAGACAGAACACAATAATTAAAATCAAGAAAGAGGAAAACAATTAAGAAAATGTACCTGCAGTTCTCTGCTCACATTTCCAAGTGACATATAAGACACAGACAGAAGTTTCATTTGTCATACAATCAGACCCCTGAAAGCATTCTACAACTGTGCCATGACACACATGCATGGCTACAGACACTTTACAAGTAGAAAATTGCATGACAAATTGACCCTCATCAAATGAAGGATCAGATGAAGATGCTACACTTTGGAGCACCATAGGGAACTTTTGTTCCCTAGGGTCAATCTGTTGTACGATCAAGGCTGGGCTGGTATAGTGCAGTTCCACTCCCAGGGCTGTCTACAGCAAGGAAAGGGGGAGAGGGGAGGGGATGCAAGCTGTGGGCTGAGGTTTTCCTGGCCTCAGCTGGGGGGGGCGGGGGCAGGGGGCAGGTGGATTGTGTCCCCCCTCCCCCCACTGCAACTGAGGCCAGGCAAAGGCCAGTCCACAGCTTGCTCCCCCTTCCTTGTCCCCACTCTCTTCCTGCAGGATGCACCAGAGTTGAGAGGGGGTGGAGGCAGGCTGAGGGGAGAGAGGCTGCAGGCAGGCTTCTTGAGCATGATTGGCTCCAAAGTGGAACTTGATCCTACCTCCTCCTCTCCCAACAGGTGAATGTTTCTAAGGCCATGGGTGGTGTTCTAATTCTTAGCACTTTATGTAAAGCACCATGAGCTAGAGTGTGGGCCTGCACATGTGTCAGAGCCCATAGTATTACCATAAGTATTACCTTTGTACATTGTATTACAGCCTTCAGGCCCTAGTAAAAATTAGTTGTGTAGTTCTGGGCACTTTAAAGGCATAACAAAAAAGATGGTGTCTACCCCAAACAGCTTGAAATGACTGACCCAATCTCTTAAAAACAAAGGAAAGAGGAAACCCACAGAGATTCCTGAGGGCCCTGCTCTCAGAGACCACTTTGTTTAAGCAGATGCATAACCTGGTTAGAAGATAGGTAAAGTAATGGGAATGGGTCTGCAGAATATAGAAAGGACTTCAGAAGTTCTTTTCCATATCATTCGGAGAAGTGATCCATGACAAGTGGTGATCAATAAGTTTGGCCTTTCCTTTCTGACTAATGATTTTCCTGTTGTGAAGAAATATACAGCTGTTAGCAAGACCATCATGTCTGCTTTCAGAAACCAGTCTCTAGATTCACAGAGCCTGACATTTCTTTTCCATAGTGATGATATTATCACTAGTAAGATTGCAAAGCAAGTCAATGCTATTGAATTAATCTGTTTCCTGAAATGTAACTGATTTAATACTTACATACAGCAAATTAGATATTCTGGATAGTAAAGTGTTGTCTCTCTTGTGAGTTACTGAAATGTCAGTTACACCCACCCTGAGCACACACAAAACACTGAGTTAAAAATACCAAGGATTATGCCATAATTTATGCATGGCATAATACTCAAGCTTTGACAGCCTATTAAAGACTTATCAAAATGTGGAAGCTGTGATACTGTAATAACCACACAGCAATACCGGATGATTCACTTGGAAAACCAACTTTGGATAACAGTAAATAATGCTAAATGGTCAATAAAAATCAAATAATAGAAATGATGAATAACTGATGCGCAGGAGCATGTATTTAGTATTATATAAATTTCAGAAAAGCAACATGCAGATAAGCTGATTCTGAGTGAAACCAAGGACACTTTAAACTGCTCTAACAGTGATGTTGGTTCCCTAATATTTCAGGTATTATGCTTTCTAGCCACATGTGAAGGCTTGAAGTAGAAATTTTAGGGATCCCTTGGGTAAATGGTTGCCTATGACCATAGACTACCTGGCTTAGGATACCTGACCCAGGAGGCCCATCCTGTAAGGAATACATTAGAAGCCATGGCATAAGCACCTGCAACTTGTATACATCCTCCGTTACATACTAACTGGAGCAAACTTTGAGCAATTTGTATAGAGACAGGCTTGCAAGGCTAGATTTCATGTTTTCATAGATGTGAACAGGAAATCACTGACTTAAGAGTTTGACCATAATAACACAAGCAAAGCAATTAAAACACATTACCATAAGTAGAGACTTACTGAAATTGCAATTATGTGATTTTTGCAGAAACTGCAATTTCAGGCAAGTTAAATGAAAACACACTGGCTTCATGCTTTTGACGGGCTTGCTGAGGGGGGAAAAAAAAGCACTGTAAGAAGACAAATGGGTGGAAAGCCCTAGAGTCTTGAACCACAGGAAAACAGAGAGGGAGCAAATCATGGACTGATCCTGTGATGCAGGCTCAGTCCAGGAGCCAGTCCAGGGGAGTGGGAGGGTTTTGGTACTGGCTTTTAATGCACTTTTGTGCATGCTGCAACAGCATGCTGCAGACTGAGGAGGAGCAGGGATAATGAATGTTAAGATAGCTTCCAAGACAACCAAATACATTTCAGTGTTGGATCATGTATCCTGCAGGGACCTTGCATGCCAATGAAGGCAGATGTTTCATCTTCACCCAAATGCATTCTGCTTTCCTGTCTTCTTTCTCCTGAACCAAGGAACAAGTGTATGCATTTTTTACATATAAGGCAACATCACCTCCTTTCTTCGCCATCTTTCTTATAAAAAGCATAACCTTCTGTGTTGACATTCCAGTCATAAGAGCTGTCCCACCAAGTTTCAGTGATGTCAATCAGATCAGTTATTTTCACAGGCTGCATCTTCTTCCAGCTCATCTTGTTTATTCCCATTCTGTATACATGCATCAGATGTATTTTGCATGTTGACCTCCTTGCATAAATTTCACAGACAGGGCTGGAAGGGACCTCACAAGATCATCAGGTCCAACATTTAAAGCTGTGTCTATGTCTGAATCATTGTATCTTTCCAAATTGATTCGAAGAGTTCCGATTTGTTTCGGAGAGATTTAAAGGTCTCATGATTCGATTTGGATTCAGAGATTCAGCTACTGAATTAGGCCAAATCTCTGCTGAACTGAATCAGTGACCGAAGCTTTGCACAGTCCTATTATATACTTATAGGCTGCCACCAAGTCACCCCTGAACCCACTCTCTTCCAGGCTGAAGAGTCCTCTGTCAACACCTACACAGTTAGATGGGTCACTAACTGGCTGGAGGGCCGCATCCAGAGAGTGGTAGTGAATGGGTGTTATTCAAGCAGAAGGGATGTGGGCAGTGGGGTTCCTCAGGGCTCGGTCCTTGTTCAATATCTTCATCAGCGACTTGGAGGAGGGGGTAAAAAGCACCCTGTTCAAATTCACAGACAACACTCAGCTGTGGGGGGAAGTGGGCATGCTAAAAGGAAGGACTAGGCTGCAATCAGACCTAGACAGGTTACAAGGGTGGGCAGATGAGAACAGCATGGATTTCAACACTGACAAGTGCAAGGTACTGCACCTGAGAAGGAAGAACCAGCAGCATACCTACAGCTGGGGAACTCCCTTCTCATCAGTGCAGAGGCAGAAAAGGATCTTGGAATCATTATTGATGCCAAAATGAACATGGGCCAACAGTGTGGGGATGCGGTCAGGAAGGCAAATCGTACCTTGTCATGCATCCAACAGATACATCTCAAGCAGGTCCAAGGAGGTGATCCTCACCCTCTATGTGATGCTGGTCAGACTGCAGTTGGAGTACTGTGTCCAGTTCTAGGCATTGCACTTCAGGAGGGATGAGGACAGCATGGAGAGGGTCCAGAGGAGAGCCACCTACATGATCAGGGCAAGGCAGGCCCTACAAGGAGAGGCTAAGGGACCTGAACCTGTTCAGGCTCCACAGGAGAAGGCTGAGAGGGGACTTGCTGGCCATTTACAAACTAGTCAGGGTGGACCAACAGGCATTGGGGGAGTCCCTGTTCCCCGAGCACTACCAGGAGTGACTAGAAATAACTGTCACAAGCTGGCAGAAGGCAGATTCAGGACAGACATCAGAGGAGCTACTTCACTGTCAGGGCGGCTCAGATCTAGAACCAACTTCCAAGAGAAGTGTTACTGGCTCCTACCCTGGGGCTCTTTAAGAGAAGGCTAGATGAACACCTTGCTCTTTCCTGCCATGGCAGGGGGTCAGACTTGTGATCTGCTCAGGTCCCTTCTGACCCTACCAACTATGAAACTATGTCTCTCATCCTCTCCTCATAAGGCCTGCTAGCTTGTACTCTAATCATTCGTATGGACCTGTACTCTTCAATGTGTTTATAAATTATCTGGATTCAGGTGTTATAAGCAGAATGGCTAGAACCTGAACACCAAACACCTGCACCGGGGCCTTTGCCCATGCTCTCAAACATGAGTACACAGAGTCTCTTGCTCCATGGCTTCCTCCTCAACTAAACTCCCTAAGCAAACTTCCTCTCTGCTGCCATCTCTTCACTGCTGCCACAGTTTACTAGGGGCAGCGTTTTTATAATGCTACCTATCCTAGCTCAACCCCTCAGTTACCTAAATCAGCCCCACCCAGAGCAATCCCTGTCACTCAGTCACTGCAAAGGGGGGAAGAAAAGAAAAGAAAAAAAAGCCAAAGAGAGAGAGAGGGGAGGGAGGGAGAGAGATGGAAGGGAAACACACACACCACAGGGGGGTGGAAAAAACTCCCAAACAAATACTCATTACTCTCTCTAGGCAAAAACTCTAGTGACTAACCATCCTAAGTGACTAGCACAGAGAAAAGCCTCTTCAAGACAGCCCCACACCTGAGCTTATTCCAAAGCAATTGCTCATCTTACTTGCTCAGCGTGAACGCTGTTCTGCAGGGCCTCATCTGGCTTACTCAGATGTCTGCCAGCAGCACCCAATGAACTCTGTGCAATGGAAATGGCTGCAGAATGAGGCTTCCTCTGTGGAGCTAGGCAGCATCACATAAAACACTTCCATAGTTTTGATACAATGATTTAAAGCATGGGAAGGGTTGACTAGCAGGCTCTGTATGCGCATGCAGCATATGTGAACATGAGGCCTTTTGGGACACTATTAGGAGGGAAGCAATAAAAACAAGCAAGCAAGGAACCCAAGAGGGGACAAGGAGCAACACATATTGCCTGTCTGAAAAAAATAATTAGCCTTTGCCCTTTACCCTAATGGACGTCTTAGCACAACTACAAATGGATGGGGCCAAATCTTTAACTGATTTCAGGAATTATGGGGCACATTTGGAGATGGGATAAAAAGAAGTCAGGGGCTGGTTCAGTGCTAGATTACTTCTTGGCAGAGTTCAGGGTGCTCCAGAGCACACAGGCTGCAAGGAACCATGAAAGTAAGTTCCAGCAGTTAAGGTTTGCAGGGTAAAGGGAGTCCTTTTGTGAGAGTGCTATAGGACCTATTACTACTAAAGTTGCTCTGTACCAGTACTGTCCAACTGATGGCCTACATGTCCCTGGGATCCCATCTCTCACCCCCATCAGGCTCTGGGATCCCCCTCCCTCCTCTGGTTTCCATTTCCTGCCGCTGCCCTAGGTGCTAGGGCAGTGCAACAGCCCACAAGCCCAGGGCAGTTCATGGCCCAGGGCATCAGTGCAGCACAGGAGCTCAGGGTGAAGCCATGGTAGCTCTGCCTTAAACCAACAGAGGTTATTGTGGGGCATGGCATCCTATCCCCACTGATCTGAAATATCAGGCTTAAGTACAAAAGCAAAGCAGACCAATGGGACACAGTAATCAGACCCATAACATTCACTGACTGTTGTTCTCTTAAAATATACCTGAAGGATTGAAGCAACAAAATATTAAAAATAGCAATAGCCTTACCTAGAATACTATTCAGCATACTGAGTAACACAGTGGTCCAGATGGAAAGGACCATCTGGACCACTGAATCCAACTCTTTGCAACTGCAGGCAACCATATGGTCTAAACCCTTTCAGAAAGTGATCGCACACACTCTTAAAACCAGTTAGGGCTTTGATCCACTACTCTGATTGGGAGATTCTTATAGATTCTTATTCCTCTGATGGCTAGAAGCTATCTTGTAATTTCCACTAAGTTATTCCTAGTCACTTTACTGTGTAGACCAATCTGTTCGTTAGCTTTACTCCCTCTCAGTAAACATCCCTACTGTATTTATAAAACTGTCATATCTCCTTTGCCATAGTAAACTCATTCAGTTTCCTTACAATCTTCCCATCATTTTAGTAATCTTCTCTGTAGCTGTTCAGGCTTGAATTTTTTTTTCTGGTAGCCAGAGTTGCATACTATATTTAGATGGGACTTTGCTAGAGATCTTGTAATGATCCAAGAGTGACCTTGTAAAATGGCAGCAATATTTTTTGCCGCGATTTATCCTATGATCACCTTTTTCATGGTCATATCATATTGGTGATTCATAGTCATCCTATGAGTAACATATACCCAAGTCTTACCTCTTCTATTATTTCCCAAGATTACTGTTATTTATCTATATGTAGGCATATAACAAAAAAACTCTTCCCATGTCCCTGCCCTTCCTCCCCACAATATTTTGTCCCCATTGAAGACAGAAAAAAAAAATCTCAAAAATGTTTGCAGGACAAGATAACTAGTTTCCCAATCAACTTGGTTAACTGGAATACTCAAAAGGACTTTAATTAGTGCTATCAAGTTGTGTGTTGGTAGTACTGGTTAAGTAGTTTGTCTGTTTAAACATCAGACAGACTTTCATAGGCCTTCACAACACACTTATCTTGTCCTGATTATTCCTCAACCTTCTCTTTTCCCTCAAAAATAACCATAAAAAAGATCACACGCAACTTATTTCTACAATCAGGCTCCCAGTGATATTGACTTTTGAACTTGCGCCATGTTCTTATGCATGCAATAAAAATATCAAATCAGAATTTCTCACTGCAATTATTTTAGCATTTTAATGAACTTGCCATCTGGGTCCTTTCCTTGGTTATTTGATTCTCCTTTGGGATTTTGCAAGGATAATGTCACTTAAAAGTCTTTGCATCTACTGACTTACATTCAGAAACAAAGCTGTTTTTCCTAAAATTGAACCTGAACATGTGGGGTCAACTGATATGCAGAGTCAACTGTAATCAAAACAATACAGCAATTACATTTTCACCCTCTAGTGTGAAGTGCAGTAAACTTTATAAGTTGGCTATTAAAGTCACAGAAGGCATTCAGCACCTGATAATTAAGGTGAGCCTTACTCTTTCATCCTAACGAAATTTTCCACTTATCAGTCTGTTCTTGTAATGGGGGAAGGCGGGAGTGACAGCAAGATAGGAATGTGTTAATAAACATGTATGTTACAGCCATGTTGGTCTAAGAGAGAGAGAGAGAGAAACAAAGCTCTTGGGTCAGAGGTGGTATCTTTTATTAGACCAACTTACTAGGAGCAAAAAAATGTCTCTGTTTGCAAGCTTTCAGCTACATATACCCTTCTTCAGGCTGAGGGGAATTCAAAGATTGTAAAAGTTACCCCAGGTAGAAAAAAAATCATTCTGAGCAAGAAGGATAGAGGGTAAACATTTCTTCCCCTGGGTACCTCAGAGTCCCTTTGTCAGAGGGCTGCTTTGTGATGGGCAGATTAGGCAGGCTTCCTCCCTGGAGGCATCTGTGTCAGGCAAGGAGGTGAAAATTTCTTCTTTCTTGGTTAGCAATGAAGTTTACATTTCCAAATAGCTAAATACAATAACTTCCATGTTTCAGGGATGTATGTAATAGCCATGTTGGTCTAAGAAAGAGAGATAAAGCTCTTGGGTCTGAGACAATATCTTTTATTAGACCAACTAAACAGTAGCAAAAAAATGTCTTTCTTTTACAGTCTTTGAATTCTCCTCAGCCTGAAGAAGAGTTTGTGTACCTGAAAGCTTGCAAAGAAAGATTTTTTTTTTGCTCTTTAGTTAGTCTAATAAAAGATATCACCTCTAACCCAAAAGCTGTGTTTATCTCTATTCATAAACATTTGGTGTTTATTACACTCTGGCTTAACTGATCCAAGATCTCTTTCAGAAAGATCACTTAAAAAAGTAACTGGAAGGTAGAACTGACTCATCTGCTTTTATTTCTATGGAAATTTCCATAATAGAGACAATAAACCTGACCTTTTAAAGTAGGATTTGTTAGTTTTGCTTCTCTATTCCCGTCTCAGTGGATTAAAACAGTTACTGCAAACAGTGAAAGTGAGAACACGTCTGTTGCAATTAGAGAAAGCAAGAAACTACATTTGTAATGTCAACACAACTGCTTAGATACTAATGTATAGGCACAAGAGAAATACCAAGAATTAACCAGGATAGATTCATTTGAATTAAATAGGCTAGGATTAGTCAAACAAACCAGATTAGATTAAACAGAATAGTAGAAATTAGATTAGATAATATTACATTAAAAAGGATAGATGATGATGTCTTAGAAACAATATGTGAGAAGTATTGACCAGTTTTACAAGGTTAACAAATATTTATTTTTGTGTGGGCTAAATAAAAAACATATTTATAAGTTTCCAAGAGTGTGCAGCTGTGGAAAAGGCAAATGCAATCCTAAAATGTATCAGGTGAGGTATTTCCAGAAAAGGGAAAAAAGTATTGATCACATTGCATAAGGAACTGATAAGATCTCATTCAGAATACTCCATACCATCAATGTGCAAGAATGACGAATTTAACTCAGGGCTGCTGCAAAGGGGATACCAAGATCATCAGAGGAATTTTACAAAAAAACAGCTTGGCCTGTTTAGTTTAACAAAATGAAGGCTAAGAGAGCATCAATTGCCATCTATAAACACATCCAAAGGAAGGAAGATAAACACAAAAGAGGGAAAAAAGCTATTGACATTAAAGGCCAGTACCAGCATTAAAAAAAAAAGTCAAGTGGCCACAAACGCATTTAGGCTGAAAATCAGAAAAAAGTATCTAACCGTTACAGGTCTGAGGTTCTGTAACAATCTTCCAAACAGAGGCAGAACCTAAAACGGAGCATGATCAGTTTATGAAAGGGTATGGCTGGCTGCCTAAAATTGCAAGCAACTTTACTCAGTGACCTGGGAAGTCCTTCCCAGTCCTATGTTCCTAGAATAGTCTATTCGAAAGGTGGTGGCAATTTTGGATTGCCTGAGGCTAGCAGTAATTTCTTTAACTGGGGCCAAATCTTGAAAGGTGAACACATCAGCAGCTTGCCTGAGTCAGGATCCAATATTCCCAAAGTGACTTGAAGGTGCTGAGCATGGTATTCACACTAGTTGGCCTAATGTTATACCCCAGATATTGTGCTTGAAACGAATAGTGCTAGTTATTTCCTTAATCTTGATCATTTCTACAACTACAAAAATTTGCAGGTTTCTAAACTGCATGTTTCATGTAATAGTACGGTAACAGGAAGAATATGTTTTTTGTTCATCTAAAGGATGGAATCTTCTTGTTCTGAAGCACAGGTAATTGTAATTAATTTTATACTGAAAAAAATTAAACAGCAAAGCCCTCTGAAATAATTTCACTATATATATTTTATTAGATACCAAGATTATATGTTTCTTTTATAGATAGTTCAGGATGAGCTAGGTACAGTACAATTTATTAATATCAATACATAATCCACTTGCCAAAGTGAAAAATGAATCCTTAGAAGCTGACAGATCCCTGACCATTGCTGTTGCCATTTAGTTTGCATTAGTTCATCACAACTGGAAGCCTTGATCCATAAACATAAAAATAATTAAATTGTTTTTATTTTTCCTATTTGTAGTCACTTCAAATCACAGAGAAAACATGTGGTGCAGAGGCCTGGGATTGGCTCCAGGACATGCACACATTTTCTCTGGGAAAGGATCATCTCTATATTATCATTGCTAATCTAGGGGAAAGATTGCAGTTCCTTCCTCCAAAGCTTGAGGATGTAAAGCCCCATGCTATCCCAGCTATTTGCAAAGCATGTCTCTGGATCTTGAGTGTGGATATGGGTGAGCAGGAAGGAACAGAGTCTATAAAGCTGCAATTCCCCCAGATAGGTAGGTCACTTACTCATGGCAATACCTGCCTGTTTTCAGGATTATTGCTTGCTTTTCACTGAACTGTACAGTATTAAGAAGTGTCGTGTTAATTAATTATGCCCTGGCCTTTGTGTTCCTTTGATTACAATTCTCTCCATGTGAATATGTTCACCTGAAACTTTAAGAAGGTCAGATGCACTCTGTCTGCAGATGATGAGCTGCTAAATGAAATCAAAATAAATTTAATTAGAAGAATGATCAATAAAGCTAATGGAGATGAGAAATTATGGGCCATGATACATGGTGGCACATTATGAGATCCTCTGTACACTGAAAAGCTAAAATGATCCAACCAACATATGTTACTGTGACTGAGGCAGTTGCTGAAAGCAAAGTTATTGACCCCCATGTTCCCTTGTTTCTCCTTATTCTGGGTTGGCAAAGAAGTGGGACTCCAATGGCATTATTTTGTAGCTCAGGCAACTAGGGAAGAATTGAAAATTGCTCTGTAGAAAGAATATGCTATAATTAAGTCACAGCCAGAGGACAGAAATGAGAGAAGATTAAGAACAATCAGATGCAGGGTTGGCATGTTGCTGGTTACAGGTAACTGATGGTAGGATGGTAATCTCTAGTTCTTACAAAGTAAAATTTGACAAGACAATTTCAGGATAAAAATAATTTGATATTCCCTACGTGCTCAATATTGTATAATTAAAGCACCTGACTATTATCATTACTATACAAATGTATAAGTCTGATGTCACTATGGGTGGGCAATTTCTTTGTTATATCCCAATTTCTTTACTATAGTCCATCTGTCAGTCAGTCAATTAGTCCCAAGGCCAGTGAAACCATTGGGGCACCTTAGATGCTGTGCATAATTGATGATTTTTTGGGAAAAGTGGCCTGGTGATGCGCATCTTCTCTTCAGGTATGGATAGCCATTGGCTCACAGGGAGCTCATATGCTCTTTCACTGGTCTTGTTTTTAGTCCTGCTGGGTGTCCACATACCTTCCTTACCCAGACTAGCCCAGAGAGGTGGCAGTTGAGTCACTGACAACCTGACCAGGGAACAGGCTGTTCTGGTTCACATGGTACCAGATGGCAGACCAAGAGAGGCCTGGCCTGACAGGGTTTATACCCATATTATACCATTAATATTTTAAGTGTCACTTATTGTAAACATTGACCTATTATCTCCCCCACAGAAACATGTACTCTCCACATCAGAAAGCCCCTTTCCCTAAAAAGGAAGCCTATACCCTCCGGGCCCCTGAGTCTCTACAACTATCCCTGCCTCCCACCCCCATCCTCACCAGAGGATTTTTGTAGATTCAGCACTTCTTATCATCATGACAGTTACTGTGTCACTGTGTAGTGTAATTGCCATCAGGAGTGACAAATACTACGTCCTGTTATAACCTCAATGCTTTCCCTCCTTGGAGAGATGGAGATGGAGACCAAGCATGCTGTCTAGGCTCTCAGGATCTAAGTGAGTAAAAAGGAAAATGGGACACTAGGGAAGGGAGAGTACACTCTGCCTTCTTCTCCAAAGGAATAGAAAGTGTGGCTGTGCTTTCCACCTCACCAATGAACTATGAACTGCATTTTACCTTGGGCTCACTCAGCCCATTATGCTCCAAGATGGTTTTATGGCAGTAAACTACAGATTATTTCACAGAAACTGATGTCTGTTTTCAAAATACATGTACTGGAAATAAGATGAGGAACACAGAGTTGATGGGGGCAGGGGAGGGGAAGAAGAAGAAAGAATCCTTTAGTCTTAGGACCCAAACCTGTGAAATGTTGAACCACTCTTTGGCAAGTATACCCATAATTTCTACTGCAATTATCAGCAATAGCAGTTTTCAGTGTCTTTCAGAAGGTACTCAGTACTTTGAAGGAACAGGTGCTTAGTTCATCTGTCTAATTAGCATGTGTACTCTTGCTTAGATTGAATTGAGATTATTACAGGATCAACAATCAAGTGTTGACTTTAGAGGTCAGGTAAGGAAACAACTTAATACCAAAATCGTTCTTCAAATGTGTCTTGGCACAAGATATCTTAGCAGAATTTAAACTGGGTTTTCAAATGTACCCCAAGCATTTAGCCTACCTGAAAAAAAATCAATGGTGTTTCTGTAGCAAAAATGTAAATAACTTTAACATGCTGCTGTCATTGGGTACTTATCAGTGGCATGATCTTCTTCATGATGTGGCTACTTAAAGGGAAAACTTCATTAATTTTTCTATTTTCTCTGCAGTTTCCTCAGAACTTTATTATTTGTCTCAGCCTCTCATCTTTGTAATATTTGATATTTTACATATTTATAATTTAAATCCGTTATTCAGAAAAAAATCTATAAGCATTCAATTCAAAGTCCTGAAGTCTGTGATCAAAGTTATGCTTAGTACTCTGTAAGAAACCAACGTATAACTTCATTTTGCTGCCAAGAAAGCAGACATCTCAATGACTGATTTTATTGTTCCCAAATATGAGATTGAGGCTACTAATATATTTTATGGAAACATTCTTGTAGAAGTACAGCAACCAAAATTTGTCCCTATGCCAGGATGTGTATAAATATAAATTTGTTCCTAATAAGTCTAATTAAATCAATGGTTAGAGTTACACCAGAAATGAGCTTTGAACATATCCAAACGCAGATCATCCACTTCACTTGGCAAAGTCTGTTTCTAAACCTGAGTGTGGTTCCCCTGCCTGCCCCTTGTGCAAAATACATGGTTTATACAAGGGAGAAAGGGCAAGGGCAAGTCCTTGGGGTTGGCAATTAGTACTACAGTCTATGTCCTGTAAGCAGGGAGAGATGTGAATTTAACCTAACATTAAATTATATACTGTATGATTCTAGAGCCTTTTAAACTTTTATTCTGTGTCTGTAGTGACAAAGACTGTTTCATTTGGCTTTTCTACTTAGAAGTCAGCTTGAGATCAAATTGAGGGGATAGCTTCGTGATTAGAACCACTATGACTGAGCGTGTATTGCTCTGTCAACCCGTCTACTTAATCTCCTTCTGAGATCAGGAAGTCCTGAGCCTGGGAAAGTATAAAGCCATTGGCTGTGTCCCAGCACAGCTTGGTGAAACACATCACCCGCTTGTCCTGCAACATCAACAGGCAGTACAATAGGTGGCATGGTCCCCACTTCTAGAGTCATGACCTCAGACATCTCCAGGGTGAGTCTCTCAAAGCAGGACACCCCTCTTTTCCTGCTTGCAGAGATGCGTCCCGGAGATTACTGGTCTCTGAAAGTGGGGAAAACTGGTCAGGGATTTCCAGGGCTTTGGGGGCCCAAACCTGCACAGGAATTTCTGTGGCATGCAAGACCGGGCCCCTCAAACTCTGGGAGCCCCTTTCCAAGGCGACGGAAAAGTGCCAGTGACTGGCTGCCAGTGACTCTGGCTGCCCCTGTGTTCTCCAGCCATAAAGTAAATAGACTAAACACTAAAACAGCATAATGTACTACTACCCTTTGTCACAGCCACATTTTGGCATGATAAAAAGATATAGAAGTCTTTGCTGTCACTTTGTACAGCTATGAAAATTGTTATGGCAGTACAAATGTGATGACTGCTTCCATCTTCAGTCAAGCAGAGCAACACAAAAGGCAGCAGGAGACAAGTTAAGAGGCATCATCTGGAGATCAAACTAGGGGTATGTGCTGTAATAGGGTTACCCAGGAAAAGGTTGGTGCTTCTTTTGCACATGCCCTGTGCACTCATCCTGGAGGTATTTATACCTCCTTGCAGTCCTCCTAAAAGTGGTATGACTCCTCAGTCTCTTATCGTCATGATTTTCAATGCCTGATTTTTAGAGGACATCTACACATTTGTAAAGGGCACCTACAGCTGAAGTCTGTAAATTTTCAGCTGCCTGGTACCTGTGATAGACACGCTTGATTTCCATTGTTTTGTTTAGATATCCTGCATCTATACAAACGCTAGCATGGGCAAAACTGGTTGAAGCTGCACCTGCAAACATGAGCTTCAGCCATGTGCTTATCAAGTACCCAAAGGCATTCAAATGTTGTGTGTGAACATTGAATAAAGAAAAAAAGATGCTAAAATGTTTAGCTTATTAAAACTCAGCTTACCAATGGCAAAATATTGTTCTTCAAGATGCACAATTTTTTTTAAAAATAGACCACCCAGCCTTAGATCACTGTGGTTATGGAACATGTGCTTGTATTCTCCCCAGTAGAGACTGAGAGAGACAGAGAGCTGGACTACATGGGACATTGATTACGTCACATCCTGACTCAAGTAGATTTTCAAACAATAATAACTGAAAGCCCAAAGAGCAATGTGATCAAAAATGAAAGTTTAGTTTGCAATTTGCTCAGCATATTTGCAATTTGACTGGTAAAGGTCAATTGAAACTGTGTAAAAAAAGATATCTATAAAGGGAACTTTGCAGTAAGTGTTTATGAAGTGGCTGCTTGCAATTGAACAGCTCATAGAGAGGTTGTAAATTCCAAACACTGTAACAAGCAATGTGAAATGATCTGCCTAGCTAAGTATGGGTTCATGATCTGTAGTTTGGGGAATCACCAGGACAGTCATTATAGCAGAGGAAAAATAAGTAGACATGTGAGGATTTAGAATATGATGTTTGTAAAGCCAGAAATATTTGTCATAGCTCTAATACTACTATATATAGTATAATAAAATAAAAATGGTTTAAATAAACACATTTCTAGCCTTGTCAGAAAAAGCAAGTTCTTCTTTTTATTGTTTTACAAATCAGCCTACTCATGTTTCCTTTTGGTACTATTATTGGTGCAGTACAAAGTTATTCAGATTAATTCAAAGCATTTCGAATAATTTAAACTGCTTTCAAACTGTCAACACGTTTCCTGTTCCTGAAGCAGGGAAACGTATTTCCATCTAGACGTTACTGCTGATTCAATTTCAGTTTCTACTCTGCCTCCAGTTATCATGGAGCAGAAGTCAAGTGGTATGGAAGGCCCTAACGTTACCTTTAGGTTTCGAGGCTGACTTCATTGTTTCTGCCTTCAGTATCTAAGAATATAGGGACCTACTCAATTCACAGCGGCTGCCTCCAGATTTCATGGTCCTGATATGGTGTCAGGCACCATTTCCACAACAGAGCACAGCAGCTCCACCCCCCTGGACTCCTCTAATTGGTCAAGGGGCCCTGGAAGTCCCAACCCTCTTTAGAGATTGACAGGTGGCCACCTGTAAATTTCTGGGGAGGGGCAAGGTTTCTGGTGCCACTCAGCCAATCAGAGGTGTGAAGGATCTGCCATGCTTTGTTGTAAAAATCTCCCACCCCGGCCCACCGCCCTCTCCCTCCCCTTGTGCCTCAGGATGCCAGGACTTACTACCTGTATTTGCAGCTCCCTTTTCTCCCCCCACTTCTTGCTAGGTATTCTTCTTCTTTTTTGTGGTTCCTGCTTTTTTTTTTTGTGGGACTGGGCTTTTTAACAGGGGACCTAATTCACTGTTTATGCAAAAATCACAAATCATGAATTTGGTA
This sequence comes from Caiman crocodilus, assembly GCA_030014935.1. Classification (NCBI taxonomy): domain Eukaryota; kingdom Metazoa; phylum Chordata; order Crocodylia; family Alligatoridae; genus Caiman; species Caiman crocodilus. Next base: position 23,937,326 of record JAGPOW010000290.1, read on the forward strand.
GGTCCATACTAATAACATATGCTGAAGCAAAGGTTGGATGGAAATCAACGCTATCAAAGAGTTTGATCTTGACTTTCTGGTCCCAGGCAACTGACATGATTGAGGATTGTAATGAAAGCAGCACCCAGGGAAAACCTTTATTATGTGACAAAAAAACAATATTCACTAATTTTAATACTGTAAAGGGGATTGTGATCAACAAGGGTAAATATCAGAAAGTATAAAGGACTGCACTTGTCTTTAAAAGGACAATGAGCTGAAGAATGGTAGGACTGAGCTAATGCTAAACTGGAAATAAAATTGTTTAGAGAGAATACCTATGTGCAGAGGGTAATAAATGTTCAGAGTGCTCTGACAGCGGTCATAGCAACTACAGTTTAGAATGGTTCCTTGTACAAGCCAAAGGCATTCCTGGAAGAGAGTATGGCTCATATAGTAATGGCTGGCGACAGTTTGCCTGTGGAAGAGAGAGAGAGATATAAATTGCTTTCAAGGAGCAAGTGAACGTGCACAAGAGTGACTGCTATTCAGACAACAGCTTTATGAAATGTGAAGCATGGACACAACGACGGCAGTGCCTCAGCCAAGCTTTTCTCTCCCCTTTGCTTCCCTTTCACATGTAGAGCATTGTGTCATGCCAGCCAACATACTACATGTGTACAGAGGATTGGCAAAATAGCTCTGTCCCTTTCCTGTCACATCCATTTGGGCCATTTACCAGGATTTAAAAAACACAAAAAACAAAGAAAGAAAATAAGAAGTCACAGTGTAGCTAATGGCTGCCACAGACTGTATTGAATTTTTCTGATCGAGTTTTTGTGTGTCATTTGGAAGGTGCAGGTCTGTATTTTACCAGATAACTTTCCTCTCTCTCAGTCTTAGTTGCAATTCATGTAGAAGCTACTGGAGAAGTTGCGGGTAAGCAGTTGCTGTTTCAGGCCTGAATCTTACAGTCCCATTGACTATTATTCAAGAGCAGCTAATTGTTTACAACAATAAATGATAGAAGAAACTTTTTACTTAAAGCCAATCATTCTGTAACCACTGGGAATGAGGATTTAGAGAGCCACAGAAGCAGAGTACAGAATGTGGAAACCCAAGTTTTCTGGCAAATATGTACATAGGGATCTAAGTTCAAGTGCTACATGGGATTAGAATTGCTCCCATCAGGGCCACCCAGAGAGTTTATGGAGCCTGGGGCAAGTGTGATGTTGGGGGCCACACCAGTGCCCCCTACAAGGACCTGTGTGTGTGTGTACAAAACTGGGGGACCACGTGAGAGAATTTTTGCATACATGCATCACATATGAGAATTTTCACATGCGGCTCCTCCTTCCCTAGCCCTGGGGAGTGGGAACAAGTGGGCTTTCCCCTCTTATTCCCATGGCAAGGAGGGTTAGGCAGAGAGAATTTACCTTGGAGACAGATTACTAAAGCACAATGTCATTAACATTTTGCAAGTGAAACATTTATTAAACTTATGCTACAAATTTTGGAACTTAAGAACAAAATGGGAAGAGGAAAGTTTAAGTATTTCTTTCTTGTCTTCATGGATGCAAAATCATCCATTACATCATCATAATTTATTTGCTTTGCAAGTGAATTCTCCACTGAGAGCATGATCTAATGGTTCAGCCTATCCTCCCCAATAGCTGATCACAGGTAGTTCTTAATAATCTTAAGCTTCTAAAAGTGCATTCCCCAGATGCAACAGAGACTGGCAAGGCAATGAGCATTGCACCTTCCCAGAGCTGCCCCCTCTCGGCTAGCTCGGCTCTGCCAACTTGGGCTCCTTATCAAATGCCCCCTCTCTGGGGCTTCCTCATTAAATGCCTCCCCTCTGGGGCTGGGGCCTACGCACCCCCGTGCTGCTGCGCCCTCACTGGCGCTTATGCAAATACTGCGCCCCCACGGGCGCTGAATCGCACCGCTCCCTGGGCACTAGGGCCCCACGCCTTTGCCATAAATCCGGTTGAGAAGCTCAAGTGCAGTGTCCATGGCTCCTTCAGAGGTGGACAAATTTGAGTCTTTCCTGATTTTGTAAAACAGGCAAAGTTCTTCTTGCAACTTATCCTTGTTCACATCTCATGGGTATGTTGTAGACAGGGACTCCACAAACATCACAGTTTCTTCATTCTCTGCAACAGCTGGTGGGTCAAGTATCAGTGAGAACAAGCTTGAGAGTTTCCCCATGGTCTCAGCTAGGCTTTGGAGATCTGAGAGGAGAATATCCATGGCTGCGATGAACACTTCAACCCTGAGTTTGTCTTCAGGAGAAGATTGTGTATTCTGTATTAGCTGACTCATCATGGAAACATTTCATCTTTTGGATTCTTCTATGCATTCTCTTGATTTCAGTGGTGATACCTAGCCCCTCAGCGATGACCTTAGCTTCCGTGAGAAGACTTGGCCAGGAATCATTCAACCATTGAATTTCTTCCAGGAGACTCCTGACATAGAATCATAGAATCATAGAAATAGGGTCGGAAGGGAGCTTGTAGATCTTCAAGTCTGGCCCTCTGCCTGGGCAGGAGGAAAACTGGGCTCAAATGACCCCAGCCAGGTAGGCATCAAGCCGCTTCTTAAAGATTCCCAGGGTAGGAGCTAGCACCACTTCCCTTGGAAGTTGGTTCCAGATCCTAGCCGCCCTAACTGTGAAGTAGTTCCTACGGATGTCTGATCTAAACCTACTCTCCAACAACTTGTGTCCGTTATTCCTTGTTATCCTGGGGGGACGTTAGGGGAAACAAGGTCTCCTCCAACCCCTTCTGGTCCCCCCCTAGTGAGTTTATAAATGGTGACCAGGTTCTCCCTCAGCCTTCTCTTGTGAAGGCTGAACAGGTTCAGGTCCCGTAGCCTCTCATTGTAGGGTCTACCCTGCTGTCCCTGGATCATGCAAGTGGCCCTCCTTTGGACCCTCTCAATGTTGTCCACATCCCTCTTGAAGTGGGGTGCCCAGAACTGGACACAGTACTCCAGCTGTGGCCAGACCAGTGTCGCGTAGAGGGGGAGGATCACCTCCTTGGCCCTACTTGAGATGCATCTGTGGATGCAGGATAAGGTCTGGTTAGCCTTGCCGACTGTGACCTCGCATTGTCAGCCCATGTTCATCTTGGAGTCAATGATGACTCCAAGATCCCTTTCTGCCTCCGTGCTCTTGAGAAGGGAGTTTCCCATCTTGTAAGTGTGCTGCTGGTTACTACTGCCTAAGTGCAGCATTCTGCACTTGTCCGTATTGAAATGCATCCTGTTTTTGTTAGCTCACCCCTGCAACCTATCCAGATTTTGCTGCAGTCTTTCCCTCTCTACCCGCATGCCCACCTCACCCCAAATGTTGGTATCATCAGTGTCACAAGGCACTTAGGTAGCCCTGTGCCTGCAGGGGAGTAAAATTGCCAGAGAGGGCACCCTAGCAACGATTAGACTGCGCAGCTGCGGGTTGCCCAGGCAACTGATGCAGGTCAGCTGACCCAAGAGGGGCAGGGCGTGGCTTTTATAAAGCCCAAAGCCAAAGTCAGGCTGGCAGTCTTCTGCTGGCAGCTGGAGGAGCAGGAGCTCCAAGAGAGAGACAATTGTGAGTGGAGCTCACAAGAGCTCCAAAGGCTGGAGCAATGATGTTGTGGCCTAGCCAAGAGGCTTTTGCTGTGGTGGCTGGGTGCCTTATGTTTATGTTATAGCTGGATGCTTGTGTTTATGTTGCTGTTGTGTTATATATGACTGGTGGTTTCGGTGAGGCTGTAGGGGTGGAGGAAGCCTCAGGGGTGCCCCACAGTAGCATGGGGCCCTAGCGCCCAGGGAGGGGTATGATTTGGCACCCGTGGGGGCACAGTATTTGCATAAGCACCAGTGAGGGCGCAGCAGCACGGGGGTGCGTAGACCCCAGCCCCAGAGGGGAGGCATTTAATGAGGAAGCCCAGAGAGGGGGCATTTGATAAGGAGCCCAAATTGGGCAGAGCAGAGCTAGCCGAGAGGGGGCAGCTCTGGGAAGGTGGACTCAGAGAGCCCCTGGAAGGGGGGCAGTACTGAGAAGCCCAAGAGGGGTGCTATTGGAGAAGCCCAAGTTGGGTGCAGTAAGCTCCAGGAAGGGGCAGCATTGAGGAGCCCAAGGAGGGGGCTGTTTTAATAAGAAGCCCAAGCACGGGCATTGGGAGTCCCTGAAAGGGGGCTGCATTCTGTTGGAGGCCCAAGGTGGGCATAGTCAGTCCCAGGAGGGGGCAATGATTGAGAAGCCCAAGGGGGGCAGCACAGAGAAAGCCCAAAAGGGGCACTATTTGAGAAGCCCGCAGACGGTGGGGCAATGAGTGAGGAGCCCAAGAGGGGCAGTACTCAGAGGCCTGAGAGGGGCCGCACAGGAAGCCCAAATTGGGCACAGCTAGTCCCAAGGAGGGGTGACTGTTTTAATGTGTAGCCCAAGCGTGGGCATTGGGAGTCCCCGACAGGGGGCCGCAGGCATTTGGGGGCCCAGGATGGGCACAGTCAGCCCCAAGGAAGGGGCAGCATTTGGGGGCCCAGGATGGGCACAGTCAGCCCCAAGGAAGGGGCAGCATTTGGGGGCCCAGACAGGGGGAAGAGCAGAAGCCCTGTGAGGGGGCGAGGCGAGCCCAGAGAGGGGAGCGCCATATCTAGGAGCCCAGTGGAGGCGTGGTGAGCCCAGAGAGGGGGAGCACCATTTTGAGGAGACCATTGGGGGGCGTATATAGTCCAGGAGAGGGACAATTGGGAGATGGCCCAGAGAGAACAACAGAGGGGCCGTGACATCCACGAGGCTTGGGCGGCGGTATTGGGGGAGGAAGGAGCCACAGACAGCGGTGGATGGGGCAGGATGAGTAGAAAGGGCAGCCTCCCACTAAGGAACCAATTGCCATCAAAGATGTGGCAGGCGAGTAAGCCGGCGGTTGCCCAGAGACAGGTGTGGGGGCCATATTGAGGGCAGGCCCGGCACGCCCTGTCACAATCAGCAAATTTTAAACAGGTTGCTTTTCACCCCATCATCCAAATTGCTGATAAAGAAATTGAACAGTGCAGGCCCAAGGACCAAGCCCAGGGGACTTCACTGCCCATTTCCCCCCAGGTCAAATATGACCCATGCACCACCCACCCATCCATGCAAATTAGCGTCTGTTTCACACACAGCTATGTATAATATTTACTTCATGGTCAGGGACCGGTTCCATAATGTCACAATGATGTGTTGAGAATTGATTCAGTGACATCTTATACTCTAATACACCAATTTCCTTTTTTTTATGAAAACAAAATAGCAAGAATTTTGGTGAGCAACATGTCGCAGGGCAGGGGCCAACAGTACACACAGGAACTGAGGCAGAGAGCCTTTGCTTTGCAGGGGCCTGGGGCAAATTGCCCCAGTTGCCACACCTTCCCCCGCCCCCCCAGTCCTGGCTGCTATCTTAACTGATTATATAGTCACCCAACACACATGAATGGCACTGAATTCAGTTCCCACAACTGTTTTCATTCAAAATGATGGGGAGGAAGCCACCTTTTGCATAACAGCCAGTAGGGCAGACCACTCACCCAGGAAGTGAAAGAGTTGACTTTTACACTCTCATTTGCCTGAGGTGATTCAAACCCACATATTTCGCTTCTCAAGAGACTAACTTAACCAACATCTGAGAGGCTAAGAATCCTTCTCCCCTCTTCTTGAGGCTGGGCCATTGTGCAGAAAGCAATGAAAGATTCAAGGGATCAAGAAAAAAGTAAGCAAGAGGAACACCGCTCTGTGCAGCTCACTAATAAGGACACTCAGTTGGGATCAGTGAATTCTGAGTTCTAGCTCCTTCCCGTGAAACTGCATGTGCATTTTGCATTAAAGAGCCATTAGATAAATTCCATAAACTGCAATAAAAGTAGCAACCTCCAGGACTCTTTCCCAGCTGGGCACAAGCACCCAAACTAAGATAAAGTGTAATGTAATCACTGAAGTGCTGGCCCTAAATGACTTAGGTGCCTAGTCTCTGCTTTCAAGAGTTGTGAAGAGATACCAAAAAGAATTTCTGAAAGTGCCTAAGCCAAATAGGTACCTAACTCCCATTGAAATTGAAATGATTTATGAGCCTAACCTACTCTGTCTTCAAGAATTCTCTTAGGTGCCTATTGCAACTTTAGACACTAAGTCCTATAGTCCTGGTGTATAAGAGATGGTGGAAGTTTAACAGGAACAGAATCATGGAATATATGGGACCAGGTAACATGCATGGAAGAAAAGAACATCATGCTATGGCCACTTAAAGCACAGCGTAAAATTTACTGTCCATTAAACCATGATGGGCCAGCTTTTCCAAATCCGCAATAGCTATAATTACTAACCAATTTTGTAAAAAGCTCTCCCCTAATTTAGGCACCAAAATGATTGTCTGGGATGTCAAGAAACTTTAACACACTGAGTGGAGAGCTCTTTTGAAAAAAATCTAGTGACACTTTATATTGAGATCCCGTGAAAATTAATTGAAATTGCAATCAATAATTGATCAGTTGTTATAGAGTTTCAGTCAGTGATTCTCAACAAGTGTGCCACATGACTCTGAGATCCTTAGCACTGTAGCTATGCAAAACACCTACACAGCTCATAAGATAAACCAAGTAAAGCAGTCTCTCTCAACCTTTTCAAAGTCATAACACCTGTCCTCAACTTTTTTGAATTTGGTGGCACCTCCAGTGGCAAGTAACCATTTTGATGCCTCAGTTGGTTTTCAAACTGCCGCTGCCACCTCAGTTTGGGAAAACAGCTTGGTGCAACTGCTGCTCAACCTGAATAGAAACAACTGTGGCAGGTGCATGCTCTCCTACCTCATTAGGTTTTTCTGATAAGCTTAAAGCAGACAGGATAGCCACCTCATGCTGAAGCTCTTCCTTGGCTAACCCTGCACAGCACCTCCCAGGAAAAGAGGCACATAGGGCAGGTGGAACTGTCCTGCATGCCTCCTTTTCCAGAAAGAGCATGGCTTGTGGGAGGTAGGGGGTAGGAAGGCAGACCAAGAAGGGCTGCCACATGAAGTGACTCTTCTGCCTGCTTTAGGTTTATCAGAGAACCCTAGTGAGGCACAAGAGCACAGACAGTACGCAAGGTGTATGGATCACTTTTACCTGGTAAGGGGTCTCATGGCATCCTGGTTAAGAACCACTGACTTGAACATTTCAAATGGGAATCCATAGTGTCAGAAACATTCTTTCCCCTTGTGGTCTTCTGAGTTCTTTGCAACAGAGGAGTTGATCTATTTTTCCATAGTCAAAAAGCAAGTGAAAGCTAAGAGCTGGAATTTCTAAGGACTGCTTTGAGTCTAACAAAGCACTTAGCTAAGTGCATGTCTGTAGAGAAACCTCTACAGCTGAGCTGTACAGAAGTGCATGGTAGTTCTGTGGATACTGGCTTCAAAACTAGAAGCAGTTTAACCACATTAGCACAGTGCTGAACATAATATGCTAAAAAGACCCAAACTAACATGGCTATGATGTTTCCAGTACTGAGTTCCAGTACTCAGTAGGCTGAATACTGATCTACCCTATCATATCCTAACCTAAGAGATCAGTAGGTTGTTTAGAACCATAGCTTAGAATCATCTTGTAAGCACTGTGCTTGGGACATTTACAAGACAGTAACATGCTTGTAATATCTATTAATAATTTATTTACACTTAAAAATATTTATAAATGGAATCTGAGTATAAATTGAAGAATATTTTGCATGTTGGAGACTGCTGTCACATCATTTAATCTAAACAATGCCCATGCCAACCAGAAACTTGCCATCACTATGTGGAGAAGAGATTATGCATGAGACATTCCTAAAATACCTCAGCATAACTCACCTTTCGTGAACATCTACAGAACGTTGCTAAAAAATGAAAGCATGAGTTAACTTTGTTCATAAACTGACCAGAAGGACATGAGGAGAAAATGCAACCACACTTTGAATGGCCACTCTAGCACTTGTTTTCTCTGTAGCAGAATATTGCTCTCTGTGACTGCTTTGCTTTGAATACCTGCTCATGAGCTGTCTTCATGCAAGTGCCTGGCGGTCGGCATGACAAGAGTTCATCTGACTACTGGGAAGGATCTTAATCATCTCAGAGAAGGCCCCTGAACTCATCTGCCATGACTTTGAGTGTATTTTCAGTGGAGGGGTCTTCTTCTGTAGGTCCCTTGGGATCAGTCGTGCCTCCTGGTGGATATTTGTGGGGCTCCACCTCCTCTACACTCCTTCCTTATGCTAACCTCCAGCAGGCCACCTGATCTTAATGCAACCATCACTCCAGTCTACATGATCTTTGGTCTTCATGCCCTCTTTGGGACTGGTTATTAGCTTCATCTCTTTGGTAGACTGCAGGCCTACTAGTTTCACCTGTCTTGGCTATTTCTCCTATTGTCAATGGCTACTTGCTGAACCTTGTAATCACCCCAGTGTTGAGGTGTAGGTCAGATCCCCACTGAGGTAGACCTAACCACTGAATGCCCAAAGGGAAAGAAAAGCCATAAAAGCAACAGAAGAAACTATATACAGACAAGAGGCACCAAAGAGAAAAAGGACTTAAAGAAAAAGAAAAGAAGGTGGATAGAAGAGAAGAAATTAGGCTAAGCAGCTCCTTCTCGTTCTCTGCCCTAGAACCTGAGGCAGGTGATGTCCCCCAGCGCTGTTCCATTTTTTACTTTCACCAAGGGTATCTTCTGTTTTTTCCCAGGTTAACCTTTGTCCTTGGCTTCATACCTGTGGGAACACAGAGTGGGAAGCCTGTGCTACCACCAAGGTGCTTATTGCTCCTTTGGGAGTGGGGTCATCCCCTGGAAACCGATGTTTCTCATGACTGGCATGGGAATATATTTTAATCACTGCCACTTGGGATGCCTCTCCCAAAGAGTAATCCGCCTCTCTGCGCTGAGGCTGTCTGCCACCAGTGCAGAGAGCCTTCACAGCCTCCACTGCCTCTCTCTGGTTGGGATCCTTTCTTCCATGTCGGTGCTGCCTGCCACTGGCATGGAGAGCCTCCGCAGCCTCCACTGCCTTTCCCGCTCTTTCCATTTCTCTGTCCATGCTCCTTTTTATCTCTGCTGGCTGATGCTTGCTCCTGAAGTCACCCACTGGCTCCCGCTGTATATAAATGTTGCTTATAAACTGCATGGGCTCCGCTTTTTGTTCCTCCTGTGTCTGGCATCCTGTGGCAGATAAGTAGTTCTTGTTTTTGGGGAACTGGCAGCGGGGAAATGGCAGTGGCAGGTGACAGGGGAGTGGCAGCAAGTGGGCACATGGGAGTGCAGCACAGCTGGACAGGAGTACAGGGCCTGTGGCAGGGCCAGCACTGGCAGGGGCCCAGAGTGGGGCAGCATGAGCATGGAGTCTAGGCCAGCAGAGACTCTATGGAGCTGGGTTGGCTTCCCCCCGACCCTGCTTGGTGCAGCTCAGCCCAGCTCCATAGAGCCTCTGCCAGTGGTCCCCAAACAGCTGTCACCCCACTCTGGGTCCCCACTGATGCTGGCCCTGGTGCAGTGATACAGGCCCCACACCCCCACCCAGCTGTCACTGTACTTCTATGCGCCCAATCACTGACACTCTCCCACCACCTGTCAACGCAATTTCCCTGCTTTTCTGCCTACTGCTATTCCCCGCTCTCCCCCCGCCCCCCCGCACCTGCTGCTCTTATACCATGTGGTACCTGGCTGCAGCACCAAGCCCCAGGACTCAGCAGGAGTCTTCCTGGCCCCTGTGATTCTCAGCCAGCTCTATGCAGAGCCAGCCAGTTGTGACTGTGGTGCAATTTTTCAGACGATGCAACACATTGTGAGCAATTGCCCAATTAGATCATTTAATGCCAATCTAAAACCAATCCTTGCAGCTACCCCAAAGCAGTTGAATGGTTATCAAGTTTAGATATTGATCTATGAATGTTGTAATCTTAAAATGTCATATGAGACACAAAGAGAGAGAGAGAGAATAAATTGTAACAAAAGGAATACTGTTCTTGCTTATTTAGCTAAGGGGCTCATTGCTCTTGAGAATTTAGACCTAAATCTGGGAGTTCAGCACTTGAAAATTGCCTTTATAGCACAGACACATAAAAGAACCTTCAACAAACTCTAATTTTTAGATGTTCAGTCTCTGGATCTCAAAAGGCAGATTAAAGCATAGACACAGAATACATGTTGCAGATCTCACTACTCCACTATATAAAAATTTATTTTATTAATTAATCTAATTAAATATTACACCCAATTTGATTTCAGTGCTCAGAAGTATAATTTCACATGCATGACTGAATCAAAATAAATAATGCCAAAAGTTTCTAGATTGCCTTTGATCCATTTTAAGAATATCTTTTACTCAAAAGCTTGTCAAACTTTATTCTAACTATGAAGTTGATCCAATAAAAGATATCATCCCTGCAAAAAATCCTTGACTCATATAATTCCTGGATCATCAGGGTTACAACATCATTCTAACACTGATAAGATTAGACATATTGTTAATGGAATCTTGGTATGCAGTTTTGTTATGTATTTGTAAAATATTATAGGGCCTACCTATTGTGCAGCAGTCAAACATAGTTTCCTTCCGTGAACTCTTGACAGTCCCCTCTACTTCTTCAGGACAGCATAGTTATCTTGCTATGTGCATCTTTCCAAGGATACAAATGACAGCTTCCTATGTCTCCAGGCACCTTCACTAGGATTGGAGAACTGTGTATTGCTCCCATTGTGGAGCAAGATTAAATCTGAGAAAAGGCCTTTATATCTGTATGCATTGCAAGGACAGTGTCAGTTCATTGTTAAATTATTAAATACTACTCGATATGATCAGTTCCAAAATGTGGGGTTGTATGTTGTTGTTAGGAATGTAAATGTCCTAAGTATTCAAACACATATGTAGAGACTTAGAACAATTATGATAAAGTTTCCACTCTGTATGAGCAAGAAAGGTAAATTTTCTCAGCCACAGATTTTTTTCAGTGGAACTAAATTATTTATTAAATACAGAACTTCTCTTTCAAAGACCCATATTCCCATATGTTTACATTCACCATCTCTTTTACATAGCAACTACTGCATAAAGAAGGAAATATCATGGATATATCCAACATTTTGCCTTTTCTCTTAAATATTCTCTAAATGCGGTTATAAATAACCTCTTATAGAAATTGCAGGACAGGCATGTTACTCTAAAACTAGAGGAATATATAGGCTGATCTAGCAATCAATTGAACAGCCTCCAACTGTTTTCTAGTTTTTTCAATTCCCATTGACTCCTTGGGAATTGGGAACACTTAGTACCTCTCAGGATGAATTTAACACCCTAGTGAATCTAATCTACAGCAAAGGCTGTGAATTGTCCAGCCTAGCAACAAGATTTAATGCTTCTCAAGAGACATTCAGCACCTTAATGACTCTATTATCTATAATAGGCTCTGAATCTTTCAACCCAATCACAACATTGACCTCCATAAATCAAAGGTTCATATCAAAAACTGTTGCCAGCAGACAACAGGAAGGACAACAAAAATCTCTAATCTAATTCTCATTTTACACTCAGTACTGTTAAAATATATAGTGTTTGTTATAATCATAGTATTAACTTTAGTATATGCTTTACTATATTCATTTGGACATAAATCTTGGTCTTAAAATAATTCCAACTAGCACAGCAAAAATGTTTTTTCTAGCACTGGTGTTGCATCATTTTTTGGCATCTAAAGGGATAATCACCATTCATTTCTAAAACCTTTTTCCCTTGTTCAGATAATCCCATTCAATGTCAATAATTTATGTAAAAATGCTCCCCCAGAGAAGAGCCCTGATTGGTCAGAATATATTATTTTCCCTTAGCTTTTAACAATTGCTTTAGTGCTATACTATGATTTTTATTTATTTATGACTAGAAAATGGAGGAAAGATAAACAGGCCTTTTCCTGACTGGGCAAAATTGTTCATATAGCTATATACAATGAAGTACTCAATTTCCCCTCTCTGCCTGCACAAGATCATTTACCCTAGTTCCCAGTTGTAGTCTATATACAGCATTCTTCATTTCCCTAAATTATAACTTTTCTCCAATGTAGCCATTCTCAAATATTATGGAATTTTTTATTCTGGCATTGGGCATAAAATAATAAAAGTGTGTATTAAGTAATGGTGAATCAACTCTTTTCCTGTTTCAATCAGTGAGTTAATTCTGTCCCTATACAATTTACATATAAAATCCTAGCCAGGCTGTTTTATTCCATATATGCTTTTCTCCCTTTCTTGTAACTTTATGTTCTCTTTGAAAAGCAGGTTCCTTTGATTTGGGCACTAAGTATGGATCTAGATGCCTCAGTTTGGACACCCAAGTTTTATAAAAATCTTGCTATGGCCCTCTGTGACCACATTAAAAGGATAAAAAGGAAACCTTTTCCTTGAAATGTTATCACTCTGTAGTGGAAACGCTTTCCCTCTATACTTCAACTTAACCTAAAATCTCCATGCTCTTCTCCATCATGCTGCTTCTTCTATCATATGCTTCCTGCCCCTTGAAATACTGTATGCCCATATCTAAATCCAATTTAAGCTTCCACCCATTATTCTCTAATGGGTGGAAGGAGGTGATTCACCTGCTTCAAGGAAGAGATTCTCCCACTTTACTCAGCACTCGTGAGACCCCAACTGGAGTATTGTGTCCAGTTCTGGGCACTGCACTTTAACAAGGATGTGGGACAACTTGAGAGAGTCCAGAGAAGAGCCACCCATATGATTAGAGGATTGCACGGCAAGCCATACAAGAAAAGGTGGAGGGACCTGGGACTCTTCAGCCTGAAAAAGAGAAGGCTGAGAGGGGACTTGGTAGCAGTTTACTGCTACATCAGAGGAGTACATCAGGGACTTGATGATCAGCTGTTCACCAGGGCACCCTTGGGGAGAACCAGGAGTAATGGCCCCAAACTCCTGGAAGACCATTTCAAGCTCAACATATTGGAAAAACTTCTTCACAGCCACGGTGTCCAGACTGTGGAATAAGATCCCTCCAGATTGGTGCAATAGCCTACCCTGGAAATCTTCAAGAGGAGACTTGATAGTCATTTTGCTGGGGTCACCTGACCCCACCTGTCTTTCCTGCCTGGTGCAGGGGGCTGGACCCAATGATATTCCGCGGTCCCTTCTGGCCTTACAATTTATGAATATTTTCTCTGCACTCAAAATAATTAAATTGTGCTTGAATAAATAACTACATGTTTGATCATTACCCTTGAACTATTGTTCTGGATTGCACATTACTTTTCCCAATGATTGAAATGCTATTTGTGTACTACCGTTAGTGATCCACTTCTTTATTATTCCTTAGCACCTAATTGTAAGTGGTCAATAATAGAGCTTACAGATCCAGCTTTCCTATGAACTTATCTTGTGTCTTGTTAAACCCGTGTTTTGGAAGAATAAAATTTAATTACCTTGTCATTACCTCAGTGTTTACATTCTCCTCTCACTGGCTTATTGTGTCTCATATTTTATAAAGTTAATTGCAACAGGCACAATGTTTCTTTTAACAATCAACAGGAATACTGAATCTTTGCTCAGCTACTAGTCACTCGTGGTTTTTATTTATTAAGTTCCTGGGATGCAATCCTGCCTCTGTTGAAAGCACTGGAAAAACTAACTTTAATTTCATTCAGGTCTGGTGAGAAGTGCAATGGTGCTTAGGTTGCACCCCTTAGTGGAGAGTTTGTTCTAACTAGAATGAATTAATAGTTGTATGAACAGCCCAATGATTAGGGCACTCACTCACCTGAAAAGTAGGGATCCCAGATTCAAAACCCTTCTGTGACTGACTAGAGCAGTGATTTGAACCCAGCTCTACTACTTCGCAGAAGAGTGACTTAAACAATGGTCTACAGGGTTTTCTGAGGTGATAGCCATGGCTCTCTCTCCTGTTGAAGTTATTCCAGTTTTATAAAATATATTCAAATATTCATTGGGAAAGTGATTGAGAATGGCCCTGTTGCTTCTCATCTAGCACAATTACACAAGGGTCTTATATGGGGGACCTGAGCTCAAATCCCTGCTTCCCCAAAAATGTAAATTTTGGACCTAAACTGTAAGTTCGGCTGTAAGTTTGGTTGTAAAATTGGGTTTTTCTGCATTGATCTGTCTTTCAGTTTCTAATATGTGTAATTTGGTGTTTCATGTGCTTTGTTCTTAAGAGTTAGGCTTAGGTTCTTCTAATCCCTGAACTTGTTACCACCTGCTGTTTGAACTTGAACTACTCACTAATTTCTTTTAACTAGTACAATGCAAAATAAAAGTACTCATCTTCTCAGAGGTCTTGTGAAGATTAACTGATGTTTGGGAAGTACTCTGAAACTTGAATTGAAAGTTGCTATGAACATAGTAAGTATGTTTTATAGAATGGGTCAAGCTTTCACTGCTTAAAATGTGACATGACAGGCTATGACTATACAAAATTGTTTCCATAAAAACAGTATAAAGTTGTTATAGATCAAAATTGCTACAGTGAAACATTCCAAAAAACCTTCTTCTGCTCTGTAGTCTATTATACCAACAAAAACATAAAGTATATTAAGAGAAATATACTAAAACCAATAGTAGGAAATAAAATAATAAAATAGTAGGGAATAAAATAGGCCTATACTTTCCAGTTCAGCTTGCTGTCCAGAAGCCAGATTCACAAAATTGGCCTGTACCTAGACACCAAATCCAAAGTGAGATTCACACTCACTTGGCACTAGGCCCTAAAAACTCATTATGGGTAGAAGTCTCTTTTTATTTGTATATTTAAATGACAGTTTTCTAGCTGTTTAAGTGGTATTTTTGGCACTAAGGGTCTTTTTACACATTAATTTTGGGGAGATCCTAGAGCTCTTACCCCTGGATGGTCCACACATTAACACCTGAAACTAGTTTTAATCACACTTCAGGTGGCTTAAAGTTATGACTCTCCAGGGCTGTTTTTTCTGTGATCCATGCTACCCAGCTTGTGTTCCTTTAATGTGTGGCCATTTCCCACAGACGAGCCGGCCAAGTTGCAGTCCTTCAGCATCCCAGGATGCAGTGCCTCCTCCCACACCTTCCTGTTCTGTGTCAAAAAACTTGATAACCCCTGAACTCTACTGCCCAGGGGGCAGTTCTGGCACCAAGCCAACTCCTCCTCCCACCCTTGTGGTGTGACCTTCCAATCCCTAGGGGTACAACCCTGTGCAAACAGCCTGCAGAGTACAGGCCAGCTAGCCAGGTCATAGAGCATGGACACATCCATGAATAGAGTCAAGGGGGGAGCAAGGTAGGGGCCTGGATTGGGTCCCCATGAGCTGGGGCTTCCTTCTCATCCCAATAACTTTTCACTTTCCAGATTCCCACTCCCCAGCCAATCTCTCGCACACCCCCACCTAGAGCAGGGATAGAAGCCTGTCTTGGTTCATCAGCCCTGTAGGGGCACCTCACAGCTGTAGCTCCTAGTCCAGCCCCTGCTTGCCAGCCCTTTAGTAACAAGTCACAGCTGGAAGGATTTTAACCTCAAGGTGGGACTGCTTCAAACTAGAGCTATCACCAGCACTGATCAACATCTGATCTACAGTGTCTAACAAGGCTGTAAGTGAAGGCTGCAGTTCTGTTACCCTTGCATCAGAAATGGATCCAGCATATTACAAAGGGGGCATGTGAAGTTAACTTCAGTGCTGCAGGGGTGGCTGCAATCCTTGCTGACAGGTTCCTCTCCCAGCTCCCCGTCACTGCCCTGTGCTGGAGCAGCAGCCAAGGACTTAGGTCTCACGGAATATGATCATTTCCCCAACTCCCTTCCCCTTCACACTCAGAGGTATAGTCTCTCCCCCTCCCTCCCATCTTCTCCTGCCTGCTGCTACCTAGTGGTGTCCTGGGAGTGAGAAAAGCTGCCCACTCCAGCTGGGCTGTGTGGGGGTTGCACTCACAGGGGACTGCAGCAGCCATAGCAGTGGGCAAGGGACATGTTGTTCATCCTCCCCCAGTCTGCTCCTGGGGTGGCAAAGAACATCCAGGGGGGCAGGCAGGATGGGGGAACTGCTATTGCAATGCCTGGCTGTGTGGATAGGAGTGAAGGCAGACTGGTTACCAGAAAAAAGCCAACACATGCATATCAAGGCACATGCAGCCCTCATGCAGCCCATTTGGGCTGGGCAGGACCTCCCCTCTCCACAGGTGCTGTTTCAGTGGGACGCAGGAGAGGGGGGAAATGGGAGGGGAGCGGAAAGGAAGGTGACATGCCTTTGGGCATGGAGTGGGAAGGAAGGTGGAAATGCTTATCTTCTTGTCCCTGGCTGTTGTTCCCCTAGTATGAACAGATGAGGGTTGCAGCTACACCACTGCACCTGCTCTGCCCAAGGGCCAAGGGGAACTCCAGAGCCACTCCTGCCTTGTTCCAGCCAGGCTGTGCCTGAGGCAGCAGTAGCAGTGGTAGCAGGTGGGTTTCTCCTCCCTGCCTACTCCCCACATTGTCCCTGGTGTTTCCTGCTGGGTCAGGGAGGAGGAAACCTGCGTACTGCCACCACCCCAGCTCTTGCCTGGAGCTGAGCCCAACTCCCTGCAAAGCCTGGCTGGAGCTGGGCAGAAGCATCTCTGGAGCTCACCTATTGCAGAAGCAACCAGGGACATTGTCAGCAACAGGTGTGGGAGGGGCAGATGTGAGAGGAGGCAGGGATAGTACTGTTGAGCACTCAGTGGAGAGAAAAAGAGAGGGTGCTGAGAGTTATGGGGAGATTCTTGTCTGATTCAGGGACTTAAAAAGCAGTCCTTGGCAGCTGCTTGTATGTCTGTCCCAGTGTGGGAGAGAAAGCTGGGAGCCCGGGGTGCAGTCACTCCAGCAGCATTGATCACTGCTCCCACACCCCCATTGACAAAATCCTAGATCCACTCATGGACTAGATGCCAAATATAAAAAAATCAATTAAAAGGCAGCTCTAGTGTATTAAGCTAGATAACCTCTTTCCCACCGCCAATATAGATGTGAATGGAATTATTAGCTGTGTCAGATCAGACTATGATTAGAAGTTGTCAATGTAAAATATTATTATACCTAATGTATTCTGTTGGTTAACGTGATGTTGAAAAGTGGTGATTTTTTTTTCTTTTATTTGATACTATTTCTTCACAGTCTGATCACTTTCTGGACTGACTTTGATTTTTATATTCCTGACTTCCTAGGGGAATGATTCCAGCTCTTCCACATCTGATAAATCAAACTGGTATTTTGCAATCAAGTCAAATCCCTTCAAGTAGTAGCTCTGTTGTACTATCCCTGTCTTTCAATCAAGCCATGTTACAAAAGCTTCTTTTAATTTCCAGCCAGATAGCTTGCCATAATGTGCTCATTTTTCTCTCAGAAAATAGACAGGATGTGTAATCCACCTTTCCTGAATACACTATCGTCAAATCATCCGTGTGGCATAATGTCCTCCGTGATATGCTAAAAGAGTGGAGTGTATACAGCTGTCTATCATGTTTTGTTTCTATTAAACCTTTGATGTAGTCACTGGGAGCCAAAATAGAACATAAGACAAAGGGTTGATTTTTTTTTTTAAACCTTCCTGAAATAATTCACAGTGATTTGAAAGAAAAATCTAGTTCATAGGTATGAAAAGGAAAAAAGGAAAACAAATGTCCCGATCCTGACAGGCCTAAAACTAAGTTCTTTCCTATTTTTGGCTTCTTTTTTTGTTACATCAGTGGTTTTTATTTTTAGCTAATACATTAATTAAATTATTTTCTATTCAGTGTAAGAACAGCGTAATAGGCAAGTGAATGGACTTAAAGCATCTTGAATACTGTCCACTTGCTTTCATTTCACTTTAATATTGTCATCTGTTTAAAATTGTAATAGTTGGGAGACAGACAAGCTTTTCCATCTTATCAAAGGAAACAGGATGGCAAAATACTAATCTCAGCCTTTTTCATGGAGAAAGATGGATTAAGTAGAGATTACATGGTTTGAGGGCAGACAGACAGACAGACACAAACATCCACCATACTCAAAATTTCCCATTTATTTAGATATTTGAATGTTTAAATCTACTGAAGAGCTTTAAATAAGATAGCAATATATAACTCTATTTTCATGTTATATAATAAACCAACCATTCACTGTTGAAGATATATAACATGACAACATAATTTTAGACCATGACTTGAGGAGCTTTCGTATCCCTCCAAATGTCAAAAATCATAGGTATTGATTACTCACATATCCCCAAATTACAGGACTTGCTTAAAAAAATATGTGATTTTTTTTAATAATAAATGATGAATTTTCTATATTTGCCTATATTTTGAAAGGTTTTCAAAAATGTTTCCTGCAATCATGAATATTAAAAGCTTACTTTTTAAATATAATCTGAGATTCTTATTCATTATCATGATTCCAGCAGCTGGCACTTAAAAAAAAATTATAAAAATATCAAGACTGTCAATCATGAGAATTGGCAGCAGTTCCCCTTGAAAACAGTTCCTCCTGGCTGGTAGGGCCTGTGGGCCTAATGCTTATTTTCATGAAAGCATCACACTATTCCCTCTAGCTAACCAGCCCCAGTGGCAGCTATAGGAGACCAGTGCCATCATCCTGCCTACTCATTTGGTGCAGTTAATATCCCAAAAATCCTTTGCAGGAAATATTATTGCAAATAGGAAGTAGCATGCTCTGAATATATTCATAGACCACGAATAGAAAGAGAATGTATCTGTTTGAACATCCACCCACTTTGCATTCTCAAAATTACTGTGCATTCACCCACTTTGCATTCTGGCCCTGACTTATGTGTTTGGGATTCCTCTAACGATATTTAAATCCTGTGAAAGAGATTCAAACAGCCATAATGCCAACAGTGGCTTAGTTGTGAGATGTAAGCATCTATGAAAAAGAATTGTGCTGCATTTGAGGACATTTTCAATAGCAAATAAAGAACAGAAAATTAAAGGGTACTCTTCACACCACTGTATTCCTTGGGTGTTTTCAGGTGTGCAGTGGCTAGAACAAATTTGGGTGATTGGACTGGCAACCCCATGGCAGGCTGCTTTCCATCTGGAGAGGAATGACGACATTTTGGATAGGAGTGAAAGCATATTGGTTACCAGAAAAAAAGTAAAAACATGGTAAAAAAAAAAAAAGTAAAAAATAGTATCAAGGCACGGGTCACTCACATGCGTGCCAAGCACAAGAAAACCAGTAGGGCTGTGCAAAATTTCTCTGGCTATTTTGTTTCAATGATGTTTCGACTTATTTCGAGCTTGAAACAGCAAAATCGAAACAAAACAAAGAGCTTCGAAACAGCCTCAAAACAAAACGAGGGGAGTCAAAATGTTTTGAAAGTTTTTAAATGTTTTAAGTTTTGAAGCTTGCCTACAGGGAAACAGAAAGTAAGGAGAGAGACAGGGGAAGAGGGGAGAAGGTCTGCTCTCATATTGACTGTGTAGCTAGCCAGTGACTGTTGTCCTTCCCTGAGGTCCCTTCCAATCCCAGTGCTGTGAGGGAGGGATGGAAAAATAGCATAAAAGGCAGCGTTGTTTGAACTGGCCTGCTTTCTGTCACTCATGTCACGAGCTTTGCTTGTCAGCAGCCTGAGGTGCAGTTTCCCATAAACCCTGGCACTTATCTCCTTGAAACCTGGCAGGCTTCATGGCCTCGGCAGGGTTTATCTTGCCTGCAGTTTTCACCCTGCTGCGCCTTCTCTCACACACACACACACACACACACACACACACACACGTTTTGCTTTCAAGAATTTGAGGTGCAGGTTCCCAGAAACCCCTGCATCTATGTCCTTGAAACTTGGCAGACTTTATGGTCTCAGAAGGAGCTATCATCCCTGCAAGTTCCATCCAAATCAGGCAAGAACTGACAAAGTTATAGGCAGTTTTGTGATTTCCCGTTATAGTCTATGGGGGAAATGTCGAAACAGTGTCAAAACAACAACAGTTTTAACAAACCAAACCAAAACAGTGGTTTTGAGATGAAACAAAACTCAAAACAGAACAGTGTCCAGCCAAAATGTCAAAACAGAAGTCAAAACAAAATGGTGCTGTTTCACACAGCCCTAAAAACCAGCAAGAAACTCCACTCCTAATGACTGGATATAATCACTGCCTCTGATTATTTAAAAGACTGAAACGATATAAAACGTTTTTCAGCAGTAAGCATTGTGCCATATGGATACCAGATATAAACATCAATTACCAGCATGGGCAGATCTAGGATTTCAAAAGTGGTGGGGTACAGATGTGACTGGAGCCATATGGATGACTGAAACCACCCCCTCCCAGGCAGATCATGCTACAGTAGCAGCTGCTAGGAACTTTTTGGAGTCCCTGATGCAGGTATGATTCCCCTGCACCAGGAGCCCTCTCCCCTCCAGCACTCAGCAGCACCTCCATCCCCTGCCCTTTCATTCCCCCCTCCACCTCTCCATCGGGGATGTCCATGTCTGTCCTCTGGGTGTAGGAATTAGGGGATGTACCCACCCCCACTACTGAGGATACCACTGGGGCTGGGGATATCCCAGAGCTGCTCCTGCCCTGCTACAGCCACAGCTTCAGTGAGTGGCTTTACAGAGAGCCAGAGTCATCTGGGGACAGCAGCAAGTGGGTCCCCCACCTTCCAGTGCCTGCTTCCTTCCCAGTACCCTGGTTGTCCCTCACTAGCTGGGAGCATGTGCTGGAAGAGGGAACCACCTGCCACTGCCTCCATCCCTGGCTCAGCCCAGCACCTCACATGATTGCTCCCTGCAGCTAGAGCCCCCAAGACAGTGAGGGAAACTGGGGGAGGAGACAGGGAGCAGGGATCCATCTGCTGCTGCCAAGATGTGCACCTTGCACAGCCACTCCCAGTGGACCTTGGCTGGAGCACAGCAGTGGCTCAGCCAGGGACAGTGGCAGATGGGTCTTCCTCTTCCTCACCTGCTCCAAGTCTGGTCCCCCCAAGTATCCCCCACTAGCCCAGGTCTCCAGCCATACCTCAGACTCCATAGAGGACCCAGGAATCTGTGGTGCTAGGAATTGTGACCATGTCACTACATCCTTCCTGGATCCACATCCCTTCCCAAGTACAAGACAGCTCTAGTAGGGGAATTTGTTAAAATGTTTCCCACTGTCAATGTGGCGATGAATGAAATTGTTAAAAATAGTCCCCAATTTTACATATCCAAATATCAATGTCCAGGCTAATTTGATCAGATAGGGCACTGATTGTTTGGGGGTGAGGGAAGTTGGAGATATGATAACCTTTCATTATTCCACTGCCTTCCTGGTACAATCTCTGATATGAAGAGACCATTTTTTTAAAAAAAGCTCAGCACTGATCTACCTCTACTCCCAGAAACAGTGGTAAGAAAATTCCTTCAGTGGAAACAAAGTTAGATCAATGCGGCTCACTTTTGAAAATCCCACACTGCTATTTTCCCAAAGAAACTCATGAAATGTACATCAGAGCCAGGAATTAAATTCAGATTTCCTGAGCCCTTAGCTGAGACCTTTACTACAAAACTGTACATCTTCTCAAAATCTTCTCTGACTTAAGGCTATTGGATCAGCTATTTAATTACAATAAATATCATTCTAATCACTGCTGTATACTCTAATATTGATCTTTTTAGAGCAAAGAGCCTCTGCTTTTCATGGAAAAAGTATATTTATCTCCATTTATCTCACTCTGGAGTAAAAAGCAGGAAGGTGCACATGGCAGCAGCACATGTTGCCCAAAAAAGAGCCTAGCCTGCCAGAGCCATATTCTGGCTGCCAGCCAGACTCCAAGCTGCAGGAATGCCATAGCTACCACTCCCCAAGGCCCCCAGGACCCCAGGTAAGGCTGCTGGTCTAGCACAGTTGCTGGCTCCCAGGCTCCCATATCCCACCTGGGGTAAACCTGCTATAGGCCAGAGGGTATGTGGTATGGTCGTTCCCCAAGGACAAGGAGCAGCAGCACAAGGTGTGCCACTGCTACTTGTCCCTGGGGAAACAAACATCCAAGCTCATGTGGACATGGCCAGTTAGTGCAACTGTCAGTGGTATTTTTGAACTTCAGTCCCCTGGGGTACAAATTTTGTGCTTTATCTGAGCATTGATATAGTCACATCTTTAAAGGAAAAACACGGCGCTTTATGATTACACAAATAATGACATATTCCAAGATCCTATTTAAATCAGAGAATATCAGAATATTAGAGAATATTCTCTTGGCTTGTCTCCTGAGTGTATGAAAGAGGGAAGTCCTTATGAAGAGGAGTAGTATTCAAAAGGAGTGCTTCAAGCTCACTGAAGACTTATGAATATAAGATCTGAGCTTGGATTACTGTTACATTAAAATGTTTTCCATATTTTCTTTCTATTCTATGGAGCTCTATTCCAATACCAGCTAGTGCCAAAAAAGTGAAATTCTTAAACCCTTTAGCTCTTGATTTCAGCAGTTCAATGCAATGAAAGACAAGATTAACAAATGAAAATAGCTCTTTCAATGCAAAAATCTTGATCAATGAAAGACTTTAAAAGCCATTCTTATAAAGTGGCCATAGCCCAAGCTTTCAATTTTTACCCAGATACTGTACAAATAGAAACTGAAAGTATGACTCTAAATGGCATTTCAGTAGGAACACTTTTGAACAAACAACTGTGCTTACTTACATAAATTTAGAGACTGTGTTGTGGTGCAGCATAGCAACCATACTCCCATAATTCTAAGTAGGGCTGTGTGAAACAGCACCATCTTGTTTTGATTGCTGCTTCACTATTTTGACAGGACAGTGTTTTGTTTCAACACTGCACTTAGTTTTGAAGTACTGTTCCATTTCGTTTTGTCAAAACTGTTCAACTGTTTTGACACTGTTTTGACGTTTCGTCCATAGGCTATAATGGGGAATTGTGAAACTGCTTATAACTGTCATTTCTTGCCTGATTTGGATGAAAATTGCAGGAATGGTAACCCCTTCTTCAGACATGACACTTGCCAAGTTTCAAGGAGATAGGTACAGGGGTTTCTGAGAAACTGCACCTCAAGGTGCTGACAAGCAAAACTCATGTCTTTTGCCAGCAGCAGCATTCTCCTGTCATCCCACATGCAGATCTGGGGGCCTGCACCCCCAGGAGGGCTGCGGGGCTGTGCCAGACTCCTCCTGGTGGTGTGGGCTCCTGGCTCTCTGCTCAGAATGACAGGAGGCTGCCACCTGGGACTGGCACTGGGCGCAGCCCGCACCCAGCTCCAGGAAGACTGGTGCTGCCACTAGCCCCAGGCAGCGGCAGCAGCCTCCTGTCATCCCACATGCAGATCTGGGGGCCTGCACCCCTGGGAGGACTGTGCTGGACTCCTCCCTGGGGTGCAGGCCCCCAGACCTATGCTCAGGCTGACAGGAGGCTGTTGCTGCCACCTGGACTCTGCCTGCCACCCAGGCTGCTGCAGCCTCCTATCATCCCACATGCATCCTCCTTGGAAGGAATCTGGCAGTACTGGGAAGGCAGGTTGAGATCTGTGGAGCTGGCAGAGCCACTCAGAGCACAGCCCTGGCTCTCCCCGCCTCCCACCACCAGGCTGCACTCCGACTGGTTCTGCCAGTCCCATGGAGCGCAGCCCAATGGCAGGAGGCTGGGGAGAGCTAGGGCAGCGCTCCAACCAACTCCACCAGCCCCACGGAGCTCAGCTCAGAGGTGGGAGAATGGAGAGAGCCAGGGCTGTACTCTGACTGGCTCTGCCAGCCCCATGGAGCTCAGCCCGATGATGGGAGTGGAGCACATCCCTGGCTCTCCCCTGTCTCCCACCACTGAGCTGTGCTCTGGGTGGCTCCACCAGCCCCAGGGAGCTGAACCTGGTGGCAGGAGGGAGAGCACAGCCCTGGCTCTCCCCTGCTTCCCGCCACCAGGCTAAGCTCTGTGGGGCTAGAGGAGCTGGTTGGAGTGCAGCCCTGGCTCTCCCCTGCCTCCCACCATGCAGCTGTACTTCGAGTGGCTCCATCAGTCCCATGGAGTCGCACCTAGTGATGGGAGGCAGAGGAAAGCCACTGGCCATGGCTGCACTCCGAGTGGCTCCACCACTGGTTCTCCTGCCACCTCCTGCTGTCGGGCTGAGCTTTGTGAAACTGGCGTAGCTGCTCAGAGCACTGCCTGGTGGTGGGAGGGGTGGGAGAGCCAGGGCTGCACTCCATAGTTTCATAATTGGAAGGGTTCGAAGGGACCTGAGCAGATCATCAAGTCTGACTCCCTACCACGGCAGGAAAGAATGCTGGGGTCAAACGACCCTGGCAAGGTGTTCACACAGCCTCCTTTTAAAGACCCCCAGGGTAGGAGCCAGCACCACTTCTCTTGGAAATTGATTCCAAATCCTAGCTGTGCTGACAGTGAAGCAGCGCCTCCTGATGTCTAGCCTGAATCTACCCTCTGCCACCTTGTGACTGGTATTTCTAGTCACTCCTCATAGTGCTCGGGAGAACAGGGACTCCCCCAATGCCTACTGGTCCCCCCTGATTAGTTTGTAAATGGCCACTAGATCCCCCATCAGCCTTCTCTTGTGGAGGCTGAACAGGTTCAGGTCCCTCAGCCTCTCCTCATAGGGCCTGCCCTGCTGCCCTCTGGTCATGTGGGTGGCCCTCCTCTGGACCCTCTCCATGTTGTCCACATCCCTCCTGAAGTGTTGTGCCCAGAACTGGATGCAGTACTCCAACTGTGGTCTGACCAGTGTTACATAAAGGGGGAGGATCACCTCCTCGGACCTGGGCTGACCTCCAAGGGGCTGGTGGAGCTGGTCGGAGTACAGCCCTGGCTCTCCCCATCCTCCCACCACTGGGCTGCCATAGCTATTCATTTATTTGTTAATCTGATTGTTATATTTCAATTGGCTATTAAAAAAATACCATATTTACTCCAATATACAACTATCTCCCTAGTCAGCCCCTTATCTTCTATTTGCATATGAAATGGAATGGGGAGCAGGTGGCTATTGTGGCTCTGGCTCTGAGCCTGGGACAGGGCCAGAGCCAGACTCAGAGCAGCCTCCTGCCACCCCAACCCCCAGCTTCCCCTCTCTGCAGCTTCTTTCCCATGCCCACTCCCTTCTCTCCTCCTTACTGTCAGGCACCACTTGACTTCAGCTCAGGCTGGTGTCTCTTCTGGGCACAAAGTATATAGAAACTCTTTCCCCTGCTTGGCCACTCAGCAGCAGCAACACTGTTTCATGGCCAGTCAAGGGCTTAACTTCCATTTGTTGTGCTCCAGGATGGAGAAGCACAAACAATGTCATGGGAAGTCATCGGGTCATGGAGGAGCCTCAGGACTGTGGGGGCCAAGCGTAGTTGGCAGGGCTATAACTAAAGCTTGTCAAAAAAGCATGCCCCCATACATCTACCCCTGGCTGCAGGCAAACAGAGCCAAGTTGTGGACAGACAGAAGGGATATGATTGCTTCTCAGGGACATACTGCACGTTTAAATTAAATTAAAGCTTGTTAGAAAATTGCTACAAAAATAGGCTGCATTTTTCAAGCAACAATCATGTAACTGTTTCGTCATTTTTGTGGTTGGTTGGCCATTTTTGTGGTACAAGCATTACTTTGCCTGCGTAGCATGTCTAACTTTACAGTGCAGTTAACCAGTTTAAGTACCATATCCTACTCCCCTCCTGGGGCTAGTAAAGAACTCAGGCAAACAAGCTTTAGTTAAAGTGCCACCATTTTGAAATGTGAGACACTGAAAACATGAGATACTGAGGGCGCTTTAATTAAAGCCACTCCCAAGAGTCATTCTAATTAAAGCACCCCCACTCCCAACCAAGAGAACAAAGATGTCCTAAGAAAGAAATGAAATGACTCTCCATTAGAACCTTTCCTGGACAAAGTGGAAACCTTAAACAAAACCTGTTAAAAATCAGTCACATTGATTAACTTCTCGTTAGATTTTAGCAGCCTGGACATAGGAGGACATTATTTTTTCCTGCTTCTTCTTCTGAATCTTCTTCCAAAAGCAGAAAAGTGACTGTAACATTTGCATCATCAATGGATAGAGAATATGCAAAGCCATCTATTTGTCAATGGGATGACTATTCCATATCAGTAGAAAAGTTATATGTAATTTTTCCTGATGTTATGAAGCCCACTCAAGCCCCAAGGAAAACAATTATTGATACTTTCTGCTGAATTTTTATCACTTGCCTGAAAGGCTTTGCTTTAATGCAAAATTACAAATCATTTAAGATCAAAAGAAATGTATTACTATGATGATAGCAAAAATTCTCATTCTACATAATGTAATAATAAAAAAGATAACTGGCCATTTGATAAAAGATTATAAACAACTGATGAAGAACAGTTAGGTAATTATAAATTACTCAAATACTTTTTATTACTACCAAAAGGAAGTGGAAATCAATATTATTATTATAATGAGAGGAAACTGGTTTGTGGAATTCCTCCCGCCTCCCTTTTCCTACCTAAAACATATAGTCCAGTCCCTATTCTACTTATTAGGCACCAAAGTAGACTTGGCCTCTTAATGTATAAACCTATTCCCTGAAAAACCAGTTAATGTAATACGTGATTCCCCTTCTTTCCCTCTGCTTTTTGTGATAACCTAAAGATGAAGATGGTCAGTATCTTAACTTTTTCAGGGACTTGAGCAGGGTGGAACAGAATCATACTCACCCTACTTAAGGAGAGGTATAGAATCTAACCCTATGGGCATTTTTACACATCCTCTGTAAGGCACAGGGAGATGCTTTAGTTAGCAAGTCACACTAATTAAAAGTGCCTGAATGTGACATGTGACAGGGGAAGCTGCTGGAGCATGTTAATTTCTGTGCTCCAGCAGACTATTTCCAGTGCATTGGAGCCAGCAACCTACATGTCTATAGGAGCCCTATGTGTCCGTGGATGTGTCTACATGTTCATTAATGTGCATTGTTACTGCAAATTAAGTTTAGTACTTGTATATCTGAGTACTAAATCAACATGCAGTAACTAGCACTACTGTGCAGTAGTACCAGTCCTTGACTTTTTAGTGATGCTAACTGCTTACTAGCCTAATACTACTGCACATTAGCATGGTTTCTGCCCTGCATGCTAATATGCAGTGGAATTAGGCTACTGCGCAATTAGCACCTAGTGTAGACACACACCCTTTATGTAAGAATTGATACATTTGATCTATCTAGGAAATATAGTAAACATTCCTTCTTTTTTTTTAATGGAAAGAGGTAGTTAGCCTGCTTGACTTCAGAGTAACACAAAGGCTAGACTGGGTGGAACCCTAGAGACTAGCCAGTTCAGAAAGCTTTTATTTTAAAAATTCTGTGCATTTTACACAAGATAAAAAAAGTAAGATGGTGCTTTTGTGATAAGAAAAACAATTAGCCTTCTTCAGTATTCTATATCTATGTAAAGCTTTTTTAAGTTATAAATAGAAAAACTAAACATTTATTTTGTAATTTGTGACCATTTATTAGTCTAAGACAGTGATTCTAAACCAGATTGCTGTGGGATGCCACAATGTCAGCACTGTTAGGTGTGCAAACATGATTCACGAGGTAAACCCAGAGGCCAGATCCAGATGTGAAGGCACTTGCGGTTTGTGGCACCACAAACCTCTTTGCAGCACCACAAACTGCATGCCCAACACGTTAAAACATGCCCTATGCTGCAAATGTGCAGTGCAGCAACAAAATTTGCTTCCAGGAAATCCTGGTAGCAAAAAAAATGCCATTACAAGAAAATGGTGTGGCACACCACAGGAGTGTGTGCCAGCAGACATGAAGGCTCAGTCCTTCAGGGAGATGCTGACTGTTGGCCACAGCATCTTCCCTCCGTTAGTTCTGTCCCAGTTCCTCCAGCATGCCAGGAGCCAGGAAAAGCTGGGAAAGGGCAGTTTGCCCAAAGTGGGGTGTTTTACCCCACACCGAAGTGCACATGCAGAGGCATGCACAACAGCAAGAAGTAGTGGCCCAAATCTTTGCTGCTGCAAATGCATTCCCCTGAATGTGGTGACATGTCCAGAGAGATCAAATAGGATGCCACAGTGTTAAATATATTCTGACCTGTTGTGGGCTTTCTAAATTCTTTTAAACAGAAAAAACTGCTTGAATATTCTTCTGCAGTCAAAAAGCAAGAGAAGACTAAGAGCTGTATTTTCTGAGGTGTGCTTCAGGTCTGGGAAATGGTGCCTCAAGTCTAAAAAGGTTGCAAACCACTAGTCTAAGGATACGAAAGTCACTACTATTTCATTATTCCAATTACATTGAAGAAGGTGAGAAAAATGAATAACCTAGAAAAGAGAATGATCTAATCCAGCTTAGCTAAGAAATCTATAGCCAATAAAGAAAGCCACAAGTAGCTATATTATGAGGCAAAGAAAATAAAGTCTAACTAAATCAAAAAGAAGAGTTATTACAGAATCACTGTCCTAAGACTGTCTCACAGTACCATATTGTGAAAATTAGTGACATTGTTACAACTTTCTGACTATACATAAGAATTCTACAATATATTTACTACTGTATATACAACTCCTGTGTAACATAAAGGAAAAGCATGTGACATGAGATGACGATGTACAGTAGTTACTTGTGGTTGCAAAAGATAAATGAACGCTTTTCCAATAGCTATTTACCAAGCAGTGAGTTGGGAACTAGTGGTTATGAAAGATTTGTATTTTTCTTGAAGAGCATATATAAAAGTACTACTAATATACTAAATAGCTAAGGAAGGAGATAAGATTTTGAGCCAAATGAATATCAGCAGTAGCTCCAGTGATACAAAGATTCAATGCCCCAGCTGCCACCTTGCTTAACACACTGGGAATGAATTCTTTGTTCATCAAAAAAGAAAAAAAGAATGAAATGTTGCGGCTTAAGATGAAGTTGCATGGATTGGGGCTGTACGAAATCATGTCCTCTGCAGATCAGCACAGAGAGGACATCTACCACATATTCACCAGGGGGTTATGTTAATATTATTGTGTTGGTTTCTAGGTTTCACTGTCATGTTCTGTGAGTAGGCTAAAACAGAATAGTAGGCACAGTACAAATACAGCTACTTAGAGTTATGGGGCACTTGTACCCATGATGAAAACTGGCCGTTTTTGCAGTTTAATTTCATCACACTGTATATGTGCAGGATTTGGGCTTTTTTTTTCCAATTTAAATGAGTTTGCTAGCTGGCAAACTAAACCACATCCACATGTAGCTTATTTTTCAATGTAGCTATGTGTAACGTTGCAGCCTTTGTCAGCTCACTCCCCTGTTGTGGGAGGGGTGGGCTAAAGGCAGAAGCAGTGAGGGGCCCAATCCTTTTTTTTTCCTTCTTGGAGCCTGCCCACATCTCCTGTGGCTAGGGGGCGAGCTGCCAGTGTCTGCAGGGGGCCCCAAGACTTTCCCTCCATGGCCATGGTGCCCACTGGGGCCACCTGGATGGGCTGCTACCAGGTGGATGCTGCCTCAGCTGAGTCTCAGGGAACAGTTGGATTGAGCTGGGTGCTGCCTGTGAACTAAAGCAGCACCCACTTGCTATCTGCCTGGCCCCGGTGGGTGTCACTGCTGAGAAGGGAAGCTCCAGGGGCCCCACAGCTCAAGGCCCACTGGCAGCTTGCTCCCCAGCCATGGGAGAGGCAGGCAGGATCCGCAGAAAGAAAAAAAAGAAAGAAAGAAAGACTTTGACTTTTAAGAGGTGTTTACTTACTTTTTAAGAGGTGTTTATTCCAGGGAGGGTGACCCATCAGGACCAGTAGAGGGTAGTTACAGGCTGGCCCGAACACCTAGGCCTCACAGACATGGTCCTGGGCTCACGGCCTGCAAGGCCTGCCCATACATTCTCGAG
>JAGPOW010000290.1:23970482-23985089 GCA_030014935.1 Caiman crocodilus
TCTTTAAGAGTAGATTAGATAGGTACTTGGCTGGGGTCCTGTGACCCTGGCACTCGTTCCTGCCATTGGCGGGGGGTCAGACTTGATGGCCTGCTCTAGACCCCTTCTGACCCTAGATACTATGATACTATGATACAACTTCAAATTTAAAAAAGACCCTCCCCCATAATTAGATTCAATACATGTCAAATGTATAGATATGTTTTATATGTGGCAAATTATAATCTAATGATTGAAGAGTCATCTTAAATGTGCCCCTCTTTCCACTGATGCAGTGGGTCAAGCAGAAGCAAGGGGCAGGCAGTGGGGGAGTCAAGTGGCCCAACTCTTGCCTCTTGTCCCCTGCTGCCTTTAGCCCCATGGTACTTACCTCTCTGCTGCCAGCCCCACAATTTGTTCCCCTCCTCCCTACCCCCGCCATGTGCCTGCACCTCTTCATACCTGCACTCCCTGGTATTTGCCCCACCATTTACCCCCTGCCATCACCTGCCTTCCGGTACCTGCCCCCTCCACTGGGCACCCTTGTTGCCTGCTTTCCCCCACTGCTGCTTACCATCCATCCCCAGTCCAGCTCTGGCCCCACTGGCCCAGGGCATGGATCACATGGTCACTCCTACCCTTGCCTGGCCATACAGCAGCAATTGCATCAGTGGTGGTCCCCATCTCAGCTCTGGAGCAACCATGTGTTCTTTGCCCTGAGCCATAGTGAGGCAGGAGCCAGAGCCACAACAGAGGATAAGCAGTCATGGGGGTGGAGGGTGCAGGCAGGAGGGAGCAGAGGCTGCATGGAGCAGCAACTGCAGCTTCAACACTGACCCTTGAGCTCAGGTTGGGGCCAGAGTTGGAGTTGCAGCAATTGCCTCTCCCCCTTTTTCCTCCCACCCACACACTTGTACTCAAATGCAAGATGAGAGGCTTCTCTCTCCCTCTCCCCGCATGTTAAATGAGGGGAACCTTATTGGATTCAAGTAAATAAGGTGTTTTTTCCTCCTTTTATCAAGATGATATATTTGTCAGAGAAGCTTCCCTCATTCCCCTGCCCTTCTCCCTCCCCCACCCCCCCATTTCAGGCTGTGTATATTGTTTCTCAGGAGCCTTATGAAAGGAAGTTGAAAGGAAGTAAAGAAAAATCAATATTTAACTCACATAAACTTGTAAGAGAAGCTTGTCAGAGTGACAAATATTTGTTTGTTGTAGAGATTTAATTAAGTTTCTTGTCTGGTTCAAGGAAGCTGTAAACTAGATACAGAACTACCAGACTGGTAATGCGCCAGAGCTTGCTTTATGCTTATGAATAATCATATTTCAAAGGAAATTATTTGAAATCACTTATAAAGATCATACATCCAAGAATCAATCACAGTGATAGACTTAGATTGAGTTCTGTGAATTGTAATATCACAGAAGTCTTAGATAGCATCTGTTATTTAAGACATCTAGAAAACTGAATAAAACTTCCATATTTGTCTTATTATAATGTCATTCCAATTGCCATACATTTTAGCCAATGACAGCATTTTAATTATCAAGCCAGCTTTTCACTGAAGAGAGACTAATTCAGCTATTAAGGCATGTGTTGAGATGAAAAAAGGCTACCTCAATCTGGAAGCAAATGATAAACAACTTTGTTCAGATGACTTATTTATGTGTGTGTAAGGAATAGATTCTTACTGATTTTGGTTTTTTATTTTACTTCTTAAACATAAATATAGAAGATGATTCATTCATAACTGCATCAAATTTAAAACAGTCAAGTTGAGCTGCTTATGATTACAAGTCACAGGATTTGACTCCAACTTTTATAAGCAACTGCAGTGCAGAAAATGTAGAAACTCTGAACCTTATTTATTCATACAATGAAACTTCAGCCTCTCTGGTTGCTCCATGAATAACTGTTCTCATACTGAACTAAATTAGATATACTATAAACCAGCTGACAACAACTAACCTGTATATCATAGAAATGACACTGACTTTTCAAAGCGCATAAAATCATATCAGTTAGATGCATGCACCACAAGTAACTGAGTTCCAGGAAGTTCCCACTGATTTTGATTTATAGTTTCACAAGGAGAACACAAATAGCCCTGGATGTGAGAAAAGCAGGTTTTACCCCTCAGTTTATGGTCATGTGTAATGCCCCCAATTTATTCAGTGCTCCAGGGAGACACTGAATTTTCTTCTGTTTGATAAATTATATCTTGTCATCCATAGATGAAACAGCCATGTCAGACTGAATGCACTTAATTTTGGAAGTTAAGCTGCCCTGAGCTAATACACGGCTGGGGTTACAGCTTGGAATCCCATGTGCTACATACACAAGCCAAGGAGTTATGGCCAAATACCTGGGATGGAATTTTACTTCACTATGTGTGTCTAACTGGCAGTTTTCTAGCCACATACCTGGGCATTTTTGGCCCTGCCTCCATGCTGACACTGTGGTAGGTAAGTGTTTACACAGACTGAGCATGCTCAGTAGGGTTATGCATTGGCCAAGTATATACAAAACCTGAACTTAAGTCCAGGATAAAGCACAGGGGAAAGAGGTGAACCACCCCTTCCATGCTTTAGCCCCAGTAGTTGACTGGTAAGACCAGATACCAAAGAAGAAGAAAACCTAGGTTCTAGGCTGTAGCTATCCAGAGGGTGTTCAAACATTAGAGCTATGTAAAATTTCACCCAGTGTTTCATCCTGAAGCTGTTTCAATGTGTTTCGAGCTTGAAACAGTGAAATTGAAATGAAACAAAAGCCTTCAAAACAGCTTCAAAATGAAACAAGGGCACATGAAACTGGGAGCACAGGCGAGCCCCTGATCTGCCTGCCAGATGACAGGAGGCTAGTGCTGTCAGCTGGGACTGGTACTGGGCGCAGCCCATGCAGGGAAAATCGGTGCTGCTGCTGGCTCCAGCCAGCAGCATCAGCCTCCTGTCATCCAGCAGGCAGACTGGGGGCTTGCCTGCACCCCCAGGAAGGCTGCAGGGACTATACGAGACTGCTCCCAGGAGAGCAGGCCCCCAATCTGCCTGCTGGATCACAGGAGGCTGGTGCTGCCAGCTGGGGCTAATAGCAGCACATATCTTCCCAGCACTGAGTGCAGAACTGTCTATAGGCAAACTGTCAAAACAGCTTTGATGAAATGAAATGGAACAGTGCTTTCAAAATGAAACTCAAAATGAAACACTGTTTTGTCAAAACGGAAGTTGAAGTGGAACAGTGCTGTTTCACACAGCCCCATCAAACATGTAGCTTTCTAACTTCCCAGGCCTTTCTGTCCCCAAAAGTGGGCCTGAACAGGTGTCATTTTGGCCCCAAGGAGAAAGTTAGGTCAGTCTCAAGGACTTCTCTTAGGGTCCAATCTTGAGACGTATGAGCTGACAGGCATCTATGCAACCTGCATTAGGAAATCAGCTAAGTCTCAGCAGAGCACCTTCAGTGATATTTGTATATCCTCAAATGAAATATGTAAGAATACTTCATTTCGAGGTGGTTCATATTTTATCTCTATTATTTTTCACTAGTTATGTAGTATCCTGACTGACTAAAAATAGACGAAAGAGGATTTCATTTAATTTCTTATGTAAATCTAATACATTCTAAGCAGTGTTTAATTGTGTCATGAATTACCCTTTTTCCTTCAGTCAATAATGCATACAAATTTGCAACATAGGGAAAAAAGAAATCTGTTATTTGCTAACGTAATTGATCTAAATATCATCAGGACCAAATTCTGCTCCTGTACATTCATATGACCTCATCACTTGGTTATTCCTTATTTCAATCATTATTTTTAATGTGTTAGGTGAGGGAGGTGGAGCCTGCTAATGTCTGAACTGATGTTAAGTGTCCAAATCAGGAAATTGTAGTAAAATAGATGGGCACTGAAGTGTGATATCAATTGAAGGGTAGAAATCTATCCCTCATTACATCCATGCAAATGCAATAGGCAATGGTATGGTTTACTTTACACTATGAAATGTTTAAAAAGTTACCCATAATCATGTTCATTGACACAGTGCCAAACAAGACTATTCCCTGATGCCCTTACTCATATTGAATAGTACTATATTCCACAATGGGCCATGTAACTAAATGAGAGTAGCTGTGGAATAAGTTGCTACTCTACCTGAAAAAGGGTAATGGAATGTCGATCTTAGCAGCCTATAGGATAAAAATATATTATTTCCTTTGTTGGCTGGCTGTAATTAATCCAGGCAAATGTGATCAGACATGGGAGTATCCTGGAATGTAGGTAGCCACTGGCTAAAATGAGGTTGCATTCGTGTTTACTTGGGAGCAGAATTCTGTCCTAATTTTCAATATCACTCACCAGTTTTCACATTTTCTCCAGAGTTTCCTATTTTAGTAACTACCCCATTGTCTAAAATCACATGTTAGCAGTTCCTGAGAATCTGTGTCCCTGATGTCTTGCCTAATAGGAAACATTAAAGCAATGACCAGGAAAAGGAAGAATCAGTTGTAGGGAACTGGCTACCTGCCTGTCCATGTCAAGTAAATAACACACACAATTCATCTTATATACTAGAAATCCCTACATGGGTCTTTCCAGAGCCTCATCAATATGAACTTCATTATCCGTACATTTGATAATCCATGTAACAGTGGATGCTACTCCACACATATAGCAATGATCTAACTGGAGACAACTGTAGCAATAAAGAATTCATTGGTTTAAAGTAAAAATCATACTTACACATTTACTTGAATGCAATCATAAATCAGTTTGATCAATAACATTATTTAATCAAATGTATTTCATGAATGTTAGCTTTTACTTTTTGTTTGTTAGTAACTTAGAGTCAGATCCTCAGTTTAGGCATCTAGTACCCATTGAATTCAATGGCATTTTAATGAGACTTAGGCGCATCTACACGTACATTAACACACTTTAGTTAATGCATATTAAATCCAGTACCTCTGGGCATTTTTACATAAATACGTGCCATAGCACTGGGTGCTTTAAATAGCACTCAGCACTGTGATGCTTACAGTTGTATAAGCAGCAAAATGGGTGTCAGCACTGAGAAAGTGGCGGCAGTGCACTTTTGAATTAAAACATATAGAAGGTGCTTTAGTTCAAAAGTGCACCACTGCCATTTTCTGCAAGCTGACATGCATTTCACCGCATATAAAACAGTACATGGCACAGCAGAGTGCGTGTCAGCTTGCATACATAACAGGCTAGATTAATTGAGCCTGTTCCAGAGTGGCGAATCCCTGGAATCAAAAAGTATGTGTATAAATGCCCTCTATTGTGAGGTATTAGGAAAAGAAGCATTAGCCTTCTTTAACATGCATTAAACTAAAGAGCACAGAGTGCCTGTACATGAGCATGTTGGAGCAGACTTAATTAATCAAGTCTGCTGAAGCATGGTAATTACCGCACTCCAGCAGCCTCCCACTTCTCATTTATCAGCATCCCAAAGCTTAAAAATGGCAGTAGGGGCACTTGAACTAAAGCTCATCAAATGAGCTTTAGTTCAAGCAATCCTGATGCCACTTTTAAGTGTGAGGATGCTGATACACAAAATGTTGCAACACTTTAATTAAAATGCTCCCCCTGCCACCCCCCCCCGGAGTATGTGTAAAAACGCCCACTCTTTTTAAGTGGCACTTAATGCAAATTACCCTATTTTAATGCACATTAACTAAGTAGTACAGGGGTTTTTTTAGTAATGCTTTAATGTGCATTCAAATAGGCTAATGTGCATTAAAGCACATGTGTTGTTGAGCCCTAAATGCTTAAATACCCTTGTGGTTCTGAATCTCATATATTAGAGGAACAACGCTTTAATGAGAATGACAAGAGAACCAGTTCATTTTCATGCACCTCAAATGAAGTCAACATGGCACCACATAGGGGCAGGAGACTGTGCCAGCAATTTAAAACATAGAATAAGTGCTTATCACTCTACTTTTGTAATGGGGCAAACCAGATGGACCATTCTAACTGCACTGAGTCCCACTGAATTCAGAAGTCCTTCCTATATGAAGTTCACCCATGCAGACCTCCACTGGTGTCAATAGGGAATCAGTCCCTTCTGGGTACATAGGGAAATGACAAACTTTTGCAGAATGGGACTTATTTCAGAAAAGTCAGGCCTTTACACACATCCCCAACATTATGAAGTTTCTCTTTTTCAGGAGAACTTTACACATGCAGTTCTGGTAGCAAGGACATGTATTCTTCATGTATTATCTGGCAGATTTCTGCACAGCCTGGTACTACCTACGTACATAGGGCTAAGTCTCTCCATTCAATTTAACTTTTAACTACAAAAAAAATCTTCTAGAAGATAACAGTGTTCTGTGAAATGAGGCCTTTGGTTTTGTTGCGTTCCAAACCACTATGGAAGTCTTTCCACATTGTATCAGCCCCAAAGAATTTACAAACAGTTTTTTAAAGTCATTCTCACAAGATGATATTACTGGAATATCCAATCAGTACTATATTATAAGCAGAACAAATGACCAACATAACATTTTCATTTCTCTAGACATGTTTCCAGTTTGTGTTTAGAGGGTTTACTCACCCAAAATTGTCCAATGACATTATAAACTAACTCTATTTTCTAAATAATAACCAAAGAAAAACAAATCAAGGGTGGGGGATACAGAAGCATTTAATTAAAGTAAGAGAATTTCTTGGAGATTTAATTAAGGCCCTAAAGAATTGCTTCAAATTCTTCCTTCTGTAATTCATTAATAGTGCTCTTGCAGCCATGGCCTGGGAAAGACTGCCAGAAGCTTAAAATAAACTAACATCATATGAAGTAACAGATGAGAAAATTAACACTATAAACACTAAGCAAAACTCTACAACATTAGAGAAGTCCCAGGAAACAAATTATTAAAAGAACTAAGCCCAAAAACTGAATAGCAAGAAAATCACAAAACAGTTTGCAAGACATTAAAAACTAGAACAGATGTTTTACTAAAATTATTACAAGCCTCCAAAGTTAGTTATTCTCTTTATGTATAAATCCATCATCCCATTGATGCATTCTAATCAAAGGAACATCACTGTAAATATGGGATCCAGCTCCAGTGTTATCCTAGTGTTTTGAAACCAGAAGGTTATTTCAAATCTTTGTAATATAACATGGTGACAAAAATTCTGACTACTGCTTTTCATCTAACTTTTTGTCTCAACTCATTTTACCTAACAGGCTCTCCATCTACTTTTATGTCCATAATGAAACTGACCACTGTCTGTGCAAAATAGTTAATGAAATGCCTTGGCACAGCTTGTGTTGAGCACATTGTGAGCACGGATGCAGGGATTTTCCCCTGTAGCGTGGGAAAAGTTTCAGTGCATGGTTAACAACCACCAAAACCTTGCAGCTGCACCAAGTGCATGCTTGCGATTGGCTCATGGTAAATTATGTAAATGTGTTGGTCGGCAATTGGCTCGCTGACCAAATAAAAGACTTGGGTGATGCCCGCCCAAACTGGAGGAGAGCTCGGACACGCATGAGGAGAGATCTGCGTGTGTGTTTCCAAGCCACGAAGGAGGCCTGATCAACCGACAACGACTCCCCGCCAGATTCATCCAACGTCCCATACCCTGCATGAGTGTGAGCTTCTGTGTGCCTGTGTTCCTGTTTGAGTTCTGTAACTTCAAGGAACGTGCCTACAGCCTACGGACTGTAAGTAAAGTTTTATTTGGCTTCCAACACCCTGCATGTCTAGAGCTTCAATTCTGCTCCATCAGCGGCCCCATTCCGCCAGCGTTTCTCAGCCCCCACATGGCATCACGAACAGAATTGGTACTCTGGGAAGACACGATGGAGCTGGAATTGGTTGACGGTTGCCCCTGGCACGGTGGAAAATGCCACGTGCTAGATGCCGTGGAATTGGAAGCGCACATCACTTACCATCAAGCAGGTGGAACGGGTGGAAGAGTTGTGAGCGGTTGCCTTTCACTCAAGGGAGAAGGGGAGCCTGTGAAAGAGTGGGAAGTGAGCCTCCACCTGAGAGCCTTCAGATGTGTAATGGGGAGCGAGCAGGTTCAGTTTAAACCCCAGGAGCAAGGGGGCAGCGAGTCCTCAGCCAGACAGAAGCCGAGCGAGGAAGATACAGCTCTCAGTCGGGAGTTCGTTCACTGTATGCGCTGCGTGTGGGAGAGTGAAGGACCAGCACTGATTGATTTAGACACGCTGCCCCGGAATCGGGGCAGCCGGAGCTTTTGGAGCTCTACAGAGAAGCGGAGGAAAGCCACTTCGTATCTGAAGGGACAGGCACAGTACTGGGAAAGGAGAAAATGCTGCAAGTAATGTTCAGCACGGTCACAACCCTTATGCGAGAAAGGACTGAGTTGAAAGCCCGATTGTGCACTGTACATGCGGTTAAGTGGGTTGCAGCTATAGAGGAGAGCTAGAGTCCCCCATCATCACACAATGGCAGTGAAACGGAAGGGGGCCGCCATGGAAGGGTTGAGAAGCAGGGCGGAGTTTCCCATGGCAGGGCGGAAGTAGCGAGTCCACCCCAGAAATACTGCCATGGAAGGAAAAAGGAAAAAGGAAAAAGGCGGAGCTAACAGCAGGGTGGAAGTAGCAACTCCACCCCAGAAATACTGCCATGGAAGGGAAAAAGAAAAAGGTGGAGCTAACGGCGGGGCGGAAGTAGCGACTCCACCCCAGAACATTCACATGGGCCCGCCCCGGACCATAACCAGGAGGCAACAGAGAGCATCCTGCAACTGTCTCTTTCATCAGATGCAGTGACAGCTCGAGCAGCCATGCACCCTGTGGCAATGGAGAGTCAAGTGATGAGTGCAGCCTGCACTACTGCCAGCACCTATCACACCAGGACTTGGACTGAGATACAGGCCTTGTGTAAAAGGTCTAAAATAAGAACAGCGGAGACCTTAGCTGTGTGGATCGGACATCTGATTATGGAGTTTGGATCTGACTTTGAGGATCGGAACGAGGCAAGCTCTCTAGTCAGACGAGCCTCATGGAGTGGAGGACATGCTGCTGACATCAGCATGGTGAAATATAATGTTTACTGGCTGATCTTGCTTCCAGCACTTATTGCAGGTCAAGCTAGCCAGAGAGCCTATGCATGGCATGAAGTAGGACCATCGAGGGTCAGCGTGGAGCAGATCTTACAAGCAATCACCGGAGTTTCATATTGCATGTGGAATCCGAGACAACACGCACTGGGACTGTCACCATCCCAGCAGCAGAAGCTGTGGCCTCACCGTTACCTGCAAGATCCGGGAGCTGTTCCAATCACGCTGACAAGTGTTGATGCTTGTGTTGAGGTGTACGGAGGAAGAGCTGCAGTTATCCTCTGAATTTTGTTGAATCCCTTAGCTGGACAGCCTGCAAGTGATGTCTTGTGGCAATTACCACGACTGCAAGCTCTTGTAAAGCCAGGTCAAAGAGAGTTCAGCGACCCAGAGCAACATCGAGTGCATGAGTCAACACTGCAACGATTCCAACCGACACAGAGAATGCTGGAGGGACGCGAAATGTTTAGGTTCCTGATGCGATACTCCAGGCTCACCAAGCAGCAGTTGAGAGTTTTAGGCAATCAGGGTCAATGGAACCTGGCCTATGATATGGGGATCCCATGCCAAGATGAACCAGACGATAAATCATCTTGTAAGGATGATTAATTTTTCTGTGAATAAGCTAATTAATTTTTCCTGAGATTTTCTTTCTCTGCAGGTCTGCCAGAGCGTGCGCAGACCAGGTCGGAGAGAGAAAAGAGTTTTTGAGAAAAGCAAATTATCTCTGCAGGTCTGCTGAAAAGTGTGTGCAGACCAGACCAGAGAGAGCATTTTGAGAGAGGGAGAACCTCGAGAGACTGGGACGCGATGATGCCCAATGAAGTTTTGATGATTGAACTGTTCATCACGAACTTATTGATGTGTAGCTGTGTTTAGCTAGGCTATTGTTTGATTAGATCTTTGGAGAATGAACTTGTTTCGTTGTCCACTCTTGTTTACACTCATTTACAATGTCAACAGTGTGAGTGCGATGTAACCGGTCCGAATGCACTGCAGACACAACTGTGCCTTTGGCAAGGGGACATGTCTGCACAAAACAGTTAACGAAATGCCTCGGCACAGCTGTGTTGAGCACATTGCGAGCACGGATGCAGGGATTTTCCCCTGTAGCACGGGAAAAGTTTCAATGCAGTCAGAGCCCGCCAAAACCTTGCAGCTGCACCACCAAGTGCATGCTTGTGATTGGCTCATGGTAAATTATGTAAATGTGTTGGTCGGTGATTGGCTCGCTGACCAAATAAAAGGCTTGGGCGATGCCCGCCCAAACTGGAGGAGAGCTCGGACACGCATGAGGAGAGATCCGCGTGCGTTTCCAAGCCATGAAGGAGGCCTGATCAACCGACGACTCCCTGCTGGAATCATCCGACGCCCCATACCCTGTGCGAGTGTGAGCTTCTGTGTGCCTGTTTCCTGTTTAAGTTCTGTAACTTCAAGGAACGTGCCTACAGCCTACAGACTGTAAGTAAAGTTTTATTTGGCTTCCAACAACCTGCATGTCTAGAGCCTCAATTCTGCTCCATCAGCAGCCCCATTCCGCCAGCGTTTCTTGGCCCCCACAACCAGCAGCTATAGTAACAAAAGATACTGGGATTTTTTCCACATGAAAAATATAATTAAAGATGAACAAATAAATAATACTAGGGAAAGATCCATAGAAATATTTCCAGTTGCTAAAATGGGACTCAGGCAAAATCTAGGCACCTAAAGCCAAAAAAGTAATCCCAAATTAGGCTCTTAATTTTGGACCGAAAAGCTCCCTTCTGAATTTGTACAGAACTGCCCAGTCTGAGCAGCTGGGTGCCTAACTCCCACCTAAACTCCACTGCAATCCACACATAAGGCCAAGAGCCTCTCAACTTTGCCTAAGCTCCTGAAAGAGCCAGATCTGATAGGCAAGTTCAAGGTACATCTAACACACACCAGTGGTACTCAAGTGCTACAGAAAATATAGCAGCCACATTCATTAATTTAAAAAAACATGGCTGAAGGTTTCTTGGCTGTTCTAGCTACCTTATTCATTATTTACATTAATGTAGAATACCAGGTTGGCATGTTTATTGAAACTGCATTTTAAAATCATAGTACTGTATATATAGTGCCAAGTTTGAATTTAAAACAATATTAAAAATAGGGTAGGAAAAGAAGTGCAAAAAGATGGGAGAAGAGATGTAGGAGGAAACCTGATGATTCAAAGTCAATCTAATTAATCACAAGCATAAACTTTTGTATTTCCATGCAAAACTATCCATGCAAAACCATACAAAGCTATCTTATTCCAGCAGTGAATTTGGATCAGTGTCTCTTGGAAAACAGCATAAAGAATAATCTGAAAGTTATTTTTTTTCTTTTAAGCATTTAGAAGTCAAGGAAATCCTGGTAAAAATCTGAAAGACTTTTACCATTTTATTTTACCACAAGTTCATCCAAAGTACCCAAACCAAAAAGTGGATATCTTGCCTGCTGCTTTAGTCATCCCAAGTCCCTCTTCAAATTCTCTCACTGTCTTCTCCTTATATTCCACATCAGCTCTAAACCACCATTTGTTCCTCCCCCCAAAGCCTGAACAAGCTCTCTCTGACTTTCATACTGGTTTCCAGATCTGTTCAATCCACTATTTCCTTGAAACTATCCAAACCAAACAACTAATTGACTCTTTTTGTGTCCATCTTTTTTACCCTCCTCATACAGCCTGATCTCAATGCCTGAAAATTCCAACCTGACCCTCAAGGAATATTTCCACAACCAAAACGAATCCACTTACAACAACACTTCATTTGGTAACAACATTGAGGAAAAGATTAACACCAAAAAATCAAAAAAGAAATCAGATTGGGCACCTCACAGTGGACAAATTTCAAACCTTAACTACTAAGAACTGACTGCTTCAAGGAAAGAATGAACAATGACATAATCAACAACTACCACCATAACAACCTCTCCCTCTCAAAGGAAGCCATAGAATCTCTAAGGTCCAACCACCAAATAGTAATAAAACCAGCAGATAAAGGAGGAGCTATAGTTATCCTTAACCATGAAAACTACATAAAAGAAGCCAACAAACAACTCTTTGACACCACCTACTACAAAAAACTCAGAAGTACTGTGAAAAACTATGCAAAAGATTCAACTCCAGAGGCTGGAGAAGAGCAGGGGAATGAGCAGGGAGCTGGAGACCAGTGGAGGGGGGAGCTGTTGCCCCTGGGGGGCCTGGGACCCTGCGGGCAGGGTAGTCCATGTGCTGTGGGGGAGTCTCTGCCCTGTGGGGGGACAGGGGACCATTGGTGATGTATAGAGGGTGTACATGCACTTCCTGAGCATGGTGGTGCACCCTGTCAAAAAAAGGTGCTGCCAAAACATTCAGTGGTGCCTCTAGGTGGTTGCTGCTTGCCACCCCCCACCGCCAGTGGTGACTGTGGGCAGCCAGTGATCACGACTGGCCACTGCTGTCACTGCCGGTGGTATCAGTGGGTGCTCACTGCTCACCACCCCTCCCTCCACTGCCAACAGTGCCGGTGGTATCAGTGAGAACTCCCTGTTTACCGCTGCCACCACACTCCCACTGCTGTCAGTGCTACTGTGCCCCACCAGCCACCAGAGGCATGCAGGGGACCCACCCCTCCTAAGAAGCCCCCATACCCACAGTCCACCCACACCTACCCACACCCACCCACATCCCCCTTCCCACTCCCTCCGGCAAACTCCACATCCCCCATCACACACCCACCATGTGATAAGGAAACCCAAACCAAACATTAAAACATGTAGGTGTTTAGGATTTATTTTGATGCTAGAGACACTGATAGGCTTCCAAATTTCTTTAACATTGTAAACATAACAAAACATTGCCCATCTGATCAATCTCCCTTTCTCTCTCTCTTTTGTTCTAATTGTGGAAGAATGTGGATTTTGGTGTATTTTTAAAAGTGAATTTGAGATGCTTTTTCAGCAGTCTAGCTGACACAAGGGGCTAGTGTCCCCAAATAGCAATTGCCTGGGCCCCAGAAGCTCCTGAGGTCAACTAACCATGAGCTGCTGGCTACGGCAGATTTTTGTATTTCTGGGACCAGGACAGGGCAGCTTTTTATACTGCTGAGGACAGCACAGGTGCTGGCCCTGGGCTCTATCTCCCTCTGGCTGCAGATCCTGGAGGAGCCAGGCAGGGTTATTTAGCCCCAAGTGGCACAATTTGCTCCACAACAAAGTGCATGTCTGAGCACATGTGCTGAGGCAAAAAGCCCCAGCTCAAATTTGCACCACTTCTGTTTGAAGTGATGCAAGCACACGTGCTTGCATGTGTGGATGTACCCCCTATGGCTCAAAGCACACCAAATAAATCCAGACCATGGCAGGATGAAAAATGTAAAACCTGCCAATGTATGTCCACCACACCCACAATAAGTACACCCCACAACAAAACCATCACCATTCCTGGATTTTACACCTGCACTTCAGAAATGTAACATATATCATCCAGTGTACTAAATGCCCTGATAGAAAATATACAGGAGAAACCAAACAACAACTGTGTACCAGAATGAACGCACACTGGAAATCTATAAAAGACAAGAATACCCAATTACCTGTGGAGGAACATTTCTCACAAGACAACCACTCTCTCTCCAAAATCTCAGTTCTAATCCTCAAAGGGAATTTGCAAAACATCTTTCATAGTTGAGCCTACAAACTTCACTTCATAAATCTACTGGATACAAAAAACCATGTACTAAACATAGAGATTGGATTTATGGCACATTATAACCTGCCTGCCATCTGGTAACCCCAGGTAATATGTCTGCATTTTACCAGCTAAATTCCATCACCAGTTCAACATTCCCCACTTGGCCTCGCCACCCACTTATCTCACATCTATTGTCTCCCATTTCCCATGATTCTCACTGCCATTCATTTGCATTTTCACAGACCTGCATTTTGCATACTAACTTCTATTCTACTCAGGATAGCACACAAAATATCACAAGACTCTCTATATGCCTGAAGAAGGATGTTTGCACTTGAAAGTTTACAAGGAACAATTTTTCCAACTATTAAAAGGTCTAATAAAATATATCACATCTACCAAAGAACCTTGTCTGCCTATGTCCTTATAATCAACACAGCTGCAATAAGCAAGCCTAAAACCTGATCCTCCATGCCTTTCTTCAGAGTTCATCAGGAAGGAGAAGCAATTCAGGTCACCTAAATTACATGCTATTGTAATGAAACAAAACAATGGAACTAAAATGCACACTGCATCTTATTTGCTTGTTATTCTCATCTTCTTGCATCTCTTCCTTCATGCTTTGTCTGATTCACAGATTCATACATTCATACATTCATAAATGCTAGGGTTGGAAGGGATGTCAATAGATCATCGAGTCTGAACCCCTGCATAGGCAGGAAAGAGTGCTGGGTTCAGATGACCCCAGTTAGATGCTTATCTAACCTCCTCTTGAAGACCCCCAGGGTAGGAGAGAGCACCACCTCCTTTGGGAGCCCATTCCAGACTTTGGCCACTCTAACTGTGAAGAAGTTCTTGCTAATGTCCAGTCTAAATCTGCTCTCTGCTAGC
>JAGPOW010000290.1:23988903-24005228 GCA_030014935.1 Caiman crocodilus
GCTAGCAGAGAGCAGATTTAGACTGGACATTAGCAAGAACTTCTTCACAGTTAGAGTGGCCAAAGTCTGGAATGGGCTCCCAAAGGAGGTGGTGCTCTCCCCTACCCTGGGGATCTTCAAGAGAAGGTTAGATAAGCATCTAGCTAGGGTCATCTGTACCCAGCACTCTTTCTTGCCTAGGCAGGGTGTCAGACCCGATGATCTATTGAGGTCCCTTCTGACCCCAACATCTATGAATCTATGAACCTTATTTATTAAA
Source organism: Caiman crocodilus (assembly GCA_030014935.1). Classification (NCBI taxonomy): domain Eukaryota; kingdom Metazoa; phylum Chordata; order Crocodylia; family Alligatoridae; genus Caiman; species Caiman crocodilus. Next base: position 23,989,163 of record JAGPOW010000290.1, read on the forward strand.
TTGAAAAGCAAGTATGATACTGTGAGATTAACAGGAATCCTAGGACTCCTATACAGCAGAAAGTTACCCACTATCATTTCCCAATGAAAATAATAGCAGCTTCATTTTAAAAAGGCATAAAATGTGCACTGGGCGCAACACAACAGCGATTGATATGCTAAATATCACTTTCCATATCTAGTAAATGGTTTTTATTTGCTATGCATAATGTTTCTTAGAGATTCTTCTGACTTGTAAGAAATAAAGAGGGTTAACTATATTGGCAAATAGATTGGAAACCTACATGCAAAGCATATTGTGAAAATAACTAATCCAGTGACAACTGTCTACCCTCAGTTTTGGCAGGTAGACTCATCAAGAATCCTGCTATACCAGAAAGGAGGACACTTTCAAGACGCTGTTGATTATGTCCGATACATACACAGTTCTGTCTTTGATACTAGTTATTTTCAGGGAGACTCAATTCTAAAACATTTCAGCTAATGCATCATATTGTAAAACCCCTATAGAAACGTTGCAGCAATGAAACAACTAATAGTATGGCACAATCTACCATAATGCTCAGCAGCCTAATAGATAACTTTAAGAAAAAAAGAAAGCATAACTCCTGACATTTTTTCCCCTTCCCAATAGCAAGTGTTCTAAGGTCAAGTGTTCACTGGGCATATCGAGATATGGTCAGTGTAGCATACAATACACTGTGCTTATCACCACAGAATCCATTTAGACTGAGAAAGGAATGATGTCAGTCATTTCAATCACACAAAAGAAAGAAAGTTCAAGGCCCAACAGTACTATTAGAAAGACTGTGACCTGACTGGATAGAAGAAATGTCTCCACGGGTCAGTTCTTTTGGATTTTTACTTACTATTTTAAAATTGTGATTATGTACCAGATGCAACTTGAGAAAGGAACATGCATTGGGGAAGATGGATACTCTTGTGCAAGGGTGATGCACAGCTGCTGTGAGGATGGAATAGCACATATTTTGGGGCCCTAAATATTAGATGGATAATTAGCAATGGATTATGTCCATCCTTTTCTACATACCCATTAGTGGAAGATAGAGCTACTCCATGACCCCTATTACAGTTGGGGCCAGCAGATTCCATTTCTCAGCCATGTGCTTTTGTCTGAAAAGTCCTATTATGAAGGTTTGGTCCTAGGTTCAGGATTACTTCTGAAAAACAGGTTCTACTCTGGGCTTAGAGAACTGCAGATTTTCAAATTTACTCAGTATGATTTAGTTACTTACATAAACCCAGAACACATGAAGAAAATTCAACTCCTCCTCTGATCTGACGCTTATTAATAATGAATAAATGAACAATTAATAATATCAGTAGCATTGCTACTGATAGAAATGTGGAGCTCTGGCTCTTAAAGACTGACAAATTAAGGAATACTGAAGCTGCCAGGACCATTCAAAAAATCCATTTCTTCAAATACTTTGCTCTCTTGCTAGGGTTCATGTGACATGGTAATAAAGCACAACAGTAGCATCTACACATCAATCTCTGCCTAGACAGGAGGCAATGCTGCTGAATTCCATTTGCAACAAAATATTACATGACTGGACAGAAGGACTGTAAAAAGGCTGAAACAGAAAATCACTATCCTGGTAATGCTATACTTTTTTCCATATGTTTTGGATATATTTTGTTATCGCCAGTGAATAGCTTTTTAAAGGGAAATGGAGAAACAATAACTCTTAATGTTTCTCATATCCTGTATACATGCTTTTTATAAATCAACTGTTTATGGAAAAAGCACTTTAATAAAGTTATATAATCATAGAAAATTAGGGTTGGAAGGGACGTCAGGAAGTCATCTCGTCCAACCCCCTGTTCAAAGCAGGACCTACTAGATCATCCTAGCAAAAGTTTTATCTAGCCAGGTCTCGAAAGCCTCCAAGGACCGAGATTCCACAACCTCTCTGGATAACCTGATCCACTGTTTTACTACCCTCCTAGTGAAAAAATTCTTCCTATCTAACCTGAACTTCCCTTGTTGCAACTTGAGACTATTGCTCCTTGTTCTGTCATCTGCCACCACTGAAAACAATCTGGCTCCATTCTTTTTCAAACCTCCCTCAGGTAGTTGAAGGCTGCTATTAAATCTTCTCAGTCTTCTTTTCTCTCGGCTAAAAAAGCTCAGGTCCCTTAGCCTGTCCGCATAAGTCATGCCCCCAGCACCTTCTCCATTTTTGTTGCTGTGTGCAGGACCCTCTCCAGTTTGTCCACATCCTTTCTCTAGTGGGGGGCCCAAAACTAAACACAGTACTCCAGATGTAGCCTCACCAGTGCTGAGTAAAGGGGAATAATCACTTCCTTTGATCTCCTGACAACACACCTACTAATGCAGCCCAGTATGCCATTAGCCTTCTTGGCAACAAGGGCACGCTGCTGGCTCATCTTTGGCTTACTGTCTATTGTAACCCCCATGTCCTTTTCTGTAGAGCTACTACCCAACCAGTCAGCCCACACCCTATACCAGTGCATGGGACTGTTCTAACTTAAGTGCAGAATTTTGCACTTGTCCTTATTGAAACTCATTAAATTCCTTTTGGCTCAACCCTCCAATTTCCTAGGTCACTCTGAATCCTAACCCTATCCTCCAGCATATCTACTATTCTCTCCACATGCCGCTTGGTGTGACTTGCAAACTTGCTAACAGTTCACTCTATGCCATCGCCCAGGTCATTGATGAAGACACTGAGCAAAACTGGCCCCAGGACTGACCTCTGGTGTACTCCGCTTGATACTGGCTGCCAACTAGACATCAAGCCATTGACTACTACTCTCTGAGCCTGATGCTTCATCCAGTTTCCTATCTACCTTACAGTACATTCATCCAGCCCATACTTACCTAGCTTGCCTGCAAGAACAGTGTGGGAGACTGTATCAAAAGCCTTGCTAAAATCACATTCACCAGTCTCCCCGCACCCACAGAGCCAGTCACTTCATCATAGAAGGCAGTCAGGATGGTCAGGCATGACTTGTCCCTGGCAATTCCATGCTGACTGCTCCTAATCACCTTTTTCTCCTTCAGGTACTTCAGGATGGATTCCTTGGGGATCTACTTCATGATTTTTCCAGTGACCAAGGCTAAAAAGGCATTGAGCACTTCATCCTTTTCTGCATCCTCTGTCACAAGGTTGTCTCTCCCATTCAGTAAGGGACCCACACTTTCCCTGATCCTCCTCTTGCTACCAACATACTTGGAGAAAGCCTCCTTCTTAGCCTTCTCCTCCCTTGCTAGCTGCAACTCCAGTTGTACTTTGGCCTTCTTGACTTCACCCCTGCATATCCGAGCAATGTTCTTATATTGTTCCCTAGTTATTTGTCCAAGTTTCCACTTCTTATAAGCTTCCTTTTTGTGATTTAATTTACCAAAGAGTTCTTCTTTCCTCACCTTGCTAACTCCTCCTCCTTTGTGGGCCCCATCTCTTCCTCCCCCTCCAACTTATTATTTTCCCGTGCCTCATCTGCTTTCTCTTCCCTCATCTGTGCCCCCTGCTATCCCTGCCCCCCATCCCCTTTCCCCTGCTGTACTCTCCCCACCTTGTATTCTTTTGACTTGACTTACATATAATCTGGTGGAAGTGCATAATGCATGACCCAATTCTCTGCACAAATTACACTTTCGGTCCTTCTTACACTCTCACCCCATGACCCTTCTCCCCACACGCCATGCAATTCTTATATGGGCAGGCTATTGCTGAATGCTCCTCCTCCTGGCACCTCATACATAGATTTGACTGTCCATAATAAATCACCAGTCCTTTGTGAGGCCCTAAGGTGATTACTGAAGGCAGGTGTTGTACCCTACCTGCCCCTAGTAAGCCCACCAAGAGTAATACCTGGGCTCTCCGGGCCCTGTCTATACTCCATCTGGGTCTCAAACCTTATCCACATTCTCCACTCTGTTGCTGTGCTTCAACAGCCAAAATCTTATATCCTCTGCTTCCTCAATACATCTTAATTGAGAACACTAAAGAAAGAATATTCTCAACAGCCCCAAAATCAAAATGTGCCAGGACAGGGTCTTCCCAACATTCTTTGCAAGTCTTCCAGAATTTTCAGTATGCCATCTCATCCTTAAACAGTACCTCCTAGTCCAGGATACTTGGCATCTGGATTAGGCAATTCATATCAAATGCCCAAACCCTCAACATCACCTGCAGCATCAGCCTGCTGAAATCCAGCTGAGTCATCTCTAGCTTTGAAATCTCTGAGCAAAAGTCTTACCTTGTAGAGATCTTTACACAGAACCACTTTCTTCTCCCAGTTTTCATTCACTGTCCTTCACCAGGTGCAGTCTGTCCCATCTCTTTCCTTGCCACCATTCCAACCGCTGCTGCTGCCATCACCGCCACTGCTACTCCAATCATCACCAATTCCTTCTAAGCCTTCCAGCCAGACCAAGCCATCATCCTAATCTTGACCCATAGGCTGAGAGGTGATATACTTATAGGAACCTTCCCAAGGCTAGGTTAGGGCAGCCCATCTCAGTAAGATATAGTATCCATTGTGCGCAGTTCCCCTTAGCTAATTCTTTTTCAAGTCACAGTGCAGGGAGCTACACCAAATACATTTCAACATCCTCTTCACTCCCACAGCTGAGCGGTGCCTTTTTTTCTCATTTTCAATGATTCCTGTTTCTTCACAAGCCTTAAATGTCTGGAAAACATCACCAAACTTGTGTGTAGCTGAGAGGCTCTGCTGCCTTCTCTCTCACCCTGTAGCACGATTGGTGTGGCACCACCCTCTATGTGGTATCTATGTGGTAGATATGGACCCGGCAGCTCTGTGCCTCATCTCCATAAATATTTTTGGAGAGTCCCAATATTTGTGATGAGAACAACCAATTCCAGTTGTGAGTAGGGGAGGCAATTAGCATATGGATCTGTTGTGGGAGATATCTAGAGTGCACATACAAATTGAGCAGTGCTGAGCTATGGAATTACCATAGCTTGAAACACTGTTGACTGCTGGAACCCAGCCCAATGAACTATATAATCGGTTATGAGCCTTTTGGCTCTAAAACTAATATCATGAACAGGCTGTACTGTATATAAATAGATAGAAAAGTAGTGCTTTAAAGTGTGTTTATAGATTACCTCTGCTGAAAATCAAGGGGGAAAGGGAAAGGCAAATGCTGCAGTTCTAAGTCAGGGCTAGAGTTAGAACCATAGCAGTCTCCTATCTGCTCCATGCTTCTGCAGCTTCTGCCTTCCCTCTGTTCTTTCTCCCACTTGCAGCTCACTTCCACATTGAGCTTTGTTTCCTCTTCAAGCAACCCTATTCACATGATCCCAGAGGAATACTGATGGGTTTGAGGAAAAGAGTCTGGGCAGGGTCTGATAGTAAGGGAAGCAGGAAGGCTGTAGAGGGGAAGAACTGGGGAGGGGACAAAGGGCAAGAAGGCCACATAACTCCCCACCCTACAACCACTATTTTCTCTACTGTAACAGTGGGAGGGGGGTGAATTCAAGACAGCATTCTGATAATTAGATTTTACACTTAGAGAATTATAACAAATTTATACATTTTCTGTATATAGAATCTAATTATTTGGAGATCATCTTATATTCCTGGTTGTTTCATATTAAAGTATACATGTTATGTTATGTTTTATCTTGCTTTCATAAGGTTAATTGTTAGCTGCCTATTATACTACATTGTGTCAGTATGGCTGACACTAAAGCACAGAGAACCCCCCTTTGAGCAGCAAATCAGCTGAACTAATTCTTTACATGTAGAATTTCATGATACAGCCACAAGTGAAATAGAGAGACATTGTAGCTATGACAAAACACCTTCAGAAATCTAAATTTTGTCAAATATAAGAAGTGGGCTTTCCTTTCACATCTCAATTAGTCCCTTTACAAAAAAATGAATGATAACTGAAGACCTGCTGCAATGCCAAAAAACAGGCCTAAGGGATCTTGGGTTTTATTCACAAATTTAATCCCTTGCTCTTTTGTCTGACAAGGAGAAGCACAATGGAAAGACAGCACAATCACCTCTAGGCTGCAAACACTCCAAAAGCTCTTGGAACAATGCTATTCACATCACTCCAGAGGAATACTAATGGTTTGGTGGAAGCATATGCCTAGCCCTTTTTAACTAAAACAATAAATTTCAGGAGAAGGAACAAGACATATAGAGGAAAGAGGAACCTGGAAGCATCACCCATAAAAAGGGACAGTTGCAAATGATATTCTAGATGTATCTATATCTACTCATCAAAACTTTTAGGGAAACTGAGAAAACTAGTATGAACATAAATAATGAGAAGAAAATGTATAATCACAAAGTTCCTGTTGTATGACATGGCCTATATCAAATGAGTTATTTTTCCTTTGCAATAGAAATAGGAGAATGGGGCCCTCAAAGTTCATGTACTTGGATTTCGTGACTTAATTTGAGTGGGATAAAATAAATAAATAAAAAAAATCTTGCAGCTTTTCTGCTCTGAAGGTTGCTTTACACCTGCTTACTATTCTCATCTAATTCCTTTGTGGATCTTAAACTATTGGTCTTAATGCTACCTAGGGACAATGAGTTCTACATGTTAGGTAAGTGCTCTGTAAAAGCATTTCACTTTATCATTTTTAAACTGGAAGTTTTCTGGTGTAATTGAATGCTCCCTATGGTTGTCATGAGGAAGGGTGAGTAGGAACATCTTACTTAGCTTCTGAACTGATTACTGCATATTCCTCCTCCACCTTTCCTTTTTTTCTTAGCCCCATGTAACAGGAAACCCTACCCCTGTTACCAGAAGGCAAATCAGCCCCTTTAAAACCAGATTTTTTCTGGCACAGCATGCTGGTAAGGTGGGAGTTAAAAGTTGAGCCAGGCCAGCTAGTCAGGTGACCGGAAGGGAGCAGGCCTGAACTATAAAAACCCTGGACTGGGCAGCATTAGGGGGCTAGCAGCTGAAGGGGAGGCACTGCACATAAGAGCTCTTCAGAGAGACTTGGTGAGTTGTCCAAAGGGTGGAGGAGAGGAACTACTGAGGATCCCAGAGAAGCAGCAATGATCCCAGAAGAAGGACTGTAGCCGATAGTGGGAAACAGAAGCATGAACCCCTGAACAATGTAAGCTGGTGTGTTGCCTTCTTTATTCAGATATTTCTGGTGGCAGTTATAGCCCATAGATAGGACTGTTCATATTTTTTTTCTTTTTTTTTTGTTATTGAATAACACTGGTGGTTTGGGTGAGGCTACTAGGGAAGGAGAAGGCTTCATTGGGGCCCCACTTCAGCATGGGGACTCCAGTGCCAGAGAGAGTGTGCAGTGTTTGGGATGCTTGGGCCCCGGCACTAGAGCAAGCAATCCTAAAAGGCCAGTCTGGCCTAGTGCACATGGGGTGCAAACTGGGACAGTGGAGATTCGAGGCTATTGCCCAGATTTGAACTTGCTGCCCTCCAAGCTGTGGGGCTGGTGAACAGGCCTTTAGGCCAAAGAGACTGGGCTCCAGATTGGAGCAAAATGGAGGGCCATGAGCCCCAAGACTAAAGAGCTAGAGCCTCAGAGTCAAACCCTATCTGCTGGGTTTAGATGGGGAGGCCTAGCTAGAGAGAGATGCGGCTCAAGGCCTGTGGTGGTGGAGAACCCGAACATACAAAGTACAATAGGCAGTCTCCCGCTTACAAGAACATCGGTATAATATTTCCATCAAGACATGGCAGGAAAGTAGAAAGTGGGATTCGAGGAACCTTAAGGGGACTTCAGGGGTGCCCCACATAGACCACAGACAACTTAAAAGATGGCACTGGGGAGGGCAACCTGTTACACCCCACTTCAAATGGAAGTCTTTTAATTAACGCTTTTTGGTGCTCATTTTTCAGTATCTTCTATTCCTGCTGTATCTTTACAGGGGAAAAAAACCCTAGTGATCAAACAACTGTCAAAGTCTGAAGACCTCCTTGTACACAGAATCAGTATCTAACCAAACAAATCCCAACCTCTAAGGAGTCAGACTATTCATTTGTTAAAGAAACTCCCATGTTCCTGAGAATGTGAGATTACTACCAGCACAAGGCCCAAGGAAAGAAGTATTCTTCTAAAGCTGTCCTATCAAATTCTAGTCACACTAATGAAATGTGATAAACCTTGTCATTAAGTCAGCTAAATATCTCTTGCCAAAAAGAGGAAAAAAAAGTGCTTCAAAGAGAGTATGGTAAATATGACACTGTCACAACATTTCTCTTTAGTCATTGTGCTTTTGCTGTAATTGCTGATTTCCTGATTCAACTGGAAGATTTTGCTTTGATAAAATCATACACATGCACAAAATCCAGTCTGTTGAAGAACAGGTATCAGTGACTGCATCTACACGAGATGCTTGTTGCTACAGCAATGTAGTTATGGCTATGTAGCATCTAAAAATAATCATGTGCCACCCAGACTGTGCAGTCCTAAAGCAAGTACTAAATGTGCAGTCAGAGGCACATGTAGATATGCCCAGTGAGCAAACAATTGACAAATCTAATAATTTCCATACCACCATTCATAACACCTCCTACTTCAGACCCTCTCTTATAAAGCCAACAAGGAGAACAAATAAGACTTCATCTTGTACAAGTCACCAACAGAATAGGGTATTTATAATGTCCACTCAGCCCTATTTCTAAGAGCATCCCAGATCAAGGGACTATAAAGAACAAAATATATGTCCACACCAAGACAAAACGAAAGTTCCAGCATAAAACTCTATCCCAAATAGTTCTTTTTCTTCCAAAGAATGCATCTCACCACATTGAAAGGGCCTGTTTTTCATAGGTGAACATGGTCTCTATCTTGAAGATCCTCATTGTAGGCAAAGAACAAGCAGAATGTTGTACTAGAACTGAATATAACAGTTAAATTAACTTCTTTGGTTCTTTCAGAGAAACAGACAAAAAGGGAGTGACTATTACTGTGATTCTACTATCCCTGCACTGCAAACATAAGCATGTGTGCAGAGTCAGAGCAAGCTCAGTACATGATGCATATGTGCAGCTATACAAGATACAAAACTGAAAGGTGGAAAAAGGGCCTTCCCATATTTTAGCCTCTATAGTTAAGTGGTTAGGGCAACTGCCCAGAAAACGGTAGACTAGGATACTGTGCCATCTGCCCCAAAATGATTTCAACCTTCCTTTCTATGACTTCCAAACAGCATTCCCCTGTGAACTCTCACAGGTTCAACATTACCAGACTACTCTCCAGCGTTACGGTTGAAGCTGAGTTGCTGTCACCCTCAGTGGTGAAAGACCAAGTTAGGAACTATTTAGAAAAGCTGGATGTGTATAAGTCCATGGATCTGGATGCAGTGCTGAGGGAGTTGGCTGATGTGATTGCAGACCTTCTGGCCATTATTTTTGAAAACTTGTGGTGATCAGGTAAGATGATTGGAAAAGGGTAAATTGGCTTAAATCCATTCCCTTGGCGTTCCCACCCTAGCTCCTCAGAGTAAGTATCTACAGGCTCTGGCCAGAAGGAGGCTTTCCTTCCTGCTGCCTTCCCAGCACAGCAAGAGGGGTCATGAACCTATACAAAAAATTAAAAAACAAAACAAGGAGAGCAAAATCAAAAGGGCAATGTCCCTAAAGACTCATGGTCTCACTTATGGTGGCTGCTGTCTCCCTCTGCTTGACTCTGAGGGCTTCTGGGCTCTGTCTCTGCTGCTGCAGTCTTTGCCTGACTGTCCTCAAGTGGTTCCCTGGCACAGCATGTCCAGGGGTCTATTAGTGGTCCTCCAACCACTCTGGCCAGTGAGCCTGCTTTCTTCTCATGAGGTTGGCCACAGGACTTTGCTGGTGGGAGAAGCCTCTGGTGTCTCCTTGGTCCACTGGCCATAGTCTTTCCCTGTCTGCTCCCCACTGGGGCTGGAAATACCCACACTCAAGATCCTTCCACCAATCCAGAGGGAGTGCGTGCTATGAAAACATGGTGGCACATTCCAGCTGGGCTTCCTCCTGTACCTAAGGTAAGTGTTTCTCATACAGTATTCCTGGGGCTTTTCTCCTGCCCCCTATCTTCCCTTCACACTTACAAAACCGAGAGGAAAGCATGTGAGAGCTATAGCCAAGGTGTCCTCAGCTGATGGGGCCCAGATATGAAAAGATGAGACTAACACAAAGGCTTACCCATTATTAAAGCTTTTTCACCATTTATAGCAACTTCTAGCAACCCAGAGCAAAGAACCATGCCAACCAGTGTCCTAAATTCCTAATTTTTTTCTGTTTATAAAGTGTTGATGGTAATGACTTCTTTCTAAACTACTTTGACACGTGTAGATAAAGTGTGCCTTTCAAGAATATCACTCATATTTAAAAGTCATGCAAAGAATATAAATAACAATGGAGCCTGCTTATGGCAAGTTATTATCAGGGATCCTGGTTTTCTCTGATTTAAAAAAATCCCCAATGTTCAGTTAAAAAAGTAACCTGAAATCCACCTTTTTTCTGTGACTTAAATGAAACACCACTAATATATACATCTATCTATATATTTCATTTAAATCACAGAAAAATGTGGATTTGGGATTACTTTTTAACCAAAAATTGGGGATTTTTAAAAATCAGATAAAACCAGGATCCCTGGTTATTATGCACCATATATATGAGATCTAAGGTACAAATTCCTAAATATTTTATAGACACATATTTAAATATATTTGCTTTATGCATACAAAACAGATAGGAACTTCTACTGCAAAATTCCTATTAGACCAGCATCATAAGGTCCAACTTAACCTTTGCAGTAATGAAGTCCTTATGAAAGTAGTGAAGACAAATATATTTGCCAGTGGCACAACACAAGTCTCACTACTGCTCCTCAAGGCATGATTCAAAACCCAGTAGCATTACTGGGAGTCTTTCTATTCAGTAACTTTTAATTGGGCCCAAAGTGCTTGAAATAAAAAAAATTATCTTTAATAATAAGAAGCATTTTGATTTAAGCTTTGGTTAATGATTTATTTTAATCAGATAGTTCATTTAATCTTGTCTAACTTTTGTAAAGCTAGAAACATTTTTTTAAAAGCTACATGCTTTTTCTTGGCAATAAGCTACTTGACTTGTCATAATAACACTATGCATTTTATAGTTACCACAATTGAGTTAGAATCGCCAACACAGTTTCATTGATTTGTACACAAGATACTTTGGTTAATTCATCAACTGTTAGTGTAATTGGTAATTTTAAAAATACATAATTATACTTAATCACAACCAAATATGTTTCTAATAATTTGTCATCTTAAGAAATACCTAACTATGCTGTCTATGCTCTTAAGGCACTAGATACTCACTATTTTTCTTGGCTCAACAAGACATAGATGAACTTCATTCTATTTTGAAGAATTATCTAATTTTGGCAATGTATGTAATGTAAGTAAATATTTGATTACTTAATGTACTGCCTCACAATCATAATGAGCACTTTGAATATTTCTAATAAGAAATTGTACAAAATCTTTTATCTGTATAATCATGTAGTTCTCATATAGTGAACAACAGTATGTACAATTTTCACTTGTGCCTACTTTTTATATGTATTCTATTTACAAGCATAGAAGTGTTTCCTTTTGCTAGCCCTGAAGCCTCAGGCTAGTCTCTAAGACTCAGATGGTTTGGATCTAGTGAACAAATCATCATTGGGAATAAAGGTTCTGTGGGACAGATTAGGCATTTCCTAGCAGTTGTGCCCTCCATTGTCTGCAGTGACACTATGGTGTTTCCACTGTCTTCAGTGAGTTTGCACAGATTTAATGGATTAGAACTTAATGAGTTGTCAAAGATGACAAGAAACAAATAAATGAAGTTCACTCTCTGTACAATTTTGGCTTCCTAGAGCTGAAAAAGTTTAAAAACAAACAAACAAACCACTAAACTGTATACATTTTACAGTACAGAGCGAGGACTCTTAATAGGTACAGGAAGCATATCTATTAAGTGAGATAATACTATTGTTATACAGTCACTACTGTAATAAACCCTCATTTTAAAGCATACTTAGGGTAAGAAACAATGTTCTGTTAAATATATTATACATCTGCTCTCAAGTGTTTTTCTAAATGATACCCACTAAGTATAGTAGCAAACCATTTTTTCTGTCATCAGTATTAGAGCCTTACCTCTATTAAAGTATATTCAACTAAGCCTCATACATCAGCCAAATTATCAGTTAAATTATGATTACAGAATCTTAATGGATGATGGTGATCAAAGGAAAAAAGAAGAGCATAGCTTGTTTTCTCCATAGCAGATTGATCATGAAGTGCTGGCAGTTAGAAAAATCTTGTTTTGATTTGTAAACTAAGAAAAGTTAATATAAAAGTCACCGAAGAAAAATAATTATGGAACACAAAGAAGTCTTTTTATTTTATAGTTGTATATCCCAAACATAAGTCACTCTCAGGAATCTGAATTCATAATTGGAATATTGTATCTAAAATTATAAAGTAGTTACATGAAAAGAGAAAATAAACTTTGTCTTTACTTATACTACTTCTGCAGAAATATGGCTGACAGGACAGATGAAAGACAAACAACTTCATGAGGATCCTTTCCTAAATATATCTTAAACAATTTCAAAGGCAAAGATCCCATCATTGTAGAATCTAAGCAGGAAGCAGGAAAATTCTGAAAAGGGAAAATCTGCCTATAGACCACTGAAAGAAAATTAAGTAATGAACAGATAATATAATCTGAGATAAAAAATTAGCTGATGTTCAATAATATCCCAGCTTGTACATGAATAGCAGTAATAATTAGAACAAACATAGCTACATGTGAATGTATTAATGCTGCTTTTTTATTTTGTAATTCAAGTTTATTAATTAGTACTTCTAGATTTGCCATGTTTAAAACATGTTTTCAAGAAACACGAAGTCAGTGCTGAGCCTACTGGTTCATTGAGCTAACACAGTTAAAGGCCAGAAATTGCTGCAGTCAGCAATAGGTCTGTGTAAAACTTCGGTCACCATTTCAATTTGGAGGAGATTCAGTCCAAATCGGTGGCTAAATCTCTGAATCTGAATTGAATCGGGAGACCCATTAAAAGGTCCAAATTGATTCAAATGTCTCCATATCGATTCAGAGAGATTCGGAAGGCATGCAGCAAGGCCTCGTACCTGCATGAGGGGCTACCATCCCTGCTGTTTTCATCCCGCTGTACCTTAACACACACAAGTGATATGAGTTTTGCTTTCAACAGTTTGAGGGGCACTTTCACAGAAATCTCTGCACCTATCTCCTTGAAACCTGGCAGGCTTCGTGCCCTGGGAATATGTTACCATCCCTGCTGTTTTCATCCAAATCTACAAAAAATGGCAAAGTTATAGGTATTTCAGTGATTCCTCATTATAGCCTATGGCCAAATCTCTGAATCAATGCCAAATCTCCAAATCCAAAATGGTTGAATCAAATCAGGACAGCAATTCAAATCACTGGCCAAATCCAAACCTGAATTTGAAGTGAATACTTGCCGCTTTGCACAAGCCTAGTCAACAGCACTTGGCTAGCATTATGTCCAGCCACCTTTGACTCTCGGCTCCAGTGACTAGGTATCCATTTATAACTGGGTTAACCAGGATGGCCTATAGCATAATTATAGACCAAAGCTTTAATTTATACCTTTGAATATTTAGTACGAGGCCCTTCATCTCTGTCGCAACACGCCTTACAGTTCTATACAAGACTATAACAAATCCTGAAGTTCTAGTCAGCCAACACTCTCTAAAATAAATGTAAATTGGATTTTGCTTTAATTTGGACTGTTGGGACCTAGTGCCTGAACTGAATCTGCTTTGAATTCAAATCACTCTGAAATGCTTGGAGAAAGCATGGGGAGGGAGGCAGGAGAAACACATATTGAGGCAGTCACATTCATATCACGTCTGCTATGATGCAAAAAAGAATAGTTCAAAACATGACTAATCATTCAGTGTTACGTGTGAAGACTTTGGCCAATGGAACTAGGTGAATGTCTAGTCCATTGTTTTAAGGCAGCATGCATCAGAATACATGACAATAAGCAACATTAATTGGTCATTTTCTCAGTCAGTGAGTAGAATTAATCCATCCAGAGCTAAGTGTAAATTTTGCAAAATGAAAACTTCATTTGGTACTGCTGTATCTTAATATTCCACTGAACGCTGAAAAAACTCAGTTATTTCAGAGAGCTTTATGAAAATCCCCTCAAAGGATTAACAGAAGCACCTTTATTCAAGATTTTTATGCAACTTCAAGCACCTAACTCTCCAAGGACTGTGAAGTAGACACTTTCCACAATTTTATTTTAATCAAAAATGCTTAAACAGAAAATTGTAGTCCATTTTAAAACAAAACGGCTACATCTGTTCCCTGGTGAAGTTCCTATGACATTGCCTAGGGATTCTTAACCCCTGGCTGTTCCCATCTGGGTGCATATCCCAGTCATTGAACCAACAAAGAAGAGATGAAAAGGTGACATCTGTAGGTTCTTGTACTAAGCTCTCTTTGGCTGCAGAAATTAAGATGACCTCTTGTATCCATGCTGGCCATTTAGCTTCTTTACAGAACGTGTTAGCAGAGGGATCAGAGTCTTCTGGCTATGTACTAAATTACATTTTCCTCAGGGCTGCTTCATGATTTATACCCGAGAAATCGGTTAGCTAACCTTGGCCCTTTGGTGCCCAGTAAGCATGAAAAGCCAACAGATGAGGAGTCAGGTTCATTAAATAAGCAAAATGTTGCTGTTAATCTTCAAGACTGCCAGAGTGGAAATGACATAAATACCTCAAGTGAATGCAATTTGAAAAATGTTTTATTTAACAATACAAATTGTGACAGAGTCAGATAGAATATTTCCTGTTTCACTCTGGTCCTACTTTAATCTCTTTGTTGCCAAAACATACGGTGACTAAATTTCAACACAGTGGAATTCATTTAGCATTTATTGAACTAGACATACTTATTCTATAATATCTCCTTAGCTAAAAAAACCCAAAGTTGACATTATCCTTGCCATTTAAGTATTGCTTAAGTGTTAGGGGTATGACAAGCAGGATTAACATGTACTACTTTTTATTCCTCATAATAAATAATATATCTATTGAATATGCTTTTTACAACTGTTAAATAATGTGTTTACCTTTGCAAAGACTTCCTTCAAAGATGGTTTAATTCAAGATGCTTAGGTATTAATTTTCTCACCTGGAAGGACAACACCACATTGGTAATAAGAATAACAGAGGTTTGCTAAATGCATATGACCTTCCAAAAGTGATTTTAATTCTGTGCAGAAGAATGATCTGTATTTGAATTTTAAGTTACATGATTTAATGGGTGGATATTAACACTAAGTCATTGAAGAATCCTTCTAGAATTGCATTTTATATTTCTATCAGTTCCAAAGTTCATCATGACTAAATCATGATTAACTTTATTACTGCCACTAAAAATGGAAATATTCTTGTTTCATCAAATTTAATCTATTGAGCTACCTTCAACATATTTTTATATATATTTTTTGCAAAGAATGAGGACCGATTTTCTGAGCCCATTAACTCCCTACATCATCATTTGTAAGCCTGATCCATGAGATTTCAGAGATAAAATTTTAAGTTTAGAAATTATACTGTAATAAGACTTTGCTCAATGAAGGCCTCATCGTGAGAGTTTTTTACCAGGAACCTTAATGGAAAGTGTAAGCACTCATCCACACTCAGGATCATATGCTAGAGAAGAGAATGCGAAAATTAAATAAAAGAAATATAGTGAATTAGTATATAGATGAAGGTAACTTCGCACCACCCCCTTTCCCCTTTTATGGTGTGACGTCACCAACTCCATCCCTTGACCCTGGTCACGTGGTGCGTGACGTCACCAACTCCACCCCCTGGCCCCGGTCACATGTGCGTGACATCAGCACCACATGGTTCATGACATCAGAAGGGCAACCCAGGCAGACCCTCAAAGCCCAACCCCACATGCTGCAGGGTGGTGGTGTGACCCCTCTAACAACCCACCCCAACACCCCTGACCAATTGGCAGGGGTTTCAGAGGCCTCAGACCTCCCAAGAACAAT
>JAGPOW010000290.1:24013603-24025846 GCA_030014935.1 Caiman crocodilus
GATAGTATGCCTCCCTCTTTGCCCTCAGGGCCCCCCGAATATCCCTATTTAGCCACAGGGGCTTCCGGGCACCTTTGCCCCTCTTGTATCGGGTAGGAAAAAAGTCTTCTTTTTTGAAGTCCAGAGTCCTTACTCTGCTGCTCTCCATCTTTCCTTTCCTTAGGATCCTGAACTCAATCATCTTGTGGTCACTGCTGCCCAAGTTGCCATATACATATATATATTCCCCACCAATTTAGCCCTGTTTGTGAGCAGCACGTCAAGAAAAGCAGAGCCCCTAGTTGACTGTTTTAGCACTTGCACCAGAAAGTTGTCCCCAACACTTCCCAAAAACTTCCTGGATTGGCCGTATTGACCTCCCAGCAGATGTCAGGGTGATTGAAGTCCCCCATGAGAACCAGGACCTGTGATCAGGAAATTTCTGCTAGCTGTTTGAAGAAATCCTTATCCATCACTTCCTCCTGGTCTGCTGGTCTCTAGCAGACCCTCATCATGACCTCCCTCTTGTTGCTTTCTCTTCTGACCCTAATTTAGAGACTCTCAACAAGCCTATCTCCAGTTTTATATTGGAGCTCTGAGCAATCATACAGCTCTTTTACATACAGCACAACTCCTCCTGCTCTTCTTCCCTGCCTGTCCTTCCTAAATATTTTATACCCATCCAGTATCAGTCATGCAAGTTGTGTGCTATGGGGCTGGGCTTGGGTCATGCTCAGTGCCCCAGGCTGCAGTGTGGATAGAACCTGCCAGTGTGGAGCAAAGGTAAGTGGGGGCGGGGTAAGAGGGGCAGGAGGGGAGCATAGGCTGCATGGGGTGGAGGTGGTGAAGAGGCTCCAGCAGGGTGATGGTGGGGGGGCAGAGACATCAGAACAGATGGGACAGGCAGTAGTTGTGGCTATAGCCACAACACTAGGTAGGGGCTGAAGCCTGAGTCACAGCATCCCTCCCCTCACTCCCCATGACCTCAATTTTAAGACTAGGGGCTTTCTTCTCCATATTAAATGTAGGAAACCTTGTCTTAAAATTGAGTTAATATAGTAATACTTTGACTACAGTGCTCTTCATTAACTTGGACTTTTATTTCTTTCCCCTTAGCATAATTTTACACAATTACAACTAAATCTCCTTTTACCTGATGTTTTAAGACATTCAATTTTCTTATAGCACATGAAGTCCATTAGAATTTAAAACAGAACAAGAAACCTTGCTTCTTTTAAAAGTACATGTTAAATCCCTGACACACTCTTGACTCAAAATAACTACTGGATGAGGTGCTAGCTGTGCTCTCATTTTTGAGGAGTCAGTCCACTTACTCTAAATGCACAACAGGATAACTGAGAACCTAGCTGCCTGAAACACTTTTTAAGAGCCACTTTGAATTGAAAATTAGCCAACCTACATTACATTGCTAAAGAATAAAAATTAAACCTTTTTTTTTTCCTGTGGCATCAGACAGAGACCATTTCTTTCTCCATAAGGTACCAGACTGATCATCTCAAGAATTTCCACTAAAACATTAATTCACACATCTCTTTGCTGGTACTGAGCAGCAGCTGGTTCATTTCGCCAATGTCAGCATGACTTATGAAGAAGCTATGTTGAATTGGTACTGAAGTGAGCAATGGACTCAAACAAAGGTGGGGGTTGGAAGAGGACAGAAGTTTATGAATCCAGAATAACACTGACATCTATAAATCTGAAAGAGTCCTTGCTACGTGTATTTTCAGAGGAGGTTAGAAGACATTACTGCTTTCTAACAGCATGAATTCCTGAATTTCCTTCCACAGGGGAATACGTCAAGGTGACACTGATTTTTCTACCCCACGTTGCTCACATCTCCCATGAGTTTTTTCTATAGGAAGAGTAATTTGACACAAAAACCAAGAGCTCTAGATGGAAGTGTACTATGAAGTAGTGAAAGAAATACCCTCAGCCTTTCTCAGACTACAAGGCTCTGCTTAATGGCTTAATATTCTTTCATTCATAGATTCATAGATAGTTAGGAGCTGGAAAGGATCTTGCAGATCCAGCCCCCTGCTCTAGGCAGGAAGACAACTGGGGTTAGATGACTCCAGCGAGGTGACTGTCTAGTCTCCTTTTGAAAACCTCCAGGGTAGATGACTGCACCACCTCTGAAGGGAGTTTATTCCACAGTCTGGACACCCTGACTATGAAGGAAATTTTTCCTGGTATTAAGCCTGAAGCAGCCTTCCAGGAGTTTGTATCCATTGGTCCTGGTCTTCCCTGGGGGTGCCCTAGTGAACAGTTGTTCACTGAGCTCCTGATGTACTCCTCTGACACAGTGGTAAGCCACTATCAAGTCCTCTCTCAACCTTCTCTTCTTTAAGCTAAGAGGCCCAGATCCCTCATCCTTTCCTTGTATGGCTTGCCTTACAAGTCCTTGATCATACAGGTGGCTCTTTTCTGGACCCTCTCAAGCTTTTCCACGTCCTTGTTGAAGTATGGCACCCAGAACTGGACACAGTACTCCAACTGCAGTCTCACCAGTGCTGAGTACAGCGGGAGTATCACTTCCTTAGTTTTACATGAGATGCATCGGTTGATGTGTGCCAGCATGGTATTTGCCCTGCTGACCACTACCTCACACTAACGGCTTATATTCATGAGATGGTCAATCATTAGTCCTAGGTCCCTTTCAGCTGTGGTGCAAGTCAAACTGTCACAACTGAACTTGTATGTATGTTGAGGGCTGTTTTCCTCCAGATGGAGCACCTTATACCTGGAAGCTTCACCTGGTTCCAGTCTGCCCAACTCTTGAGCCTGTCCAGGTCCATCTCTATCTGTAACCTGTCTTCTGACATGATCACACTGCCCCATAAATTGGTGTTATCCATGAACCTGGCAAGAGAATTTTACACTTCTCCATCCAAATCATTGATAAAAATGTTGAAAAGCGCCAGTCCAAGCACAGCCCCCTGTGGGACACCACTGGCCACTTCACGCCAAGACAACACAGATCCTTGTTCTGTGCACAGGACCATTGTCTGCACATATGTCTATAGAGTAAAAATATTTGTGATTTTCAATACTGCACACTGTTAACATTTGCGGTGAAGATTTGAATACTTAAAACTTACTTAAAATTTAGCTGTGAAACTGTTGTATTCAGGTTGTATAATCCAGTTTATCCAATGCACTACCAACGAATTAAACAACAACCACCTCAAGATGGATATTTTCTTTCAATTATGATGTTCACTCAGTAAGCTGATGAATCAGCTACAGTACAGAGGTTTTGTTTAGTAAAAATTAATTTTGGGATGTCATTACTGTCATACTGAGTTCCTTTGATTGTTGTAGCATAATCATGTTTGAACAAACTTTTGGATTAAAAAAAAAAAGAAATATAACATGAAATAAGAAAAGGATGAATTATTAAAGAAGTCTAATGTAGGGAAAGCTGTTAAAATTCTTTAATTGGGACATATACTACAAAAGTCAGAATTTAATAGAACCAATTTTTAAAAGTCAGAGCTTCAATTTTAGAAAGTTGAAAATCCAGGCAATAATCTGGAAATTCCTTTCCTGTCTTTCTAGGTAACTAGGGTAATTCATATTAACCTTTTATATACAGGTTAACATTTATTCTTTAACTGGTCTGCAGGCTGTGTATTGCTACCTAATTGGTGACTTGCACATGTAAGGACTCACCTTAAATATTAGTTCCCCTGTATTGAGGTTAGGTATTCACACAGCTTCCATTAGCAACAAAACACTAGATAGACCACATCCACACATGGCATGGACATTTGGTTCCCTGGGGACAACTAGTAGTAGTGCACCTTGCACCATCACTAGTTGTCCCTGGGAAATGTCAATGCCACGTGTGCTCTGATGCACAGCAAGTTACCCCATGTGGGGTAGAGGAGGCTGAAGCCAGCACTGGACTGGTCCCAGCAGCTTTACCTGGAGTCCTGGGGGTCTCCTGGGGCCGCAGCAGCAGCGATTCTCCCAAGCAGAGACTGGCCAGCAGCCACAATGCAGCACCAGGCATCCCAGCGCCAATTTTTAGTGGCACATACTGCCCATATATGCATTGCTTCACTTTCTTTCTCTGCAGTTATTTTGACCCGGGGATATTCTACGCTCTGCAGTATGTACCATTGCAGATGTGTTTGTGCATCATATACTGCACAGTTGTGCTTGTCTGGATGCAGTCACAGAGTGTTTACACCCTTGTGAGTTAAGAGGTACTATTATCTTGGTTTTACAAAGTAGGACCAGGGACACACAAGCTCAGATCCTCAGAGGTATTCAGTGCCTAACTTGGTTTTCTGAATACCTTGGAAGAGCTGGGCTAGGAACACATAAGAGCACAAATCAAACTGCAAACTCTGAAAGAGGAATATAACCTGGTTGCAACATTTCAGTGTTGGAAGTTCAATCTAATGAAAAGTGGTGTTGGGCAGTAAAACAATACAAGCTATTTCCTCATCAGTTTTGTATTGGAGTTAGTATTATTCTCAGAGTAGTGATGTTATGAGGCTCTGAAAATGACTTTTCTTGTACAGATAAACATTTGAAGTGCAAAACTTTTTAGTATATTTTTAAATGTAAATTCAAATTCCTTTAGTAATTAGGAAGCTAAAGAAACAAGCATAGATATTCACTTTAGCAGTTTAAGCCTATAAAATGGAAAAAAGTAAAGAACTAGTCACTTGTAAACAAAAAGAAAGATTAAATTTCATAGAGTTTTAAATGAAGAAAATTATCATTTACATTTAAAAACAATTAATTGTTTTATATCTTTTAAAAAGATTTATTTCTGTCCTGCTGGACAGGGATTGATTTTGAATTAATTAATTCAGTTCTACTATTGGGTTTAAAACTATAACTATGTTATCTCTCAGTTCCTTATTTAATCAGTGTTCAGAAAACTAAGACTATTTACCTTTCAGAATCTTGCCTTGTCTCTAGATCCTCAGGTGTTTTGTTGTTCTTCAAGCAATTTCCTTTGAACACATTGATTTTGGAGTATTTTCACACACTGTCCTAAATTCTACATTTTCAAACCCAAGATCTTTTTGTTTTAATGGTCTGGGTTCCTTTTTTATGTTGTGTTCCTAGGTTTTGTCCAGTAGCTGCAAGATGTCCAATTTGAGGAATCACTGAATATTATGACTAATATAATTTAATTAACATATTAAAGCTCTTCCAGTTAAAGCAGTCAGTTATGGCATTTATAACACCAACACCCCACTAAGCACTTCTCCCCAGTTTGATTCAGTGCTATTACTTTTTTATGGTCCATCAACCAGTGTTTAATCTACATGACAGCACGTGTTAGGGTGCCTAAACTAATGATCACGGCAGTCAGTGGGAGTCCACCTCAGTGGGCTTTAGAACAAGTCCCAGATGTCTTATTCTGTACGTTTGGCTGCCTTCCCATTTTTCCATTTCCAAATGTTTTTACTTCAATTATTGTGATTAAAAATATCTTGTGTGTTTATTTCTATATAAAGACAAGTACATGTATCCTGATTTACTGGCCGGCACAAAAACATCACAGAAAAGTACAAACAACAGTGTCTTTGGAAATCAAAACACTTCTATTTTCCCTTTTGCCCAAGGCATAACTATTCTTGTTCAGGCAGGAAATTTGTTCTTTTTTATTCGAACCGCTGTATTAAAGTGCAGTTAGGCCAAATACTTGTAAGATTTATGGTGGGGGGAGGAATCACTCCTGCTTTTTCTTTCCTCATTATTTTGCTTTAAACCAGCATAATCATAAATACGGTTAGTAGCTAATTCACTGGTATTGATTAGACATGATCCATAAATGTGGTTACTGGAATAATCATGTGACTAGTTTTTCATGTCACATTCTATCATCTTTGCATAAAGTACTTCAGTAGTCATTAAAGAAGGGACTGAAACTTAAGTCTCCTGGATGACCCTAACCAAGAGGTTATAGAAATGCAAATATTTTATCCAAAATTGAACAGTTTCAATAAGAAAGACCACCTAAGAATATCTTGTACCTGAGTAGGATACTGTCTGAGGAGCTGCACTGTACTGGTTGGTGATACCAAGATTATAAGTGCACAGGAATGCGTCTAGCAGCAAAAAGGGAAATTTGCTTAGAAAGAGGGGATTAGCTGGTGGAAATTTAGATGCCTCCAGAGTTGGACAAAAGCTAAGCAGACATTAGGATATCCAAATGCTGAATATTGGCACCTAATATAACATTAGTTACATAAGGTTGTTTGTGGATCTAAGCTCTGTTAAGGCATTCACTTTTGAAAGTTCTACCTTATATGTCTATTTTAGTACCTATCATATAGACTAATTTGGACATAAGCCTCCTGAACACATCATACATTGTTACCTGCACCTAACTTATGAGATTCAGTGTTAGGGTTGCAAAACCAAGAAATACCTTCTTACTGAAGGTCTGCAAACTTTTTACTGAGAAAACACAACCAAACATATTTGTACAGACAGATGCTTTGCACTATGCAACTATAACTCTTCTGCCAGACCGATGGAGTAACAAGGGCTGGTTTCCAATTTAGGAGTTTAACACCAACTTCCTAAATCTGGGTCAAGCCACCACCAAGAAAAAAAGCTTACCGGACTGCAGCATCCTGTCACCACCCCAGGGATCCTACCACTCACTCCCATATCCTGGTGCTCCAGACCAAATCCCACACTGTATTGTCTCCACCCCAGTCCATCCCCCACAGTCTTACTGTCATTGGTCCCACTTCCCACATCCTGGTACAGACTTTCACCTACCATCTCTTCTCTCCTTTAGTCCCACATTCTAGCCTCCTCTAGCCCGCCTAGCCTCTGGTTTCACTGTCCCTGTCTCACCTAGTGCCTCGGACTGCCTGGGATGCGTGTCCTGCCTGCCTTCTGGGTGAGCAGGCTTTACAGAAAATGATGGAATGCAGCAGCAGCAAGTGGCTGGGGGAGTGGAGTGGTCCCTTACACAAGAGCTCCTTGCAGGACCCCAAGCTGCACTCCCTCTCAGGCACAAGATAGCACTGATGTGCTCTATCAACACTTGCATCCAGTCTCAACCAATCTTGCTCAGTTTTTTTTTTTACAGATAGCAATTTTTTTTTTTTTACAGACTTTACAAATGAACAAGTTTAGGTGTGTTTTTTAAGGACTGTCTGTAAATTAATGGACAGCCGGCAATCCTGTATCAGTGTTTCTGCTATTAACAAGGTGTATCAGCCTACTGCAGCTTGTTTATCAAGTGTCTACTTAGTTTGAAATTTGATTTTTTCTCTAACTCCTTCAGTTAGAGAAAAGTAAGCAATATTTGTGAAGTAGTTAATGAGATTTTCCTTCTTGAAATTGTTCAACAAAAACACTCACCATAATCCAGGCTACTACACAGGTTTGAGATAACTTCTTCAGCTCAACTGTACAGATTTCTAACTGGCAATAAGTCAGTATAGCTCCAGTGAAACTAACAGAAACATTGATAGGCACATCTATGACATGAGGAGCCATACTGGTATAATTTATATCAGAACTTTTGCCATAGTTCTTGTTTCAGATGACAAAAACAGGGTCCATATGTTTATCTTTGCTCACTTTGGTGTTCTTGTCGATTCGGGAGCTCCTGGCCTTCAGAGACATTACAAAGGATCACTATGTGTGAGTGGCTTTCATTGATACCCTTAGCATAGTTTACCAGGAAGGATAATTTACTAAGATCATTGTATCAGGGTGAAGTTCAACTCTTAATATGTCACAGAAGTCATCCTGTCTCATTTTCTTCTCATCTTTGACACTTCTCCCAACCCTCAGCATAGTTCAATTACTGAGATGAGACTGAGCCTTCCTGACAGTCACATAAAAGTCTATGCCTTACAGATTCATCAAAATAGCATATCAACATTGATATTCTGTCTCAGATAAAGACCTTATCTTAAAGATCTGTTCTGTTGCAGACAATAGTCCTCAGCCCTTTTCTTGATCTCCATTACCAGTATTCTTGGGCTACAGTGAGTTTCTTCTTCCTTTCTTTGACAGCACCTGGTCAGTATAGCACTTTGATAATATAGCACAGAAAGAATACATATCCATCCTCTACTTTTTGGCCCTAAGAATCCTAAACAATTGGGTCATCTACTCAGAAGTCAAACCCACTTTCTTTTCTTTCCAAGACCTCTTCCTATACAGCATAACATATCTCTGGAGATACCTTTGCCTGGAGTCTTTCAAACTCCAATCCTTGGCTCAAACTTCTTCCTTAAAGCAGTGCCTACATGGCTCTCCTTCCTGGGGCTGTGGTTTACTCTTAACAAGCTTCCTCAGCCCACCATGCCTCAGACTTTAGAAATCTTATAAGCTTCTCTTAAATGACCCAGGAGCTGCCTTTTATAAGATACAGAAGAAAGCTCCCTGATTCACACCTGGTCGTCATTCCTAATTCAATCTTCTTATTTTTGCTAAAATGTATATCCTATAAGAGGTTGTACCTTGGAACAGGGCTGTCTGATATGGTTCTTGCTGCCTTTAAAGGGAATAGACTGTCCTGTTATAGTCCTCATGAGAGAAGTTTAAAAGGTAGCCAGAGTCAGCCACACATGTGACTGTACTAGGCAGCTACTCAACCATCTATTCCTCCTTCCACAGTATCCATCTTTCATGTCATCACAAATTAGGCTACTCAAAAGCTGTATTAGTGGACGGGGATGACACTTAGCCAGCAATGTATGGGATGCAATGTGACTTTTGTACAACCACCCTCTGAGCTCCACTGAACATTCTCTGGATGCAGCAGAGTATCTGTAAGGACTACTCATCATATCTTGTACATACAAGATAGGTCTTATTTGAATTAATATCAGACACTAAGGAAACTTAACTTAACTTGGCATTCACTGCCTACTTCATCATCAGGACTATAGCACAACCATGTCACCATTACTCTCTGTTTTATATTGGATTTTTTTAAAGGCACTGAAAAATATTCAAGTATTCAGTAAAAGATTTTTCTTTTTATTTTATTTTAAAAGGACAGTTCCCTTTTCCCCATTATTTTTTAAAGTATTGATATGATAGGGTACTATTCTATGCCCTACATAGTTTTTTCTTTTTTTTAAATAAAGAGCTGGAGGAAACCAGGAGGCTGATCTTGGACAGATGCCCATTTTCTCCAGGGAGAAACTGTTCTCTCAGGAGAAACCAAAAGTGTACAGAAGTTCATAATTTTTCTCCCCAAGTATAAGTGGCCACCTCAGGAGAAAAATAATTTGGGAACAACCTAAGTGAAGAGGCTCCCCAGAGGATAGGTCTCAAGAGACAGAACTTCTATACAGGCAGCAAGTGTACTTTGCTGCTTCTCCCTGCCTCTCCCACAGGGGGACGGAGAGCATGTGTCACTCCCAGCCAAGCAGGGAACAGAACATGTCCCCTGGGCACATCCAGACAAGTGTGCATGTGTAGTATGCCATAATATACACCCATGTGCAGCACTGCACACATTGTGTATGCAGCTTACCCCCATGCTGCTAATTAGCAGCGTGAGGGGTGGGTTTGACACAGGAAGATCCCAGCATCAAAAAAACCACCAAGAAAAAAGTGGGGCAGTGCAAATGGCAGCAGTGTGTGCTATTTGAAACCAGAGCCTGGCCAGCTGAAGCCACACCCTGGCTGCTAGCCAGGCTCCCTGCTGCCAGATCACTCCCACTGGAGCCCTGGGAGGCCTCCAGGTAAGGTTGCTAAGGCCAGCCCAGGTGCTGGCCCCAGTCTCCTCTACCCCACCCAGGACAATTTGCCACATGCCAAAATGCATGTGAATGGGCATTCCCCGAGGACAAGTAGCAGTGGCACAAGTATATGCTGCTGCTATTTGTTCCCAGGGAAATGCACATGCACGCTCATTTAGATGTACCCCCTGCATGCTCTGGTGCCAGGAGGAATATAAGCATACTCAGCCCAGCATTAGCTGGGCGGGTGGAAGGCTGGAGAACTGTGCACAGCACAACCTCCCCCTCTTCCCTTGTACTTGCTAGTACAAGTACTAAATAAATGTGCATTAACCACTGTGCAGAAGCATCTCATGTAGATACACCTGATCTGAACTTCTGTACAGGTCAGTTTTTCTCTCAGGAAAACAAACCTGAATGAGTTGTTTTGGACAATTTGAATGTGTGTACATAACCCAGGTTTCTGCCTGGTAAAGTGACAATGAAAATATATTCATTGGAAAATTAATTTTCTGTCATAACTATGCAACCAGAAATAATTCAAGATCATTTCAAGTGCATTTATATAATTTCACTCTGGCACAGTGCCTCTTCTTTAAAACAAATCCATAGCTTTCCTGAATCTTTTACACACAAGATTTTTCAGATCTAGGTCTTTTAAATAGTCACTTACCACTATAGTATGTAAGCTAAGACAACTGCAGAATTTTCTGTACAAGCATTTCATTCTGGGATTTTTCTCTCGAGCTCTGAAATGGTAGATCCATATATCCTCATTTTTAGAAAGCCTGGATACTAAGTGACTTTTGCAACCTGTCCATTATATCATCACATCTGGACTTTGAAACAGTGAGATTGAAAGTGAAATCCAAAGCCTAAAATGCCTCACTCAGAATGCTTAGCTGCCATTATCATTGCAAAGAGGGAACTGTTCAAATTATTTCAGCTGCTATAGATGGTGAATAGTCTTGCAAAGATGGTAAGAAAGAGAGTCTCTAAGGTAAATATCAAAACACATTTTAATGTTTTTAAGTCAAAGACAATACATGAAACTTCAGCCAGAACCCGCTGATAACCAATGCAGATTATAAAACACCAGTATAATGTTCTCCCAGCTTGAATTACTGCTCAAGGAATAGTCTGTCTTGTCCTGTACTTCAGTTTCAAAATTGTTTAAAACTATAGCCCTGGAAACTGAAAACTGTAGATCTAAGGGCAAAAAATAGACTCAATTTTTCCCTTGAGCAAGGATTTAAAAATTGCTCCTGTAAAAAATTACTTAACACTTTTCTAGCTAAGACTGGGACTAATGGCTAACTCCAACAATTGACTCAGTTAACTTAGACTTTCTCCCTGAATTCACAATGCAGCAGAGGAACGCGTGTCACTTCTAAATGTCACTATTAGCAGTGTTGGTGCTGTGATGCACTCCTTCAGAGTTTTATTCGGCTACTCTAGAAGTGATATCCATTCCTCTGCTGCACTGTGAATTCAGGGAGAAGGTCCAAGTCAACTGGGCTGATTGTTGGAGCTATCCATTAGTCCCAGTCTTAGACAGAGACGTGTTAAGTAATTTCTTACAGGAGCAACTGTTAGATCCTTGCACAAGGAAAATTTGAGGCAGTAGTTTTAAACAATTCTGAAACTGAAGCACAGGACAAGACGAACTATTCCTTAAGAAGTAATTCAAGCTGGGAGAACATTATATTGGTTATTTATAATCTGCATTGGTTATTAATGGATTCTGGCTGAAGTTTCAAGTATTGCCTTTAACTTATAAAAATTAAAATGTATTTTAATACCTACCTTAGAGATTCTCTTTCCTACCATCTTTGTGACACTATCCACCACTCTGTAGCACCTGATGTCATTTGAACAGTTCCCTATTTGCAACAGTAATGGCAGCTAAGCATTCTGAGTGAAGCATCCTAGGCTTTGGACTTCACTTCGTCTTTTTCTCTCTCTCTCTATTCCCTATAGATCAGTATAAGTGAGCTCAGACTTAGGATAAGCTTTAAACATTTTTATTTTGGTAGCAAGTTTTTGGTTTTGAATATTCACCATTTTATATTGTATTATTAGCTTTGTATTGATTTTTACTGTTGTATATTGTATTATTATCATTTTTGTATCGACTTCTATTGTTTCAAATGGAAATTGTATGGTTTAAGTGAACCAAAGTCATGTCAAGTTTCTATTTTATAATGTCAAGCTCCCATCTTCTGTCCTCTGCCTGGGCATCCCATGTTGCAACTGTATAAGTCATGTACTCCATCCCATGTAAACTGGCTCCCCGATGAATGTATCATAGTATCATAGTATCTAGGCCACTTCTGACCCTAGAGCAGGCCATCTAGTCTGACCCCCTGCCAATGGCAGGAATGAGGGCCAGGGTCACAGGACCCCAGCCATGTACCTATCCAATCTACTCATAAAGCTGCCCAAGGTGGGAGCAAGAACAACTTCCCTAGGAAGCTGGTTCCACATCCTAGACACCCTAACTGTGAAGTAGTACCTCCTAATGTCCAACCTAAACCTGCTCTCCAGT
>JAGPOW010000290.1:24033412-24088305 GCA_030014935.1 Caiman crocodilus
GAAAACAACAGAATGCAGTTCAACAAGGAGAAATGCAAAGTGCTGCACCTAGGGAGGAAAAATGTCCAGCATACCTACTGCCTAGGAAATGACCTGCTTATTGGAACAGAAGCAGAAAGGGATCTCATGAACATGAGTCGTCAGTGCGACAAAGCCAGAAAAGCTAATGGCACTTTATCGTGCATCAGCAGATACATGACGAACAGCTCCAAGGAGGTGATACTTCCCCTCTATCGGAAGCTGGTCAGACCGCAGTTGGAGTACTGCGTGCAATTCTGGGTGCCGCACTTCAAGAGGGATGTGGATAACCTGGAGAGGGTCCAGAGAAGAGCCACTTGTATGGTTAAGGGCTTGCAGGCCAAGCCCTATGAAGAAAGACTGGGGCACCTGGACCTCTTCAGCCTCCGCAAGAGAAGGTTGAGGCGACCTTGTGGCTGCCTATAAGTTGATCATGGGGGCACAGAAGGGAATTGGTGAGGTTTTATTCACCAAGGTGCCCCTGGGGGTTACAAGAAATAATGGCCATAAGCTAGCAGAGTGCAGATTTAGACTAGACATTAGGAAGAACTTCACAGTAAGGTCTGCAATGGGCTCCCAAGAAAGGTGGTGCTCTCCCCTACTCTGGGGGGTCTTCAAGAGGAGGTTAGATAACCATCTAGCTGGGGTCATCTGAACCCAGCACTCTTTCCTGCCTATGCAGGGGGTCAAACTTGATGATCTATTGAGGTCCCTTCCCACCCTAGCATCTATGAATCGATGAAAATAAAGTTGTTAAACCTTTAGGTGCTTAACAGCTGGTAAAAGACCCCCTGAAGCCAGCCCTGGTAGGGCTTCACAATGGACAAGGCTTTTGTTTTTTAGACCATGGCCCCTCTTTGTCCCTGCTCTCCTAGTGATCTGTAGCACCCCCTCTTCAAAGAGCTCTTTTTGTTTGGTCAGCTCCTGAAAAGAGGGCTGTTTTCTTCTTCAAAATCGGGGAAGGGAGGGTGATGTCAGGGTGCCAGTGTTCCAATAGCACAGCACACTACTCATTTTCAAAAAGCCTGTGCTGTGCCACTGCAGTTCCCTCTGTCCTTCTTTGGACTCCACTCCATCCTCTCTAGGACTACTTTTTCTACTCTTCCCCCCGGTACTCTCAGAGTCTCACTCTTTCTCCTCCAGTACAGTCAGCCATCTACCCTTGCAATAAAGCTGCTATAAAACTGTAACAGTTAACACAGGGAGTAACACACACCCAATAAAATGAAACATATTGTTAGGCCCAGATCCCCACCTTTCTCTAGGGTGAAAGAGACATCTAAATGTCCTGCTTATGAAACTATTTACAGTAACTACTTACAGGAAAACATGCTCACATTGAACGCCACAAATTTGTTTCCCACAAGAACTTCAGGCTAGATCTCAGCCTGATAACCTTTTTCAGAGTGCATAGGACACATCTCTCAAACCTAAGATGCCACGTGGCTGCAATGTAATCCCCATATCTTATTCTATCCTATAGGCTACACATAAGAGTAATTCATAATGCAACCCTCCTAGTGTAAGGTGGAGTGGTTGTGAATCCCATTACCCCTCAGCTGGCCATCTTATTTATATGAAAACCAAACATACCCTTTTTGCTTCTGACCTGCCTTCACAGCCAATAATTCTTAATACATGATAGAGCCCTTCTACTATATAGAGGCAAATCTCCCTTTATGTTAAGGTAATACAAAGTATTCTATACCTTTGTACATAATGCTGTAAATAGGTAAAATCTAGTACTACAGAATACTTTTCTTAAAGGGAAGGATTTGATAATATCTTTATTAATACCTTTTACAACTTCTAAGAAAAAGATGGGTTTCCTACATATGTACAGAATTTAGTATTTTTATATGCCAAGCTGATTGCTTGAATAATGTTTGTGTGCTAACAAGATTATCATGAAAATAATTAAAATACTGAGAGGCTAATCTAAGACACCTGAAAGATTACAAATTGTAGCTAAAATTAAGAAATCTGGACTCCAGAATCTGAAAACCCCTGTGGCAAAGATATTCATCTCATTCTTTGAAAAATACTGAAAAAATATACTTTAAGGCAAAGTATTTTTTCTTTGGATTTGTACCAAAACTCTTTTTTTACTTAAATTCTTAATTAGTTTACTAGCCATCACTGCTTCTCCTGAAATAAAAAAAAATGTTAATCATTATAATTACCTCCATGAAATATTTTATGCTTTACTGACCAAAGAAACAAGAGTACTGAGGTTGAGCTACACTTAACCTTTCATCAGTGACACAAGATAACATGTTGAGTTAAAGAAATAGTCCAGTCATAGTCAACCTACAGACCACAAGACAGATCTAGCTCACAATACCTTGTTATCCAGCCCATGAGGCTCTCCAACAATTTGGAAATTTGGTGGCAGGTAAGCAGTGATAGTTTAACTGACATGATTCTGGTGGCAATTAACACTGCCTCGGCTCTGCCAAATTTCCCAAAGTGTGAGAAGCGCCAGTAATGTAAAGAGGAGCTGGTGGGGGAAGGTAGTAGGAAAAGGTCAGATTCCCCAGGCCCTACCTTTGGCTGGGGGGAGGGAGTGGGAGGCAGAGCAAAAGTAGCCACCACTGCAGTACCTGTTGATCAAGCCACTGATATCCACATAGCAGCAAGTGGCACCTGCCCCATGCACTGAGGCAGTGGCAGATCTGTGCCAAGGGCAATGTCCCTGGGGTGCTGCATGGACTGGCCCTGTGCCACTCATACAGCACACAGAGCCAGATCGAGCTAGTCTATTTATCTTTTTTTTTTTTTTTTTTTTTACAGAAAAAGTCTCAATTGAGAAAAGAACTGAAGTATTTGCTTAAGCCCATGCTTACTCAGAAAAGCATGCTGTTTTGTTGAACTGGGGCTTCAGGATCATATCTTCCCTTCCCTGAAATCAAATCCCTGAAAGGTTTTGCCACCACCCCAACTAGAACAAAAATGAGGCTCAAAATCCAATCTCCAGTCTGAAACTAAAATTATCAATAATGTTGCATATTCTAAAAATAACATATGAACACCACTTTCATAAACAGCATAAATTTAATAAAATGTCAAAATGTTTAAGTTCAAGCACAGAAATTAAACAACCCATGATTTTAACATTAAGTAACATCACAACATGTATTTCAAACAGAATTATACTACACAGCTAATATAAAACAAGTAGAGTTTAACAATTTTAAACTAAAAATAGTTATAGTAGTTTATAATAGTTTTTATAGTTAACTATAACTAAATTAACATAACAAATGAAAGATAATTTACTCTTCCTAAAACCAGCATTCAACTAAAATATGCAAAGAACCACAATAGTAAACTGTAATTTTTTTTGGAGTTAAATAAAATAAGTTTCTTAAAATCTTCCCATTACATCATTTTCTAGCTACATAATGTTTCTTCACAGTTAAATATTTCTAGTCTCCAATACAAAAAGTGATCCTTGGTAGCAAGATTCCAATCAATGTTGGCACAGATTAAAATATAAAGCAAAGTAATTAAGATATAAAGCAAAGTAACTGGCCCATACTTTGACCAGGAAATGTGAACAGATTAGATGTGCCATATTGAAAAAGAGATCTATCTATTTAATCATGGCAAGAAAAAACACAAACTTATTAAACTTTATCTTTTTACAAATTCAGCAAATGTAAGCACTTTACCACGCAACATGAAAAAGTTCACTATAGAAGAAATACAATTTTTCTCATCAAAATAAATTGTGTAGATCCAATTAAATACTAAAACTGCATTTTTAAAATTAAACTTTTAATATTAAAAGTTATTTCTTCAGAATAATGAGGCCTGATTAGAGATATATAGTTCTTGATATATAGTTCATGGCTGCCATAAGCAAGCAGGACTGTTGGTGATGGGATAGTATACATAAGAATAAGGCCTTGATGTGTATGGATGAACACTGACTGTCCTGGAAGACTGTGTGACACTAACAGGGGAAATGCTATTTACTGAGCTGTGAGGAAAATTGTAGTCAGTTAATAAAAATATGAACAGTTACAGTATATGTATGTTTGCCAAAAGAGATTTAATTCAGTGAGACACAATGGACTGAAACCCAAAAACCACTTTCTAATTTATTTAAGTCCACATATTATGATACCAGCAATTCAGCCAGCACTGTGCTGATCATTAATCATCTTAAAAAAAATTGTTTTAGTGGCATATGACATAAAACTATTAAAATGCCTGCCTCCCATTAATGTAGCATTGCACCAGCACAAGATCTTTTACTGGAAATACCTTAAGTGAAAAATTTGATTTGTACTTTACTAACTTTTCAAAAACAAAACTGTGGTTTATCTTGCTACCATACTAATTTTTTCAAATTATATTTGGCATAGAATGTAATCATTTTATCTCTTGAATAAAAGAGTAGTAGAAGTGCATTTTCATTTTGTCCAACAATTATCGTTTGCAAGGGAAACAATTCTCTCCTCAGTATTTTAGAAGTGGGAGGTAGGTGTTGTAAGTGTATAGTTTTACTAATGTTTTATCTGTATACTACTGAAAATCTTATCTTTTATTGACACTGAGTTCACTTACCAGTTTAAAGTATTACCTGTAATATATTTTCAACAAATACCTCTCCAAAACAAAAACCATTTTATATTAAACAGTAACTATAATATATAAATTTAAACAATGTATTTTACTAATCTTTAAAGACAACTGTTTAAAATACATATGCTGTGCTAAATCATTAACCAACAAACACTGATATTTTATTGTTTAATAATTTCCCTGTATGACACAGTGTTATTCTTTTCCTTTTATGGTCATAAATTCTGAGTTTTCCAAACACTCAACTATGCTCTTCAAAATGGCTCAAAATGAGACAGGGCGCACCACTGGCTGTAGGAAAAATAAAAATAAAGACAACCTTCTGGCTTCCAACAAGCATGGGATATTTTCCATCCCCTTAAGGAACCGCAAATAATAAGACAGTTTAAGGTGAAACTAATGTTTGCACTGCTGTAGCGTCTTAATACTTTAAATGATGTACCTCTGCTTTTTTTGCAAGTATTAATGTAATGAAGTCAATGAGAATAAATGTTTAGCCAACAGGAACAGGAACAGCAGTAGAGTAAGCTCAAGGAACATCAGAAAGGACCTAGTTAAGAAAAAAAATAGAAGAAATTAAAAAATGGTAATTAGTAGAACATTTACTTTTCCAGCAATGATCCTAAAAGATCTTCCCAAATGTAATTTTTCCCACAAGTAATATTTATGACAAAGTAGAAAAACATATACATCAATAAATTATGAGTTTAGAAAGGTCTAGATCCTTCACTGGGCCCTATTCAGACAACCTTTGGGCCTACAAAGTTCTCAGCTCAAAACCTGGATTCAAAATCATTAAGATCTTTTGCACAGACTAAATAAAAAAAGTCTGAAATCTGGTTGCCAGACTTTTCTAACCATCAGTATTTTCATGACCTTATTTGTACATATTTATTGCCTTGTTCTGAACATTTAAATGGACTTTAATATAACACTTCCTAATAAAAAAGTAATTTATTATTTATACTGGATAGAAGCCCAAAGGTTTACATTCATTTCAATTAATTATATATTTCATTGGACATCGTACAATTTGATATTAACAACTTTTCCTGCACTATTAGTATTACATATATTAAAAACACATCCTTAACGCGTTATTTTGATGTGTCAAATTCTGACAATATTGTCAGTAGCTACAACGAAATCAGTGGAACTGTTCCTGAAGTTCTGGAGTGAAGTGTCTGGATGACAAATTGGCTTTATATCAGTGAAGGAAACTGTGCCCGTTTACTTATTAGTACAACTTCACTAAGTCAAATTATGACAGGGATGAATCTGGCCTTTTATCACTAAGTTTGGATTTCTTACCTGTTTATTTCCTTCAAATTCTCCTACACGGGTCTAGATGGAGAAGGTTATGTTCCCTGTCTGTAAGCAGCGGTGACAGAGAATAACTGAATCTTCAAGTTGATGTTACCCCTACTTGAAGTTTGTGAAACCCTGGAAAACTCTATTAAAAGCCTCAAAAGAAAATAAATACGTGATATTTTGAATTTCAAGCTGCCCTGACTGTGCAGTTGATCCAATAAAAGATATCACCAAAAAACAATCCTTGCTTCTCGCATATTTCTTATTTAGGAAGCAGGAGGAAGACCAAGGGAAATGTGAAACCCTTGCAGAATGGGACAGGATAGCTGATAATAGACGGTCAGGAGAAAGCTGAACTCTTTAATGAATACCATATTTTCTGCGCAAATATCCCGTGGGGCATACGCATTTTACAAAAAAAATGGATGTAGGCTATACTGGGGTGTGGGTTATCCGTGGACTTTCTTCCCCCTGCAGGGGGCCGGCTGCGCCACCTATCCCACCGGGTACGGGCAGGCCAGGCTGCGCTGCCGCTGCTGCGGGGTCTGGCTGCGCCGCCGCAGGGGGCCAGGGCAGGATGCCTCCCCGCTGGGCCCAGGCAGGCCGGACTGCGCCGCCTCCCCACTGGGCCCAGGCAGGCGGGGCTGCGCCGCTGCCATGGGGGCCAGGGCAGGCTGCACCGCCTCCCCACTGGTCCCAGGCAGGCTGGGCTGTGCCGTCACCGCTGTGGGGGCCACTCTCGTGGGGAGCTGGGGCGGGCTGTGCTTCTGCTGCCACAGGGGACGCGGTGGGCTATGCCACCACTGCTGCGGGGCCTGGCAGCACCGCCTCCCCGCAGTGTCCAGGCAGGCCAAGCTGCACCACCTCCCCCCTTGGCCCAGGCAGGCCAGGCTGTGCCGCTGCTGCCAGAGCAGGCTGCGCCACCTCCCCATGTATACACCGCCGCTGGGAATACACAGGTGCCGTGCATACAGACTTATTTACAAAAATACAATTTACCGTGGGTTATATGCGAGTGCGGCTTATACCCATGGGCAGGGTATATGCGCAAAAATACGGTACTTGTCATTGGTGTTCCTGCATTCAAATAGTGGTCACCCACCTGGTCTGATACTGGATGGATGCGGAGGGTGCAATTGCCAACCAATGGTCAGTGTTGAACTGGTGAGGGAGCTCTTAGCATGACTGAATGTCTTCAGGTCAGAAGGACCAGACGGATTACACCCAAGTGCTGATGCAATTTGTTGGGACTGCTGGTCAAGGTATTTGAAGAACCATAGTACTCAGGAGAGGTCCTGGAAGACTTATGCCAATCTTGATGAAGGGGAGGATAGAGAATCCAGGAAACTATAGGCTGTTCAGTTTAACCTTGATACTGGATAACATTTTGGAAAAAATTATCAAAAAATCCATTTGTGAGAGACTGGCAGAAGGCATGGTGCTGAAGGATAACCAATAAGGTTTCGTTATGGGCAGGTCATGTCTGACCAACCTTGTCTCCTCCTATGGTCAAGTAACAAACCACTTGGGTGTGGGAGACACGGTTGATGTCATATACTTGGATTTTTAAAAGGCCTTTGATATGGTCTCCCATGATACTCTTATAAAAACAAACAGAGATTGTGGGGTGGCAGAGTCCACGGTCAGGTGGGTTGGGAACTGGCTAAGGAGTCACACACAGAGAGTGTTAGTGGAACGGGTCTGTATCATCCTGGTGGGAGGTGGCCAATGGTGTCCCACAGGGTTCAGTTCTGGGCCCTGTGCTGTTCAACATCTTTATCAATTATTTAGATGAGGATTTGGAAAGCACACTGGCCAAGTTTACAGATGGTATTAAGTTATAGGGAAAAGCAGTCACACTAGCGGATAAGGTGTGGATCCAAGTGGACCTGGACAAGCTGGATAGGTGGGCAGAGTGGAAATGACTTGTTTGATGGTGGGAGATGGGGAGAAGATGGTCAAGGAGAAACAAAGGGCACTGACACGTGACATTTTGTTGCGCGATTGGCGCCCTGAAGCACTCTACAGTGACCAAGCACAAATGTACGGCTGCAGAGCACTTTAAAAGGGCCAGATACGCAATCTGAACCCTCATTACATGAGGATTCAGATGAAGATGCTCCAAAGCAGAATGCCTTTACTAACTTGTGTTGGCCCACGCTGGGAGCAGGGCTCAGCTGATATAGCCCAGGCCAGTCCAGCTCCCAACATTGTCTTCAGAATGGGAGAGGGAGACAGGAGGGGAGGAATTTTCCTCTGGGGTTTTCCCAGCTTCCCCACTTCCAGTTCTGAAGACAGCACTGGAGATGGGAAGGGGGAGGGAAGGTGAAGGGGAGGGCTAGGGGGCAGCAGCTACAGACTTGCAGACACTAAACAGCGTCTCGATCCCCCAACCCTAGAGACCTAATAGTGAATGTCTGTTGGGTCCGGGAGATTACTGTAACTCGTGGTACTCCGTGCAAAGTGACAGGAGTTATAGCGAGGAGCTGTGTGTCTATCAGCACCCAGTATTCCTCCCTCATGGAACAGCCATCTACAAACCTGGAACATTCCCCAGGATTCTTAAGAAAACAATGAATCTTCATAATGCTTACCCATTATGCCTCCTCTCTTTTCTCAGAAAGTGAAATCCCATTGCTACAATGTCATGGATTCCACTGTCAGCTGTAGAGGCTTCTGAGATCTATAAACAGGTACTACAGGTTTTTTCATACTGCTTGTTTTGGTAAAATGTGGATCCAGAAGAGCATGACATGTCTTCTTTCTTCAAGACCCTTAGATTATGACTTCTGGCATGAGCACTCCCAGAAAAACCTCCTTTTCTGAATGTAGAAAGGAGATCCATATATGGAGGGCCCTATAACGGGTGGATCACGGGGTGGATTTCTGGCCTATAGGTAGTGTTCTGCATTCTCAGTTTTTATTTAAAAAAAAAAAATCTGGGAATTTTTCGGGGTTTATCTTCTATACATAAAAAGTGGGATGAAATCAGGATAGAAGAAACAAAAGGAAAAAAAAACAGTTTAAATCAGGGGGGAGGAAAAAAAAAAAAAAAAATCGGCAGTGAGGGAGGGAGGAAGGGCTGGGACTAGAGAAGGGCGGGGGAAGAGGTGCAGCACAGACCATCAGTTGCTCCCAGGGCTGCAGCAGGAACATAGCGGAGAGAGCTGTCAGTGGATGTGGTGCAGAGGGGGACGTGGCTCTCACTGCTACGTGCCCCCTAGGAGGGCTGCATGCTGTGGGGCCTGGGCCAGGTTTTTTCTGGGAGCACATGCCCACAAATCAGTGGTAGGAAGCACATGGCTCTGCTTTTCTCCCCTGGCTGCGTTTGTGTTCCTTACCCTGCTGCAGCAGCCTGGTGTATAGTTCAGACCCACCTACCCCAGGAGCAATTCCTGTGGCCTGCCTGGGGCAGAGCCAGGAGTCCTGTGCCCCCAGGCAGAAGCTTCAGCCACCCTTCCCCAGCCCTCGACAACCCCTGCCCCCAACTCTGCATGCAGCCACCGCCCACCCTTCCCCCACCACATCCGGCCGGAAACCTGTGACTCAGGTAACCAGCACAGCAGCACTTTTAGCTTACCAGCACCACCTGTTTTTCAGTTCAAATCCCTGTTAACTGCATGCATGGGAAATGGGCCATTCCCCACTTGTGCCAGTTGCCAGGGATTTGAACTGAAAAACGGGTGTAAAATCAGTAGAAACTGAATCACTTCACAAATAATCAGGGAATTACCAATGAAAAGTGGTAAAAATTGAAAATGCAGAACACTACCCATACGGAAATCAAAATCTCACTTATACAATATTGCCAATGACAACAAAATTTGTTCTCAATGCTCGTTAAGCAGTCAAAACAATAACTGGATTTCTAGTTCCCTACAATGGCTACAAGGTTCATTTTTGGTGTAGCTCATTTAGAGTAATCTGATTATACAAAAATTAATAAAATCAACTCCTGGTAACATAGCTGGAGGAAAATAAACCCTGCTGGAAGACACTAGCAAGCAAGATGGACAATACTTTTCTTGAAACAAAAAGAAATGTAAAATTGTAATATCACTGTCTCCTGTGAAGACAGAAAATAATTGAATATATGAGATTTCCAGTGCATTCTATGTAGGGAAGTTTCAGTTTCTTTCTGTCTCCACTTTCACAAAAGATATATCATCTTCTCAGTACAGACAGAAGAGAATGAAAGAGAAATATGTTTTAAGAATTCTAAATATATATTCTGACAAAGTGAACAGGATTTTGATTTCTTGATAGATGTGGTATAAACTTTCACACTTGCCACAAAAAATATATCACAGGCCTGATTTGACATCCTTATTCATGAGTAGGTAACAGTTCCACTGACATCAAATGGGTTATTTGTGAAGCCAAACACCACTCCAAATGTAAAAAACTATTACTGTTTGGCCCTTAGGTATTATTACTAAAAATGCTCCACAATTCTGTAAGAAAAATAGGGTTAAACAGAGAGATTAATTAAAAAAAAAAGTTCCAATTTTCAGAAGAATTGCACAGGTAGAGGTCTGCTAGCCACATTATTGTTGCAACATAAAAAAAGGGGAAAAAAAACACATAATCTTCTAAAAAGTAAGCTGTGCAATAATATCTACATTTCTTGTATAGTACTTTGCTCTTTGCTCCACTTGTTAGACCATATTTGAACAGAAATGTCCTGTTATGACTAAACAATGTGTTACTGTTTCTACAAAATTTTCAATTTATTTAAACTACTGGGAAAATCCTTAGTTTGAACTATGAATGGTTTAAATACTTGCCTAATGACTCTAATTTCAGTTGGTTATCAGAATAAGATTTTGGGAATGCTGGGAGAAAAAATTCAAATAAGTCTCCACTAAACAAAATAATGACAAACATTTTAAAAGTACTCTATAAAATATTGAAACGAGGCAAACTTACCTTGCTTATATCATTCAGGAATCCTTCACCAAAATATCAATGATGTAGGATTATTAAGTTTGTGATAACCAGTGAAAGACACAGATTGCTGGGCACATAAAGATCTTTCAATGATGAGATTATCAAATCCTCATATAGTAAAAAAAAAAAATACTACCTGGAAATGACAGTGTTAGAGTGATGATGTAGCCATGATGGTCCAGGAATTATGTAAGAGGTAAGGATT
This sequence comes from Caiman crocodilus, assembly GCA_030014935.1. Classification (NCBI taxonomy): domain Eukaryota; kingdom Metazoa; phylum Chordata; order Crocodylia; family Alligatoridae; genus Caiman; species Caiman crocodilus. Next base: position 24,044,490 of record JAGPOW010000290.1, read on the forward strand.
TTTTAAGTGATGATTTATCTTTTATTGGACCACCTGTATAGCTGGGGTGAAACTAGACAACATTGCAAATGCAAAGCCTTCTTCCTGGAGAAACATGATGGTTACCACTTACTAACAATGAGTACATCCCTATATCCTTCTGCATTTTTAAAGATTCAAATTGTGGCAAAATTCTAGAAGGAAGCAAGTAAAGAAGTACAAAAAATATCAGAGCTTGTGTCCTCACACAGTGGCTGCACCAGAAAAACTAGAAGGGATGAAACCATATCAAACTAATGAAAATTAAGAAGCTTAACCCTACTAGTGAACATAAAGTCAACCTCATTAAAAATAACTTATTTTCCACCAGAATTTTCTCCAAGTATGGTATTTCATATTTCAAATGCAAAGAACAGTTTTAAACAAACATGTGTACCAACTAATTACTTGGATTTACTCCTTGATTACTAGAGGTGTAATGATATATAGATAAAAGAATAAATACAGTCTGTGATGATACCTGTAGCAATTCAAAACTACTGAAGGTAAATATTTCTAGAAAGAGACATGAATATAAAAGTATACACATAAAAGAGTGAACACAGTGTATTAAAAAAACTGCTAAATGTTTAGTTCTACAGAATCATCTACGACTTGTTAATGATACAGTTTTAAAAAGGTTAAGAATATTAATTATTAGGAGCACACCGATAAAGACTTTTGGGGCCAAAACCGATGGCCAATTATTAACCAGCCAATTTGGATGATACCGATCTAATTGCCAATATGCAGCCTGGCAGCTTGGAGAGCACCATCCAGCTGGTAAGTCTGTGGGGGGAAGGGGCATGGGGTGGAGGCAATTTGAGGCCTCCATGGTAAGGAAAGAAGTAGGGCTGGGGCAGGGGTAGGCACTGCCCAGCTGGAACAGGGGGCAGGGCATGGAATGGAGCCACAGGCAGCTCATCTGGGAGGCACAGGAGGGTGGGAAGGTGGGTGGCTCTCCCCAAGGTGCACACCCCTGGGGGACACATAGGGAGCCCTGGATCTATGCATGAGGCAAGGGTGGGCTGCTTCCTGTGGGTTTGGGGACAGGGATGGTGGCAGCCTCTTACTGGTGAGTGGGCTAGACCAAGGCTGTGCTTGGGATGGACAGGGTGGGGCAGGAGGTGATAGTGCTGGGGGGAGCTACAGGAAAGGCTATAGTCACCCTAAAATTCACCGTAGTCCCCCTCCCAGGGCTGCTGCTGCCTACCCCACCTCTGCCCACCCCAGCCCCACACCAGAAAGTGGTCAGCACAGCTCTCAGCCCCAAGCCTGCAGCAGGCAACCCACCCGTACCCCACACACAAATCCAGGGAGCACATGCCTCCCCATGCCTTCCCTAGGGGTGCGTGCAGCAACAGGAGCTGCTCTTGTTCTCCACCCACTCCCCCGACAAGCTGCCCACAGCTCTGTCCTGCCCCAGCCCCAGCCGCAACCCCATTCCCTCCCTCACCACAGAGGTCTTGATTTTCCTGCCAAGCCCCTTCCCACCCCCACACCTTACTCCCCAGACTTATCAGCTGGACACTGCTCTCCAAGCTGCTGGGCTGAATTCTTGACCACATGCACACAGTATTTATTGGCAACATTATCAGCCACATCAGCCAAAATAAGCCAACAGCCGATAACATCAATTTTCTTTTTATTGGTGCCAATACAATATGGACCGATGTATTGGTACATCTCTACTTATTACACAAAACATTACATTTTTATTTTAGTAAAATGGCAACAATCAGGAAAATCATGGCTAAAGTCGAAAATCTGAGGCCCAGATTCTGCATGAAAAAGGCAATTATTATTTTTTTTAAAAACTGTATTATAGTAGTAGCAATCGTATGTACCCAGTTCAAAGGCTTCATCATGCTATTATATAGTAAAAGACACATCTGCCCAAACCAGATCAGCAGTCGCTTAAAATTATATAACACGTCCTATGCAAAATCTGCAGATAGGCTTCTTTTGTTAATGAAGACAAAGCTCACCAGCTCTCTAGCTAACTACATGCCCATATTTGTATGCACAAATGCTGCAATTGAAAAAATTACTACAAAATTGAAGCAAGAGAAACATAGATTCATTTTTAATATATCAGCACATAGACAATAGGGTCTTCTGTGTGCATGCAAATAACCAAATGCATTATAATGATATTTATTTAGGGAAAAAAAATCATACAATTTGTACAGTATAAAGAATATTAAACGATACTGATATGTATCTAGGGTTACAGGAACATGGGGTTCCCCTCACTGCTTGTAAAATGGGTTACTTCAAACCTAATACGTTGGTCCAATTAGTTTACTTCTGATAATTAATATTTCTGTGAAAAACAGTAATTACCAAATCTGTAGAATCTGCTATCATCAGAGCCTTTCTTTGTGAATGACACTTGCAAAGATCCATAAATTCAATAATCCTTTCAAAATCTGTCTTTCTTCAACCACCTCAAAGAGACACAAAGCTGGGGTTGTTTTACACAACCAAACTCTCCAGAAAGGCATGACTTTTGAGAGCACCAGATAATTTTTTACTAGCACATTTCCTGTGTTTTCCACAGAACCCAATGAGGTTGGCTTTTTAAAGTCTCTTAAAGTCATACTCAACTGACTTTAACAATATGATGAATTGCATTATATACATCTGTCCTTTTCTAAGGTTCTTCAATATCATATTGTATCGTATCATAAAAATGAGGTGAACAGATTAGATCTACTGAAAAATCAGTCTTGGCAACATTCAAAACATGTCTGTCTAGATGTGATGAATTTCCTGTGATAAAAAAAAACAAACAGTCTGCCACCCTTACTGGACAAGGACAACTGAGTTTCATGCACCTTGGTCACAGAAGCTCTTACAATAGATCTCTTAAAAAGAAAAATGGAGGGCTCCTACCCATGCTCAAAGAAAAGGCAACTCGGGCAGCATCTGAATTTGGAAAGCAAAATACTCAGTAAAGACTGAAAGCAGGATTCTATGCCAGTTTCCACTCTTACATTTCTAACTCAATAGCAACAATGATTCCTCTCTCCACTGTCCCCAAGATTAGATTATAGTTGAGATACGGGACTGAAACCAATACAAATAAAAACATAAGAAGTCAGACCAATTATCCATCTAGCTAAGTATGCAACAGCAGCAATGGCCATAATCCTGAGTGAACCAGCCTGCATTCTACCCTAATCACACAAGACACCAGTGTATCTAGTGTGCTTCAGTGATACTCCCGAACATCTGCCCCCTCTGTCAACTGAGGGAGATCCTGATGCACGTTTACCTTGAGTGAGCCAAGATGTAGTCCCTATGCTGTCCCCTCTGGAGGTTCTGGCTGCACTTCTCTCCACACCTTTCTTTAACTAGCTCCTAATCTGTGGCCCCACTCAATCTCAGGATCTCCAGGTTAACCTCTTCCTGGCTCTGGCCAAACTCACCATCTACCAAACCAGAAAGGAAGCCCTGGCTTGGGGGAACCCAGGTGACTATGAAGCTGTTTTCAGCGCTCTATGAAAGTATCCAGAATTTCAAATGGGCAGCATCCACAGGCTCCCTGAATATGCTCAAGGTGGAATGGACACTAGCCAGTGCTTTCTGCTCAGTGTTTCCCTTCAGAATCCTTGTTATTAACCCATGATCTTCACTCCAGTCCATTTTCTCTTTTGTATCCCAATAATTTTGTTGTTACACACTTAAGAGATCTACCTCTAACAAAAGAAGAGGGCTTATAGTTTACTGGTGTGCATAGGCCCACTAAATTAATATGTAACAAATAGGCTTGTGTCCTACAGTGACAGGAATGGAGGCTTTAGAGCAGAACTGTCCAACTGGTGCTTCACAAGGGGTTAACATGCAGCCCATGGACTCCCATGCAGCTGCTGCTGCCACTGCCCTTCTGACTGCAGTAGCAGCCATGAACTTAGGGCATTCCCTCACCTCCCCTTGTTTTTGCTGCCTGACAGCCACAAAGGTAGGTGTAGCACAGCCTGTGGTGCCAGGGAAGCCCAAAGATCAGAGCCCCTGGGTGATGCAGTGTCCCAGGGGAGCCAGCAGGGAACTAAAGGTAAGATGGGGCACTGTATCACAATGCCTGCCCCCTTATACATGAGGTGCAAGGGGGAAAAAGGGGCACAAGCCCACATGTGCAGTGCAGTGGGGTGGAGGAGTACCCACCTGTGCAGTGTGCAGCCTGCAGGGCCTCTGCCATACACTAGTACAGTCCCTGACTGTTTAGAGAAAGCAACCATACAAATTGGGTCTATCTAGAGTAATCAATCCCGTGTTCATTACCCTCCATGGCATCCACCATCAATGGTTTAGAGACAACAAAAGATATAGCCCTGACCGTTCTGTTTAATAGCTCATAATAGATCGCTCATCCATTAATTTGTTTAGACCTTTTTTGAACCTGCCTATACTATCTGCCACTACAATCTCCTGTGGCAATGACTTCCACAAGGTAACTCGACAGTGGTGGCAGCCCTTTGATATAAGGATGATGAAACAAGTTAACTGCATGCTTCATTAAAAAGTACTTTCTATTGTTAGTTTTAAACCTGTCTCCTGCTAATTTCTAATATTCTGGCATTTGGCAAGTAAACCATTCCTTACTCATTTTGTCCATGGCCTCCATGATTTTAAAGACTTCCTCATATCCCTCCTCAGCCTTCTCCATTCCAAACTGAAGAGGCCTAGACTTTTTAAGTCTCTGCTGTTATGGCAATTGCTTCATACCCTGATCAACTTCATTGCTGTTCTTGTATCTTATCTAATTCTACCACACCTTTTCTGAGATGAGATCAGACATGTATATAGCAGTGGTTCCCAAACTATGGGTTGCGACCTCAAATGAGGCTGCAACATCAGTAGATGGGGTTGTGATAAACAGGGCTCTAGGTTTTCCGTTCACTATGGAAAACATTGGATTTTCTCTTTTAAAGGAGAAAAAAAGAGGGAAACTGTGGGTTTCCCCTTGAAGGTTGGCAGAGTTCCCACCTGCAAGGGACTGGGGGGAATAGGGGAGGGCAGTCAGAGGTGGGGGGGCACATGCATGTGTGCCTGCACGTGCATATGGCAACCAAGCAGTGATGGAAAGCAGCTCCCACAACTCCCTCTAGGTAAATCTACTGGGGCAAAGGGCAAGAAAGGATTGGGGTTGGGGGAGCACAGGCAAAGTGGTGGATGGGGCCAGCGGTCCAAGGTAATGTGGTGTGGGGACACACATACACCCCAAGATTTTTGCACACACAGCAGGGTGGGGACTGTAGCGGGGCCAGACCAGCTCAGGGCAGGAGCTGTCTCCATGGAACCCAGCAGGTGGGACCCAGCGCAGAAGGGAGCATTGTGCTGCCATGGCTGCCAAAATAAGGCACAGCAGCAGCACAGAGTTGTGCCCCTGCTGCTGCCAGGCAGGGGGCACATCCTAAGCTTGGTGGCCATAGCAGCATGGCACTCCCTCCCATACTGGGTCCTACCTAATGGGCTGCAAAGGCCCCTGAGGGAAGGGTAACAGAGAGGGGAGCCCTGAGCCAGCAGCAGGCAGTCCACATCCTCCCATCAGCATAGGCTCCACTTCAGTTGTGCCGCCTGCAGAGAAGGGGACAGGGTTAGGAACAGGGCTTTGTGCTCTGACCGCAGCAGCTTCTGCCTCCCATGGGAGCCAGCCAGAGATCAGGTGCTGCTGGGGGTGGCGGGCAGAGCAGGGGACTGCGGGTTGGGAGTGAGGGGCACCAGCAGGGCCAAGAGGCTGTGTCTGGAATGAAGGGTAGGTGTGGGGTGGGAGGTAGGGAGCTGTGGATTGACAGGTCATGCTGAGGAAATGGGGTCACAAATGAAGTCTTGCTGAGGGCAAGTTTTGGATCACTGGCATATAGTATACAAGATGTGAGCATATCATGTATTTGTAAAATGGAATGATGCTTTCTGTTGTATTTTCAATTCCCTGCTTAATTATGCCAACCGTTTTATCAGCAGTTTTGGGTGCCAGTGCCAAACGAGAATATCTGCAATGACTCCAAAGTCTCTTTCCCAAGTCATAACAGCTAGTTCAGAAACCAGCATTGTGTATATATAATTGAAGTTATTCTTCCCCCCACCCCATGGATTACCTTGCACTTGTCAACAATGAAGTTAATCTGCCATTTTTTGCCCACTCACTCAGCTGTGTAAAACCTTTCTGCAGCTCCTCTCCATAAGGTTAGGATTTAACTACTCAGAATAACTGAATTTCAAATGAACTTCTCATCTAAGTAATCCTTTTTTATTTTGGCTTATCTTGATTCCACATCCCCTTCAGATGCAGTGGAAAAGCACTACTGGACAGTTTTATACACACCTATAATTGCTGGAGAAACTATTTCAGAGGCATCCTTCAGAGAAATTAGGCTTGCACTTTTAAGACATGTTCACTATTCAAAGGACCCTTTAATGCCCTCTAGTGGCACTCTGAGGGAGTAATTGTTTAATACTGGAAAGGTCATGCATTGATCTTATTCATGTTAACAAATCCTGGAAACCTACAAAGTGATATTATGATTCAAGAATTCCTGGAAGTATTACATGTCAACCACATATTGACTCTTCTTGGGACTGCTGGACTGGGAATACTGAATCACTAGCCCTTAATGTAACACGGATGTGCTGAACCAGACAGTAGCTAGGCTCAAAAATCCTTTATCATTTCCATGGGATCACTTGCCTCTGACCTCAGAGTAGAGGTCTGTTGCTTCAGATTAGTTAATACAATACTGCAGAGTAGCATCTTGGCTGTCAACACATAGTACCTGTAGATACAAATGGCTTAACACAGAAGCTGGCAAACTAAAGCCTGTAGGCCAGAACTGGCCCACAGACATGGGGCTTCAGTGGTGTCTGGCTGTCAGCACTCTCCTTGTGCCACAATAGGGAGAAGTGTTGGCCGTGGGTACATCCTAGTGCCCACTTACCTCTGCCCAAAGTGTGTAATTCCAGGCCACAGACAAAAGATTCCCTACAGGTGGCTTAACATACTTATATTTTGAAGACAGGAAAGCACACTTGCCTCCTGGTTGTGACCAGAAGATCTGCTAACAAAACCAGTTGTGCAGCCTGAGGACAAGCACCTTCTACGGTCTGCAGGTCTCCCTCATTTAGACTTGTGTGGAGGTAATCAGTAGTTTAGACCTCCTTTAAGACCAAGTGATTGTAACAAATCGTGCATATACGTGCTTTTGGCCAGTCCATCACTATAATGCATATCTTTCCTTTTATTCTTAATGAATCTGAGGAAGCAAAATCTTCTCCAAGCAGTGGAACTCTTACTAACAATATCTGAATGAAAAGAGAGTACAAAAATCGCTCTTTGAAAAAAATGCTCTTTTTTTAATATCCATATTATGGTTAAAGATCTACAAAGGTGACAGCTGGGAGTATTTCATGTTTTCCTAGCCAGGTGAAACATGTTAACACCTAATAATGATCACACCAACAGAACTGAAGGCAAATGCTGAGAGACAGACAGACATTCTAATTCTTGTTGAAGATGGATTCAAACTAAAGAAATAGGTGGTCCTTTCCTTTGCTGTGTATTTACTTTCTTTCCTGCTTTATTTGTTCCCCTTTTTTAATTTGCACCTTCTTATACTGTACCCTGAATCCTTGGCATTTGCACCAATTTAGATCGCCTTTCACACACTTACACTCATAGATGTACAACTTACACATCACCTCTAGATGTCCTCCACCATATTTTGCATAATTCCTGTATCAATTTTAAAAAATACCTTATGCTACCCTCCAGCAAAATCACATTTACTATATCTGTTCTTAGCTAGTTTTCAAAATATTTAGGTGACACCAAGTGGTGAAACATTGTACTGCCTCTTATTAAGCAGGATTGTACATATCATCAAATAACTTAACTGAAATAAAGGAAGTAAGAAAATTGATAGCACTTAAAATATGCAATACCTTACACTAAAGGACAATAGTAGTCATCTTACAGAATACATTGCATGGATGAACTTTGTGGATTTTTAGCAGGTCTGTATCAGTTTTTCCTTATATACTGACAAAAATCAATTTTGCATATCAATGTGATTAAAGGCTGTGACACCTTTAGCTTTTTATGAAAACTTAATTTGCTTTCCCTCAAACACAAAAAAGGAACTCTAGTCTCAGCATAGTATCTTTCAAATGTAAACCTGTTTATTACCCTGACATCAGGAACAGGCTGATTAAAACAATACTATTAAATTACACAAGGATTATATTCACCATGCTTCCTAGTATGCCTACTATTTCCTATTATTGTTACAATTAATATCTATAATTACCATAATGAAAAATGATTGGAGAAAACAATTACTTTCCTTTCCTTTCCTCTGCTTCTTTACATTTTGCTATTGATTAAACTTTGTAAACAGTGAGTTTCATGGTAGTGTTGCACATGAAGACAAATAACATGCTCTCCCAATGTAAAGAAAGACTAGGATATATTGTATAGCAAGACTCACTTTGATAAACATAGGCTCTGAAATCACTTGTAAAATAAAATACAATCTTACAAAAAAAATAAGATTTGGCCATAACATTAAGGATGAGTAAGAATATAGTAAAAGCATGAAGGGCAGGGGGGAATAGTTTCATAGTTGGTAGGGTTGGAAGGGACCTATGCAGATCATCTAGTCCGACCCCCTGCCATGGGCAGGAAAGGATGCCGAGGTGAAATGACCCCAGCTAGGTGGCTGTCTAGCCTCCTTTTGAAGACCCCCAGGGTAGGGGTGAGCACCACTTTCCTTGGAAGTTGGTTCCAGCTCTTAGCCGCCTTGACAGTGAAGTAGTGCCTCCTGATATCTAGCCTAAGCCTACTCTCAGTCAACTTAATGGCTGTTGTTCCTTGTTACCCCTGGCAGTGCTCGGGGGGAAAAGGAACTCTCCCATTGCCTGCTGGTCCCCTTTGACAAGTTTGTAGGCAGCCACTATATCCCCTCTCAGCCTTTCTTTTGTGGAGGCTGAACAGGTTCAGGTCTCGTAGCCTCTTCTCGTAGGGCCTGCCCTGCTGCCCCCTAATCATGCAAGTGGCCCTCCTCTGGACCCTCTCGATGCTGTCCACATCCCTCCTGAAAGTGTGGCGCCCAAAACTGGAAACAGTACTCCAACTGCAGCCGAACCAGTTGCATAGCAAGGGAGGATCACCTCCCTGAACCTGCTTGTGATGCATCTATGGATGCATGACAAAGTGCAGTTAGCCTTCCTGACTGCGTCCCCACATTGGCGGCCTATGTTCATCTTGGAATCAACAAGATCCTTGGAATCAACAAGATTCCAAGATCCTTCTCTGACGCTGTGCTGATGGGAAGGGACTTCCCCAGCCTGTAGATATGCTGCTGGTTCTTCCTCCCCAGGTGCAACACCTTGAGGGTCCATATTGAAACCCATCCTATTCTCATCTGCCCACCGCTGTAACCTGTCACGATCTAGTTGTAGCCTGTCCCTCTTCCAGCACACTCACTTCTTCCCATATCTTAGTGTCATCTGCAAACTTGAACAAGGTGCTTTTCACTTGCTTGTCCAAATCACCGGTGAAGATATTGAACAGTGCGGACCCAAAGACCGAGCTCTGGGGAATCCCACTGCCCACATCTCTCCACGTCGAAAACGACCCATCCACTACCACTCTCTGGGTGTGGCCTTCCAGCCAATCTGCGACCCATCTGACTGTGTAGGCGCTGACGCCTAATTTTTTAATGAGGATGGGATGAGAGACAGTGTTGAAGACCTTCCTAAAGTTCAGGAAGACTATGTCCACCATGACACCTGCATCCAAGGGTTTTGTGACCTGTCAGACCAGCCTCTAATGAACCCATGTTGATTGCCCCTAAGCATAAACTCCCCTGCTGGCCCCAGCAGATGTGCTCCTGGATGATTTTCTCAAAGAGCTTCCCCAAGACTGAGGTAAGACTAACGGGCCTATAGTTTCCTGGGTCCTTTTTCCTCCCTTTTTTGGAAACGGGGACCACACTGGCCCTTTTCCAATTGTGAGACACCTCACCAGAGCACCATGAGTGCTCGTAAAGTTGTGCCAGAGGTCCTGCAAAGACTTCTGCCAATTCCCTAAGCACTCTGGGGTGGAGATCATCAGAACCTGCTGATTTGAACACATCTAGTCCCTCCAGAAGTTCCCTGACTAGGTCTTCACTGACCCTGGGCCTGGCTGCACCTCCCCTAGGTCCATCAGGAATCCCAGTGGAGGAGGATGTCCCTGTCCCTGCTCAGAAAAATAGAAGCAAAGGAATAGGAAAGCTCAGACAAGCTTAGACACAGCAAGCAAGAGACATAAAACGCAACAGAAAAGTATATAAAACACGTTAGAAGCAAAAAGAAGACCAAAGAAAGAGGAGGGCAAGCTACCAATAGACAATGTGGGGAAAGCTGAATTTATTAAATGCTTTATTACTTCAATCTTCAAAAAAAGGTTAACTGCCTGATAATAGGCAGTAAGCATCAAGGTTAGGAGCTAAGTAAATCAGACTAAAGTAGGGAAAAAACAGGCTGGAGATTACTCTAATATACTGGTATTTTCAAACCAGCCTGACCTATGTAGATTCACTTCCCTGGGTGAGGGAGGTTCCAGAGCACGAGATAAAGGAAACTACGCTATCTTTAAACGAGGAGAAAAGGAGCACCCTCAGAATTAGACCAGTCATCCAAATTTTGATGTCCCAATATATCAAACTATATCAAAGAATCAATTTCTAAGCATTTAGAACAGGGCTTTCCAGCTGGCAGCCTGCAGGAATTAAGCTGCGGCCTCCTGCCTAGCCACTGCTGCCCCCATCATTTTGTTGTAGACATAGACTCTGGGCTCCCCCTCCCACCTCCAGCTGCTGCTTCCTGCCCTTTTCCCAGGAGGCCAGGAAGTATGGTAAATGGTATGAGGAGCTGAAGGGGATTATGGAGCCTTGCCTGGAGGGGTAGGGGACAGTTTGAAAAGAAGCCATGTGTGGGGGATTGTGCCCATATGGTACAACAACAGAGCACACCCTGTGTAGCAGGGGTTTGGGTGGAGATGGAAAACACACTTGTGTGCCTGTATGTTGCAATGTGTGGATGCAGTGCAGCATTTGGGTTGGGGAGTCGGGGGAGAGGATGCAAGCATGGTGCAGGTGGGAGTGGGAAGGAATGTCTTAATGCATGTAGCCACCACTGGTTAAGCCCCTGGAGGCTTAGAGTTGGACAGCCCTGACCTAGAAGATAAGGTAACCACTGATAAGGAACAGCCAACGTAGATTTGTCAAGAACAAGGCTTGTTTAACCAACCTGACTTCCTTCTTGGACAAACTGACAGGTATTATGGGCAGGTGGAAAGAAGTGGAATGTACAATAATTCAACTTTAGCAAGACTTCTGACACCATCTTCCACAAGATTTTTACCAGCAAACTGAAGAAATATGGTCTAAATGAAAATACTATAATGTGAATGCATAGCTTTTGGATAATTGTGTTCAACGAGTAGTAATCAATGGTTCAATGTGAGACTCTGAGGAAGTATCAACAGTATTGTTGGGTCCAGTATTGTTGAATACCTTCAGAAATTAATTGGAAGATGGGACTGACTGAACAGATGGCTAGTAAATTTCCAAATAACACCAACCTGTGCAAAGGAACAGACACAAAAATGACTGGATTAAGATTTGAAGTAACCTTGATAAATTGGAAAAGTGATCCAGAATAAATCAGATATAATTCAACAAGGTCAAACCTAAAGTACTATGCTTAATATACAGGGAACAAGTGTCTAGTACTGCAAAAAAAGGGTCTGGATCACAAGTTGAATCTAAGTTAAAATTATCTTTTAAAAAATTATTAATTAATTAACAGCATGTCGGAATTATTTAACAGGTGCATGTTATACAAGTAAAAGGAAGCGATTCAACTATTCTATTCAGGACTGGTGAGGCCTCAAGTACTACATCCAGCTTCAGGCACAGTACTTCAAGAATGATGTGAACAAACTGAAGGGAGGTCCAGGGGAGAACAACAATTATTATAAATCTTAAAAAACATGCCATATGAAGAAAGATGGAAGGAATTAAGATTATTTAATCTGGAGAAGAGAAATTGAATGGGGGGATTAATAACCATTTCTACAAAAGCAAGAATAAGCAGAAATGGGCTTAAACTGAAACAAGGGAGAATTCAGTTGGATATTAAGAACTTTTAACTATGAAGTTGGTTATGCACTGGAACAGATTACCATAGAGAGAATGTAGACATTCTATTGCTGGAAGTTTTGAAAAAACAGTTTAAGCAACTATTTGTTTAGAATAGTTTAGACAGGCGCAATCCTGCCCCAACAAGAATGCTGGATCTCCTAATATGGGGGAAAAAACCCCAAAATGGTGCTTTACTTGGATCCCCATGCTGAGCACTGCACATGTCCAGATAAGAAACTGCATCAGTTTGACCCAGCTCACCCAACTTCCATATAGACTGTGCACTTCAGCGGGGCCTTTTGGCACTTTTCAATAGCTGATTCAATCAGCTATTAGGTAAATGTCAAAAAGCTCACTGAAGCACATGTTCTATGCAGGCATTGGGTGAGCTGGGTCAAACTGACACTACTCCTCTTCCAGTAAAGCGCTGTTTTTCTTCCCCCCCCCCAAGTCTGTCAACAGCCCTGGGTCCTTCAAAGCAGTTGTGGGATAAAACGATTTATTTTTAAAATTAGAAACTGTAACAGTAAGCCAAGAAACTAATAGAGGGATTTAGGATCAAGTTCAATATCTAAAATTACTGGCTTTCAGAGGCTTTTTGGTCTGCTGCACATATTACAACTCCTTGCTCTTGCCTCCTTTATTGAGGTTTCAGATGCAATTTGATTAGTTTTAAGTTTTTAACTGCTTCATTCTGAAAAAGCTGCTGGGAGATTGTGGCATCCAACATTCTAATATTACAAAAACCTAAATCTATCTGTCTGTCTGGAACATTTTAGTCAAGCTCTAACTGGCTTATGGAAACAGCCAATCAGAGTGCTCCAAGCGTGGGGGAGTGCCACCATGATTCCAAAGCCACACCAAGGACAGGACAGAGGGTGGGGGAGCTGGGCCCAGCAGCACTGACCTTGGCTCCCCCACCCTGCTCCCTGCAAGCACCACCAAGGACCAGACAGGACAGAGAGCAAGAGGCAGAACAGCAGCACCATGGGGCATTAAGTAGTGGCACTTCATCTCAACCCCTGCCTCCCCACCCTCCTGTCATTCTTGATAGTCAATTGGCTAGTAGGTATAAAAGGTGGGGGGGAAGTCTCATCTTCCCAAGAATATATGCTTCCAAGGAGGCATCAGACCTATGGGCTGTGTCATTTTAGCAGCATTTTGTACTGCTGTCAGTTTTCAAATCTAAGTCAGAATATCTTACATCAGCTACTAGTGTTTTTGAAAACTTGATTTTTTCCCTTGCTTATGCACGAAAAGGTTATTGCTTGAAGTTAGAGAAATCATAACTTCTTTGGAATTCATGTGATTGAAAACAAATGAGCAGGACTGTATCTAGTCAGGCACTGAAAAAGTTACTGCAAGTCTGAAATTTGGATCACAGAAGGAAACAAGCAAATGACCCTGCATGGCAACCTAGAAGAGCCACGATGCCTGACCCTTAAGGGTTCTGCTCAGCATAATCTGTTCCATTATGGAGAGAACAGGACAGTGGGTGGGCTCACTGCTTAATAGTGAAATAAATGTAGACTGACCACACACGCAAATTAGCCACAAGTGTAATCATCACATAATGAACTAGTTATTCATACAATAAATTTAGACCTGCAACACATGCAAAGTAATTATCACAAGATAAAGTTATCCAGCTATAAAACAGCCAACTAGTTATAAAGTTAGTTTGTGAAAATATGTAACAACTTTATAGCTGGTTTCTACTGAGCTTTAATCTGAACGTGTAGTCAGGGCCTTTGGCACACAAGGCACCGAACAACATGGGAAAGAAACAAAAGAAACCAAAACAAAAAAAACCCAAATAGCACTTTACTGGAAAAGGAATTACATTAGTTTGACCTGGCTCTCCAGCGTCTGCATAGATCACGCATTTCAGCAGGACTTTTTGGCACTTTCGTCTAAAGCTGATTCAACCAACTATTAGATAAAAGCATCAAAAAGCCCTGCTGAAGCACAGGATCTATACAGACATTGGGCAAGCTGGTTCAAATTACTACGATGCTTCTTCTGGACATGTGCTACATTCGACGCAGGGGTGCACCAAACTCAAAGTATAGCATTTTTTTCCTTCCACATCTGTAAACAGCCAGAGTAGCTGAATTCTACCCTATAGGCCTAAATACTAAGGGAAAGTATCTTTTCTTCAAAGCTGACCAGCATTATGCATACAGAACATATTAATCCCAGAGTAGTAGGTTTTACATTTTAAGCATTTCCTATCTAGTTGATAATAATAAAAATGAATGAAAAAGAAAAATCAAAAGTTTGAAAGAAAAGGAAAAAGAGAAACTAAAAACTCTAACAACAGAATGCGTCTCACACAATAAAAAGCAAAAGCATCTGCACAGTCATTTAGAAGCTAACATTCAAGGAATAACATTGTGGACGCTACATCACCACTTGGAATCAAAAAAGGACAGGAAAAACATAAATGATTTATTCATCAATTTACTAAGTACCATAAACATAAGAGCAATATTAGAAGAACTCCGATTAACTCAGTGGGTTGGACTGGCAGACACAGGAATGAAAAGAAACTTTAAAGTAAAAAATTCTCCTTTCTCTGGCAGTCATACTTTAAAATGGAACATATATGGAAGTGAAGATGCTAGGATACTAAAATAATTATGAATAAATATATACTGTATGCCTTCTCATTTTAAAAAGTGTATAAAAAAGAAAATCACTAAATAAGTAAATTGCAGCACTCTTACCCCAAAGGCAAAAGCTTTCTAGTCATTCTTTTCAAGAGCCGAGACTCTCTGAACAGAGGGATCAGATGGATGGATTCCTTCCAGATCTATTTCAACTGAACACAGCTGAACTTTTTTGTTTTCCTATACACCTCAATACAGGAGTCACCCTATGGCATGCATGCCACCAGTGACACAGGCAGCTTCTGTATGCGCCACGCGGCAGGTACGGGAGAGGACAGGCAGGGCAGCAGCAGATAAGGTAGGAAACAGTGCAGCAGACTGGGCAGGGAGCACAGGGCAAAAAGCAGAACAACAAGATTGGGCAAGGCAAAGGGATCAGACTAATATTTGGGAAGGATGCAGGGCCTATTTTTGGCATACCTGCTAAAAATGTTGCCCCCTAGTGCCTAGGTGGTCATCATTTCAATAAACCTATAATTCTCAACATGCCCTATATGGCATTCCATGTACAGGCATAGCCTTTTGGTCTCATCAATGCATGTACAGAATGAAGGAGTAGTGATACAAGACATGATCTTATAATTTACCTTTTTGCTATCTCCATCCTCAGTTTGGCCTTCAGCATAATTTAGAGCAGTACCCTGGAGAATTTTGGCTATAAATCCTTCCAATTCTATACTGGAAAGAACCAGTGTCCAGCTATGCCAGTTTTGTGTAATTTAAATACCCTTTAACTAGGAAATTCCCAGCTGCCTCAAAGACAGTTCTCTTTTCTTCAAGCTGCTGAAGCAGCTGAAACACAAGAAGATAACTTATAAATTGAGACTAAAGAAGGGTCCCAGGAGCCAGATACATGTCTAGACTCTTCTGAACAGTTGTAGCTCTTCCTGATATGTGACTACTCTTCTTTTCCTTAGTCATTTTCTAGAAACCCAAGCCTTTAAGCATCATCTTTTAGAAACAAGATGTGTTGTGCAATAAAACAAAAATTACTGTAATCCACCAGGAATCTGAAGTACAAGAGAAAAATGGAGAAAAACAGCAATACTGAAAGAAAAGGAAGAAGAAAAGATCAACAGAAACAAGCATTAAGAAACAGCCTGCATTAAGTTAGAGAAACTAGAGCAGAAAAATCCCCTGCAAGTGCAGAATTCAAAGTTTTCTTTCATTCTGCTTTTTATCTAACATGAACAACAGTAACACCCAGGCAGTTGAAGTGAAGATGGCAAGAAAGATGTCCTTAGTTTAGATCAGAGGTTCCCAACCTCAGGTCACAACCCAAGTGAGAGGTCACAGGGGCAATGCCAGCGGTGCCACACATAAAGGATAAGCCATGCTGCGTGCCAGGGGGTTCCTGCACCAGCGGGCTGCTGCTGCAACTTTGCTCCCAGCAGTGGGCTGCAGAAAAAAAGGGTTGGGAACCACTGATTTAAATCAATGGGTCTCAACCATTTCAGACTTGAGTGACCCCTTGTTAGACTCAAGACACACCTCAAAAAATTCCAGCTTAGTTTTTACTTTTTTGACTACAGAAAAATAATAGAACAAATTTTTGTTGCAAGGAACTCAGAAAGACCACAAAAGTTGGGTTTCTTAATACTATGACTTCCTATTTGAAATCTTCTGGTTTAGTTTGTTTATTATGTTTGAACACTTAACAGTGAATGGCACCCTTGAAAGATCCCAAGGGACCCCAAAGTGCCACAGTACCCTGGTTTAACTCGAAGGTGCCGTAGCATTGTTTACATAGGCTACTTATACACAGAACAAGTAAATGTTCTACTTAATTTTATAAAAGCTAATTAAAAAAAAATTTTTTTTTTTTTTTCAAACTTACCTAAATGTAGCAGTGTAAACTGTGCTGCCAATTCTTTTGCATCTTCCAGTGTTGTGCAAAGTTTGTCTGGCATGAAATAACTCTGGGAACCATTTGCAATGTTAGGCATCACTATCTTGTAAACCAAGAGTATTTTTCCATCCTGACTTGTTGTTGAATACAAGTAGTATTCTGGAGGTGCCCAGTTATTCTTGTTGCAATAATAATCTAAATGCATTACTGCAGAATTGAAGTGGTTGGTTTTTAAAGAATACATGCTAATTGGAGTAAGCTTTGTTCCAGGGAAAAATGGATAAGTACACCTTTCAAGTTCAGGGGTGGTTGGACTGTGCTGACCATTAAGGCGAATGGTAAGACTTGCTGGTTTTCCTAAAGATTTTTGATGTCCATCTTCTTTGTTAGCAAACACTAGGAGAGTCTCAGAGTTTGGACTAATCTGACCATTAAGATGTTGTCTCCAAGTGCCTTCCTTGTTGACAGGTTTTGCCAGTGTTACTTCAATACTAGCTCCATCAATACATTTTCCATTCATTACAGACATAGCAGCAACTGCATCCTCTCGGTTGAAGAAGTGAACAAAAGCATAGTCTCTCAGTTTCTTTACACGTTCAACTGCTCCTGGCTTGAATTTATTAAATTCTGCTTTAATTGTATCCTCCGTAGTAGAGATCATTAAGTTTCTTACATACAACACTTTAACTTTCTGCATTGTTTCTTCATCAACTTCTTTCTCTGGGTCTGCCCAGTCTACTTGAATAGTATGGCCCCATAACTGAAATGTCCCTATTGTAAAAAAAATTACACTTAAAAGAAAGACAATACAATTTACATAAACAATTCCTCAAAAAACTAAATACTAAATAATGTAGTGTTATTTATTATAAATTTGAACATTAAATATTTATATGCAATCATTTACCTGACTAAATAAATTGGGTCTTACTTAAAATTATTTAAAAGGTCAATAAAAATAAAACCTTTGCAAAAAAAACAAGTAATCTGAACTCGGTTTGCCTTTATTAATCACAACAATATGTGCCAGTTTTGTTAAAGATGACCGATTTAATGAAATGTGTGTGGTTCTATTGCAAAGAATCATAATTGATAGTGATTATATAATGTATTTCACACTACGCTGATACCTGAAAAAAAACAATAATGCATATGTCAATTAGAATTAGTGTGAATTCTATTTAATTTCTTCAATGAAATGCATAACACTATATTAAGGAAATAAACATCTTGACTATCAGACTTTTTTGTATATTTGAAATGTGGCTGATTTATTTCTTTTAAAAAAGATTGTTCAGATTTCTAAAAAGTGTTACTTCTTGTCTGTGCCTGACAGAAGGCTTTGGGTGAAATCCTGTGCCATTTTCCTCTTCCTTCCTTTTGCCTTTTACTTCTACTTGCTCCTTTCCTCTCTCCAACCCCAGCTTCTGCTAATTCCTGTCTTATCTACATTCATCCTTTTCTTCCCTTCCTTTTCTCAGGCTTATGAACAGCTTTAAATCAAGAAAAAAAATCCCTATTCAGATCACACATCTACCTCTGACTTGCATCAAATAAAGAAGGTAATGGATTAAAAAAAATCCTTATTAAAAACCACTCCAGTGAAGTTAAGCTAAAAATAGCTAATGCTTTCTCTTTTATTTTTTTCTAAATATAGGTCCATATCTTTTGAACTATTATTCTACTCAAAGAAACAAAGAGAGCATTATTATTTGCTCTTTTAAAATATTAATATGCAGGAAACTAGTACGCAAGGGAAAGCTGGGTGCTTGCATGTACAAATATGCATTTGGATCCAAATTGAACCGTTACATGCCCAGTTAATTGTCTTTGTACAAGCATACATACATTCACAAGTTTTCAGCACAGCTTAGAATAAGTTTTGAAAATATATATTCAAATTTCTTGAAACTGCTCACTCTTCATACAGCAAAAATTCATTGTCTTCTTTGGATCCATGAGGAAAGTGGGACAATTTAATACTTCTCACAATACTATGAAGCACAAAATCTTTTCTGTAAATATCACAGATCTAAGATTGGAGACATGAATGCATATTTGATTTTAAAGTTTCACATATAATAATAAAACTGGAGTTTTACCTGGGATTAATCTCCTTCTAGCCATAGCAGCAGCTCTGTGAGACTCGTATTCTACAAAGGCAAAGCCACGGTTTTTAGTTTTGTCAGTGGCACTTGGATAAACAATAACATCCACCACACCTTCTGTAACTTTCTTCATTTCATCCAAGATTTCTTCTTTCTTTTTTTCTTTTGGAATGCCTCCAATAAATAACCTGCAGTTGTCCAAGCTTACGCAGACACCAATAAATTTACCTGGACGAATTTCATAATTATTAAGTATCCTGATGGCTAGTTGTGCTTCTTCTTTAGTCGTATACATCACAAAAGCATATCCTCGATTCTCGCCACTAAACTCCATCATCAGTCTGAATTCATAAATCTTCCCAGCTCTCTCAAAAACAGGGACTAATTCATCTTCATACATATCACGAGGAATCTTCCCCACAAAAACTTCAGAACCCCGGGGTGGGGGAGGACCTTCCCAACCTTAAAATAAATTTTCCATCAACGCATTAATGAACTTTCATGCAATCTTTTTTCAGAATTTGTATTAAAAAAAAAAAAAATCAAAAAAAAAAATCAAACAAGAATTCTCATATAATAATAATGTACAGGATGCATCGACTTACCTATTAAGTCGTCTTATTTTCAAAGTTTGAAAATAAGAGAAGACTCTTATTATCCCAATTTTATCTTAAAAAAGACAAATATGAACTCACCTATGCCCATAATTGCCATAAATCAATTTTACTACAATTCAGAGGATAATTCTAAAAAGAAGCATTTCAGAACTAAATTACAGCTGTTATGCTTTGTGTAAAAGAAGTTCATTTTTAAGCTATGATCTACTGTAACTATACATCTCAAAACACAAAAAAAGAGGCAGCAGAAATCAAGTCAAGCCTTTGTCAGATGACAGCTTAGATAAAGCTATGTCAAATACTTCCAGATATATCTTACCAAAAGATACAGAAGTTAACTGTTTTTTTTGCTATGTTTATTTTGTTTGTTTAGTGTCTATTTCAGAAATAAAATGTTTTCAGTTTCTCTTGCATTAGTTATGTATACATTCAGATATGTAAAACTTAGAATCACTAGGAAATTCTCTTTTTTTCCTTCTTTTTTTGCCTAACGAAGCCAGAGTAAACTCAAAGATCTAGGTCAGGAACCTGAAAAAACTGAAACATTGCATGCAAAGAGCCTGACAGAAACATGTCTGAGATGCTACCTCTGCATAACAATGCTCACCCACACATCAGCTTGCACACACACAGAGGCAATCTCCTTGTTTGAATGGACTATGCTGTCCATGTGCTGGTTCCTTCAAATGGCCTAAAAGATGAAGGATGGATTATGAGGGCAATATTTTCAGGATGACAGCAAAGGGCTGGACACTGTGTGACAAGGATGCACAAAAACAAGGACTTCTGCTTTGTTGCGATATTCCGTCTGTGAACAAGGACGCATAAGGCCACCAATGAAGAAAGATATGCCACTGAAAAATAGCTGTGTATTCAGCCATGATTTACAAATTTTCCATGCAAGTTTATTTTTTTCTCAGTAATATATGGCTAAGGAAAAAAAATGGAAGTCATTACTTTTTGACTGATCCTTGTGGATAACAAAGCACATATATACTTATACTCTCTATTAAAACTACCAAGAAAGGAGCTGATTTCCCATTTCTTTGAAGCCTTCACTTTTCTGAAGACAAACAGTACCAAAACAATTTGTCTGGCTTAATACAGCAGTAACTTAGTGGAATGGACGTACCAAGGAGTATATTAGATGACCTAGTAGTCTAGCTTTGAACCCCATGAATCTATGAGGTATTCTATTATCCTAAAACACAATTATCCAAAACCAATGATTATTTGGATTTTCTGGTACATGATGCACCAAAACACTTATGTTCTGAGAACAGAACTCAAGGAACATTTCCGACAATATTTATCTGTACTGAAAGGAGATAAAAGGAATCAAGATAAAATAGAACCTCTTCCACAGAATTGTGTCAAATTAACTACTCCTCCTGCATCTCAGTTCACACTTGATTATTCAAACTGAATTAACATATACAGCCATTCATTTCATTTTTATCCCTTTATTACTTCTAAATTCTCAATCTTACACAAAACCATTATTCATACTTTTTACTTGGCTGCTTAACTACATTTATTTGTTAGACAGTTCTGTCCACAATTGCATAGAAACTAAAAGAATCTGCATGGTTCTCTCTTTCTGAAAATACTCTCAAAAAAACTGGCTGATACTGAACATCTGTTTAGCTAGTCTACCCTTCTTGAGATAGTAGAAAATGTGTTTGTTTTCAAAAAAATAAAGCTACAAAATCTACCAAAATGTATTGCTCATTTTGCTTTTTCAAAATGAGTAAAACAACCTACTGGCATATTTCAAAACATTCCACACTGTACAGAAAATTCAGGTTATCCCACATCTCCCACAGAATTATTTGTGCATCCTAAAATTCCTTGACATTGACACCTGAGATTACCAGATACTCAGTGTTAAAGCATTTTACATTCAACTCTTTTAATGGCTGCAATTTAGAGCTGTTGTTGATGCCAAAGCACTAAAGTTGCATTTTAAAAGGTTTCATGTGAGCAAAGCCAAAACTACACTGCTAGCAGCACCTATGGGCACTTTCACTGGTCAGTCTAGTATATATTTTTCTGTAGTTCCTAGTTGTTGTGTAATACTATATTCAGAGTCTGAAAGAGTAGATCACTGTCAAATGCAATTTAGTTATGCTGTTCCCTTCTGTTTATATATCATGGTACTGACATTGTTTTGATGAATGTATTTCCACTATGGCTGAACATATGAACTCTTTTCTTTTTTTAAAGCAAAATTTGCATTACATCCATTTTTGTAAGTATATTTTTCAACACATACAAGTTATGTCCTATTTCTTTGACCAGGTGAATTATACTTACTCTACTCAAGAATATATTTTAAGTTTGTTTCTAAAATGAGTCGCTGAGGGCTGAACAAAGATTTTAACTGCTCTTTGTCCTATCTGTATGTTTGTTATTCTAAATGTATATGAACTAATTTTGCAACAGTATTTATTTATTTTGGTTTGCAGGTATTACAAAGTGAGAAATTCAGTTTTGCTATGCTTTAAAAACAAGGCCAGATACAAAACCAAAAAAATAAAAAATCCAACCAAGAAAATGTTCACAAAAGAGCTCAGGAAATTAAATACTACTGCCACTACATCCTACATTAAAATGCATATAATTGATGCATGACTCGATCTTATGCCATTCAAAAAATGTAATTCTCTGCTATCAAATAAAATGAAAACCATTATCAGGTACAAAAAATAAGCTGTTTTGACAGTTTGTCTTCATTGCCATATTAGCTAACCCAAATCCAGAATACCTGCAAAAAGCTTCTAGCCTATGCTGTGAAGCTAAGTCAAAGCCAAGACTTCTAGGCATAAATGCAGTTTCCATTACTCTCTTGATTTTATTAATAGCATTTAGATTTTAGTCTTTTGACTTTTATTATTCTAGAAATTCCATTTGTCCCAATGAGAAATTCTGCATTCTCCTTAGTTGATGGGGAAGTATAACACACAACTTTCATTGTGACTTAAAAATAATCAAATTTGAGGCAAAAATCAGTAAAAAAAAAAACTAGTTATACTGATTTAAAAAATGAAATGTTATAATGCCTACCAGAATTCCTTGTTTTTTTGCAATAGCTCTATGCAAAAAAAAAAAAAAAAACAAAAAACATAACCCCCAGCCAAATAATACAATATTAGTAATTATTGGAATCCAAAAAAGTAGCTGCGATGTTAGGAAGTTAATTAGGAACTTAGAAAAACATGCACAAGTTAAGGTCATTTTCCTTAATGTTCTCTGTCACATTGCAAATATGGAGTATTTTCAAACTCCCATTTTGTCTGTTGGCATTATATGTCAATTTTAAAAACTTTAACAGATTTAACTCACAGCAGAATTTGTCCTGACATTCATATACTCACCTGGTGGAGGACCACCAAATTTTCTTTGTCCATTTTCCTGAACCATGCTGTAGCCAGTCTTTTCCATTAAAGCCAGCAAAGCAGCTTCATTCTGAGTACCAATACGGATTTTACCACATCCATTAACTGCAACTGTATTTTCTTCATGCATTTCTGCAGTGTCTTCAACCAAACATTAAAATATCATTCCACATTCACAGAATTTCAAAATTATGCATCCAAAATAGCAACCAAAATTTTGCTAGAAATATTTCTATATTAGTTTAGTTTCTATCTCATGGAAGAGCCCAAGCCTGTAGTTATTGTTGTCCGTGTATTAACTCCCAATCTTAGTCCCACATTTATCAAATCAGAACTATGCATCAAAATAAAAACACACTCAGCAGCTATTATTTATAGCTTTTCAAGCTCAGAATTTGTCTTATTATGGATTAATGTTCAATGAACATTAGCCCAATTTCCATGTAAAATTTCCATTTGAGTGTAAGAATAGTTCCAGTCATAAATCCTTAGACAGCTAAGGAACAAGGACTATTGTCTGACATTTTAACCTGTCCAATTTATCCTATCAAGTGTTGCTTTGAAAGCAATTTTAAAACAAAAATATGTAATCAGACTATACAGAAATTCTTACTGGTACCACTTAAGGAGTGTGATAGCAAAATCAGTGTTATGTTGTGCTAAAAATTAATGTGCTAAAATTAAGCAGAATTGAGAGACAAAATAATAGGGGCTTCTTAATTTCACATGGATGCCAGGAGAAATGGAAGACATAAAGAAACAAGCCTCATTATCATGCCTGCTACACCCTCACCCAAGACTATCTATTAAGTAATAATCCTCCTGATGTTGATGATGACCTAAGGGCAGTTCAAAATAAAAAAACAAATCCTATTTCACCTATTAGGCAGCTAAGTGGACTTTGACATCTAGGATCATCCTATTCCTCCAGCAGCAGTGTGCAAAGTTGCAAACAGGAACCAGCAACAGAAACAAAAATTGCATTTTCTATTTTCGCAGCTGTTTCCTCCTTTTTTACATATCCATCTTCAAGGAAGCAGGATGTAACTCTAGCTGTAATCAACACTAGCCCATCTCAACTAATGGTTTCTCCTTTCTCCAAAGAGAAAAGTATCACTTAAACATTGTGGACACAGAAAGACTTCCTTTTACCACTAAAGTGAAAGGGAAACTGGGTATCATTAAAAATGAATTTCTAATCAATATTTAGTATTTCATTACCTGTTCCTTTCTTGCATTTTTTTTCTAGTTTTATTAGAAATCCAATATAACAGTGATTCTTTATTATGAGGCTAAACAGGCCTAAGTTTTATTGCTTGAAACCCCAACTCCTGCTTAACTGCGTAATGTTGTGTAAGGAGTATTGTAAATACTCTGATTCTCTAAGCCCATTGATTCCCTTAACACAATTTAGCAAATCAGGCAGGAGCAAGATTTTTGGAGCAAGGCTAAAGAATAAATGGTCAACGGTCCATCTGCCAGCCAAAAGACTGACAAACTAGATATCTGATATTCTCAGAATATCAACAGAAACTGAATTTTCCCCTTTCTACTACAGCATAATTCCTCCCCCTTCTTACATGGAAATGGAAAAGTAACCACCACTCTTAAACTAGTCAATTTAAAATTTAAAGGACTGTTTGACAGAATAAACATCTAATATCTCCACATGGCAGAGACCTGATAAGTTTTTATAATGCTTGTTTGAATAACCACTCTATTTCAAAATGGTTTACACTTTGTTTTGCTTCTTCCTTTCATATATCCTAATTAACAGATTTCCAAGCCTTGGTATGGATTATCTACTTTGTTTTCCACGGGACTAGTAGGCCAACTATACTCAAACAACAAGCCTTGTTTAATAGTGTACAGTGACAGGATTTTGTTAGTATCTCTGACTTTCTGGGACCTCTTATTCCACCAAAATTGTCACAACAGGACCATTATCTCTTATAACAGTATGTTGGAATACAATCAAACTTAATCAAAACGTTATGATAGTGTAGTTACCTATAATAGCAGGAGACTGGATGTGAACTAGGAGGATCCTTTCACTTGTATAAAATCTTTTTTTTTTTTTAAAAGGAAAACTCAAAATAAGAGCATTATTTCTGTTGAAATGAGTACACCTTTTTACCCAAAACCCAACACAGTTTATTAATTGCCTGACCAAAAATCATGGGCAGAAAGTTTAAGAAAATATGCATAATATACACAACATATTCCATGTTACATAGATCACAACCAAAATAGCTTAACAGAAACCATAGGCGACATTTTTTATTACTGTTCATCCATCCCTCCCCATTCCATTGCAGTATGATCATCAAGACGACAGGAAACAAAACCATTCACGGTCAGACTGATCACTATATTTGGGATTAGGATGGTTTTTTGGCATGATCAGACTGGTATAGTCTGTTGAGGTTTTTACTTTCCTCTGTAACAAGAAGTATGCATGGCCCTCTACCTGCGACCATCTTAGTGTATATTAACTACCGTTTACAGAACCACAGCAATGGCTGCTGCAGTCATAGAATCATAGAAAATTAACATTGCAAGGGACCTCAAGAAATCATCTAGTCCAATCCCCTGCTCAGATTAAGGTGTTACAGCTTGTGTTGTGTCAGAGTTGCCAGTGGTTTTCCAAAAAGTTTAGATTGTGGAGTCGCATGGGATGGTTTGGGTAGAGATGATCCTGTCTCAAGGAGGGGGTTTGGACTCGATGACCTCTGGAGGTCCCCTCCAGCCTGACTTCTCTACCACTCTATGACTATGAAAGCGGATCAGTGTTGGCAATTACGGGCCAGCAACAATGGTCATCATAGCAGCAGGACTTCCACGCAGCACCAGTGACCATTTCTTCTCTAGGAATGAGTTATACTCAGTGTTGCCAGGTGTATGATAATTATCGTATTTGTATAAGTTTCAACCCTTGTAAAATGTATGATTAATAACAGTAAGTATTCAAAATGTACAATAATCTGAGGCAGCTAATTGATGCAGCATATGCATATCCCAAGTCACTCTCTGGGAGCCTTAACTGACTTTTGGGCTTGCTTCAGCACTTCTGTATGCCTACTTGCCTCCAAAAAAAGAAACGGTTTCAGCTTTGATGACCTACAGCATCTATAAACATACATTTTTATTCAGGGATGAGCCGGAGAAGACTCAATTAATTGAATGTGCTCTGCCTGCAAGCTGACGCGCACTTGGCCACAGCGCATGCAGTTGTATAATGGCAAAATCCATATCAGCGTGCAGAAAATGGTAGCAGTCCATATTTGAACTAAAATGCCTCCAATGTATTTTAGTTCAAAAGCGCACCACCACCATTCCCTTAGAGCCAATGCACATTTTGCCACTTTTTTTAAGGAAACTTTTCATGTTCCAAGCCAAATCAAGTCCAAATCCAAGTCAGTCCAGAACCATAAGTGGCCCAACAAACAGCAAACATCCTCCAACCCCACCAGGGGCTTCAGATACTTTCAGACTTTTCGCAGGCATCCTATGTGCAGGCCCAAGCCCAGAGGCTTGGGGTTTGGATGCACCCAACTTCCACCTGCCCTCAGTCATACTGCTGCAGAAGCAAACTCAGGAGCCTCCCATTTCCATAAAGTGGACTTTAAGCCCAAACACCTCAGCAGGTACTAAACCAGGCCAGAAGAGCAATTATACCCAGGAACATTTAAGAAAACTACATCACAGACCCAGACACATGGCATTTCCCATCACTGTATGCACTGCTGTGCTGGGTGCTTTTCAAAGCCCCTGCTGCTATAGCGTGTGCATGTGTACAAATGTCCCCAGCTCTCACTCACCCTCTTGACTTAGTGAGCAATATCAAGTAAATAATCAGATGACTTATTTGTGTATGTATCTGCACATTTTTCTTAGTGTTATGATAACTTTCCGGCAAATATGAACGTCGAGCTCCCAATACCATAATTTCATCTTTAAGACCTGGCACCACAAGTGACATTTACCGTGCTTCCCAGGCACCAAATTAGGGCTGTGGAGAAGAAAGAGTGGCCTGGCTCCCCAGCAAACGCGCGCGACTCAAGGCCCACGGGGCAGGCAAGAGACACACTAAGGGGCCCGCGGCTGGCTCCAAGCAGGAGAGGAGTCGACTGAGACCTGCGAGGAAGACAGAGAGAAAGGAGGGGAGGTCACTTCAGTGCGGCGCAGAGGAAAGGGCCAGCTGGGGCACGGGCGGCGCCGCCCGCCGGCTTCAGACGACCCGGCGGTTGCCCTGGGACCGTTGCACGAGCCGTTTAACGGCTGCTCTCCCCGTGCTCCAGGGGGAGCGGTCGGGAGCCAAGCGGTAGGTAGGCAAGGACGCTCGGGCGGAACACGCCGCCGCACAGCGCCGCTCCTCACCCGCCGCCGCCACCCCCTCGCGTCCCGTCCCCGGCCCCGCACGTGGCACTGGCGCTGCTGGCAGGCCGCCGCCACTGGCTCTGTAGCCCGCCGGGGAGAGGGAGGGCACTGACAACTCTGACGACCAATCAGAGCGAGAAGGTTGGCGGAGGGGGCGGGGCCCACTGGCGGTCAGGGGCGGGACGAGGCAATGAGGGGAGGCGCTGCCACGTGCAGGCTCTGGATAGGGGTGCGGTTTGTTAGCGGCTCCCGCTTCGCCTGGAAGAGCGGCTCGTGTTGCGCGCCTTGGGCGCTGCGGGGTCCTCTCGCAGCTCACGTCAGCAACGAGCACGGGGCCGGGGCTGCCCGGATGGGCAGCAGCACCCTGAATGCCTGTGGGCGGCGCCACGCAGGGTTAGCCGGGCTAGGGGAGCGCACTAAGCTGGGAGGAGCGCAGAGGTTTCAAAAAGGAATCCAGAGGCTTTTTGGAGGTCTTGGCCACCGAAGAATTGGCCCTAACAGGCCGAAGAACAAATGCAGATGAAGAGACAGGGAGCTCTCGTCTTGCGACCAATGCCTTCAGACATGCCTTGAGTCTCAAAATGTTGAGAATAGCTGCCATAGGTGCTGGGATTGAGGAGCTGGTGTGGGCAATCCACCCCCGTGGCTTTTCTTCCTGGTTTTAAATTCATGCCAGGCAACCCAGTTTATTTTACAGTACCTTGGCCATTCCAGTTAGTTCACCCCTCCCCCCCAACCATGCACACATTGTCCAGTTATTCATAAAATGTGGTCTACACCGCACATCTTACATCTGCTTTGATTGAAACTGATGTGGTCGATGATTGTCACTTCTTAGGCTGAATTCTCAGTTCAGGTGCCCAGCCATGAGACCTCCAGAAGAGGGATCTGGTGTATCTAACATCCAGACATAAAACATAGCAGCTAGGACTGAGCTAACATGTCCTAACTGATAGGATGTTCTGTATCCCATGGTTGCTATTGCTATTTTATGGTATGCTAGGTTTATTGCTTTCTAATTAGAAAAAAAAAAGCTGCTTTTGGGTTTTGTAGATGTGATGTCTTGTTGACAGGTGTTGGGTTGTACCACACATTTCTGGAATATTCCTGTCTGCTGCTTGTAGCATACAGGGCTTGGATTACTTTTCTTTAAACAGTAAAGCAGTGCCACACATCTTGAAATCTACAGCTACAAGATAGAGTCAATGAATCATACAAATCTGTTGTGAGATGTTGTTTTAAAGACAGTTTGAGTTAAAGGATCAAATAGGTCACAACAGTGTTCTAAAAATGCATAACTACTTCATGGTGAATATCTGCATTAGAACTAAACAGAATCCTCAACCAAACAGCTTACTCAGCCGTATTTTTATTAACCAGTTTTAAAGTTCATTAGTTCAAATTCTTGATACAGTTGTGTACTTTTATGAACTAAACCCAGTTCTCATCATCTGCCATTCCTTCCCTACCCGCTCCTCTTTATTTTAACATTCTCACTTTCTCCTTCCTTTGTTTCTATTCCTTCTTTTCCTGCTGCTTAGGCATTTCAGAGAGATGCTGCAGTTCTCTCTCCTCTCACTGGTCAGTGGCCAACCTTCAAACAACAAACTGTAGTAGCAGAAAGGTAGTTGAACTTCAGTGTCCATCTTTAGGGAAGTCTACCAGGTAGGACAGCTGTTTGTACATACATACCTGTGAATTAGAAACAAGAACAAAAATCACACTAAAGCCATTTTTTAACTCCACTAGTTTTGATGGAGGATTACTTGGTGGATGAATAAAGAAAGTTCCAGTTAAGAAAAAAAACCTTATTTGGTAAAGTGCATAACCCTTTGGCTTTAAGTGCTTTGCCCAATCAAGACTTTAGTGCAGTTGTTTGAATGCTTAGGCTTGATGAGCTTAGACATGTGCAAAGAGGCCATTTTATGAAGGAGTCATTTGCTCTCTCCAAAATGTATTTAGTACAGAGATTAGTTAGAAACGTTATTGAAATAATCTGCAAATGAATGGTATATCTGCAGGTCAGTAACTCTCACTGATACTAGGAGGCCCTAAATTAGTAACCAACAGATCTGTCACATTTGTTTAATAACTTTCACTGATCTAAGGTGTGTGCAATATAGGTAGACTATTGCAGGTATTTGAGATCTTACCCCATGTATTTTACTTCATTGTATCAATAAGACAGTGGCTTTTCTTTTCCTTGCAATAGAGTCCAGGACATATGGTTAGTTATACAACTGGTGCCTCCTTGCCCAAGGCTTTTTATATCTCTGTGGCAGTTTGGAAGGCATAGTCCTAAATTTATGGGTGGAATCAAGAGTCTAAATCAGTGTAACTTGCACATTTTTCTGTTCCTTAACTTGTCATACATAGTAATTGCTGTTCATAAAAAGCCTAATTATTCAATTAAAATTGGTGGTAAAGAGAATTATGAAGATGCACAACTGTAGGCAGCAGCAAAGAAGACAGAGTAAAGTAAAAATAAGTTGTCCATATACCATATTGTCTTCTTTAGGTCTTCGAGAAGATATTACAGAAAATAGAGATAAAAGAAATCTAGAGAAACTTCAAAAAGTCCTGGACATTTCCCCCTCAAATTTTAATCATGTTAAATTTGCCGTTTCTAGAATCAAAAATTAGTTCTTAATTAAATCATTTGCAATCATGGGCTTTGCTGTATAGGCAGGGGTAAACCATCAGGATGGGATTTTAATTATAAATGTTTTGCTGTGAAACTAAAATTGTAATACATATAATTTCCAAGATAGCCACTAGGTGGGGATATGCTATTTAAAAAGGAGAAGTTTATAACATTTCGGAATTTTATTTTAAGGAAACTGCAATATTTTTCTGTAGCCTTTGGAAAAACAATTCAAATCCCCAGTGCAAAATGTAGTCATAACCAATGATTTAGGCAATGGTCTCTAAGGTTGACAGCCGCAATACACATTTTGAGACGCTCCCTGATAAACCAATGATTGCTGCTTTTAGTGTCAACAAGACTTTTCATGTGGACCAAAATACTAGTAACTTCAGCCAACATTGGTACGTGCAAGCAGATGCTTGTAACTTTATGGTGTGGATTAATGCAAAAAAGCTTACTTGATCAATCTTTAAATAGTTTCAGCTGGGGATGGATGAACTTAGTTTCTTCAGACCATTTTATTATTTGTTCAACAAGGATAGTTTTGTCATTCATGCGATGCTTCACACAATGGGATGTAGCTCCATAACTGATGCTCCCAGACAACAAGCACCATTCAAATTTATTATTTTTAGAAGTGGTAGTAGTAGTGGTAATATTATTATTATAGATTTGAATGTTTAAGTTGAACTGGAACAGTACTAGGTTCAGATTCCATCTGAGAGAAAGTATTTAAAAAGGGAGGTAGAGGGGTGCATGATGAAAGGGAGGTGAGAAGAGAGAGTAAGGAGCAAAAATAAAAAATAGAAACAACAGAAAATACTGATGTGAAAAATTAGAACAGTCAGGGTTGGGAAAATACATTAGAACTACAAGTTAGGAAATAGAAAGGAGTTGGTGTGGGGAAGAAATGTAATTAAATGGAATTTCATTTTACAAGCATTATAAAAATCACCAATATGAACCAGGCCACCTTTTCTGGATCTCTTTGTTTCTAGTGAATGCTTCTTTTATAAAACACACTTTTTTTTTCTTTTTGTACTTACATTTAATCAACTTTGACAAGAGGGAGAGAAAAAAAGAACATGGATTTAAATTACAGGAGAAAAGTATCTACAAACTTAAACTCATTGACTTTTTAAAGAATCTAGAAATTGGGACTCTGCCCTGGATTTCTGGAATTTCACATTTAATACAACATCTGTCCAAAATACTTTAGTAATATTAAGAGTATTTTAGATGCCAGGTGTGATTATTCTGGCAAAATACATATTTTTGTAATTTGTCAGAACTTTTTCACAGCTTATTTTTATTACATGTATATAGAAAGCCAAATTTGTCAGTGGTGACATCCAGCTATGTGCAACTCCACTGAAGTTGTGGCTTTAGCATAAGGGTGGCCAAACTGGGACTTTTGAGCCATTTGCCACTCCCAGAAAATTGAAATGCAGCCTCTGAAGAAAGAGAAGCCATGGGTAATATGCGCTGACTATTGACTTTGAGGCACACGTATATCACAGGTTGTGTGTCCTGCAACTCTTGGTCACCTCAAGATTTTGGTTTGTATCAAGAAGAATTGGGAAGTTTGGCAAGCTTTCTTTAGTCAATGTTGAATTGGCTTCAGAGGGTACATCCCCATAAGCAGGAACCCACTCTGGCACATGACAAGTTACCCTGGGGGGTAGGGGGTGCTAGCCAGTTTCACCCTGGGGAGAAGTTGGATAAGTGTTAATCTGCTTTCCCACCTATACTTAGGTACCTATTCTGGGCACCTACGTTTGAAGAGTTGCTAATATGTCTACTCCTTATTAAAGGATAAAATCATGTTATATTGCTCCACAATAATTGTGTCACATGTCTACACCTTTCCTTTAAAGATAAAATAAAAATCATCATTTATAGCTCCTTATCCAAGGAGCTTGGTAAACCAACATGCATTTCAGTATGACCAAAAGAATAGCCATGCATTTAAGAACACAGATTGTAACCAGATATGCCAGATGGAAGATGCTTTTCTGCAAAGAACTCTGAAAAAAATTTGGGGTCATGGTGAGTAATCAGTTGGCCACGGTTTTTTGGCTGAACAGACTAACAAAAATATTAATGTATAAAAATGACTCAGTAAGACTGGAGAGAGCTACGACCTTTCTGTTTAGTGCTGGTTTAACTGCTACTGAAATACAATGCCCAGTTCTGATCTACACAATTCCAGAAGGCTGTTGAAGAATTGGAAAGGGGTTTCCGAGAAGAATGATGAGGGTAGTTAGAAGATAGGAAAACATGATTTATAGTGAAAAATTCAGAAAGTTCAGTTTGTTTAGTTGAACAAGAAGGTTAAGGGATGACTTGGTCACAGTCTATGAAAGGCAGACCCTCAAGGGCAAAGGGGAACAATAAAGGCACTTGTGTGGCCAACTGGTTAGAAATACGCACCTCTCTCTTGTCAGGAAGGCTCCTCATACCACTTGGGGTCCAGAGCTGTGAAATCTCTACTGGGTTTAGGTACCAGTGCCCTATCCATGAGAACAGAGGGAGAATCTGCCATGCTACAGAATAACCAAGATTAGAGCATTTGCTTGGGATGTTACAGACTGAGGTTTAAATCTACCATGTAGAAAACACGTCTACACTTTCATCAAAGCACTTTTGCTAGCGCGCATTAAGTTTATTGCCTCTTATAGGAGGTACTACATTTTAACAGGTTAACAGCATTCTAGTGGCTTATGAGGGGCATCCTTGAAGTCCCTTAATACTTCACTTTTGTCTTGTATCCTGCTTTTATTCTCCTGCCATGACTTGGTGTAAATATTGTTTAGATGTTCTTGCAAGGGGAGATTGCCTATTGTACATTTATGTTGAGGTTCACAGCCTCCACGGGCTTTGCCCCCTGTCTTTCTCTAACTAGGCATACCAGCCTAAACCCACCAGGTAGGGTTTGACTCTAAGGCTCTGGCTTCTTAATAATCTCTGGGCCTATGGCTGTCCTTTTGCACTCACTATGGCACCAGGCCTTCTGTCCCCCTGTCACACTGTGCCAAATTGTTGGGTCTTCTGCCTTCTCAGGCTTGACCCTTTCTTATAGCTCGGGCTGCTAGCCAAGATCCACTCACTGGGACCCAGTTTCAAAGTGCTGTAGCCAGCTCTGGGCTATTGTCCCTATATGGCTACACTTACTAGTGCACTGGGTCCTTTGGCCTTTTATGATTGTGCCCCAATGCACTAATGAGGCTTCCTCTTCCCCTTCAGCCTCAACCACAAAGCACTGGTTTACCAGTCAAACACAAACAGTAAGTCCATGGGCTGTAACCACAAAAATAAAATTAAGGAAAGCAGTATGCCAGCTCATGTTTTTCCATGGCTCTGTGCTTCTGCTTCCTGCCGTCTACAATGCCCCTTCTTGTGGGGCTGCCACAGCTTCTCTAGGAGTTGTCAGGAATTCATCGCTTCCGCCGCCAAGCCCCTTTGCCAGTTCAGCCCAGGCTTTTTATAGTTCTGGCCTGCCCCCTTCCTGTCACCTGACTAGCCAGCAGACCTCATCTTTTAACCCCTACCCTGCCAGCAGGCTGTGCCCAGAAATTTCTGGTCTTAAAGGGACCGGCCTGCTTTCTGGTAACAGGGCTAGGGTTCCCTGTTACATACATAAAGGTGCATCAGGCTGCCCTAATGTGCAGTAGCAAAAGCAAATTGGACTAAATGTACTGTACATTAGTGTATTAGCACTGTTTTTGACATGATGCTGTAACACACAGTAGAATAGGCCTACTGCACAGTAAAGTATTCATGTAAACAGGCCCACAGAGGAGTTCCTGGAACCTGCCTCTCCCAGACCTCAAGTGAATCCAGTAACAACCAAGCTACTGTTTTTTTTGATGTGGTGAACTGATTTCTCTCTCCCATCAGAGCTGCTTCACTTTGTATTAAAAAAAATCAAATATTTATTGGAGTAGGCATTTTAACCACTGTCTCCCATAAAACAGGTAATTTACTTACACTCATGTACAGAGTCAGTCTCTGTTTCTGTCTGGGAGGAAACAGACATTCCCTGATGTCTCATTTGTGCTGCCATAACATTTTTATGGCCACACAAATAGTGAGAAATAGACATCCCTACCCATTATTATGCTACAGCAGAGGAAAATTAGTGGTAGTAACAAAACTTTAACTAACTTTAGTTAAAGTTAACTAACTTTAGTGCCACTAACAAAAGGTAGTAATAGACACTACTGTTTTATTGTGGCAGACATCTCTTAGCTCTGTAGTGGGAGAGTATGGGCAGTCGGAGCTTATCATACTTTCCAGCCAACCTAGACAGGTGCTCTGAGGGTTTGAATGCCCCTCGATCCTTCAGAGCACCTGCCTGGCTTTCTCTGCTTAAAGAGAGGTACCCCAGGAAATCTCAGGGCACTTCTCCATAAGCAGGGAAGTTAAGGTTTAGACAAGGGTTTAAATGCAAGGCATTCTCATTAAGTCTCAATGGTCTGCTGTAGGTCTATCATGATGACCTGATGAAGAATGCCTTACTTTTGAAACCTTATTTGACATTATCCCAACTGTGCAGTTGGTCCAATAAAGGATAGAACTCACAAAATACTTGCCTCTTGCATGATTCCCGGACAAACATGGCTACATTTCATCACTCTAGCCATACCTAGAAGAGAAACTTAAGTGACTATAGCATTAAGCAGCAGCTGAGGGCTAGCACTGGGGATCTGATTAGTGTCTAAATGTTGAATTAGGCACCTAGACAAGCATTTTAAATACCAAAGTACATAAACAATAGAGATTTAATTATGGAGACCCATGCACAATTTCCAAGGGTCCAAGGGTATTTCTTACATGGGGAAAGCCCACACAGATCCTAGCGTGGAAACGCAGGAAATGGAGAATCCCTGGTCCCCCATGTTTCCCTGTGAAGAGATTCCTCCCCTGGAATCTCTGATGTTCATCTGGGCAAGGGATAAAAGTGAGGTTTTCTCCAATCACCTACCCCCACCCGCAGAGATCCCAGGAGTGAGCCTGGGTAAGCAGAGAAAGACCTGCTTACCCAAAACCACCCCTTGTTCTTGCACCATCAACACTCAGGACAATGGGCAATGTGTGTTTCATCCAAAGAAGTGGGTCAGCTGGGCCACAACACATTGTGGCATAGCTGATTCACTTCATTTGTCAATATCCATGTTAGTCTCTCTTATCAAACCAAGTGGAACAGCTCCAACAGGAAAGAGACTGTATGTAGGCCTGAACTTTTGACTGACTGTCATGCTGGAATACCAGATTGTTGTCACCCTCTCTCACTTTCCCACCATACCTTAATGGTTTGATTCTCTTGGAGAGGTTGGATGACTCTTCAGGCGAAGATCCTGATTGTCTGTCAGGGTCACAGTTCTGGAGGGCTCCACCTCCCCTACACTATGACCCTTTCTGCTTAGGTCTGTGATGGAAAATCCCTGTTAGTCTGGAATGGGGATGCCTGTCAGGCTCTGGACTCCTCTGGGTTGTTTAGTCTGTTACTCACCGGTTGTTGTTTCTTCTCTTGCTTGAATGCCTTCCCTCCTGAAACTTAGAAATTCATTTAACTGGTCCTTAGATTAACGTAGTTATTATTCCTCCAACCTTCCTTCCGCCTTACTTCAGGCTTTACAAAATTAATGCCCTCTGAGGTGCTGAAGTAAAGGCTGCAAGGTCATTCCTAATGACAAATCAATCCCCTCTGTGCTTCTTCTTCCCAGCTGTAATTCATTCACACTAATAAAGTAAATTACAGCAAATTTCTTAATCACAGACTCAGATTCATTCAAAATTCATAAAATAATCACTCTTTCTTCTGGTACTGTATCATAATTCAGTTAGGCTGCATAAATTAATTCCACACTCTTCTTCCTCTTCTCCTTGGGCTTACTGGGCAAATTCCTCCTTTGCCTCCTCCTGCCTCAGTTTGACACTAAATCCCATCACTCTCATTAGGGTCTATCCTTCCTACACTCTACCAGTCTCCTCCAGCTGTCCTGGGGAATGTCTCCCACCTTGCCCATTTCTAGAGTGGCTGGAGCAACCCACACTGCCCCACCATCCGTTTTACTTACCTTTCCCAGAGGTGGCTCTGAGCTTTGTTTGGGGCTTGCTAGGGCCTCAGTGACTCCTACCGGTTTGGTTACCTGGATCTTCCTCCTCCCTGATCTGCACACCTTCTGGATCTGGTGTGTTCCTCCCATTCCAGGGAATGCCAAATGCTGACCCCCATCTGGCATCTTCTTTCAACAGTTTGGTCTCCTTCTGGGCCAATCAGAGCAGGCACGTGTTCCTGTGCCTCTGGGACCTGCCCGTCTCCCAGGTTCCACCCTGGGCCCTCTTTCCTGGTGCACCAGAGACATCCCACTCCCTTGGACCTGCTCTGGTAAGTCCCTTGCCAGCTTGGCCAGTACTGCACGTCCATAACAGGGGCTTGACTCCAGCCCCTGCTACAGAGACCCAGCTTAAAATACTGTAGAGTAATAGTTCCCAAACTGACAGACTGTGCACCACCAATTTAAAACGATGCAACCTTAAGTACCACCAGCAATTTTTCAATTCAACCTTAAGCATCAGCAGCAAGTTTTTGTTATATAAAGTAAATAAATCTGTTAACATGTGTCACTAACAGGTTGTCTGAGTACCATCAGTGGTACCTGTACCATAGAAACAGCTGCTGTAGAATATGGTGATCAGGACACTCACCTAGCATGCGGGGAAATCCAGTTTCAAATCATTGTTGTGCATCAGCAGCAGTTTGTACCTCAGTTTTCTGCATCTCAACTGAATGCCTTAGTCACTGGACTTTCCAGGCAATCTGTCTTTGCCCTAATTAATAATTATTCATACAGTATGTCATGAATACAAATGCACTTAATCTGTACCAGATTTGAAGCTTTTTTAAAGTCAAGATATATGACATCAATCTCCTCTCCCTTGTCCAGGTGATTGGTCACTTGGTCATAAAAGGAAATAAGACTGGTTAAGAAAGACCTACCCACAACAAACCTGTGCTAGCTATCCCTCAGGATGTTGCCATTAGCCAGTCTGTTAAGAATGGTCTCTTTGATAATCTTTTTTAAGACCTTCTCTGGGATAGAGGTCAAGCTGATGGGCCTGTAGTTTGCCGGATCCACTTTCCTCCCTTTCTTGAAGATAGGCACCACGCATTGGCCTTCTTCCAATCTTTGGGCACTTCACCAGAGCACTAGGAGTTCTCAAAGATCTGTGCCAGGGGCTGTGCTATGATGCTTGCCAGCTCCTTGAGTACCTTGGGGTGTAAACCGTCAGAGCCAGCTCACTTGAAGGTATCCAGCCTCTCAAGATGTTCCTTCACATGGTCAGCATTGATGGAGAGTAAGGGATCTCCCTCACCCAGGCCTTCCCATCCTGTAATGGGCAGGGGCATCCCTTGGGACTGGTGAAAGACCCATTTAGCAAGTTGCAAAGTACCCATTTAGCAAGTTGGCTTTTTCCTGGGTGTTGGTTGTCAACTGTCCCATCTGATTTAGCAGGGGTCCAATGTTACCCTTGCTTTTTCTCCAGCTCCCCACATATCTAAAAAAGGACTTTTTATTGTCCTTGACACTTTTAGCTAGTTGGAGTTCTGTTGCAGCTTTGGCTTTCCTGTTTCACTCCTTGCAGGTCTGGACCATTGCAGAATATTCCTCCTTGGAGGTGGATCCAGTCCTCCTTTGTATGCCTTTCTTTTTTGACTCAGGGGGTCTGCTACTTCCCTGCAGTCAAGGAGGCTGCTGTGCCCTTTTGCTGCCTTTCCTCCAAGACAGAATAGACTTAGCTTGTGCAACCAAGATCGCTCCCTTGAGGAGCAACCACTCATCCTGAATTCCCCTCCCCTTTGGGTCATGGTCCCTTAGGGCTTCACTGACAAACCTCCTGAGCTTGTCAAAGTCAGCTTTCCTGAAGTTGAGGACTTCTGTTTTGCTGACTGACTTGCTAGCCTTATGGCGGATGGTGAAGGTGATCAGCTCGTGGTCACAGTAACCCAGCTTCCCATCAATCATTAGGTCGCTGATTAAGTCTTCCCCCATTGCCAGTACCAGGTTGAGCAGTGCTTTACCTCTCGTCAGCCCCTAGACGAGTCAGATAGAGCTCTTGAGTCAGACAGAGCTCATCCACACACGAAAGAAAGTTTTGGGACCGTTCGGATTTGGCCGAGCGCTCTTCCCATGAGATGTCTGGGTAGTTGAAGTCTCTCATGACAACCATGCAGTGGGAGTGTGCAACCTCAGCCAGTTCCCTGAGGAACTCCTGTTCAAGCTCCTGTTCAAACTCCTGTTCAAACTCCTGTTCAAGCTCTTGATCCTGGGTGGGAGGCCTGTAGTAGACTCCCACCATTGTGCCCCCTGTGCTGTGTTCCCCACAGATTTTAACCCAGAGGGTCCCATGTTGTCCGCCCTGGGCGCCAATGTCAACTTGCAGGGACACACAGCTCTCCTTGACATAGAGAGCTACAGCCCTGCCCCTTTTGGCCACTCAATCTCTCCTGTACAGGATATAGCTGTCTATACCCATGGCCCAGTCATGGGTGGAGTCCCACCAGGTCTCTATTATCCCTATGACATCATAACTATTTGTGTTAAGCAGGAGGGCAAGTTCCTCCTGTTTATTCCCCAAGCTCCTGGCATTTGTGTACAGGCAGACAAGTGTCTCCTTAGGGGCCCTTGCCTTGCCTACAGATTGTTCCAGGGCTGGGCAGGGGTGGGCTCCCTTAAGTGTCTTGGCCTGCTGGCTTTGCAAAGGTTCCTCAGCAGGCCAGCAGTGGCAGTAGTCTCCCCATCCCTTGGTGGGCTTAGTTTAAAGCCCAGCAGAGCACAACAGCCAGTTTGACTGTGAAGAGCCTCCTCCCCAAACGAGAGAAGTGGAGGCCATCCTTTCCCAGCAGATCACTGCCCCTCTCATCAAAAAGTGAACTGTGGTCATGGAAGCCAAAGCTTTCACGATGACACCAGCACTGCAGTCTTTGGTTCACTTCCTTGATCCTCCTCTCCCTCCTCAGCCTGTAGCCCGAAACTAGGAGGATCAAGGAAAACACCACCTGCACCCACAACCCCTTAAGCCCCACTTTCAAATCTCTGTAGCGCTTCATGACCCAGCTGGGATTTCTCTGAGCTGTGTCATTTGTGCCAACATGGATAAGGAGCATAGGGTAGTGGTCAGTAGAGGAGCTCAGGGATCCTCTCCATAATGTCTCAGTTACGGGCTCCCGGGAAGCAGCAGACTTCCTGGGCTAAGAGGTCAGGGCAGCAGATTGTCACATCAGTCCCCCTCAGGATGAAATCTCCCATGATAAACACTTCATGTTTTGTCTTAGGGAGAGCAGGGACAGTAGCTACAGTTAAGCCTGTGTTGTCTACAGGAGCTGGCAGCTTAGCAGGCCCAGCTGGAGCTGCGGGAGGTTCATACCTGTTGCAAAGCTTCAGTGGGGTGGGGACTTGATCACCTTGGTCCAACTCTTTGGCTGGACAGAATGGGAGGTCCCTGAGTCCCCCATTGTGCTGGAAGGTGATCTTGGTCTACCCTACACCTCCTGGGAGTGAAGGGCTTGCAGTAGGAGTCTATCTCCGGCTCACCATCCCTGATGGTACGCAGTCTCTGTGGCCTGGAGCTCCTCTAGCTAGCGCACCAGAGACCCCAAAAGGGAACAGACCTCACAAGGGGAGGCGGCCATACTCCCAGACCCCAGAGCCTGAAAAAGTGTCAGGCAGCCCCCGCAGCCAAGAGCCAGAGGCTCCATCTGTGTGGAGGCTAGAACCATGGGTCCCGTCTGTTTGCATGGCATGTTCGCGAGGTTCCAGTTGCGTGGCTCCCTGCAGGGCCTGGGTGAAGTAGGAGCCGGGACAAAGCAAGACCCTCCTTGGCTCCACTCAACCACCTCCTCACAGCTGTCTGAGGTTAACTCCATCTCACCATGGGCCTCACTTACCTCCAGCTGTGCTGGGGGTCAGCAGGGTGCTCTGCGGCTGCTGAGGGTTACTGGGGAAGCTTCAGGGAGCAGGGTCGCAGTGGGCTTGCATCTGTGTGTCTCTCACTGTTCCTGGAGCCCAACTAGGTTTTTTTCCTTTAGCGGGCCCTTTTTAATTGTGCGCATGCACAGTGGGCCTGCTGCCAGAGCCGCACTGCTCCCAGGTTAGGGGGGACCTGACTTGGGATTTAAGGGCCCTGCCCCACCAGAGAGAGACTGGTAGGTACGTTTTCCCCATCACCTACTCTCTCTCTGGGGGGCTGGGCCAAGTAGGAGCTGGGGCGGAAAGAGACCCTCCTCGGCTCCATTCAGCCGCCTCTTCACAGCTGTCTGGGGTTAACCCCCTCCCACCAGGGGCCCCGCTTACCTCCAGCTGTGTTGGAGGTCAGCGGAGTGCTCTGTGGCTGCTGGCTGTGGCTGTGGGGGAGCATCAGAGAGCGGGGGCACAGTGAGCATGCAGCCATGCATCTCTCGCCACTCCTGCAGCCTGATGAAGCAGTGGGGTCTGACACACCTCTCTCCACCAAAGCAGTGCAGTCCCTCAAGGCTCTGTTCTTGGGCCTATACTATTCAACATCTTCATTAATGATGTGGCATTGGAGTCAGAAATGGACAGGCCAAGTACGCTGACAACACCAAACTTTGGGGTAAAGCATCCACACCTGAGGACAGGAGGGTGATCCAGGCTGACATTGACAGGCTCAGGAAATGGGTTTAACACTGAGAAATGCAAGGTTCTCCACCTTGGGAAGAAAAACCCACAGCATGCTTATAGGTTTGGCAGTGCTATGCTGCCTAGCACTACAGATGAAAGGGACTTGGAGGTCATGATTAACCACAAGATGAACATGAGCCATCAGTGTGATGCTGCAGCAGTAAAGTGAGCAAAATGCTGGCTTGCATCCACAGATGCTTCTCAAGCAAATGCCAGAACATCATTCTCCCATTGTATTCAGCCTTGGTGAGGCCACAGCTGGAGTACTGTGTCCAGTTTTGGGATCCACAATTCAAAACGGATGTAGAGAAGCTTGAGAGAGTGCAGAGGAGAGCCATGCGCATGATCAGAGGTCAGGAAAACAAACCTTATGATGAGAGGCTGAGTGAGAGCTATAGGACTCTTCAGCTTGGAAAAGCACAAGCTTAGGAGTGATCTGATGGCTGCTTAAAAGTTTGTAAGGGGTGTTCACCAGGATCCGAGGGAACATCTGTTCACCAGGACACCCCAAGCAATGACAAGGTCAAATGGGCACAAATTCCTCCAGGACCGTTTCTGGATGGACATAATGAAGAACTTCTTTACTGTCCGACCCCACAAGGTCTGGAATAGACTCCTGCCAGAGGTGGTTCAAGCACCTACTTTGACTGCCTTCAAGAGAAATTTGGA
Source organism: Caiman crocodilus (assembly GCA_030014935.1). NCBI lineage: Eukaryota > Metazoa > Chordata > Crocodylia > Alligatoridae > Caiman > Caiman crocodilus. The sequence continues at coordinate 24,085,748 of JAGPOW010000290.1, forward strand.
TGTTTATCTTGCTGGGATCCTATGACCCCTGCTGACTTCCTGCCCCTGGGGCATGGGACTGGACTTGAAGTTCTGAGGTCCCTTCCAGCCCTAATGTCTATGAAATCTATGAAATACAATACAAAATCATTATACAAAGGATATTAAATTATACAGTGTCTGCTGTTTGGATTGTTCTCTTTAGCTAGCTAGTCTAAACTTTTAGGTCCTTCAGGTTCTGCTTCCTGACAAAAGACAGAGAAAGACCTACCTTAGAATAAGTAATCACCAGCTGGGTTTCAGTCCCCTGGTACACTGGAGATTAACAGATCTTCCACATTGCAAGTAAATGCTCTAACCACTAGGATGTTTTTGGGTAGGCTCTTTGCACCTTCTCTAGACATCCTAGGGCAGTACGTAAAGGAGTAGGCACCATTGGTAAAATGGGGAATGATTATTTTGGGAATTACCGTGCCATGACTCTGAAACTTGATCTAAGGTCCTGAGTTGTAGGTCAGAATTAAAGCTTATCTGGCTTTATACATATTAAAACAGTGGTAACTTAGGTGCCTAGTAAAAAGAGAAGGATTCTTGCAGGTGATATATTTTACTGGATCAGCTTCATGGCTGAGATAAAGTTAGACAAGGGTTTGAATGCAATGCATTCTTCAGCAGGTCACAGTGACCTGTCGTAGGGCCAGCATGATGACCTGATGAAGAATGCCTCACTTCTGAAACCTTGTTTAACATTATCCCAACTATATAGTCGGTCCAATAAAAGATATCACCCACAAAACACTTGCCTCTTGCATGATTCCTGGACCGTGATGGTTACATCATCAGTCCAGCAGTGCCTAGAAAAGAAACTTAAGTGATTATAGCATTAAGCAGCAGCTGAGGGCTAGCCCTGAGGATCTGAGTAGTGCCTAAATGGTGAACTAGGCACCTAGACAAGCATTTTAAATACCAAAGTACTTAAACAATAGAGCAAGATTTAATAATAGAGGCTCAGGTGATAAAGGTATAGCAGATAAAGGTATAGCAAGTTCTGGTGGCTAGAAGTTAAAGCCAAACAACCTAAGATTAGAAATGGGGCCCAAAATAGAATGATTATCCATTGCAAGAACAATTTGACAAAGACTGTGGTGGATTTGCCATCACTGAAAATATTTAAATAAAATATTTAAATCAAAACTGAGTGCTTTTCTAAAAGGAAGGCTCTATTTCAAGCAAGAGTTAACTCTGGGAACTCCAATAGAGGTCTGACAAGATGATTATCTTTTCTGTCTTGATAATATATGATGGCATACTTACGGGTTCAGCTTACCAGTGAGTCAAGGAAGCATAGCTGCTTTCCTGCCCTCCAGGCTTGTCTGGGTGAAAGGAAAGAAGCTACATGTCTGCCCCCCATCAACAGAAGCAGAAGACAGGGCAGGGTAGCACCTTAGCAACTCACTGGTTCAGAGGCACGAGCTTTTGTAGATGACAGTCCACTGTAGCTGTTTTCTTTTTTCCTGTGTGGAGCTATAAAATACCAGTTGATTTTTGGCTTCTGAGGATGGAGCTTCAAATTATATAAAAATAATACTTTTACCTTTTGTCACTTTTTTAATCACTCAGCAAACAGCTTTCATTTGTTCAGCAGAACTCTTTCTGCCTTTTATATTAAGGTCAGCAGGAAACTACCAACATTGTCAAAACTGAACAAAAAAAGAATGAGTACCCATAGACCTTTCAAAATCTTCCCATCCTGTGTGAAATCTCCACTTCCCTGCTAAACTCATTGGACCTTTGCTTTTGACATAAATGGAACAAGATTTCCCACCTAAATGCCATCTGGCTATTAAAGGAAGCTATCCTGTTTTGTTTTAATTGTAGTAATGTCCAAAGACCAAAGGTAGCATAGGAGCCCCATTGCACTTGGCATTGCACCAATATATAGAAAGAAACAGCCAGTGCCCGAAATAGTTTAAACTAGAATAATCAGGATGATAGGCACATGTGATGTATCAGTTCCATATTGTTGTTTGTATATTTTCATTTCTCTTTGTGATTTGGTTTATTTACCACACAAACCTTGGGTTTATAGAGTAAATTAAGGGATAGAGGTGAAAAAGAGGATGGAAGTGAATTAAGAAAGGGGGAGTATATAATGCAGAGTGAAGTTGAAGAAGAGTTAGAAAAAGTTTATTTCATGTAGAGAAGATGTTCATTTCCTAGCCATGTCAGTCAGGTGGGTACCTCAGTGCTCTCCCCTTCCCATTTTCTTATTCTTTTCACTACAATGAGTTATTATTTTCTTGCTGCATAGGAAAATATTCTGCTCCATGTTACTTCACAGGGCTGAATGAGGGACACCTATATTGTTGTGAGAAATTTAGTCCAGATTTGAATTGCAGTTTTACTATAATTGATTTTATTCTGATAAAATTTAAATGCAGTTTAGCCTTTTCTTTCCCCAATTGTGCATCGATACACATTGTGGCCAATGTGGTTCCCATCTTTAAGAAGGGGAGGAAGGAGGACCCGGAGAACTACAGGCCAGTCAGTCTCACCTCGGTCCCGGGAAAGATATTTGA
>JAGPOW010000290.1:24088405-24110214 GCA_030014935.1 Caiman crocodilus
AAGAGTAGATTAGATAGGTACTTGGCTGGGGTCCTGTGACCCTGGCACTCGTTTCCTGCCATTGTCGGGGGGTCAGACTAGATGGCCTGCTCTAGGCCCCTTCTGACCCTAGGTACTATGATACTATGATAAAAAGGCTAAAACTTGTTGAGACCTGATGAAAATGCTGAAGCAGAAGCTAGGAATAGAATATATTTGTGGAAGGCATATGTTGATATATGAGAAACAAGGATTTTTGTGGGTGATTTTATAGGGTTGCAGTCAGGTGCCCTAGGTACAGGGGCAGCATTGACTTCTGATTGTTGTTTTAACTGTGATTGCGATTGTGATCATATGGCTGCCCGCAGCAGGTGCTTTTTTTTTTTTTTTTGTCTGCTCCCCAAATCAGAGCCTGCAGGAGTTGCCCCATTCATCCTTCCCTAGCTATGCCACTGACTACAACTGAAGGCTGATATTTCAATCTTCCTAACAAAGAACTCTAATAGGCTTTTGTTCTTCTGGAAGAACATCTAATTTTTGTTTTAAAGAAAAGAAAAAAATGTAAGAGCTATTTATTGATGGAGCTTTCCACAATAACCTAAAACCTTGACTATTCTTTCTAGGATAACCAAGCAGATGCTCCAGATTGTGTAAGTTCCCCCCACTGGTCCCAAGGTGGGAGGAAACTATTTCTGCTGTGTCATCAAACTGGGCAGACACTAAAATAGACATGAGATTGAGGCACCATGACTAGTCTACTACTTGATGAGGACCTGACATGTATTATGTGCCAGGAATAAACCTTTATTGTCTGGTCCAATGTTTAAGTGGGTACACTTTAATGCACATTAAAGCATCACTAAAAATTTGTGCTATTTAGTTAATGTGCATTAAAATAGACCACCATCATTTTCAAGTGCAGGGACACTGATATAGGAGATGCAGCAGTGCTTTAATTAAAGCAGCTCTTTGAGCTGCTCTAATTAAAGTGCACACACCCTCATTCCCACATCCTCTTTAGCCACATGCTAAATGTGCCACATACTCTTTAGTTAATGTGCATTAAGACAATCTAATGTGCATTTTTTTTGTCACAATGGAGGTACTAGATTTAATATACATCAACTGAAATGTGTTAATACACATGTAGATGAGTTAAATATTCCAAGAAAAAAGCAGTTCAAAGTTCAAAAAAATGTTATTCCTGTTTTAATCAAGACATGTCTTTATATATTCTTTTCTTTATTTTTTATTACTATATATTCTGGGAACAGCACCTTCCATGGATCCATGAATGTAAGTCAGTATTTTCTTCTAGTTTAGAAAGTAATATAATTTGAAATCTGCTATTATGTATCATGTGTAACTATAACCTCTGTGCTGTCTTTTCTGATTTACTGTGGAAAAGCAGAGCAAATAAAGGGTAGCCGCAACAGTAGGCAATAAGAGATTTAAGAAGGAAATAAAGTGAAGTCATTACAAGCACTTGCATATATACATATTAAGCATGCACTGCCTGCATTAGGCAACTTCCCATGGCAAGGTTCTATGACCAAAATGGACCCCTAGGATCCATGGATCCTTGAGGCTTCCTGGGCGTCTTTATGTATGCTCTGGGGCAGGGGGGACGGCATGTTTTAATTAGAGCGGTTATCAGGAGCTGCTCTAACTAAACTGCCCACAGCATCTTGTGTATTTAGTGTCCCATGCTTCAAAATGGCAGCAGAGGTGCTTTAACTAAAGTTAGTTCAATGAGTTTTAGTTAGAGCATCCCTGCAACCATTTTGAAGCATAGCAATGCTGAATACACAAGACACTGAGACTGCTGGAGTATGCTAATTAGCACACTCCAGAAAACTGAATCAAGTCTTCAGTTGGGTATGCAATTAGCAACACATGCTGATTAGCATGTGTTGGAGCAGGCATCAGGCATGTGTATAGATAGATGCCCCTTGATACTCATGTTTGATGAGCTAGTAAACCCATGGAAGACCACTGGCTGAGGTTTTAGACTGAGCAGAAGCTGCCTTTTCCTTATATTTTCTTAATACAAGCTTAATGCAAAGTAATTCTTTCTAGTTTCAGCCTCAGATTTGTCTTGATTACCTCCTATATTAAATTTGGAAATTTGATCATTTGATCAACCCATCAAACTATTGTTTCAGATCATAACCCTACTTTGATTATTGAATCATTCCATCTTCAGTGAAATTGTAATACCTTACTTCACTACATGCTTACTTAAGTGTCTGATTGCCTATTTACTCTTATTAAAATTCAGAACTAGTTTTTTTCTGTCAAGTTGCAATGAGTCACAAACATAAGGTTACCTCAGAGTAAGAAGTTTGCAAGCTTGACTGTGGTTCCAAATGTATACCAGAGGGTTACATCCAGCAAAGAAGGTAAACACCTGCAAGTTGGACACTGCAACACCTAACCTTTAGGTACTTGATATCCAAGTACCATAAACAGCAAAGGTGTCAAACTCATCTGGCCCTGCCAGCTGGATGAGGGGCACGGGGCTGGTCTGTGGGCCAGATTAGGTCCAGAAACTGGCCTACATAGCAGGTCCAATCCACAGGGCTGATCCAGTTCAGGCATCACATGCAGCCTGTGCTTTGGACCATCTACATACATTGCTCGGAGCATGCATGCTGGCTATAGGCCAGAGGTGCGCCACATACAACCCACGGGCTATATTCAGCCTGCCAGGGAATTTTAATCCAGCCCATGGCAGGTTCCTTGACCCCACCCAGCCAAGGTGTGAGGAGCAGCCTGAACCATGGCATGTGCAGGCATTCCTCCCACCCCAAGTGCAGAGTCCTCCCACCCCAGATGGAGTTGGACTCCACTTCCTTGCAGCCCTGGAGGTGGCAGCAGTTCCTTCTAGTGGCTGCTGCTAGTGTCAGAACTGCTGCTGGACCTGCTCCCACTGCCCTGCACCCACAATCGGGGGTGCTGCATGGAATAGGCAAGCAGGATCTCCTGGGACCCACATGGGCAGGGTGGTGGGATGGGGCCACAGGAAGGCAGGGAATGATATCTGGGAGCAGGACAGGTGGGCAGTGCCAGAGTCAGGGTCTTGGGGCAATGACAGCACAGGGCCAGGGTCCAGAGCAGAGACATAATCTGCTGCCCACATACCCCTATGATTGGCACCAGTTCCATGGGCAGGGGCTTGTCAGGAGTTGACCATGGCATGTCTTGGGCCCTCGCCCTACACTGTCATTGGGCCAGGATCTCAGCCCTGGCCTTGGTCCTAGCCTCCTGTCCCACTCCCAGACATCCCACCTTGCCTACCTGTGGCCCCATCCTCTCTGCTCAGCCAAGTGCACTGTGCCCACAGGGGTCACAGGCTGGTGTGCATAGAGACCCCAAGGCCAGGATCACTAGACAGTGAAAATACAGGTCAGATGCACTTAAGGAGTTTTGGTGAGCTGTTGCAGGCAAAGGGGTGGGGGAAGGGAGGGTGCTGACCTGACCCATAGCACCTCACCAAAACTCCCTAATTGGCCTTCCAGCCCAAATGATTGCCTAACCTTGTTCTAGCCTCATGGGTTGCATGTAGCATGTCCCAGCACCACACACAGCACATAGCATGTAGGGCCAGTCCAGAGCACAACCTACATACAGCATGTAGGGCCAATCTGGGATGTGCACTACACATGATACTGCACTGAACTGACCCTGCATGCTGGATCCAGCATAAGCAGGTAGTCACTGAGCCCGATCCAGACCATCCCCAAATAGCGTTCAGGGCCAATCTGGTACAGGTATCACATACCCTAGACTGACCCTGTGCTATGAACAACACACATCAGACCAGCAGGACCAGGGACAATGCATGCTGCTTGCAGCACACAGGGCCAGTCAAGACCCACAGCCAGCCTACAGACTAGGTGATAGGGCTCCATGAGTCATATCCAGTCTGTGGGCTATATCTTTGTTACCCCTGAAAAATGCATTTGGAAAGAGGCTTTCAGTGGTAATCCAACAAAATCTGCATGTTGAATGGAGGCTTTCCTAGAACAAGCTAATAGAAGTATCTCTCAAACCAGACCCTTTCCTGAGCAGAGGGGTGTGAACTCAAAGGATTCAGTGAGCCATTTCCACTCGCTCAGAATTCAGAGGCCAGAATCTTTTCTTAAAAGCTGGCATCTTCATCCATGCTTTTGAAGAATAAAGGTCTCCTTGGTGAGAAATGCCTTTTAGATTGCTGCTGAGTGATTACTGATCCAAAAGTGGAAGGTCCAGTTTCAATGCCCTCAGTCACAAATCCCTTCCCTGTGGGTGGTGACAAACTACCTGTGGGTGATAGATTTAAGTCCATTCTTCAGGCTTCAGGTTTCCCACTTTTAAATGAGTACTGTGACCACAAAACTGGTATCAAAGGTGAATGTCCATCAGGTCAGGCACCTAATTTCTGCATCCAACTTGTACATCACACCAGTACTGAAATATTCCAGTTTAGACTGTGATGGGAACGTGAAGACCCCTAAAAGCCAAAGTCAAGCAGGGTTCTACAGCAGCTTTGCTCCTCTAATGTTGGGGGAAACTGAGCAGGGTTTTCTTAAGATCAATATTTTGAAGATAGGCATCTCAATTTTATTTAGGGCCTGTTTTAGATTTCACAGTCTTTTAGTAGAACAAGCCATAAGTCATCCAGAGCATAGCATACCTGCAGTATCATACATAGGGTATTAAGTATATACTCTATAATGCTGCACAGATATATCTGACATGCCAACTTCATCCACCACTATTTCGTTAAGGCAGAAACAGAGCATCAGGCTGTTAATGGAAAAGTTGCCTGGGTTAGTTAGTTATTCTAATGGTTTAGAACAGGGGTGTTCAACTTCTAGCCCTCAAAGATATGTCATCTACCTTGCAGGGCTCCACCCAGGTCCCAAAATTCACCCTTGTGGGCTGGATAGTGTGGCTCTGCATGCTAAATCAGGCATCCAAGGTGGCCTGGGGACCAAGGGCCTGACACTGGTGTTACGGACACCAGGGCCTGATCCTAACACAAGAGAAGCAGTGTGGGACATCAGAGCCTGATCCTGGCATTTGTGGGTGGCGCAGGGCCCAATTGCAGTGCACAGGGCAAATCTACATTGCAGGCCCAGCTACACACAGCCAAAAGGTTGGTTTATGGCAACATAGGACTTACAAGTCTTTTGGGAAACAGTTCACCCAAACTCTATTGGAGATGATCTGCCCTGCTATTTTTTGTTTTTCAAATTTCAATCCAAGAGAACAGTTGTTAAAGACTCTGCAGTCTACAGATGATGACTCAAGGCAGTAGAAAGCAAGATCAAGTGTGAAGGATGGGATAAGAAAAAAACCCCAAAAGATTCAAGTCTGCATGCAGCTGTTCTATACTGTTTTGTGCATATTTTATGCACATTAAAAATAAGCTACTTTTCACTGAAAGTTGTGCAATTTCATTCAAGCAAGTAGTCTTCTAAAATAACTGATACACATGTTCTGAAAAAGGTATTTTTAGACTGAGCAGCTTGGGTCACAGTCTCACTAATCACCTAGAACTATGGAGGTTGTATTTTTAAAAAGTACTATATTTTTCATGCAAAAGTTCCCCTCCCTCTCCTTCCAGTACCCATACAGAAAACAGGAGTTAACATTATCTTAACCAAGAACCTGTCTTTGTCTTGCAGTTCTCTTTCCAAAACCAGCAGTGTTACATCAGCTCGCATGTAATCAAGTTTAATGTAATATTTCCCCTCCCCCCATGGCAAATATTGCAATATTCCCCCCCATTAGACTCCTAATTGAATTTATGCAGCATACTAAAATTCACTGCTGTGCATAAGGATCCAAGAGTAAAATATGCTAGAAACTCAGGGCCATATCTAGAAAAGGATTTAGACATCTAAAAATATTTTCTTCAATGATGTTTTAGGTAATTAAGAAAAAGACAGGTGCTTGAATTCATTCATTTTTGGCTGAGGCCATACTAACACATGAATGTGAAACTTGTTAAATTTATTTTCATATTTCAAGCTAAAATACACAGCAGTGACAAGTTAAAATCTTGACTTTTAACAATCTAGTTTTGCTTTTAAATAGATTTTAAAAATGAAATAACCCGATAAAGTGTTTGTATTACTCTTATGAAGAGAAATGAAGTGTGTCCTTTTGAATCCTTATCTACATTACCAATATTTCCCAGCAACAACAGACCACTTTGTCACCTTGAGATACCTCCTCAAGAACAGGCATGCAGAGACCCCTGTAAAATGAAGTATTACTTATGTATTTCAATTTATTTTCTACCCCGACTATCATATCTATAAATATTAGATGCAAAGCCTTTTCTTCATAATATGCAAAGCTCCCAGCAACTTTTCTCCTTTGTTTGTCAAAGTCTTTCCTTTTAGCTATCAATGGATAAGCTTGAGCCTCTTGCAGAGCTCTGCCCAAAACTGCTTATTTTTTGTTTAGCCATTTTGTAAGGTTGCTGGCTGATGCCAGATTTCAAGCCCTGAGCCAAAACAACCTGGCTCTAGTCTGACACAGGCTGGGTAGCTTATGTAATACATTAGTGGCAGGGGGCTTTTCCTATGCCTATGCTGAGGCCAGGTACCTGGGAGCTGTGCCTGCACTGCTCCCAGCCCCCTGCTCTCTGGCTGGGTGCAAGCAAGTTCTAGCCAGTGGCTGCCCACACCAGGGCCAGTCAGCTGGAAAGATGCATTCACACTTCTGCCGTTTCTCCCTGCATCTGTCCCAACCTCCCCCACTACAAACTAGCAGCTGGAAGCTGTAGTCCACACTGCAACCTTGGGGATGGAAAAGTGGCTCCATGGACCAGATCCAGCTCACAGGTTATGTTGCAAACCTGTGATTTAAAATGACAAGGACACCACTCCCTGCACTGAACAGGGATTTGTAGACCTATACAAATAGTAGACCTATACTTTCTGTGCATGGCCTTGGTAAAATTATACAAGCAGATACTTACATTTAAGAACAAAAGTTAGGACTTGAGTGAAAATCCTAAGTGCAAAGAAGCTGAAATCCACTTGTTACTCACTAGATTTAATTGGACAGGTAACATATGCTCTGGCACCCTACCTGATCTCTCTTGCACAATACAAACTACAAGCCACATACACCTAAGGTACATTAGCTAATGATTGCTGACTTGCCTAAGGGCGTTTTCAGTTATTTGATAGTAGAATGACTGCAAGACTACTCACCTCCTGATAGAATCCTGTTTATAACAAGATTGTTAATGAGCTGAAGTGACTCATAAGAATTTCCATCTTTACAAAACTCCTGATTTGACTCCCACATGGAACTACATACTATAAGACAGCCATGACAGATCATACTACCCTGGTGGGAAGCTAGCTTTTTTGGCAGGTGAACCACACATTATGCCTTGCACCCTCTCAGAGGGCTACTCCAATTCCCTTCCCAATCAGCCACATCACACACATAGGCTGCCCACGCCATTTGTGCTGCAGTTAGCCACCCCACTGTATCCTATTTTGATAAACTTTGTATTAGATAGTACCAGTAATGTTCCATTATGTCACATTTCAAGAGAAACAAAAAATGAGAAATCCTCTTCATATACATGGTTTACAATACTAGTAAAACAAAAGTATTAGTTTAGAAAGGCAAACTACAGGTTGCATTTTTTGTTATGGAATACTACCTGTAATTCATCATAATTTTCTTTTGTCAGGAGCCATTCAACATATTGTCTCAAATTCAGAGACTAGTAAGACAGAGTTAAGTTTGCCTTAGAAGAAAAAAAAAAAACAAAAAAAAAAACAAAAAAAAACTTAAATACTTAGTGACACAGGCATTCAGAAGCTCTACAGGCTTTTAAAACTGCAATAAAAACTTCATAGATGTCAAAATATAGCAATATAATGAAACAAGCAATTAGACAAGCTTAGATTTAAAGTAAGGTTTTGTAGTTACAGAAGAAAGTCCTTAGAGCTAAAAAAGTGAATATAAGCAGCCACATTATACTCAGAGTTGTGAGCTTGTAACTGAATGTATATTTAAACTTCTGAAGAGGTAATACAGCTTTAAGGTATGTGGTAACCAAAGCTACAAGAAGTGCAAAGCTGCCTGCAAAGCACCCAGTGGTCCCATTACAGTTGAAGTAAAGAGCTAGATGGCTTCTTTCCACATTCTCTAGAAAACTGGGAATAGGTTCACAAAAAAATTGCTTTTTCCTGCATCTTCTGAACTGTTGCCACCCCTCACCCAATGATTTATAATGACTGTATTGATACATGTTAGCAAGAAAAAAAAAAAAAAAAGTGAGGCACTGCAAGCTCTTCTTGCAACTAAACAATTAAAAAGACAAAAAAACAAAAACTCAACTGTTTGGGATAGTACAAAGTGTTTGTGAAATTAGAAGTGGATGAGTGGTTTGAAAAGTTTCCCAAAGGAAATGAATGACAGTGATTCAGCCAGATGAGCTAGTACAAGCAGCACAATACATGGCTAGGTATTTACTATCACAGAATAAAAATTTAGTTTATTACTAAGACAAATTAAAAAAAAAAAAAAAAAGCAACATTGCTAAAAATTAGTACATTTTAAGTTTGTAATAACAATTTCCCCAAATACAGATTTACTTAAAGAAGAGAAGCTGAAAATAAGTTATTTTAGTTATCTTCACTTCTAGTGATTCCATCCAGTTTCAGAATGAAACTGTGATCTTTACTATCATGATAAAACTTGAGTAAATAGTTTAAAATGTATATACAATACATTCACAAGAACCTTTACAACTGAAAGCAGAGAGCAAAATTATCGTGTCCCTGCTCTTTCATGGCTTTAAAAGGGGTTTTAAGTTCACCTTCCAGTGAGATTTTCAGGAAATCTGCTTATTTGGCTTACACAGTAAGCTATACTTGTGCATTGTGTGCTGGATAAGGATGCATTTTAAAACATTACACAAGGTTGTTACATTTTTCTCTTTACACAACGCTGATCAGTAATGTTTGCTTTTATAAATACAAATTAATACTATATGTTCCATGTACAGATGCTGGTTGGTTCTGCTAGCCAGCCATCCACAAGATAAATGGAATAAATATAGTGGGCAGGGTGGTAGATGGTGCCAGACCTAGGCACATGATAGATGCCAGTCCCAGGAGCACCGAAACAAGAACGCTCCTCTGGTCCCGAATGATCATCTTCAGCGTTTCACAGAGCTGCAGAAGTCAAAGAGTTCAATAGGGTTAAAGTAAGGAAAAGCACTAGGGAAGAAATCAGTCTACTGGATTCTCTGTAAAAGGACTCAGGTTTCAGGCACGGGGAGGCGAGGGGTACAGGATCATAGAAAATAAGGATTGGAAGGTACCTCAGGAGGTCATCTAGTCCAGCTCCCTGCTCGAAGCAGAATCATCCCAGCCAAGGCTTTGTCTACCTGGATTATAAAAAACCTTCAAGGATGGAGGTTCTACCACCCTGCTGGGCAGCCTGTCCCAAACAGTTGACAGAGTGAAAAAAAACAGATACAACCATGCAGGTCTTTACCTGATGGAAGCCCTTAGGACCTTGACTACCACCATGCCAGGGCTGCAGCATCAGGATCCCAAAAGGACAAGTTTAGCTTCCCTACCAAGGGGGGCTTTACCTGTCTCCTCAACCCCTGCGCACCTGCTTTACTTACCAACAGAGGACAGATTCACCTGGAGCCTACTGGCAGGACCCACCCCCACAAAACAAAAACCTGGAGTCCTGCAGGCCCTTCTCCTTCAGCCCACAGCTTTCAGCCTCCAACCTATGCTTTCAGGGCCCATGTTTGTGTAGAGCTGGTGACTACAGAGGTGACTAGAGTAGGACTGCCAACTCTTTGAATCTAATCTGGGAGGTTTTATCATGTGATGTAATGAGTCCAGAGATCCTGGTTTTCTCTGGTTAAAAAAGTCCCCAATTTTTGGTTAAAAAAGTAACCCCAAATCCACATTTTTTGTGACTAGACAGAAGTTCATATCTCTTCATCTAATTTGGGGTTACCTTTCAGGTGAAAGTAGGGATTTGTTTAAAGTCAGAGAATGCTAGGATCCCTGGAATGACATTAAAGACTTTACACCAAAAAGGCAAATGCACATGACTATTACATTTTAAAAACCACTGGCCTACTATACACACCAGATTCAACATTTAATATTTATTTTTATGTGCGCCCTTAGAATTCCCCCCCCCCCCCCCGGTGACTCAGCAGTCTCCTGGAGATGGATTTCCAATTCCTGGAAGCTCCAGGGCCATCCTGGAGGGTTGGCAAGCCTCTGAGAGAGGTGCGTGCAGCTAGGCTAGGACCTGAAAGGGTTTGGAAAGGCAGAGGCACGGGGCAGAGCTTGGTGCAGCCAGCCCTGGCTGGTCCGCCCGAGGGGAGAGGAAGAAAAGCAGCACGTCTTTCCTTCCCTTGTGGGCGGCCGAGGGCACCCCCCTGCTACTACCTTGTCGGTCTGCAGGCTGGCGGCCGCGCCGTAGCGGCAGTGGGTGACGAAGTGCTCGCAGTTGTTCCAGAGCAGACTGTAGGGCCAGGCGCCCAGCAGCCGCTCCGCCCGGCCCGCCACCTCCTCGGCGCCCAGCGCCGGGCTCTTGAGCAGCGCGTCCAGGCTGTTGACGTGGACGCTGGCGCCGTAGGCAAAGTCCCGCACCGTGTCCACGCGGATGCTGGCCACCTTGGCCAGGACGCCCAGCAGCAGGCGCGCGTTGGTGACGGCCCGGCCCACGTGCCGCGGGTCGGCGGTGAGGGCGGGCAGGATGTCCGGCATCAGGTGTGCCACGCGGTTGTCACCAAGGTAGATACCGTAGTGCGTGAAAAGAGTGCGGGGCACCTCCAGCAGGTCGCCCCGCCGCAGAGCCTCGGGCCGTGCCTCGCCGCCGTCCGCGCCCGTTTGCCATAGCTTGAGGTTGGCCAGGAGCAGCAGCTTGTCGAGCAGCAGCGAGGCGAGCGAGCCGTCCATACCGCGCCTGCTGCAGCCACCACTACAAGCAACCACGCCGCCCTCCCGCCTTTTATGCCCCCCGGCGGGGGCGGGGCTGCGCCCGGCAGCCCCCATTGGGCGAGGCGCGGCGGGGCAGGGCTTCGTCACAAAGAAGTGGGGTGCCCGGCGCTGCGGGGCGGGGGAGCTTTGAGCTGCGCGCTCCGGGAGCCGTGGCGGGCACCTGCGGGATGCGGCGGGCCTCGGGGTGCGTTTGGTGGCATTTCGGAAGCGAAACAGCGCCGTGTCTAGGCAGGGCACCGGGCCTGCCCGCGGCCTGTGGGAAAGGCTGCTTCGAAGCAGAGCTGAGCACCCCCGGGGCCTTCCCCTAGCTGGCAGGGGAAGCCGCGTAGAGCTCTGGAAGGCTTTGGGTGGCCCCTCGCAGCTGCCGGAAGCCTTCGGAGTCATAGAAAGCGAGGGGTGGAAGGGACCTCGGGGATCATCCAGCGCAGCCCCTCGATCCAAGCAGTAGCATCCCTAGCTTAGATCCTCCCAGCCAGTGGGCCTTACACACTTCCAAGGATGGTGATCCCGCCTTCTCCCGGTAGCCTGTTCCAGTGCTTCACCAGCCTCCTGGTGAGAGAGTTTTTCCTAAGATCCAACCTAAACTCCCCTTGTTGCGGCTTGAGCCCGTTGCTCCTTGTTCCGTCATCTGCCCCGCCAGCAGCCCAGCCCCATTCTCTCTGCCCGCAGGGACTTGGAAGCAAGCCCCGTCTCGGGCAGGGGCACGACTTGCAAGTGCAAGTCCCGGCCCGGGGCGAGACAAGCGGAGAGCAGGGCCCCGGGGCGCCTGGCTCTAGCTTCGCTCCGCCACCCTTCGCACTTGCTCCGGGTTGCCCGAGAGGCGATGTCGCCGCTGCCAGCCCTGCCTGCGCTGCAGCGGAGACACCTCTCGGGCGCCGGGCCGCGGCCGGGGGTGGCCTCCTCGGGGGTGATCGAAGCAAGCCCAGGAGCCTGGGACTACTTCTGCCCCGGCCCCTGGCAGCCCGTGCCCACTCCTTTGCCCCGGGCCCGGGGGGGAAGCTGCTGCCCCCCGCAGCGGGCGTGGCGGTGACAAGTGGGCGCGCACTTGCGCCTCCGCCAGAGCAGCCTGGGGCGCGGGGCGCTGCGGCTGGTCCCGGGGGGCGGCCCGGCCCATTCATCACTGCCCCGCGCAGCCCTCCGCCCCCGGCTCCGCCAGGCAAATACGGCACTGCCGGCACAAAGTCGCGCGCAGCGGCCCTGGCACGCCGCCAAAGGGCCGCCGCGGCTCGTCGGGCTGGCGGCGCGGGGTGATGGATGGCGGCCCATTCATCTCACCTGGCCCGGCCCGCCTCGCTTTGTCCCCGGCCCCCATTGTTGGCTGCCCAGACGCCCCGGGAACCCGCGCTTCCCATGGGCGGCAGCCACAGGTCCTGGCTCCCCGTCCCGGCCCCGGTCCCCTCCGCCTGAGGCGGCCGTGGGGCCGCGAGGCGCAGGCCGGGGGGCGGCGGGTGGAGGGCGAAGGCAGCGGGGCGGAGGGGGACAGGGCAGTCCCTCCGTTCCTGGTGTCCTCTTGGAGGGTGTCAGGTTCCTCTGCCGGGTGGGCACACAGGTGCCCTGCCTCATTCCCTCTGGTCTAGGGATGCCCACACCCACTCTGGACACCTCCCCGCAAAAAAGCTCCCTACACTCCCACCACCCTCCACTCGAAGGCTGGCCAAGGAGCCAGCCTCTGTGTGGCTGCCTGGCTTCTCCTTGCTACCTCGCTCCAGGCATTTGCAAAGCCAGGACAGCAGTTTTCAACCTTTTTTCATCTGCAGACCCCTAAAAAAAATTTCAAATGGAGGTGTGGACCTCTCTGAATTGCAAGCGTGGGTATTCATATACCTTTGATCGTAGTTATCTTTTATACACCCCTTAGATATGGCCAGGACCCAGGTTGAAAATCACTGAACTAGGGGGAAGGCTCCCAGGGCTCTCAACTTCCCTTAACAGCAGCCTTCTCTTCAGGCCAGACACAGGCACCATCCAGATGAGCTGTGCAGCAGCTGGATTGCAGCCTGGGCATGACCCTGTTTAGTCGAAGCAGTGTTTGTTTGCTTTTGAAATGCCACAAAGTCTAATCCCCTAATTGTCAGAGTCCCTTACAAGTAAATCCAGGAAGGAAACCAAGGGTGAAACTGAAGAAGAGAAATGGGGTCCCCCCAGGGGAAGAGGAGACTTAAGATCTTTCTGAATTTCAAAAGAGCAACACATGAAGGCAATGGTTTTACCGCCCTCTATAACCCAATACCATAAATCAAAGAAACACCTGAAACATGAAAAAGCTTCACCTCTGCTACCAACTTGCTTACACAGAGGGCTGTGGAAACCCACTGGCCTGAGCAGGAAAGACATCACCCAAGAGGCAATTGAAAACAACACTGCTTCCAGCCCAGACACAGATCACCAGTGCAGCAACGAAGATTAGATATAAATAATAGATTGGTATCTTGAGGGTACTAGGAGATTTAATTGGTTTGTGTTTATATAAAGTGCCTCTGCATCTTTGGGGGGAAAACATTCAAAGAAGTGTTTGTTGATACAGACTATGCACTTGAGAGTTTTAAAGTACATTTTTATCTGTGTGCAGGTTATTTAAGAAACTGTTTTGATTACATGAGTTTTGAACAGGTAATAACAAATTTGAGGCTCTGCCTTGAACCAATATATTAGAGAGCAAGAAAGTCTTGGTTTCTGCTCTCCTATTCCATTCAACAGACATTAGAGCAAAACAAGTCTGCCCCTCATCTATAAGTCTTTCCTTCAGTTTTCATTAAGATAAAATAAAGGATGTTTGCTTTCCTTATTTTGGAAATTCTAGCTGACTAAAATTAAAGAGGCACTTCACATCCTAGACTAACTTTAGAAATCCACTTTAAACAGTCCTTGCAGGGCAACAGTCATTTTGTGCATGATGTCATGGGCAGACTGACCTGCAGCAAAAATGGCAAACTCTGGCAAAATTTTACCTTTAAATATATTAGACATGAAAGATTAACACACTATTCAGTTTGACTGTTAGGAGCTCTTGATGATTTAATTTGAGAATTACTTTTGTCATAGGAGACAGTAAGGGCAGAACACTTAAGGACAATTTAAGGCTTCTGATTTGATCTTGTATACTGGAGATGGGATGAGCCATAGCTGATCTGAACAATTCCTACTTTTGTAAAAGAGGCCATTTCTAGAGAGTACAAATTCCCCTGCACCAGAAGGGTGATTAAACAAGCTTTCTGCCAAGAAGCTAAAGAAATCTCTGTACACCTAGTTAGCCTAATCTCTGCCTTGCATTCATAGCCAGCACTAGAGAGAGGGAAAGAGGAAGAAAACTTCATTCACACAAAAATCACATTAAAACATATTAAAAATGGATTCAAGTTAAACCAATGCAAAATGTTATGCATGCACATATTTTGGTTTGAAACATTATTTTAAATCAAATAGCATTTGTAATATTTTAATATATTAGATATTATAATATAATGTAATTTAATATTAATATTTAATAATATTTTATTTTAAGATTTGGATTGTTTCCATTTAAATTAATTAGAAATAGATTTAAATAGAAATAATCCAAATCTTAAAATAAAATAAGAGTAAGCGTACAGGTATTTCCACTGCTTTAATGAAAACAGTTTACCAGTTTCCACTTCTCATTTAACCATAGCCTCAAGCATGAGAAAGTGCCCAACAATTTATTTACATGTTAATGTGTGGTTACAGAAACCTGCTGCAATTCTCACAAACATAAAGGCAGTTTACCCCATGATACAATACAGCCCCAAGGTTTTGAAAAAAATTGTTGAGGAAGTGTTTGAAAACCAATGAAGTGAAAAAATCTTGAATTTGGGAGTGAAAGTAAAGCCTCTGCTGCCAGTGCAGAAACTAAAACTTTCTCTAACACCCCATTGCACAAAAAACCTTGTTTCTTAAAACAAGGATAAGCGTTAAGGAAAATCCTGAACTGCACTGTCCAAACTCAACAATTTGAGAAACACTCCCATTCCACCATTTTGGCTCTGAGAATATTGTACAAAAATTATTATGTTTTTGGCTGAATAGTCCTTATTGCTTGACAGTAAAGCCTTCCTCCATTGTTCAGAATAGTGGAACTACTTGAATTTACAAGAAGTCTGCTCTGCAAGTCACTCAGATAAGTTATTAAACAAATAACAAGTATCATCCTAAGTACCAGAGGTCATTTATATATTTCCCCAAGCAAACTGTGTTTGCAATAACTTAGTGTCCATTCTAGATGAAGAATTAAATACAGTTTTAATAACTGGTTTCAGATCAGTCTGCATTGTGAGATAAGTGCCAATTCATTCATTTAATTATGTTAAGGAAAATAAATTCTTTTGGATATGAGTAATCTTCAGTTACATCCCAAAAGGAGAGTTCAGTGTTTTGAAAATAAATAAAGCTACTTGCTGAAACCTGGTACGTTACAAACAAAATGAAAAGAAACCCCTGAATAAAAGTCATCCTTGTCAAGGATGGTTTTGTTGCGTTGAAAGGAGCAGGAACACCATCAGAGATGAGAGAGATGCACTCCTGTCCATCCCCCTATCCAAACAACTTGAATGCTGTATGGAATAATTCTTGAATAAACTGTGCCTCTTTTGAATAGCTGTGTATGTTCACGGCTCTCTGTCAACAGAGATGAATATGTTCATACTATTTTGTCTTATGTTTATTATGTTTTCACCAACAACAGTGAAAGAGTTTAGTAGGATCATGTGAGATAAAACCTAAGGGGAAAAGAAACAGCATAAACATTTAGAAAATGTAAATAACCCCCCCATAATTATAAGTTCAAAACCACTTTAAAACTCAATTCCAATTTGAAAATATACTAAAAGAAAATAAATATTAAACACATTTATCCTCTTTAAAAGTTTACTTTTCATATCAAAGTAGTTGCAGATGCACTTAAACAATTGTTTAAAACAGCAGATGAATAAGTTGCATGTATTTGGCAGAGCCATGATTAACATGACAAAACATGTCTATTTAAAGTATTAAAATAAGGTCCAGGGGCAACTCTCTAGGTGGTCTAAATCAGTATAACTCCACTGATTTTAACAGTGACACCATTCACTCCAGCTGAGGATTTGGCCAATGGTCATTCTCATCCTGCTCTGTCTACTATTCCATGAATTTTTAAAAATTTGGCTGTTTAGATACCTCTTAATATGCTTTCAAACTACTAATGACAATTATTTAACACTTTTCTAAGACAAAACAAATGTAAACAGTTTAAGTGCTGGGCACTGATTTTTCTTCAAAAAGTTACTTTGACTTCAGTATGTTTTTGTCTATGACAATCCTATAATTTTCTTTTTTGTCATGAAACCCAGACTTAAAAGTGATGTGCCGATAATAATACATCCAAAAATATTAAAATACTAGCTGACACAC
The DNA here is from genome assembly GCA_030014935.1 of Caiman crocodilus. Lineage (NCBI taxonomy): Eukaryota > Metazoa > Chordata > Crocodylia > Alligatoridae > Caiman > Caiman crocodilus. The sequence continues at coordinate 24,104,797 of JAGPOW010000290.1, forward strand.
TCTTTCGCATGTTTTCTTCTTGTATCTACCTGCTTAGGTCACAAGTGAAAATAATGTGTGTTTAAATCATGGCCCCATTCAGTTGAATGGGAGATTCTTTTTTGTCATCGCCTGTGACACCAGCATATCACCTACAATATTCTCAAAGCAGTCAAGTTCAAAACCTCAGAACAAACTGGAACAATTTAACATACAGTGCTGCTATTACTAAACTAGCATATAATTAGCAGTAATATTACAGAGCGGGGCCTCAGCTGCACTGGCAGGGATTTTTGATTGCATTTACATGACACCTACCCATATCATTATGGGTTCATCGGTATTAGTAACACCTCATTTTTCAGCATTAACCAACTACAGCAATATGTTTTCTGAAGAACAGGATAACAAATTTCTGAATAAAAAACATCTACATATTTTCCACTAAGATCTTGTGTTAATGTAAAGATTTACTTGTCTTTGTGGCAGGAGATGCAGACAATTATTGGGCCTGAATTTCCACTATGTTGATTGCCGCAGGGAACTTGATACACTCTTCCTAGTACCAACCTCAATAAAGAACAGGTCACCTATGCACTGTCTGGACATGGTCCCCATGGAAAGTGATGATGGCTGGAGTACAGTGCATAGATATGGCTCTTTCCTTCCCCCAGCATGCTTTTCCCTTGTAGGGTTATGGGGAAGGGCAATGCAAGAGACCTCTCAACTGGCTGAATGCCTGCTGAGGACTCCCTAACACAAGGGGAATTTTCAGTAATGATAGATGATAGGGCTGGATTTCACCACCTCTGTTGTACACCAGTATCTTAAAAGAGACAAAATGATTTTAAAAAAATCAACTTAGCATTTCAAAATAGCTTCATGCCAAGAAGTGTATTACTTTGGGGCTGTTCAAGTGATGGAGTATTGTCAACAACGATACCAGAGGTAAAAATATTTGCCTTTTTTCTATCACTGCAGATAACCTTGCAGTTACAGTGGTCACCATTAACAGTTAATATTGACTGTTAGTCTCTATATGGTGATAAGGAAACTGCAGTTAATTACTGCCCTAAGTATAAAGCAAAACTGATCTCTGATACCATAGCGTGGCAGTTGGTCAATGCTGACCTGATGAGAAGCACCCAGTTATCTACTTGCTCCAACGTCATAAGGGATATCTATTGCAGGTTCATAGGGTAGAATGAAGGTATGCATGACGATGGTGGGCTGGGGTAGCTGACAGAATTCAGTACCATTTCTCTTAATTAATCAAGGAAAGATCTAAAGGAAGAGAATAAGAACTGGAAGGGAAGGAAGTTTTCATTTTGGAAAAGCAAATATTTGGTTATCTCAGTAAAATATGTTATTTTTGTAATTTGATTAATTACATTTTACAGGAAATAAATTAACTCTTCATCCAATGCACTAACTAGATAGGAAATGTTAATCGGTCACAAAACCATTTGTCTGGTATTACTCAAAATGTTCACTTATCTGTACTGTATATTTAAGTCTGTGAGAGATAACTGTCATCACTGCTTTCTTTTGTGTCTTTTTTTAACTTGTGAACCTAGTGTTTATGTATTCAGTCAAAGTTTTTGAAAATGAATGTACTCCATAATTGTTACTCTATCAGTGATTTTAAATCGGGAACATTTTTTATCTGAAAATCCAGTAGCATCTGCCCAAATGCCTTGCCCTGTAGAAAGAATTAAAAAAGGTTTTATTATCATGTGATACATACAAAGAAAAGAACATTTTTATGTATTCACATCTCAACAAACTACTTTGCAAAACTAGCTTGAAAAATTTTTATTAGAAATATTGTTTAAGCAAACAAGATCTCTCTTCTGCACTATACAACATCCCTGAACTTGGGGATATTCAAAGTCTGGATCTTAATTTTGCAGGCCGAGTGAATATCTAATTAGAAGAATAATATCTGACACACACTTTGGTTTGTCCTCTCTCTCTCTCTCTCCCCGTTTAGCTTTGTTACTAGTACACAGTATTCTAAATCAAGATTTTTTTACTTGAAGTTGAGATTTGCAACAATTTAAACTTCAGTAGACTAAACTGAGATTTTTCCAGTTGATTTATTTATTGGCTACTGCATATCAGAGTTCAGTGAGCTTGGCATTATAGTTTCATTATTTGGCACAGAATTTCTGCCATACTGTTTTTACTGAAGAGCATCCTGTTCTGTTAATAATCCTGTCAATTTCTGTGAGATTACTTGTGCAACAAGGCATTTCTCAGCCTAAGAATGACTGACTTGGGCTCTTAATATCACATGTACTGTTGTGGTCTTCTGCTCAGTTTAAGAAATGTTTCTAATATGTCATTTAATCTCTGGAATTTTGGTTTTCAGAGGGGGTGATTTTTTTTCTTTTTTGCATCCAAATAACACAAAACCAATCCACACATGAGTCAGCCTTATTTCTACCATCTGGATCATATTTGCAGAATGATAAAGTGGAATATAATATCAAAACTGTAGATTTGAATTTGGTTTATAGGATTTGACTAGCTCTTCACAAAATGCTATCCCAGTTGCCTAAAAAAGTTTTTAGAGTCAGTAAAGCAGAAGGCCACAGGGGCACTGGGAGACAGGTGGAGAACAAAAAGAGAATGTCTTGCAGTAGCTGCAGATTGGTTTTCCATGTGTTCCCCATCAGGTTCACAAGAAGGTAGGACTCCTTCTCCACTCAGCCTGATTAACCAGCCTCTTGTGACTATCAAATACCCCAAGAATGCTAGTAATAACATCTGGATCCTGCAGAGTTATGTAATGGGAGTTGGGAGACTAACAGTGCCTCTACCTTCATCTCAACTGTACTGCACTAGTCAGAATTAAGCTCTATGGAAGAAGATCCTTAAATGATACGAATTCATATGCAGTTCCATGGAAGTCAAAGGAATTGTATTAAAGAAATATATGACCATCTGAGGTTTTGATCATCTTATACAGCAATATACTCATAAAAAATAGTTGTCTAGCAAAGACTTACTCTCCAAAAATATGACAGAATTTTTTCTGTGAGTTCACTGATACGTAAAAAACAGCTAATATACCACAAGGCCAGTTTCAACATTCATAAAGCTTGCAAATTCACCTTAGTGTATAAATGTCAATTTTTTTTCCAGCAGTCTCATTTTACACTGTAGTGCCCTGCTCAGTTTCCAAACTTAAAAAACCCCCAGCTTTACATACTTACCTGAAATGAAAAAGCAGCTACAAAAACAAAGGCAGATTATTTCTCCATCTCAGTAGTTGGTTAAAGAGTCTATACAGTCAGTAGTCATAAAAAATAACTATATCAAATCAATGCTTAGATACATGCCTGTGGGTCACTTCTTAAAGATGCAATACCACCACCACCAAGGGAATTCTTCAGAACAAAATTTAATCCATTTATTCCTGGTAACTCATATCTGTAAAGGTAAGAGAATTACATGTTTGTTTACAGCAGATACAGATTATTTGTTTTGTACAGAAGTAACATCAAGTGAAACACAGCATGCAGAAAGAGATTATATAAGGACTGTGATGCTATACAAAATGCAAAACTGTTGGAAATGAAAAAGAAAACAAATGTTAAATGTAAAAACCTGATTGATAATGTCAAGTTAAAATTAAAAAATAGATTGTTTTCTCATAAGGAAGAAACAGCTGTATCTGTTTCACAGGCAAATTACCAAGTTTTAGCTTGGGAACCAAATCTGAACAAAGGGTTTATAATGGGTAAAGACTTTTAAATGCTTCATAGTCTGTTACTTAAAATATTCTATAGATTCTTTTAAGTCTCTGAATTCTGTGGTTAATCCTGGCTGTCATCCAATCAGCAATTGATATGCTGTCAGTTACTGAGTACTAACTGTACAATGAGGGTGTTTGTACACGTGACACCATTACCATGTACGCGTGATGAAAATGTCACTTTGTCTGGCTTAATGGAGTCACGCTGTACATGTGCAGGAGTTTGGGGGGTTTTGAATGAGTTTGCATTGTTTACTAAACTACATCCTGACGTGATGCATTGCAGCTACTAGTCTGCTCACCTCCGGCTGCAGGAGAGGTGGGCAGACTCTGCAGAAAAAAAAAGGATTGGACCCCTCACCACTTCTGCCTTCAGCAGGCACCTCTGTTGTCCCCACCATAAAGCACTGGTTTCAACTGCTAGATCTATAACATACCTATGTTTATCTTTCCTTGCAGAGCTTATCACTAATTTATCTGCTTTCTCATAATTCTCCTGCAATTGTTTTCCTGTATTTTGTTGGTCCTGGCATTCAGGATTTTTTCCTTAGTGCTTCCTTTTCTCAGTGAGGTGTCATGTCTTTTGGCTTCACCAGTTCTTGTTCTGTTTCCATTTAGCTGTGCCTGTTACAGCTTGAATCAAATTTTCTGAGCGCTGTATATTTTTCTTCAGATCCACTTTGTATTTCAAATTCTTCTGCCTTTGGGTGCAGAAAAGGACAGGAAGGCACTTATGATCATGCTATAATTTTTGCACTTTACGCAAAGTGCTAAAAGTTACAACGTGATTGAACATAACAGCTGTTTGGCATGTGTATTGGGGGGCAGCTCAGAGCCTTTGTGCATTGGAGGAGGCCAGGAGGCAGGGGGAGCTGTTGCATGCTTCCCAGTGTGCTCTGCAGGCTCAGGGAGCTGCCAGAAACTCCTGAGAGCAGCCAGAGGGCTAGCCATAGCCAAGCAGTTTGCCTTCCCCAGGGTTGTGGCTGGCTCGGCTGTGACAGCCTCTCAATCCAGCCTCCTACCTCTGGCCAGCTGAGAGATACAGCCTGGCTAAGGAGAAGGTAGGAAGGATGATGTCCTTACCTGCAGTGCCCCTGGGATCAGGGGAGCTGGCAGCCTGGCTAAGCGCAATGCAGGGGGAAGGCTCCCTCCTGCTTGCTCTCTGATCCCATAGACTGCAGTGGCCTATGGTCCTAGGGATAACAAACAAGGGGGAGAGACCCCTCTCCCCTACAACACACCCAGCTGGGCTGCCAGCTTCCCCAGTTCCAGGGGCACTGCAGGCAGAGATACCATTGCTTCTTCCCTCGCCTTGGCCAGGTTGTGGCTCTAAACTGGCCAGAGGGAGGAAACAGAGTTGGGATTCATAGATTCATAGATGTTGAGCTTGGAAGGGACCTCAACAGATCATTGAGTCCGACCCTCTGCATAGGCAGGAAAGAGTGCTGGGTTCAGGTGACCCCACCCAGATGCCTATCTAACCTCCTCTTGAAGACCCCCAGGGTAGGGGAGAGCACCACCTCCCTTGCGAGCCCATTTCAGACTCTGGCCACTCTAACTGTGAAGAAGTTCTTCCCAATGTCCAGTCTAAATCTGCTCTCTGCTAGCTTGTGGCCATTATTTCTTGTAACCCTCGGGGGCACCTTGGTGAATAAAACCTCACCAATTCCCTTCTG
>JAGPOW010000290.1:24110314-24125537 GCA_030014935.1 Caiman crocodilus
GTCCCCCCTGTCCATCACCAATTGCTTCTGCCCATTTAGTAGGGGTCCTATTCCACCCTAGGCCTTCCTTTTACTCCCTATATATCTAAAAAACAATTTTTTGTTATCCTGGGATGAGAGGCTGTCACTGACAACCAGAGGCAGGGCCAGACTGGTGCTCGGGCAGACAAAAGAGACAAGCTCTGTCTGCCCGAGGCTAGAACATGGCCCTGCACAAAGGGATGCAGGTGAATGTCACCTTCCCTAAGAACCGGTACACAGGTTTACTAAGGTGCTCTGCCTTACAGCACCTTCATCTGGTAACTCATCATATGAGGATTAAATTTTCGTGTGATCAGCCTTGAATGTTTGTTAGTTTACAGCTGTAGAGCAGTTTTGGGGGCCTCATTGTGCAAAAAAATATAACCTTTGTACACACCCTTTGACAGTGCCTTACATCTATCCTCAGTTCAAACTGCAATTTCTTACAGTGTCTTAAATTTACAGTTTTGAATTCCTGATTTTATTTTCCACTTTCTGTTGGAAGTCATTCTTTCTTAGTTTTATTTTCAGTTTGACAGAGCAAAGGCTGTGACTGTTGCTGCTATCTGCTGCTTAGTATGCTCTTGCATCTTGGATAGATGACCTGAATTTCAAAGTGATGTACATACCATTTTGTGAATTCAACAGACTAGTATCTTTAGGATGTGTTTGGAGAGACAAGGTACTTGCAAGAACAATTCAATTAATCTCTTGCTAGTTTGGTTTGATGATTCTCAGCCAAGGCCTCGAGCATTTCTCTTTCCATTCCTCGGATGTCACATTCTGCTTTGGTTTTCAGTTTACTCAATAAAAGGATTAAGTTTGGGACTGGTATTCTGTCAATCATGCTTTAGAAGCAATTGTGGAACTTATCTTTATCCTCAACATTGTTCTGTGTTCTTCTGTCAGCACTATACAATTGACATCTCTAAGAATATGGTTTAGAATCTGGCATATATGACGCATTGTTCAAAAGATTCCCAGTCAATGTGTGACTTTTCCATAGAAACTTCCATGGTGGGTGTTACTGTCTGGATACTTGTCACTGCTGCAATCTGAATACAGGCAATTCTTTTTCTGACAGTATTTTTTCTCATACCTGTCAAGCTATTTTCACTGATGCCAGGATTTCAAGTCCACAGTTTTCTTTCTCCCTCAAGATGTACAAGGTCTTTGCTGTTTTTTATACATCATTCTCAATTCCAATAACTGATTATTGGATTACTGAACTACTGTTGGCTATCACTTGCTGTCAGCAACAAACTTTTCAGGGTCCTAACTTTCATATACTGCCTTTTCATTAGGACCTTTCATAATACATAGGGGGTTTTAGTTTTCTCTTCTATGCAACCCTTTAAACCGATTTAGAAGGCGAGTGCTGGAAATCCAATAGACCACATCTGTCTCTACTGCTCGGTGACTATCCCTGTTTAGCCCTTTTACCTGGACTTGGGACTGGCAGCAACATCAAGATACAGAAAATAAGTCTTAAAACAGAATAGAAGGAAAAAAAACAGATGGCACTTGCAAAAGATGGTCTCAAAAGACCCAGTCCCACACTGAATCAGAGCAACTTGTCACAAATATGTAGCCAATAAACTGGTGTTGAGAAACTGAAAAACAACAAAATGCTGACAATTTATCTAATCACAGCAGAAATACTAGAAGCCCTTATCACCACCATGCATCTGAAAGTAACAGAGATGTCCACGTGTCCACTGAAGTTTGAGGAAAAAAGACCCCTTATAATCAATGGAAACATGGAGTCATAAAATATTGAAAAAGGGATAAATATCTCAGTACTGTACTGAAACAACTGGAGAGAAGCCATATGCAACATTATGTAGGATGAAAGAGGCAATGGATTCAAAGCATAAAGAACACAATGGGTTCAATTCTGCCCCAAGAGACCATGTACAGTCCAGATAAGGATCAACCCACCCCTCCTTGACAGAAGAGGAAATAGACTGGCAGGTCCCCTCAGCATGAATTTCATCAATTCTCAAAAGGCATTTAACAGTTTGCATAGACCTGTATTGGGGAACCTCTCTCAACTTTACAGAATTCCAGCTGAAGTCATCATCCAGATGATACACAAAGATGCAAAGCACCCTCTCGGGGAGAACAACCAAACATTAGAATGGGTTTCATTTGCATATAGAAGTAAAGCAGAGCTGCATTTTTTGGAAGGACAGCATGTAAATCAAATAAAAACAAATATAATTTCTGAAATCCTAACGTGAGATAAAATAAATTAGCCTGAATATTTAATAGATAAGTTATCTAGTGCATTTCCTGAATATTACAATAAAGTAAAATCTAAACTAAGGACAAGAAAATATTATGTAATTGTGTAATTCACTCAACATTTTCAAGCTGCTTTTAAAAGAGCAGAAAAAGAACTAAAAATAAAAAGGTTCAAAGCATATTAACATTGCGACAGGAAGTAATAAAACCAAGAAAATTCATTGTTCAAGTTGAGCTCCTCTACTGAGGCACAATGGGGTGCCTCCCTAATTACTTCCTTTAAAGTACTGTGTGCAGGTATTAATTAGAGATCAGACTTTCCTGTGAAGTTCCTGTAAACTTTGGTCATGATGCTCTTTGCATCTATATTTATTTAAAAAATAATATATCAAGAGACAGAAAGCAGTCTTCTTCACAGGGGTTAAAGAGGAGATGAAATTTTAGGTTAAGATGTTTGTTTAATGGGTGGGTTGTGTGAATATACCTGCTATTGTGTTCTGTGCATTAAATCTGTGGACAGAAATAACAGACGGTTTAGAATTTCAGTAGATGCATCATGTTTGCTTTCTTTGTTGCTATTTTTTTTAGATGCTAGAAGGCATCTGATATATTTTGTATGTTTTAATATGGGAACCTTTTTAAGTAGCACAAACAAAATAACCATACCACCAAGAAAGAAAAACAAGCCCCAAACCTCAGACTAACTTTGGTATTCTCACTGAATCAGAGAAGTGGAAACCTCAGAATTGTAACTGTTTTTAATCTTGTGTTCTAAATTTAACCATAATTCCAAATAAACCACGTTATTACTTGTATAATTCTAATATTCTCCTATTCTGAAAAGGTATAAAACCAAACTATGCAAAATTAAAAGTGATGAAAGTTAGATGGAACTGATGTATTAACAGGCAGCCCTGAAAGCATGTTGGCTTAACAGAGCAGGAAAGGGCACGTAATGATCCAGTTAAAACAGGACACAACTATTTTATTAGTCTAGGAGACAGAAAGAATTTAATTATTTCTTTAAAAGGGAAAGACAAGGGGCCAGATCCTGTTTAACCTCCTAAACACCTAAATAGACATCATTGCCTAAATGTGATCCTACTTCACGCTGCTCAAGTCTCTGAAAAAACAGTAACATACCTACATTTGTAACACATCATCACTTTAGCCTTAACACTCAGCCACAAACATAAAAATAAAAATCAGCAAGCAGGAGGACACATCCACATCTTGCATTAACTCTTTTTTAGGCACTTGAGTACAGGGGCTTAGGATCACAATCAGGTTCCTAATAGGTAGAATTGGATCTGGCCTAAAATTTCTTTCTACATTTTTATTCTGTATTTCTCATCTTTCTTTAAGTGACTCTGAATATGCACCGTACTGAATCTAGAGCATTAAATATCTAGCAATGCACAAATAATCCTGCACTGGCAAGAAGGTGGATATGATGAAAAAATCTTTTCCATTTCCATGTTCCATGATTTTAAACTTGCTACAATACCCAATACACCTTCACTTTGTTTTCAGTAGTATCCCTGATCAGACACACTTTTTTTTTTTAGAGAACTCTGAAGCAGACCATCATTTTCTAGAGTTAGAACTAGTTTCTTAGTGTGAATATACTCATCTTCTACTTGTTGTCAAATAACTGTATCCAAATTTGTCTATTCCATTTTGAAGTTGCATATCACATTTAAAAGGCACAAGTGTATTTAATTCAAGAATTGCTTGTATGTGGAAAAAGAAGTAGTTTTTCCACATAGTAGTTTTAGAAATAAGGCCTTTATTATTATGATACCTGAAACCCCTAAAACTTTACAGCTTGCTATTATTTCTATCAAAAAGAATTTTCCCTACATCTTGTGCACACATTTATTTTGCCACCTTTAAAAATGCAATGGAATACTAACCTTTAATATTTAATAGAGCAGGCCAACCTTAGCACAAATTGTTTATGCTTAAAAAGGGTATTTTGGTTCTTAATAAGGTTTTTTAGCCCACATTTTCTTTTTAAACAACAAGATTGTGGTTTTTTATTGAGTTTCCACATTCATTAAAACTTTACCGTCTGAAAGAAACTTCAGATCTGAAGCATGTGACCATAATCCTCATGATCCTCAAGTGTTCTACAAAAGAATCCGTTCTTTCCTCCCCTAGTTTTTCATTTTGCTTACAGAGCCCCATTATAACATTAGAAGATGACAAAAAACAAACACAGATGATCTAATTAATGAAAATAAAATGTTTTCATCCAGAACCAACCAACATTTTAACATCCGTCTGTGAATGTAAACAGCACTGAGGAACAAGCAAATCTCTCTTAGGAAAGCAGAAAAGGCACAGCTTTGACTTGTTCGATGTACATGGCAATTCTTGTAACAGATTCATCGTACATCATTTTCTCATTTTTTCCTTTCTGCTCAGTCCCAGATGCAAACAGTTGTAAATTGAACAAAAAACATTTTTCAGTAAATTAATTTGTCACTGTTTATTAAATAGTGACTAAAGCTAACTGTGTATTAAATAGTGAGTAAGGCTAGGTGCAGTTATTACACATAAACTGGTATAAGTGATTAGAAATGCATCTAAACCTGTAACAGAACAGAATTTCAGTGCATGTAGACAGGTTTAAAAATGATGGATCCCAGTCTAAGATAGATCTGGATAGATGTAGTATCATGAATTCACAGACGTTTTGGGCTGGAAGGGACCTTGTAAGATCATTGGGTCCAGCCCCTCCGCTCTGGGGTCAAATAAACCCAGCAAGGTGTGCATCCAGTCTCCTTTTGAAGCTCTCCAGGGCAGCTGCCTGCACCACCCCCACTGGGAGGCTAGTCCAAGAAGTGCAGCTGTAGAATCCCAAATCCACTTCCTGTACAGTTCTACCTTTACTTGTCCTTCTCAAAGGCACAGCTTTTGAGACCCTCTCCTCTATTACAGGAAGTGAAAGATCAATGAAAGGCTCTTATTGTGGAAATATTTTCACATTCCTCACACATGACAGTGCTAGTCAATTCATCAGCAAAGATCCTATCTATGAAGTTCATCTTCACACCCTTTCTTCCAAGATTTAATTGGTTTAGGTTAGACCTGTCTATTGAATTTCTGCACCAGATCCCCTCCCAACTTAATTTAGATCACTGTCCTCTGGCATCCCAGACTTCTTTGTGGGCCCTGGTAACCCACTCATCGCAGGGCAGGTGGGTTAGCCTCTGCCTATGCTCATCTTCTCTGGCTCAGTGCCGGGCCAGCCCACCCCCAGGCTGTCATAGAACTGAGGCAGCAAAGCTTCTGTTCCTGAGGCCAGCATCCTGCCTGCACCTGTTATACAGGCCAGGTGGAGGAGTGGCCGGGGGCCCCTGCCACCACCCTACCAGAATAACTGGGGGAGTTCATGGTGGGAGCTTTTCCTGTCCCCGACTGACTGGCCCAGTACAGCTTCTTTCGGTTTCTGCAGCTCCACCCCTGCCAGCTGTTAGTGGGAGGGGAGAGGAAGGAAGCAGGGGAAAGTAGTATGGACCTCCACCCCAGCTTGTTAGTTTGGGTCTGAAGGGCTAGGCCCAATCCATGCAGCTAGGGTCTCTGCTCCCCACCTCACCCCGCCCAACCTTCCTGACAGCTGCAGGCATAAGCTGCGGCTCAGAGCCCCATGGCTTTGGCTGTGCCAGGAATGGGGGGCAGGGTGAGTGCGGGTATGCAGCCCCCCGCCATATGGAGCCCCCCACCAGACCTGAGACAGTAAGCTGGGGGGTGAGGGGCAGGGGGATCCATACCCTCAACCCCCAGTTCCCAGCCTTGTGAGCAGCTGCATGGCTCTGGCCCTGAGCCCCCAAACCCAAGTCAGCATAGCTGGGGTGGCCCACGTGGCAGGGAGGCTTTATTCCATCCCCCAGCTGTTGCTGACAGCAGACACCTGGCGGGGGTGCAGGGCTGGGAAGAGGTGCCATATGGGCCGATCAAGAGGTGGCTAGCTTTTCAGCTGGCTCTGCATTATCTGGCAGCCTGCTATGAGAGCCCCCAGACTGCTGACTTTGGCTACTGCAGGCCACCTTCATGATCCCCCTTCCCCCAAGGGTGAATGTGAATTCTGTTTACTCCCAGACTAACATAGGGTGCTTAGAAAAAGCCATGAAAGTTGGTATGAATCCACCTCAGGCTTTTTGAACCTCCTTACCTAGCCTAAGAGTGAGTGCACCCTCTACCTTCGAGGGCATGTCAACATGTCATAAGGCAGTGCCGTGCAAAGAGACCCAACCTAACTACAAACATGGATGTACTGCTTCTGGCACAAACAGACCTAGAGGCACAGTACAGAATTTACAGACTAGAGACAGTAGGGAGTAAGGCAGGGTCCTGATCTTGAGCTGTACGATACTACTCTCAAGCCATCCAGAAGTTAGATGGGTTCAGGTAGAATTTGCTATGCCCAGATGGTAATATGTAATGCGTTGCAGGACTGCCACCTTTACAGGTAAATATTTTAGACAGAAACAGATTCCTAAGCTATTGAACTTTGCCAAACTTGAGGCCCTGAAGTATGGGATAATGTGGCTTCTTAAAAAACTTAGGTAAGATTCTGGAATGCAAATTCTTCAGTCACCAAATACTGGAAACTCTGAACACTGGCGTGAGACTGCACAGCTGCTATTCCATGGACATTTTCAAAATGTTTGGTTTTCTTTACATATTGCAGAAGAACCTACCATATTTACTTGAATCTAAGACAGCCCTGAATTTAACTTGCCCCTCAATAATTAGATTATATGCATGGAAAATTTATAAATATGTTATAATTTTACATGTACATAATCTAATTATTGGAAGGTTGTCTTTAATTCATCCCACCCATCATTGAAGGGGGGTAGGCAGTGGGGGGCAGGCGGTATAGAAATCATGTGGCTTGCCCCTTGCTTGTGCCCACCCTGCTGCCACCTCTGACCCCTGCCTGACCCCTTACAGCCTTGGGTTCCCCCTGTCCCCCACCTTTGCTCTCCCCCACTCCTCGCACCCCTGCCTCTACTCTGTGCTGGCAGGCTCCATCCCTGTTCTAGCCTGGGGCACTGAGCATGGCCCCAGCCTTGCCCCTGCAGCAGCCCTGTAGGTTGTGCATTACTGTTACAGGGCAGGGCTGGAGCCATGATCAGTGTCCCAGGCTGCAGCATGCACAGAGCCTGCCAACATGGAGAAAAGGTAAGGGAGGGATGGGAGTGGGGTAGGCAGGGAAGCAGAGACTGCATGGTGCAGGAAGGGAATGGAAAGAAGAGACTTCTGGGGGGAAGACTGTGAAATTAAGAGGCAGTAGGGGAAGATGGAGAGGCGGGTAGCAGTTGTGGTTAGGGCCCCAACCCCATGTAGAGGCTGGAGCCCAAGCCACAGCAGCCACCTGTCTCCCACCACTGCCCTTGTAAGAGATTCTTAGACAAGGTGCTTTTTTGCCATATTAAATGGGGGGACCTCATCTTTGAATTGCATAAATATGGTCATTTTGAAATTTCCACAGAATCATTGTTCTTCATCTAGCCTTATAATGGAGTTGTTTTCAAGTGTCTACTCTTTAGCCTATGAATTTAATCCCACCATGTAAAGCATCCTTGGATAACATAAAATATTGCAAATCTGCATTTGTCAGTCTTTTCTGTTAAAATAGTTTACAATTGTTCTTACACTATAATGCCTCAATGAGCTAATTTAGACAAATCAGGAACATAAATACCTTGTGATTAACTTTTCTTCAGGGTTTGTTCTCAGTAAAAGATGCTGGAAGTAATCTTCTAGGGCTTGAGCTGTTAAAGCTTTCTTTAGGTATGGGTAATAGAGAGGATGCCGTGCTATCACACCTGTTACATGAGACAGTCAGTTAAAACAAATTACTAAAAGAAATTAGATTTTAATATTCAAAATGGACCTGAGATCATCCAGTTATTTGAAACTATACATATGGTCCCTCTTTAATCAAAACTTACAGCAACAGGCTTCCATTCCTAAGCAGGAAACTAACTTGGTGAGTGACATGATTGAATGCTGCCAAGCTTCGTGCTATTAATTGTAACTGTCCATGTCAATGAAAGATGGATAAGAATAAAAGGGAAAAGGACAGAGAAAGGAAATGTGAATCTCCTCTTCTCAGAACTCTTGGTTTGAAGTATGTGCAGTAAGAAGTTATTGCAATTAGCACTAAAGGGATATTGATAGAAGGCAGGTCTACATGTGCACTTTAATGCACATTAGCCTAGTTTAATGAGCATTAAAGTGCCACAAAAATGTGTTTTCGTTAATGCACCTTTTTCTAGTCCCTCACCATGGAGGGCACCTATACATGTGCCACATGTATGCTCCAACACATGCTAATTAGCCCACGTTGGTGTGTGTTAATTAACATGCAGCCTCCACATCATGATTATTCAGCATCCCATTCTTCACAATGGCAGCAGGGGCACTTTCACTAAGTGCAGGACACTGAATACACATGACACTGTGGATGCTTTCATTAGAGGAGCTCAAGCTGCTCTTTTTAGGGCATTCTCTATCCCCCACCCCAGAGCATGTGTATAGATGCCAAGAGTTACTAAATTTAATATGTACTAGCAAAAGCAAATTAATGAATGTTTAGACACTCCCAGGGTCAGTCAATCATGGGAATAAAAGGTCCAGCTATGTTATTTCCTTCTTTTAATGAATTAGGAACATATCTACAAACATATAGTTCTCAAATTATAGCAGATTCCAAAAAAGGTCTCTGTAACTCCATAGAGAAGCTGATGTTCCCCTGATGTTTCACAATGAGGTGAATTAAGCAGAAGGATATCAGTGTTTTATGTTAATCTGGTGACCTATGCTAGGATATAGGTGTCTGTAGACCTAAAGTTAATGTAAGCTTAGCAGGACATGGATTTACCATCTATGTCATTAAAATATTTTATCTGTATATTTTAAGAAAGTCCTTTAATCAGACCCATTATTTTTAATAGTTTAATAATGCTAACGTGCATATGCATGTAGTTATTAAACAGAAATATTAATTCCATCGTTGAACAGGAAGCAATTTTATAGACAAGGATGAAAAGGTTGTATTCCTTTTAAATAAACAAAGCCTACTTTATTAGCCTTAGCATGACAGGTGTTAGCAAATAGAATTCTAAACGCACCTTTAATTCATACTGAGATTTCAACATCACACTCTCTCATCTTCCAATAAATAAGAGAGCCATTTGATGCATGCAGAAATAAGGAATAGAAGGAATTAATAAATAAGGCAAGGAGGAGGATAAATGTAATTACACTGAAATAAAATACTTGGACCAAAAGAGGCGATTCAAAACAATTTCTTACATGTAAAAAGAACTTTCAGACTACCAAATACTATCACAAACATTTAGTTTTATAAATGCAATATACAAATTATGAGGGAAAGATGTGATCACATAAACAAGAGACCACATTATAAAGCATATCCTCAAAGGAGGTGAAATTAGGCTGCCTAGATACCCTATGTAAGGCATTTTTGAGTGTTTGTCTTTGCAACCATATATTATGATCTACAAGTATTTTATATAAGTTTAATAAGCAGGTAAGATTTTCTTTGATGATTCCAATAAGTTAAAGTGAGCCAAATATAGTTCATTAAGAGAAGATGATTTTTGATATGACCGGATGCATATACACTCATTTCAGCATCTAAATAATAAGAAAAGAATCAGAGGTTGTGGGGAAATTTTTAAAAGCAGAACTGGTAATAAGGCACTTAACTCCTGTTGAAAAATCTTACCTTATATTATAAATTAGAAAATAAAAATACCTATGTTGGCAGAGTTTCCTTTGTCTCCACTTCTGGTATAGGCAAGATCTTCTAAGCGATATGTATGTGGACCACTTGGCAGATCTCCATAACAATACAAGAAAAAATAATATATATTTTAATAATATATACAAAGAATTATATATGTTGATAGAGTTGAAGTCCTTTCACAGAGAAACTAATGTTAAAACTGTATACCAGTTTTGGGTGCTCAAATTATGATGCTCCTGGGGTGATTTTTTCAGAAAACTTCACTTGCACTAGCACTTTATTTGTTCAGAACAGCTCCCTGTCTCTTCAGTTGCATTTGTAAATGTTCAGCATATCAGAGCCTCAGCTGTAACAGACTGAGCATATAGTAGGCCACAATTAATGACAACTTGTGAAAAATGAAATGATGTACATGTAGTACACAGCTTGATTCATCCTCACAGCACTGTCCACTCTATGCACTAAGTAAAGCAAGGGTCCTGAGGATATTATGTGATCATATAATTAAAGGCTGTATCATAATGCATACACACAAGATCCTTTTAATATTCTTTCAAAAGTCTGTTTTTTGTGCAACTTCCTAAGTTTCTAAAAAAAAAAGAAGCAAACTGATAAAACCAGAAATTTCATGATATAAAATTACTGGCATCCACTTGAGTCACTGGCAGGGGTGGACTCCTTAACTCCACAGCCTAGATCTCTGCCAACTGAGCTAAAGACTAACTGGTAGCAGCAGTGGGCTGTCATAATCTATGGGTGCTTGCACAAGTTACATTTTTTGTGCAATCTGGCCCCTGAAAGCACTCTACAGGTGTGATATAACACATTCAGGGCTGCAGAGCACTTTTAAAATGGGCAATCATGCAAAAAAATAACCCTTCATAAATCAGCTATTAACTGAAGGCACTATAGAGCAGAGTGCCTTAGGGAACTTGAATTTAGACTCCCTCACGGCTTAATTTTTTGCATTTTTGAGGGGCTGGCCTGATGCTCTCACTAGCACAGCCCCACCCCCAGGGCTGTAAGTGGGGCAGGGAGGGGGCAGGACAGCCGCTGGCTGGGCTTTGCCATGGTTGGAGCTGGAGGGGGAGGGCATGGTGGAATGGATCCCCCTTGTCCTGTGGAGCCCCTCCAGGTACCCTGGCTGGGGTTTTGTGGGGAGCCAGGCTGGGCCCATGAGACAAGGCTCCATCTCAGCCCCCTGCCCCAGCTCTGGCCATGGCAAATCCCTGCCAGCATCTTTGGGCTGCTGCTGTCAAAGGAAGGGAGCCCCCCCCCCCTTGCCAAATGGGCTCAACTTGGCTCCCCAAGGGGTAGCTGGGGGGGTGCTGCAACGTGAAAGGGAGGTCTCCTTTCTCCCACCCCCTGCCCAGGCATCTTGACAGTGGCAGCACATAGCTGCTGGATGGGATTTGCCATGGCCAGAGGTGGGAGGAGGGTACCCAGCCTGCTCCCCCCAATATCCTGCCAGGGTGGCTGGGGGAGCCATGTGAGGCAAGGGGGCTCCGTTTCACATGCTCCCAGCTCTGGCCACAGCAAAGTCAAGCTGGCAGCTGAGCGGTGCTGCTGTCAAGAGGCCGAAGCCAAGGATGGGGGAAGGGAATCTTCCCTTCTCCCACCCTCTACCTGAACCTGTTGAATAGGACAACACACAGCTGTTGGCTCAGTCTTGTCATAGCTGGAGCTGGGGGAAAGGACAGGGCTGGGAAGAGGGGTGGTTTGGCAGCCTCCCTGAGGACTGCTGGAGTTCCCCTGCCTGCTTGCCTGGGACAGTGGAGGCAAGCTCCAGTCCCCCAGCCAATAGGCAAAAGTTTGTTGTTTGCATAAAGTGACATAAGTTAGAGTGTGCCCCCTAAAAGTCTGTTGGTACCCCATGTGGGCCAGCCACTAGACAGAGATGAAGACCATGTTTTGCAAGTCTCTCAGGCTCACGGCAGACATTATATGCAAGATGCAATAAATCAGTTAATTAATCAGAGCTTAAAGTGTATCCCAGCCACATGTTCAGGTCATTAATGGTGCAGTGAAACAGAAATCCAGCCACAAAGTGTATATGTAATAACATCGCACCTTCTATCAAACATATGGCTGGTGGGGTCCTCGCTGGTTGACAATCAGCTGATAGTCTGGCAAGCAGGACTGCATTAGGCAGCACATTCTCATCCTAATCCTGCTGATGATCAGCTAAATGGGAGTGCCCTTTGGCTTGAGCCATAGGGTACTCCCAATCTATCAATCTCATTGAACTGGAGTGCTCCAGGGCTCAAGCGGTGGAGTACTCCCAATCAGCTGATTGTCGGCAGATTGGCTCTTGGTCTGCTGGCAATCAGCTGATCATTGGCCAGTCTGGGGGACCTCACAGGCAGTCAAACTGGCCCCATGGATCCCTGGAGCCAGCTGACAATCAGTTGACTATCAGGCACCTTGCAAAGGAAGCCCAGGAAAATGACCCTGGGATCCCTTTATACTGGCAGTTATGACAATTTGGATCTGATCCCTCTCAAAATCATGCCTTCCAACATGCATGTGGCATGGCAGGAGACATGATTGTTCAGGTCATAGATTAGATCCCATCAGGCCTCCAATGGACTGTCTACTGGTGGCCTCAGTTATTTGCTGACAAAATAATAAATGTTGAAACACAGGATTCCTATGTTATACTTCAGGTTTGGGGAGGAGCACAGATAGTGAATAAAACCATTCTGCCCTCACCCAAACTGAGACCATTCTCTTTTGACCCTAGTCTCTCCAGTCTGAACTCTTCTGCACTGTTGGCTCTTTCAGGTGGTCTTTGATCTACACCAGGGGTGGGCAAAGTCCAGCTTGCAGGCTGGATTGGGCCCAAAGCAGACTTTGTTTCCCAGCAGCCCCTTCTCCAGTCAGTCTCCATGGAGTCCCCTGGAGTGACAGGGCCTTGCCAGCATGGGGTTGTGATGGCCCTGTGCTCCCTAGGTCTCCATGGAGACCTGCCCAAGTGTTGCAGGCAGGTCATGCAGCTGAGTGGGGAGCTACTCCAGGGGCAGGGCTGGGGCTGGGATCTTGTGACAGTAACAGAGCAGGCAGAAGCCAGGGCAGAGCCATGATCCGCTGTCCACATGTCCCAGGCAGAGCATGCAGGTAGTGGATCATGGCTCTGCCCTGGCTCTGGTCCACATTGTCGCTGATACAAAATCCCAGCCCCAGCCCCAGCCCCGCCAGGCATTGCTTGGGCTGGTCTCCACAGACAACTTGGTCCTGCACTGTCACTGGCCTGCTGCTCCTGGGGTCTCCATGGAGACAAGCTGGAGTGACACAGGCAGGGGATGCTAGGAAACGGAGTCCAGCCACTGGCCAAATCTGCATTTGCCTATCCCTGGTCTAGATCCAGCATCCTCAATGCCCTGGGCTCCACACACCAGTCCCACACTTCACCACCCCTCAATTCCATGGTCCTACTCTAGCCCCAGTCAGCCCGGTCCCACCTTGTGCCTGTAACTAGCTCCTCCCTTCACAGTTATGTCTTCGTTATTTTTTACCTCCTCTGTGCTTAGGTGCCATCAAAGAGAAAATTGAGCACACAGGAGAAAAAGTCTATTTTCTGCTACTATTTCTGGTGCAACCACTGTTGCTGGCTGCCAAGAGAAACAATTGCAAAGAAAGTCCTGCTAAGCTTCTGCTTTTCTGGGCTGAAACAGCATAATACAGCTAGCATCTCTAGGATAACTGAGCTGCCAAAAACTATTTACTGAGATATTTAGATGTTTATAATTTAGTCAAATTGGGAGAGATTTTCATGGAGACAACACAAGGCAAACCCCTATTCTTATAGATTTCAAGTTTCTACTCCAAAACATGCATATACAAAAGTTTCCCAAGTGTGATTTAAGACGACTGATGTATTAACTTGGTTTGCACTACTGTAATTACATTAAAGTCAATTTGATTAAACTAAGTCTATGCAATTTCTAAAGCCAGAGAGAAGCCATCATAGATAATACAGTCTGCTTCTGTAATAAATCACAGTATTATCAACCAGCCTCAAGAACCTGAAATCATATGACAAAATAAAATAAACCCAGGATTTTTTTTTCAACTGGGAATGCATGAACGCCATTTCTACAGTATGTGCCCCAGGCACACAAATTCCAGGACAACCACTAGCGGGCCTTTGATATGATACTTGCATAGGATGTAGATGATTAATGCTGTACTTATCTAATTGGAGAATATTATTTAGGAATCAGAAATGCTACAAGCTGCTCCCCACTAGTATAACTGCCTCAGATCATTCTTCAAAGCTCTCTGATTGTTATGGGTGGGTTTACAACTCCTATGGAAACCATCTCTCTTTCAGTTATTTGTTTTGTTTTCAACATTTGAAAAGCCATGTAATGGCCCCTGAAATATTAAAACAGCTACACATTCTTTAAATATTTCTGCCATACATTTACAATGGCACCCATCTGTCAGAGATGAATGGTTAAGAGATGCCTCGGCACAGCTGCATTCAGGCACATTGCTAGTCCCTGGTGCCGGGATTTTCCCTGTAAGGTGGGAAAAGTCCTTGGTGCAGAATCAGAGCCCGCCAAAAGCTTGCAGCTGCACCATTGAGTGCATGCTCATGATTGGTTTAGTGTAAATTATGCACATGTGGCGGTCAGCAATTGGCTTGCTGGCCGTATAAAAGGCTTGGGTGATATCCGCCCAAGTTGGAGGAGAGCTCAGGTATGCATAGGGAAAGACCCCCAAATGTATTTCGGAGCCACAGAAGAGGCCTGCTCACCCACCAACTCCCTGTCGCAGTCGACACGATGTACCCCATACCCTGCGTGAGTCTGAGCATCGGTGTACCGGTCTACAGTTCTGTTTGTCTGTCTATGGATTGTGCCTACACTGTCTACCTCATGTATACAGCTTCATAGTTTCATAGTAACTAGGGTCAGAAGGGGCCTAGAGCAGGCCATCTAGTCTGACCCCCTGCCAATGCCTGGAATGAGTGCTGGGGTCTCAGGACCCCAGCCAAGTACCTATCTAATCTACTCTTGAAGACGATTAGATTAGATTAGACCTATCTAATCTACTCTTGCTCAAGGTAGGAGCAAGAACAACTTCCCTAGGAAGCTGGTTCCAAATCCTAGCCACCCTAACTGTGAAGTAGTGCCTCCTAATGTCCAACCTAAACCT
>JAGPOW010000290.1:24125637-24136651 GCA_030014935.1 Caiman crocodilus
TCAATGCCACAGCTCCCCATCTTTTTAATGAGGATGGGGTGAGAGACCGTGTCAAACGCCTTCCTGAAGTCTAAAAAGACTACGTCAACAGGGACTCCCTCATCCATGGATTTGGTCACCTGGTCATAGAAGGCGACCAGGTTGGTCTGACAGCTTGTAAGTAAAGTTTTTTTGTTTCAACCACTGCTGCCTCTTATCCAACCAATTCCGCTCTATAGGCAGCCCCATTCTGTTGGCATTTCTCAGGCCCCACATGGTGTCACGAACAGGATTGGTATGCTGGGAAGATGCAACGGAGCTAGAATTGGTTGAAGGTTGCCCCTGGTGCCGTGGAAAACACCACGTGCTAGACGCCGTGGAGTTGGGAGCACACATCACGTACCATCAAGTGAGCGGATCGAGTGGAAGATTTGTGAGCGGTTACCTTTCACTCGAGGAAGAAGGGGACCCAGCGAAAGAGTGGGAAGTGCGTCTTCACCCGAGAACTTTTGGATGTGTGATGGGGAGTGAGTGGGTTCATTTTAAATCCTGAGACCAAGGGGGCAGCGAGTCCTCAGCCGGACAAAAGCCAAGCAAGGAAGATATAGCTCTCAGTCGGGAGTTTGTTCGCTGTATGCGCTGTGTATGGGACAGCAAGGAGCCAGCACTAGTTAATTGGGACATGCTGTTACCGGAGTTGGGAGAGTTGGAGCTTTCGGACCTCCGTGGAGAAGTGGAGCTGGAGAGAGACTCCACAGTGGAAGGGACCGGCACAGAGTACGGGAAAGGGAAAATGCTGCGAGTAATGTTCCATATAGTCACAACCCTGATGCGGGAAAGGACTGAGTTGGAAGCCCAATTGTGTGCCATTCACGTGGTCAAGCGGGTTGCAGCTATGGAGGAAAACCAAGGTCCCCCGTCATCACAAGATGGTGGTGAAACCGAAGAGAGCCGCCACGGAAGGGTCAAGAAGGAGGGCAGAGTTACCCACGGAAAGGCGGAGGAGGAGAGGAGCCGCCACAGAAAGGTAGAAGAGGAGGACAGAGCTATTGGTGGGCGGGTGGAAGTAACGACCCCACCCCCCGAGATTCACAAGGGCCCGCCTCGGGGCCATGGTAGAGAGGCAATGGGAGGAAAACTGCAACCGAGTTCCCTGTCAGATGCAGCGAGAATTCAGACAGCCATGCACCCTGTGGCAATGAGGGGTCAAGTGATAAGTGTAGCCTGCACTGCTGCCAGCACTTATCAAGGTAGAACTTGGACTGAGTTACAGGCTTTGTGTAAGAGGTCTAAGATGAGGTCAGCAGAAACCCGAGCTATGTGGATGGGATGCCTGGTTGTGGAGTTTGGATCCGACCTGGTGGATCAACATGAGGCGAGTTCCCTCACCAGATGAGCCTCGTGGAGTGGAGGACATGCTGCTGACATCGGAATGGTGATGTACAATGTTTATTGGCCTATTTTGCTTCCAGCACTTGTTGCAGGTCAGGCCAGCCAGAGGGCGTATGCATGGCACAAAGGTGGACCATCAAGAGTCAGTGTGGAACAGATTTTGCAAGCGATCATCGGGATTTTGTACTGCACATGAAATCCTAGACGACATGCACTGGGACTGTCATCATCCCAACAGCAGGAATTGTGGCCCCATCGTTACCTGCAAGATCCTGGAGCTGTTCCAATCACGCTAATGAGTATCGATGCATGTGTTGAAGTATACGAAGGAAGATCTGCTATCGTTCTCCGAATTTTGTTAAACCCACTAGCCGGACAGCCTGCAAGTGATTTTTTGCGGCAAATTCCGTGACTGCAAGCTCTTGTGAAACCAGGTCAGAGAGAGTTCAGCGACCCAGAGCAGCATCGAGTGCACGAGTCTAGCCTGCAACGATTTCAGCTGATGCAGAGAACACCAGAGGAACAAGAGATGTTCAGATTCCGGATGTGATATTCTAGACTCATGAAGCAGCAGTTGCGAGTCTTGGGCGATGAAGGTCAATGGAACCTAGTATACGAGATGGGGTTCCAATGCCAAGATGAGCCAGATGATAAATCACCTTGTGATAATGATTAATTTTTCTGTGAGACAAGCTAATTCATTTTTCTGAGAGTTTCTTTCCCTACAGGTCAGCCGGAGTGTGTGCAGACCAGATCGGAGAGAGAGAGACAATATTTTGAGAGAGCAGACTATCTCTGCAGGTCCACTAAGACATGTGTGACCAGACCAGACAGAGAATATTTTGAGAGGGAGTGCCTCAAGAGACCAGGACACAATGACACCCACTGAAGTCCTGATGATTGAACTGTTTATCACCAATTTGTTAATGTGTAGTTGTGTGTTGATGTGTTATTGTTTGATTAGATCCCTGGAAAACGAACTTGCTTTGTTGTCCGCTTTCGTTTATACCTGTCTGCGGTATGAACCCATTGGGCAATGTGACGACTTAGCCGACTTGAATGTGTCCCGGTTACAACTGTGCCTTCGGCAAGGGGGTGTGTCAGAGCTGAATGGTTAAGAGATGCCTCAGCACAGCTGCGTTCAGAGAGGCGTGCCTGTCTACAGTTCTGTTTGTCCATCTATGGATTGTGCCTACACTGTCTACCTCATGTATACAGCTTGTAAGTAGTTTTTTTGTTTCAACCACTGCTGCCTCTTGTCTAGCCAATTCCATTCTGTAGGCGGCCCCATTCTGCTGGTGTTTCTCAGCCCCGACACCATCTGACTAACCATAAGTTTACTGTTAAACAGCATTTTAACACAAGCAGTCTCTGACACCATCCCTTTAAACAAAACAGAACTAGAAAACATTCTGAAGTTTTCTATTATTATTACCCAAATTGATTTAACATGCATAATCAATCATTATATGACTGATCCACAATTAGCACCTCACACACAATAACCAAGCAACATATTAAAAAACCCTTCCCTACTCCATTTCCCCCAAAAAATGTAGCTGAATTAATTCACTTTACAATCCACATTTTTTGTCCAAGTCTCATACACAACAACTATACTTTAAACCAGAGAAATACAGGTAAAACTTCAATCACATCTGCAAAATAATTCATGTTATACATCAAGAGCCAAAACTTAGAGCTGTTACTAAGGACAGTTTATTTTTTGAGAAAGCAACAAAAGTTTTGCCTATCTAAAGACTGTTAATGCCTTAGGAAGCATTATCTCCCTAAGCATTCCCAGTACTTAGATGGCATTTGGCAAGCAACAAATACTCACATATTTTTCTGTTTCATTAACACTTGATATCTTCACATACTGGGAGCACAATATATCATATCCTGCTAGCGCTATTATTAAATGGGCCATGGTTTCTCCTTTCTTAACTAAGTCAGGCTGACATTTCTCCATCTTTCCCAGTCTCTACTAAATTCCCTGGAACATGCAGGTGCAAGCAAAAATGCACCTTCAGATTAGTATTTGCAATGGATTTAAATTATACTTTCAAATACATTTGTGTAGGTCATGTGCTATTTATAAATAGGTCACGTTAAATGTGTGTTGGTAAAAAAATGAGAATATAAATTTAGAGGAAAATTCAGTCATAAATAGCAATTATACATATAATACCTCTAAGAATCTGGCATCCAAGGCCACGTCCACACGAATGTGGACGTTTGGTTTCCTGGAGACAACTAGTGACAGGACACCACTAGCTGTCCACAGGGAATACCTGTGCCATGTACCCTCTGGTGCACAGCAGGTTACCTCTGATAAGGGTCAACCCCCCCCTTCCCCCAGCTGCCTTGCAGCACAGAGAACAGCTGTATTTGCAATATGTGGTGGTGCTGCAGATGTGTCCACATACTATATGGCCACATTCATTTGGATCCAAGAGTCCAGGAGTCATTTTATAGTTGAAAATCTCCAACCCAGGATAATTCACCAATGGTGTACTTTTCATTTGGACTTGAAACTATCCATTATACAATTTCTTCCTTATCAATTTTGCCCAATTTTGAGACTACTGCATTAACTAACTTACATACAATAGAGTTTGGCATCTCTATACGATCAATATTTTCTTTTACCATATCATAAAAATACATACCTAAGAAAAATTCTAAGAGGACATCTTGAATTCAACTAAATATTGAGACTATCCAAACTTGAGATAAGTTCTTGTATTTCTATGGCAAGCAGAGCTTAACGAAAATACAGTGAGTGGCCTAAGTGGTATTCTGAGATTTACTGTATATGTTATTAAAGCTGTAAACAATTCTGTGACTAAGGAGGACAGTAAAGACTTCAATTTCTACAATCATTAAAGTAACATCCACATACTTTGAATTCCCACCATTTTTAGCACTGGCTACAAGTTCTATAAATATATTTATTTTGGGGGAAAAATCTCATCTTAATGAGGGACAGGTCAAATTCAGCCACTACTTTTTCCCTCCTCAAATTTCTTTTTTCACTCTAACATAATTTGATTAGATAAGTCTGTAGAGAGCACAGGAGCTTCCATGTTAGACCAGGTTAATGTAACTCAGTCTAGCACTCCATCTCCAGTTGTGGCCTGTCCCACAGAATTTCTGTCTTATGAACTTCATGATGGTCACCTTATAGCCTACCGCTCTATTCTGAAACGTGTGCCTTTTATGATTGATATTAAATTTTATTCTAAATTTAAGTGAGGCCTACAACTGTCAACTTGCTTTCTGTTACCACCCCCCACTTTTTTAACAAAGAAAAAAGGAATGGGAGAAGGATGACTGTCTTCCATTTGCAATCAAAATAAACAGATATATAAGACAGCCACCATATCTTTACTTAATTCCAAATCTATAGTTAGATGAATCTCCTTCTATGTATGGAGGCTTATGTAAGAGTTAATTCCAAGCATAGATCTTATTTTATTTTTTTCACTTGTTTTAATGTAGCTTTATTTCTGAGTTTTATACACTTTTCAGACTCCTAAAGAATATGTCCCTTGTTCTTTGAGCACATAATCATATACATATTATGCAATCCCTTAAATCCACATTACACAATACTGGCCTATTTACCACAATAGCGGCCTATTTACCAGAATACCTTACTAGCTTAATTCTTAGCAATAAAATCACTTGGGATGTCGCAACCAGTTGTATAAAAGAAAGCATTTTGGGAAACTGTTTATTATGTCTCTAAATAATAGGATAAGAAAAGGAAAGCTGTAATACCACCAGCCTTCAGCATGTTGCTATAGTTACAGTTGGTACACACACATTATTAAGTGGGATAAGACATCAGGAATACTTTAGTCCTGAATGTTTTCAATACTTTTGTTCACCAACACTTTTGAAGAATTTGGTTACATGCAGTTTGCTGATCACTTAAATGAAAAAAAATGACAAGTGATTATTCTCTAACTCATATAAAACTACTGACAGTCAGTGACTGTGAACACTTGTGGAAGTAGATGAAAGAAATGCAGAGTCAAGACAGAAACATACATCATATGTTTAACAGAGATAAAAAAATTTGTTTTGTTCAAATACTAACTGCAATGTGTCTGCCCAGATCTCTTTCCAAAGTATTGTTTTAAGGTATTTTTCAGCCTCATTACGCAAAACAAGTTTGTGTATTGCAGAAAGTAACCCCATAAGCCTAACTGACTGAATGTGGATTTATTTTTTCTGTTTTGTTTTTTTTTTACTTTTGTGGGCTTCCTCTAGTCTAAGGAAATCATGGGAAATAATGCCCAAATTACAGATATTGGTAATTAACATATTTTGGAAATCTTATTCCTAGGGTCAAATTTTTTAGACAGGTTCATTTCTGTATTGCCATACTTTAATATGACAATTAAGCAGATTAGGACATTGATGTGTTCAATGGACAATGTTATAGAAATACTCTACTTGCATGTTCTTGTTCACTTTTTGAAAGATGTATAATGGAATATGGTTAAATTTTAGTCTTTCCTATTTTAGGAGTACTTCTGACCTAAGACAAAATCGAGATGAGCTTCCTAAGGTGTGCTGGTACTGCTGAATTACAATAAAAGGCAGTGCCATATTGAGCCATGCCATGCACATTCTGTAGTGAATACCATCCAGTTTGCAAGTAATGTAGGCCCTTGGGGCTTCACTGAAGACTGTTTATTCATCTCACATTAGATAGCAATTGGGTTAAAAAAAAAATTGGAGGGAAAAATAATCCTGGAAGCAAAAACTAGAACCCAAATTTCTACTCCTGTAGCTATATGTCCTAACCATGAAGATGCAGAGTTAAACTCCCTCTTGCTTGTTCTCTTTTTGGCTTCATGCTTCAGTGGCCCAGCTGAAACAGGAGGGATGGAGCCTTCTACCACCTTTACTCGAATATAGAGTGTTATCCCGCCAGTCAGCACTGAGGGGGAAAAGTTCCTTTCTTATATTCACATACAAAAAAACCTCATTAAGTATGTTGGCTATCATTAAACTGCTGACAAAAGCAGCCCGGACCAGTAATGGAAACCAACCAGGAAGCTGGTTAAATGCAGCCAACACTGAACATGACTATAAAACAGATGGCCTATACTGGCCAAACATGCTACTAGAAGGTTTTTTGTGTGTGGTCCTTAAAAAAAATGGACAGGTATTCCCTCTGCAGAGAACTGGCACCAGACCTGGAAGTACTGCAATACCAGGACAGCACTGGCCCCTCCATTTTGATCCCTGGCTGCAGCTCCAGCATGGACTGCAAACTGCTCACCCAACACCCTCTCACCATTCCCTGCTAAGCAGGAATTCCCTCCTCCCCTCTGCCTTGCAGAGAGGTGTCTGTGTATTAGCTAGCAGACCACACGCTGGCTATGGTCCGTGCTCAATCAACAGGGAGAATCAACAGGCAGAATGAACAGGTAGCTCCATTGTTTTCTCAATTAGGTGATAAACAGTGTTGTCAATTCCCTGCTGGGCTAATCAGAGCATCCTGCTGGAGGATGGTCATGCCCCTCCTCAGCTTAGTACTGAGTAAGGGAAGGGAGAGCTGCTCTAGCACACCCCAACTTCTAGCCTGAGCCACTGCAGGTATGTACGTGCATTTCTGGGATGTCTGTCTAGTTACAAAATTGATTTTGCCTATCCAGGTTAAACTAACCTGAAAAGATTGAATCAATTCAGGCTCGGGCTTTCTGAATGTCTGTCCCTAGCCCAGGTCAGGAGTGGGCAATTATTGCAGCTGGCAAGCACCTTAATGAGTTTTGGTGAGCTGTTGAGAGCCATGCACATAAGTGCTTTTAGAAAATATAATTTTGACAAATTATAGATAAAAAAAACAAATCACTTATTAAAAAATCAAACATCTACTACAACATATTTTAATTTTATTTCAAAAGATAATTGTTGTCCTGATTTATGTTTTTTTGAGTAGTGTATATAGAGGTGATTGCATAACCACAAAAAATAAAGTCTTAATTTTGTATATTGGCGGGGGGGAGGGAGGCTGCCTGTGTATTAGCTCTCAGGAGCCATCTGGGGATGAGGTGGGGCAGGGGACATATGCAGGAGAGCTCGCCTGGGTGGTGTGGTGCAAGTCTTAGTGCAGTGCACCCTCCCATCTGGCCCCCCAGTGCTCTTGGTGGGGCTAAGGTCCACCAACTCCTACCCAAGGCAGCTTGCACTGTGTTCCTGCTCACACCTGCTTCATGCCTCCCAAAGACACTGCTCCGGCTCTGGCCCAACCAGTGCACACAGCTTTTCAGTGAGGCTGTCCTCCACCTACTTGGCTGCCCATAGGTGGCTGCACATCAGGCCAATCAAGACAGCTCTGACATGCTGTAACTGTAGCACATCAAAGCAGGCATCCTGCACATCTACAGGCACTCTTACCAAATAGTAGTCAATATGGAAAAATAAGCCAACACAGAAAAACAGTACATGTCTGAAAAAGAAAATTGTTTTCTGCTAGTGGGATCCGCATCTATGGTAAAAAAGTATATATATGTATATATTTCATGCTACTCCAAGATTGATGTATATATACTGAAAAATACCCTATCACTTTTCCCTATCTTAATATTAAATTCTGGAAGAATTCTTAATCCGCTTAAGGTTTATACTTTAATACTTCAAGGCTTATGAACATTTTTGGACTGATTAAATGGTGCTGATTTGTTCCAAATACTATCATCCTGGTAAATTTTTAATACAAAGATACTATTTCAACTTAGTAAATGTAATTAAGGGGGAAAATCTGGATTTTGAAACCTACTTATAAAAAGTTCTATGTAAGATTTTTATATTATCATCAATACAAGAAAAAACAAGCATTCTTTTCTCAAGTCAAATTATAAATAAAAATTAACATAATAATTATGTCAGTTTTTTATTCTGTTCCTTCTAGTGTTTTTTTTCTTCCTTGAAATAGAAGATTTCAAGTAGATAAAGCCAGGACTGTATGTTGCTCATCTACCTCCAACTAGACACATAACCTAAATGGATTCATGATTCACTGTCGCTGCATACACATATTTAAATAATCTGGGAGAATCCTCCTGGGTTTGTTCTCCTATGTACCAGTGAGACAGTCTCCTGCAGCTGGTAAAGAGAAAAACTGACCTGAAGAGCAGGAGCTCAGGGGATATAAGTCTGGGCTCCTGAGGCAGAGAGACCAGTGCAGCCCTAAATTCTGTGAGAAGGAAAGTTTCTGTTAGCTCAGGCAGGTAAGAAATGGAAGTTGTGGGCCAGGTCAGGTATGCCAGGGTTCAGAGGGGGCGAATGAGTGGGGAAGAGGCCTCTGCAGTGGCATGGTGACCCAGGTAGAGCTCTGAATGTTTTATTAAAAGCAGCTTGCTTGGATTGTTTGTTTCAGTTTTACTGGACAACTGACTTGTGGTTGTTGGGATGGTTAGGAGGCCAAGCAGGGAGACCTGAAAGCCATTCCAGGTTTGGCTCTACTAGTGGCAGGGACATGACAGAGAGAGATGTATGCTGTACCCAGAGGGCCAGAGCCAGAGCCAAGAGCTGGCAATATGGGTGGGCTGCAGCCAAGAGAGCTGGAGCCAAGAGAGTATGACATGGGCAAATGTGGCTGACAAGAGATCAAGATTGCGAAGCCAGGTCAAAGCAAGTAGGCCTATAGGGGAGCTGGAGGTGATGATTACAGCCCTTAAGGTTGAATTAAAGTCACTAGGGTCATATGCTGTGACCACAACGTTTGAATAGTACCAGGAAGGCACAAGAAGTTCCAAGTAAGCAAGTGAGCCACCCACAGGAAACAGATGAGGTTCTGTTAGCCAATGGAGGGCCCAGAGACCAGAGTTTGGTTGAGTTGGTTAGGGACCAGGGGATTGGCTAGACAGCCTCCCCATCAGTATAGAAAGAACATCAAGGCATGGCAAGAAAGATTAAAAACGGGTATATGGAGGACCTGGAGTAAAGACAGGATTAGGGTGACCCCTAGTGGGTGCCATGGCTGCCTTCAGGGCCCATCCTTTCACATCTTGGTAGAATAACTTACCTGGAGACTCCTGAACAGACGTTTAAGTGCTGAGCCCCTGAAGAAAAGAGAGCTTGCAGTGCTGATGCTCTGCAGCCAGCTCCCTCAGTCTGCCTGGTGACAAATGGGAGCAGTGCACAGGGCTGCCCTGATTGGCTGACCCAGACTGCAGAGTAAGCCTGTGTCTCCCTGTAGTGCAACATGGGATTCTGAGGGGGGGGGGTGTGTTCTGTTCCCTGCTTGGTTGAAGCAGTGAAGTTTAGTCTGAATGAAACACTGTCTCTGGAAGTAAGAAGGGGGAGCAAAGCACCCTGGGATGCTGGAAGATCCTGTTGTGGCTTCTCTCAGAAAGGTAACTTGTACAGAGTGGTTTACCACTGGTTGTTCTGTGGTTGTTTTTTTCTTAGAGCAACCATTTTTACTCTGGGAGAAAAGTTTTGAACATCTGTACATTCATGGTTCTCCTGAGAGCAGTGATTCTCCCAAGAGAAACTGAATGCCTGTAAATGGCCTTTGAGTGGAATTATACACGTTATGTTCTAAAACCATAACTTCCATTGAAAGCACCTTATTTCCTCTCTCTTTCTTTTAACCAGAATCCTATTTCAAGCAGTAAGTGCTCCCATTCACTGTCCCAGTTAGGAATTTTGTTCCTGACCAAGCATCTTACCTGTTGGGAGTGCAATGTGTTACATAAATCTGCATACAAACATTTCTCATAGTGAGCTAGTTTAAATCTGAAAACAGCCTAGACAATCCACCGAATAAACTAGATAAATACTTAGTTGATTAGCCTATGCTAAACATGGTGCTGCTACAGATAGCCTGGGTATTGGTAGCAGTTATCTAGTTTAAAAGTACCTCAAATATGTCTACACTGCATTACAGTCAGCAGTTGTATTACAGTAACTATAATTGCTTTGATTGCTTATATTGTTATTTTTCTTTTTATATAATGAAATATTTAAACATCAAGATAGTCTTGTTATGATTTACTTTTTTATAATAATTTGATCAGTCATTATTAGTGTTCTGGAATTAACCATCTATTTTAAATTTCTTCTTGCTTAGCATAAATATATTGGACATACTGGTCTCATGAGTTTAGACATATTTGACCTATTGGTCTCATGATTTTAGAACTTAAATTTAGTA
This sequence comes from Caiman crocodilus, assembly GCA_030014935.1. NCBI lineage: Eukaryota > Metazoa > Chordata > Crocodylia > Alligatoridae > Caiman > Caiman crocodilus. The sequence continues at coordinate 24,136,193 of JAGPOW010000290.1, forward strand.
TAAGGAAAATGCTTATGCAAGATTTGTGCCATGTCCTGCGTATGTGGAAAGAGGTAACGAAAGAGTGAATGATGTATGTATGCGACAACGTGAAGGAAGACAGTCCTCTTGCAGCAGGTGAAAATAGCCTTCTGTGGTTTAACAGTTAAAGGCTGCAGCAACATCAAGTCATCAGTTAAGGATTACCAAATACTAGATCATGCTTCACTCTAATGGCTGAAGACTGCAAGCAACGACTTCCCTGAAGTCTGCAGACCACAAAGCCAGAAGATCATGTCCTACCAATCCCAGCCTGCCAATAGGCTCCCATCTTTAAGAAGGGGAGGAAAGAGGACCCGGAGAACTACAGGCCTGTCAGTTTCACCTTGGTCCCGGGAAAGATATTTGAGAAAATTCTCAAGGCTCATATCTGTGAGGGACCGGCTGGAGACTTTATGCTGAAGGGAAACCAGCATGGTT